>OY743177.1:4285000-5535000 GCA_963555705.1 Ligustrum vulgare
AAAATAGTATCATTGAATCTGCCCAAGTTAATAAGGCTTTTTTAGTATCTGTTTTACAATCCAAATCTAATTTTGTTCCTCCATGATTAATAGGTTTATCATAATTATTATTTGGTTCAAACCTATCTTTATATTTATTTCCCCTAAGTGGTTGTCTATCTCTAATTCTATCATAATATTGCCGGTGTGGTTTACTATATAAGGGTGCATAACTTTCATCTGGATCTGGTAATTCTTGTTTAGAAGTTCCTATAGGAGCAAGGTTAGGTGCTCCTCCAGTATTCATTAAAACTTGGTATTCATCAAAATTTTCTATGCTTAACTGGTCAAAATTTTCTATAAGCAAAATTAATTCTTCATTCATTTTTGTCTCGATCTTCTTCAATTTTTTCTTCAGCTTTTAATTTTCCTAAAGTTTTTTCTATAGATTTTTGTAATTCTAATTCTTCCTCTAATATTTTTGGTAATATGTTTCTCCTGAATTCATCATCCATACTTCCTGTTTCTATTATAATTTTTTCTTGTTCGAAATGTTTTTTTCCTATTCTAAGTATTTCTTTTTCTATGAATTTTTAATCTATTTTCTTATCTTTGGTTTTATTATTTTCTTTGAATTCTCTAATTTCCAGTTTTAGTATATTTATATCATTTCTTACTTCTTTTAATTCATTTTTTACTTCTTGAACATCACCTATCAATGATTTTATTAATATTTTTAGATCTTCAATATATTCGCTTATTGACATTTTATACTCTTGGTTTTTGAGTTTTTTATACCTTAAATAGTCTTTCATACATATCATCTATTTTTATTTCTATATTTTTGATTTTTTCTTCTATTAATATAATTTTTTCGTTTTTATTTTTTCTTATATTCTCATTTAATTTATCTATTTTTCTATAATTATTCCAATCTTGTCTTAATTAATTAATTTTCTTGATTTTCTTTGGAATTCTTTTAAGATTTCTTCATCTATATTTTTAACTTCTCCTATCATTTCTTTTAATTCTTTGAATTGTATTGTTAGTTTATTTTGAATGTTTTGTAATTTTTCTTTGATATTCATATCTTGTATATTTAATTGTTATAATTCTTCAACGACTAATTTATCTTGTAAATTTATGTTTTTATATGTTTGCCATAAAAATGCACTTATCCAATTTAGTTGCATATTAAGAAATCCATCGGATTCTCCCCATGAGCTTAATGGTTGAAACATAGTTGTATTAGCTCCTTTTATTTGGTAAGATCCTACTGGTAGATTAATATTTTCTATTATTTGTTTTTCAAATTTTATTTCTGAAAATTCTGTCATTAAATTTTTCCTTTGATATGCTCAACTTCTAATCTTAATTCCGTATCATATTTTACTTCTTTACATATCATTATATTATATTCACAAAATTCTTCAATTGATCTTAACATAATTTTTCTTTGTTGTGCTCTATAACTTTTATTGTAATATTTTATTTCTCCAGTTATATCATATTTTTTCATATTAATTTTTTCTTTGTTATTTATAATCATAAGTATATTAGGTAATTGTTTTAGAATTATATTAAAGTATTTTCTTTTACTTTCTAATGATTTTAGTTTTAGAAATCATTTTCTTTTTATATTTCTTTCTTCTATCATTTGGTCTAATAGATTTCCTCTTTGTTCTATTATGGAATCTAATTTTTTATTTGTTTTCATATCTAGATATTTGATTAATAAGGGTTCTCCTCTATGATAATCCATTCCTATAATCTTCGTATAATTCTTCTAGTATATCTTTGTGGATTAAATCTAATAATTCGTTTATGATAAAATCTTCTTTTATTATATCGAAATTTATTAAATCATAAATGTATTTTCTTATATCTTTGTTTAAGTCCCTTAAGGTTCTCAAGATTTCTATTTTATAATTATCGGGTAGTATTAATGTATGCATCATAAATCTTGATGTATATATTATATATTTATTTTTAATTTGTGTTATATAATATTTATCTTTTAGATCTGCCATATGGCTCTGATATCAATTGAGGGGGTGCTACTATGAGCGAACAAAAATCAAATAAAATGAATAGGCTTAATTGTAATATGGTATTTAAGGGTAAACTTGATAGTTCCTAATGTTTAAGACTATTTTAATGAATTGATAAGAATTTTGGTTATTTTCACAAAAGGCCAATTTCATTAGGCCATTTCTAAGGTATCCCACGTTTCATTTGGGCCAAGAACAGTACGTCTTAGTGGCAATGCGGGTTTAGTGAGGAAATGAGGGAGAAAAAATGAATTTGTTGGGGGAGAAAAATGGATGCGTAAATAATCTAATTAATTTTTAAATGCCACACCCTAAATTAGCACTACAAAAAAAAAAAAAAAAAAAAAAAGCGTTTTTCGACAGAAAAAGTCGTCGGTAAAAACTCATTTGCCGTCGGAAATACCTTTTTTTCAACGGACTTCAGCCCGTTGGAAGTCCGTCGGAAAAGAACGGGTCGCTAATACGTGTCCGACGGAAACATTTTTCCGTCGAAAATGTTCGACTGATTTTTATACCCGTCGAAAATTCCTGAAAATTAAAAAAAAAAATTGTATTTGTATTTTGGTAAGCACCCACCCACCCGACCCCCCAACCCGCTAATCCTTTGTTGAAGTGTAATTATTATTTTATGTAAAGTGTGAAGAATGGGATTCGAACCTTTGATTAAAGGATTGTGAGGGAGCAACCCAACCGATGGACCAAGTGCATTTTTATGAATAAGTTTGTTTTCATAAATATATATTAGTTATTTATGTTAGTAATGTGATTATAATTTGTAAAAACATGCAATTATGTATTATATATAAAGATATAATTAATTTATTTAAAAACTGTTAGAAAAGCTTATGCCGAGAATTTTCTACGGCAAGAATTTTGGCCGTCGAAAATTTCCGACGGCCATTATGTTTTCCGTAGGAATTTTCTGATAGATATTTTGACCGTCGGAACTTTTCGACGGAATCCATAATTTCCGACGGCCAAAATTTTTGCCATCGGAATATACCAACGCAATCCTCAATCCGTCGAAAATTTCCGATACTGTGTATTCCGTTGGAAATTTTCGACAAAAGTCGTCGAAAATTTATCCGTCGGTAATAACCTGTTTTCTAGTAGTGTCTATTACTCGAGCGGGATAATTGTCTAATTTTTTTTACGTCATTCGTCATTGCACGCCGTAAACAATATGTCTTATTTACAGCGTACAGTTAAGCACGCCATAAATACTTAAGGCTCTTTTACGACGTGCGACAAAGCATGCCATGAATACTTATGTCTTTTTTACGGCATGCGATCGAACGCCGTTAATTTCCTCCTTTTGTGACTTTTTACAGGAGCACGCCGTAAATAGTGATTTTTACAGCGTGCAAAAATGCACGCCGTAAAAGTCAATTTTTGCACTATTCTCCTTTTTCTCTACATAAAGGGGATAAATAGATTAAAAATAAATAAATTTACCAGCTTGAATAATGCCAAACACAATGGAACAAAGATGATCAGTGGAAGTATATATGCTCGAAAGAAGATGCAGCCAATTTTAGTTTATTGGTGGAAAACACTAGAAAATGTTGTTAAATTATAACAGAGATGGAGCTCTGAAGGGGGATGGAAAAGCTTCTAGTGGTGTCGTCATCAGAGATTCTGCTGGAAATGACAACCCTCAATATTATTGGTTTAAGACTTTGTTATCAGAAGGGTACTCAAGGGTTTAGGCTGGAGTAGATTCAAGTGCAGTTTTTGCTCTTATCAAAAGTCAAAAACGCTCATTGGAAGTGCAACAATACCTTCTGGAGGAGTTTCAAAAGATGCATACATACATACAAATATATATAATAAAAATCATCGTCAATGACACTTTGTGGACAACTAGACTCATATCTAGACAAAACAATACAAAAAGATAAAATGTCAATAAAAATCGTGTTTAATTGATCAAGAATCTCAACCTAAATCGAAGAAAGATTTAACCAAGTCCAGCAAATATTGCATCTAGATGATTAAAACTTTTCAAAGCCAAACCAGACCTTGACCAGAAAGTGAGACATTTTTCTTTTCATTATTTAGTTATGTCTTTATTAGGTTCATTACCCATAAATCATAATATTCCATGGATTTGGTCAATCAGATTTTGAGTTTTGGAGAAGAAGTCAGTGTGGAGTTAGTGAGTCAACTCGAGCGGCTAAATTTGATGGACTGTCCAAATCATTAATGTTTTAGCAAATACTGCTCGGCAACTTAGTTATAATCAACATTTATAAATAACACATTTCTTCAAATCATTTTTTAATCGCACACATTTTTTTAAACCACTTTTAACCACGAATTTTACCTCAAAAATACAAATAAACAAAAATTACAGCTGCTAGAAAGCAGCCGAACAGGCTAAGGCCAGCCTCCAGAAACAATTAACTTGCATTTGCATGTTCACCTATACCAGTGATTTTCTTGTCCTCTCAAATTAATAAGGTTGCGTTTCAAAGCCTACATTTTTCAGGAAAAATGAATTCATTTTCCTATTTCTTCAAATTTGGGCGTTTGATTGTTAACATTTTTCAAGAAATTCGATTTCTATTCTTTTCCTCCACGCGGAAGTTTTCAATCTTTTTAGGGAAAATGTTTTCCCGGTAGGTCTTTAACCATTTTCGTCACGTTTGATCCTCTTTTTTGTAATTAATTGATTTTTTTTTTCAAAAATTAACATTATTATTATCAAGTACAAATGTATGAAAAATAAATAAAATTGTTAAAATAGCTAAATTTTGTTTTAATCAAACAAAAAAAGTTGAAAATTTTTTCACTATTTTCACCTACAAAATTAAACCAATCAAACACATTAAACTTTCAATTCTCTAGAATTTATTTTTTTCTATCCAAATTTCACCCCCGCTATCAAACGTAGCCTTAATGTCAACTCTTTTTTCTTTTTCAAAATAATCCAATTTAAAATTTTAAATGTACATTTTAGGATTATTTCTACACTGACTAGAAGGTTTCATTTACTAGAAGGTTTCATTTAGCCATTGTTTTATAACCGTAATTCAAAGATTTGGGGTTTCATTTTAAAGATCAACCTTGAGAGTAGTTCAAACTCGTGTATAGTCCATGTTTCGCCTCTAAATTTTTAAAACATTTTCTTCTCTCTTCTTTTTAACTACACATTTTTATCAATAAAATAATATTACGCGTAAATCCAAGAAAAAGAAAAAAATTCTCAACTTTTTAACCACGTATTCTCCTAAAAATCACTATTCATTTTAAATAAACTATTTTTAAACAATATCAAATAGGGACATTGATTTTTATTTTTATATTTATTCGATCATAGATTCATCCCTTTATATGATCTGGCCCATAAGATGATATAGTTCGTTGATCTTGAAATTTATGTACTTGTTTTTAGATTTTTAGTCGAATCGATTTGCTCGTTGGAGCTATTGGTATCATACTATTAAGTCCAAATGAACAAATCAATTCAATTAAGACTCAAATGATCACACAAACTTCAACATAAAATAAATAACCTACATATAATAATTTATATTATTTTTCTTATCAAGATTGACATTTAAATGTGGAACCTCAAGTCTTAATCTATACTAATTGTCGCTGCAGTATCATACAAAATATCATTTTTTTTGTGATGGTAAATACTTTTTTTTTTTTTTTGAAACATTGTGAAGGTAAATACTTAAATATATAATTACTCGTGCACTTCTAACCACGTTCTTTGGTTGCAATGAGAACCAAAAATATTTGGAAACAATAAACTCGTCTAAAAATGCATTAATTCAATATCCGTAAATTTAACAAGTTAATTAAGAATCATTGTTTCACTACAAAAAGCCTAACAATTCAGATTTAAATTTTAAATGGGAGCTCAATGTAATTTTCTCATCAACAAAAAGCAATGTTTTAACCTAGAATTATTGATATTTAAAATAATTGTTAGGTAACAGCTAACAATTAAAAAAAAAAGTACAAACCATAAATTTAAAAGGAATAAGCCCTCTCCCTGCATTTGACTAATGTGTTTACAGTACTATATAATTAATATTTTTTAAAACAAAATGTGAAATTTGAGGATAAAGTTTTGACAAATTTATAAAAACTGACTGCTGACTTTGTTTTTTTTTTTCACACATGCAAGTATGGAGCTGGTAATTAATTTGTATGTCGGAATTGACTTTCTGCAAAAATAAGTTTCAATGAAAACCATGACAATACTGTCTTTTAAAGTGTACAATCCAGAACTAAAAATAAAAAGACCTGCCAAAAATTATTCTTGAAAAAAGAAAATTGAAAGAAAATAATTTTACTAATGCATGCAATCGATCGAGGGATCGATTTCAAATAAAACTCTCAAGTCATTTAAGTATTTAAACACAATTACGATATGTGTGCTCTTTCACACGATTTTCACGCGATAATAAGTATTTATTTTCACCAAATGATATGTGTAGTTTTTTATTCCGTAATAAATATTGACAAAGTAGAATTTAATAAATAAAAACTGGATCAGTAAAAAAAATTTATCTATTATACCGCTCAATTTCGTGTATAACTATCATCGTATTGTAGTTTTCTTGCTCGTATGTCTAAATTCAAACCCACAATTTAGATAAGCTTTATTTTAAGTCATATAATTAGGTAATTTAATAATAATATATTACGTACCACATGAGCCCTACCCACAAATTTATTGACAAGTTCAAACATTTGCACCACGAAACCGGCCCAAAGCTAGAAAGCATCAATTTGTATTTAATATATAGACACGCACACATGAGAGGGATGTATACACAACTGACCAATTATTGTACATTGTCATTCAATGCATATATCTAAGTTTGCATTAGAAAAATAAGTCCTTTTATTATCGTTATCCCACCAAATCACCACCTCCGCCGCCCCCATCTCCTCCCATTACAGTCACCGGAACCACCAGTCACTGACATGGACACGCTGGAACCCGAATCTGGCAGATCACCTAGGAAGGAGCTCCAACTCCAAGGACCTCGTCCAGCGCCTCTCAAAGTACGCAAAGATTCCCACAAGATCAGAAAACCACCAGTTGCACAGCCACCGCAGCAGCTGCCACCTCGGCCACCAGTCATAATCTACACCGTCTCTCCCAAGATAATTCATGCAAATCCTAATGAATTCATGTCACTTGTTCAACGTTTAACCGGCCCCAATTCGACCTCGATGTCTTGCTCTTCATCAGCTTTTCAGGAAAATTTCAAAAATGGTGGAATATCTCCAGCTGCACGTTTTGCTTCTATAGAAAAAACCAAGTCCTCGGAAGGAAGAAAGTTTCAACAAGCTTTTAATGGAATGGAAATGGTTGAAGAAGTAACTAATATCAGCACAGAAATTGACAGCACTTGCAGGCAATTTCAGGGTATTTTATCTCCTAATCCAGCTTCTCTTCCAACCATTCCATCAAAATATTTTTCCCCTTCATCTGATGCAAATCCACTAAATTTTTTCTATGATTTAAGCCCAGTTTTACACAGTAACAAAAATTATTTAGAGAGCAGCTTAATTCCTAGTCCAACTTTTGTATCACCCTATATGCCTTCTCCAAACACTCTAGATCTTTTCCATAGTTTATTTGACCTTTAATCTTACAAAAAAAAAAATGCAGGTATAGTATATTTGCTTCTAAATCTTCTTGGCGATGAAGACGGTATTCAACTGGATCTGAATAGCAGCAGGTTCTACCCTGCTTAAAAGTCGACCATTTTTAGCTTCAAAAAGTTACTTTTAAACAAGAATCGAAATTTCTCTGAAGTAAGAATATAATCATTATTTCTTTACAATTAAATTTAAATTATTGTATGTTTCTTGTCTTTGTTGTACTCATCATAGTTTAGGATCCTTTTTTTTTGTCATGTAGCCTCTGGAATCAGTTTGGATTGTCATTTGTAACACAGCAATATTTGATTTGTTTGCTCTTCTTGTTCTATTTGTTCTTTTTTATATATAAATATAATTACTTGGTCAAACTTCCATTTTAATAGATTAATAGTGTTTGAGTTCTTAATCTATCAAGCAAAATTAAAATTTATGTTTCATTCTTTCTTTTTTATGTAGGATTGAAACAATTTTATAAACTCGAGTTAACATATGAACAAGTTAATTAGCAAAATACAATGGATTCTTAAATTTCAAAAACATAGGCGAAGTTTTCTAGGAAAATATCTAGGTTCTATCTTAATTGGTCGACAAATTCTTCCTAATTCATCGCATCTTTATTTTAAGAAATAAAGAACTCAAGTACAAATTGCAGAGTGCGCATCAGGCGACATTGTTTCTCAAATTATATAATTTATTTTTTCTAGAATTTGAGGAATAATACGTTAAATCCGGCTCCTAAGATTTGACAAACATCTTTTGTCCCTTGTTAAGTAATCAAACAAAAAAGAACTTAGTTACACGGTAATCATTAATTAATTACATTTTAAGAAACTTATAAGTGCAAGACGCAGCTCATAGAAGGTTTAAAATGAGAAACGGGGTCATAGGCGCATAGGATTGGAGTCAGGCTCATTACTTCAAGAGTGCTATACAAATAATAACATGAAGAAATGTAACCAATATTTATTGAAGATTTATATTAGTTACGCTTTCATCTGAAAATTTATGTATAATTAAAATTAGTATTTGATTTTGACTAAATTTATAACTATTTATATTTATTTCACAAAGGAGGCTAAATTTATCATTTAAAAAGGGATAGTGAAGCAAAGTAATTATTGAGGACAAAAGGTAGATATGGGAAGGGCATGGCTTGAAGGGCAAGATTATTAAATGTTTAAAGCAGCTTTAGTCTACCTAATACTCGGAGACGTGTGAATATTATAATGAACAGGATTAAAATATTATAATAATAAAAAAATGATGCTTAGTCTGTACACTATTCATCACATTTATTTATGTAGTCGACTCACTCTAAAACTTTCACACTTTTTAATATCTTTTCAATCAAACATTTTTCCAAAATTTTCTTCAAAATATCCTACACCAAACGAGCTATCATTGTAGTTAAAAGTGAAATTTAAATATATCTATCTATAATAATGCCCTTGTTTGATCTCATTAAAATGAGTTTTTTTAGGAAAATATATTTTGAAAAGTGATTTTTGAAAAATATATGATTAAAAAGTAAGAGAGGGAAATGTACTGAAGAATGTGTGATTGAAAAGATGAGATATAGAAAATGTTTTAAATGGGGGCCAACCAAGGCCAATATACTAAGTCCTTGTTTGATTCAGATTAAATATGATTTTATCTGAAGTCAAAGTTAACAATTAATTTTATCTATACATTTTATGGGATCCACAACATTTTAACTACATATCTAATCAACTTTTATCAAAACCTACAAAAAATCTGATTTTAATCAATACAAAACAGTGGCTAAATATTACATATAAAGTGAGAATTATTTTTTAGACGATTATATTCATATCATTCCTACATTATTTTACTCTCTATTTGTTAAAAGTTTTTTTCTTTAAAAACATATATTTTTTAGGTAAAATACTAAAATGTACGATTGAAAAGTGGATAGAGACAATGTGTGTGGTTAAAAAGTGATTTCGAAAATTGTGTTATAAAAAATATATTTTCCAAACAGAAGCTTAATATCCTAACTTTTCTTCTTCCAATATGTATTTTCTTTATTTATTTAATATAAATCGATAATCATTATATCATATCATAATCATATGATATATATATATATATATATATATATATATATATATATATATATATATATATATATATATATATATATATATATAGTTATACTATTATTTTAAAATAAAAAAATATGCAATATGAGTGTCAAATCGAAGATATCAACAAAAACTTTAATATGAACTCACAAGTAATTAACAGTCAACTGTAAATACGTCCTCCCTAAAAATACATCAAAAATTAAAGGTAAAAGTCTTAATTCGTACATTTTACTTTTTTCCAATGTCCCACTATCTTTATCTTTATTCTTTATTCTTTATTATATTATATATATTATAACAAAGTTAGTATTAAATGAAAGTTAATAATAAATGTGGGTCATTAATAAATATATATATATATATATATTGAAATTTTTATAAAATATATGTAATCAATACATTAAAAATTAAATTTAATCAAAAATTAAAATACATTAAAAAAATTGGTAAATACAAATAAAATTAAAACAAATTTAATACAAAAAATTCAATGAAGCGCAAATTTTAATATGCGTGTGTATTTTTTTTTCCAACGTTGATTAGTGTTGTCTTTTTTAAAATTTCGAATTCAATAATATTTTGTAATAAAATATTATTTGTACTATATTTTTTATTTGATACTATGATTGTATAATCAACAAGTTTTCATGAATTCCAAAAAAAATGTCTTGAACACCGTGCAAGACATTATCATTTCTTTAATATGCATATGTATGTATGTGAGTGTGTGTGTGCGTGTATGTATGTATGTATGTATGTATGTATGTATGTATATTGAAGTTTTTATAAAATATATGTAATCAAAATATTAAAAATTAAACTTAATCAAAAATTAAAATACATTAAAAAGAAAATTGGATATGAATATAAATAAAATTAAAACAAATTTATTACAAAAAATTTAATTAAACACCAAATTTTAAGACGCGTGGGTATTTTTTTTCTTATTTTGATTAGTGATGTAGGCGCACCTACGAAAAAACCCACATAATAATTGAATTCTCAACTACACGGATATCAACTTACGAGAAAACAGGCAACGTTTATTCAAAAGTCGAAATCCCTTCATAACAGAAGTAAGACAATCTTAAATACTGAAAATCTAATGCCCATGGGCCATTAAACGGACTGGGCTTATTAAAATAAAACGCGAACATAAAAATTAAATAAATAAAGATAGAAAAGTGACGTTTTGAGGCTCTAAACTCTAAACGACCTCAAACGACTAAAAACCATTATACGTCACGGCAAAGCGGTGAGTCTTGTCCGACTTGTCGAGACATTTTCGAAAAGTACTTATGGGCCCAAACGGACACCGTATGACAAAGTTATGGCCGTTTGAAGTTGCGAAACTCAACACTGTTAGCCTAAGAGTAAACTAACCAAGAGGGGGGTGAATTGGTTTATAAAACTTTTTCGATAAATAATCTCAAACTTAAAACCAATAGGTACAAGTATTAGCACTTAGTGTTACAAGTAACTAAACTATCAATGTAGTGTGCTATATATGTGTAAACTTAATTGATAAAGCAAGTATAGCACTTAGATAAAGTATTGCACAATATAAATTGATAGAATAGAGTAAGTGCAAGGTAAGTAAATAAAAGGGATGAGAGAGTGCAAACGCGATTTATGGAGGTTCAATCAACCAACGTGATCTACGTCCCCCGTTACCGAGCTCTCCGTCACGAGCAAGGCCAAATCCACTATTTTGGTAACTTACAACAAGGAGTACCAAATCCTTAGGCGACTTACAACAAGGAGCGCCTATCCTTTTACAATCGAATTTTCACACGGCTCTCGAAACCAACAATCGAGTTTTGATAAGGCTCTCGAAAACCAACAATCGAGTTTTGACAAGGCTCTCGAAAACCAACAATCGAGTTTTCACAAGGCTCTCGAAACCACAAGATATAATGAATTGAATGTACAATTGAAATAACTCTCTTGACAAATTATATACTCAAATTAAGTACCGAGAGAGTTAGGCTAACACTTCAATAGATAGCAATGAATTAAGCTCGAGTGTTAGAGAAAAACTTTGATGCAAATGATAATGAAAAGTTTAATGCAATCAAACAAAGTTTTTCAAATAATCTCTTGTTAAAAATATTGAATCAAATTACGTACCAAGAGATGTCACACTTGAATAATTAACAATAAGTTAAGCTCAAAGTGTTTAGGCAATGGAACTTTGATGAATCAAATGATAATGAAAAATGTAGCACAAATAATCAAAGTTCCTTAATTGGAATTTCTCTCTTTTAAAAGATTAAAACAAGTTTAGAACAAATAGAGACTTACACTTCAATTCCAATAGTGTGAAGATGTTGAAGAAGTTTAAACAATGTAAAACCAAAAATCTTCACAAAACTTTCTTCCAAAAACTTTGATGAATTTGATAAAACAAAGTTTAGATCAATCAAAGTTTTATGAAAATAAAAGATGAATAAAAATTAAGTAAGAACACTAAATTTTCACAAGAAAGTTTGTATTAAATGTTTTCAAAGTTGTTGTTGATGAATGCAAGAGAGAAGGCTATTTATAGATCAAATTTCGCACATTCTGTCTTTTGCGGTCGACCTGTTCAACCATGCGGTCGACCTCAATTTATCCGTTGCAAGAAAATAGCCCTTGAGTTCAAAATCACTCAGTGCGGTCGACCGGTCTTGTCATGCGGTCGACCGGTCTCTACAGATTTCTGAGATTTCATTTTGCAAGGCTTTTTGATCAAGATTGATTTTGAAAATGATATTTTAATGGTTTTGAAAATGTTTCTTGATGCATAAATATCATTTTCGAGCTCGTTGAATTTCATCGCTAAAAATCGAGAGTGTTATACCTTTACATATGTTAAATCAACTCTAATCTTGTATGCTCGAATTCTTGATCTTCATGTCATGCTTTTCGACCTCAATTTTGATCTTTGAATATCTTCAATTCTTTCATTGATCTTCTTTGCGTCTCATGTGCTCGATCACAAACTTTTGATTTATATCTTTGAGAGACGATTTGAACATAGAGTGCTTTGAATATTTATCATTACATGAAACACTTGAAGCACACTTGTTAATAACACAATAAATTCTTGTTTGTTATGATCAAAACAATAAGGTCAAATTGACCATAGGTAACACCTCATGCGCGTCGATCCCAACGATCCAAAAATGCTAGGGCTTGATCCTGTGCGCCATCATTAGTGTTTTTTTTAAATTCCAAATTTAATAATATTTTGTAATAAAATTTTATTTATACTATATTTCTTATTTCATATAATTGTATAATCAATATATTTTCATGAATTCCCAAAAAAAAATGTCTTAAACATCGTGCAAGACATTATCATTTCTTTAATATGTATGTGTGTCTGTGTGCGTGCGTGCGCAAGCATGTGTACTGAAGTATTTATAAAATATATGTAATCAATACATTAAAAATTAAACTTATTCAAAAATTAAAATACATTAAAAAGAAATTTGGTGATGCATACAAATAAAATTAAAACAAATTTAATACAAAAAATTTAATTAAGTACCAAATTTTAAGACGCTTGGATATTCTCTATTTCTATTTTGCTGAGTGTTATCTTTTTAAAAATTTCGAATTCGATAATATATTGTAATAAAATATTATTTGTACCATATTTTTTATTTGATGTGATTGTATAATCAACATATTTTCATGAATTCTAATCATAATCATGAACAAAAATCATGTCCATTGCACGGGTGTTATGCTAGTACTAGTATATATTATAACAATAAAGTGACCAAATATAACACCACATATTTTCCCGCCTTTTTAAACTTTCATAAAATGGAAATTCATGGTTTATAGAGATTAAAAAAGAAAAAATTGATTATATATATATATATATATATTTCAAAATTGATTTTATCTAGAGAATATAAACGGTCACTTTGAAAATAGTTTTACCTCGTTATTAGTTTTGTTATATATTCAGCTATTAATTAGTTGGTATTTTCAATATGTTTATAATTTGGAATTATGAAGTAGAGTTTTAATTAATTATGTGCTATGCTGATAATAAAATAGTATTGAAAATAACATAATTAAAAATGTATATTGTTTTACCAAATTTATAGTAATTAATCAGTATTGAAGATAATAATATAGTTATTAGAGAACTTATTATTAAAATAAAACGATATTAAAAATCATATACAACATAATTACAAATGTGCGTTGTTTTACCAAATAATAAAATAGTATTAAAAATTTATATAACATAATTAGAGTTTTTTTTTCCTTTTGAAAAACTACTTTAGAGCGTCTGCACTGCAAATGCCTACATAAAGAAGTCTTTCAAGATTTTGATTAATAGTTTGTGTGTTTTGTAATCCTTTAACGGCAATATAAATGATTGTCGTCTTTTTTGTGCAATTATTATCATTTTCTATGATCACATTTTTCCATTTTTTTTTAAATTTCATATTTAATAAGTAATCATTTACACGTTTCGTGCATCGTACAGGGGCAAATACTAGTTTCAAAATTATTTTATTTAAGTCCTATATTATTTATAATTTCTTAGCTAAATTTAATTTAGTCCTAAATAATTAATTTCAATTCAAGTTGCTTTCTTATCAAATTAAAAGAAATAATAAATATCCGAACTTTTTAAGTAAATTCAATTAAGTCCGAATTATTTTTACAACTTCATATTTTGATCAATTCATTTGTCATTTTTAAATTAATTTTATTTATTTATTTATTTACTCATTTTATTCATTTTATATGTTTAATACTGCAGATTTATTTAAATAATAAAAATATGCAAAATATATATTGTAGACTTTTACAACTAGATTAACTAATTTTTATCAAAATAAAAATAAAGGCACATGTTACTAAAGTCATTCTATTTCAAATTAGGATGTGATCAAAGACGTTTATTTAAAATGTATAAATAATTTTTTTCAGTAACGTTACTGGGTGAAAAATGAAAAGTCACGTTGTATTGGAAACTATTGAACATTTTTATTTTGATAGTTCATATTCATGATTTGTTTTAATTCTTTTTTAATTTCTGTCATTGGTTGTGGTTTCATGTTGTAGACAGGTTTATACGGAATTTAATTATTTGATTTTGATTTTTTTTTAAGAATTAATTTTGTGAAAAGAGATTTTTTTTTTAAAAAAAAAAAAAAAAAAATTTAAGAATGTGCAGCTAAAAAGTAGTATGAAAATTGTAAAAATAATTTTTTAAAGAATGTGTAAATGAGAATGAATGTTCAGAAAAACTGATTCTTGAAAAATCAATTCCATATTGGTAATGTAACACCGCAAGTTTAAAATCTTAAATCTAGATGTGTTAACTTCCCTTCACTTTAAATGCAAAAATAAATTATTTTAAATAATAGAGTTATCATTTTTTTTCGTAAAATCCTATAGAAATCTCGATAGCCTCCCTTATAAATTTGAACTTACCCAACTTATTGAGGACATTCATAACCATTTAAAAAAATTACCGTGTATCATTTTTAATTAAATATTCATTTCATATGTAAACATATAAATTCGATGTATGTGAGTAACAAATAACTGTGTATCACACTGGTATAACATTACAATTCAACTTATCTAGTTAGGTTAATTCAAAGGGTAAAGGGCAAGAGGGTATAAGTTAGTAGCCTAGTGTTAGCACCTTGATGCTCGGATTGGCTAAGACATGGGCATTGCCTTGATCTCATGTCGAAGCCTTGGTAGAAATGTACTTCGGTAGGTGCATTTTGTGGGAAAAGTTTAAAGCAGTGCGGGAGTAACTCGGGAGCATTGAATTAGCTTGTTGTGCATGGCAAATTCGTTGGGCAAATAGGCATGGCACGGGAGGATCTGGCATGCTTCGGCAGGTTGCGGTGTTTACCTTCGGCTCGACTCTTGGTTGCATGCAAACTCGGATTCACTAGGAAGGAAGCAAGCTGGACCTGGCTGACTTCTTGTTCCAGTGTGGCAATTACTTAGCACATGTCAAAGGCCTTGACATGAAAATTCGGATTAGCACATGTATGGCAGTTACATGGGCAGTTTTGAATGGTTTTCTTGGTGGGAAACTTGAAATCAGACCCTAGCAATTGGGGGTGTCAACTGCAAACGAATTTTGTATATCTTGTGTAAGAGCCACAAAGGCACATAGAGAGAAACCGTGTCATTGTTGTGTTCCTTGCAAAAATGTGAGTGTTCTTTTATTGAGGCAATAAAAGTTGGGAAGGGTTCATGTATGCTTTGTGTTGCTTGTTGCATTTCGTTTTGGTTCCTTTAAATCTGTTGTTCTTTTCATAGTTGCAAATAAATCGGTATTGGAAGGCTGACTAAGATCCCGCAGTGGGCGAAAAATTCAGTACTAAAATTTGAACCCTTTGACAATTGGTATCAGAGCCCGGTTTAGGATTGAACGGGTTGTTGCTATGAAAGATGGCAGAATAGGATGTGGGTGTTCGACTAGGAAAGCTGGAAGATTTCGTTGGTGCCCCTATGACTGACGATGCGGTTAATCTTGAAGCACAGGCACATAATCAGCGTGTTCTTCTCCCTGAATTACGTGCCCAATTTGATGCTTTCACAAACGAAATGAATGTCAACCAGACGTCCATGTTAAAGAATCTGATGGACGTGGCAGACAACATGAAACTACATTTTGAGGACATGGAACGCAAATTAAACTTGATCAAGAGAGCTGTGGCGAATCCGGTTGGTGCAAAGGACCCGATGGCTTCAAAAATTCGTGTGCCTGAGCCTAAAGCATTTTCTGGTGCCCGAAATGCTAAGGAATTGGAGAATTTTCTGTGGGATATGGAGCAGTACTTCAAGACTTCCCATGTTCCTACAAAAGAGAAGGTGAACTTTGCTTCTATGTACTTAACAGGAGATGCAAAGCTTTGGTGGCGTACTAGGCTGAGGGATGATGAAAGTGTGGGAAGACCTCGGATTGAAACGTTGGAAACGTTGACGAAGGAATTGAAGGATTAGTTCCTGCCTTGCAATACATCTTGGATTGCAAGGGAAGCACTGAAAAGGCTGAAACAAACGGGTTCGGTACGTGATTATGTGAAAAACTACACGTCTTTACTGCTGGATATTGAGAATATGTCCGATGAAGATAAGTTATTCAACTTCATTTCGGGTTTGAAATCGTGGGCACAGACTGAGTTAAGGCGACAAGGTGTTAAGGACTTGGCATCTGCTATTGTGGCGGCTGACATCAAGAAGAAGCACGATTGGAAGAAATCTGGTTCCAAAGGTGGGAAAAAGCATGACCAAAAGGGGAAAACCAGTGACTATTCTAAATCAAAAGAGGGCGATTCGTCCCAAAGTAAAGACAAAAGCTCTAGTAGTGGATGCTTTATTTGCAATGGGCAGCATCATTCTCGTGAGTGTCCAAAGCGGGAAAAACTCAGTGCTTGGTGATTGAGGAGGAAAGTACTGTGCAGGGTGAAGTCAGTACACCAGTCAATCCTCTGCAACTCGTGAATGCTCTTACTGAGAAGAAGGAAGTACCTATGCGTGGGTTGATGTATGTTCCTATCAGTATAAATGGGCAGACAGTGATGGCAATGTTGGATACCAGGGCTACAAACAACTTTGTGAGTTTGAAGACAGTAGACAAGTTGGGTTTGAAGTTGGTGCAGGCCAAGTTGGGTTTGAAGTTGGTGCAGGCCACTTCTCGGATTAAGGCAGTAAATTCAGAGTTGAAGGGCATGGCTCAGTGCGATGTTCATGTGGGAAGTTGGGAGGGACAGTGCAATCTGATGGCCCTTCCACTTGATGACTTTGATCTGATTCTCGGAGTGGAATTCTTAGTGAAGGCAAAGGCTTTAGTGGTACCTTATTTGTGTGGGATGCTTATTGCAGATGAAGCAAATCCTTGCTTTGTCTCTGCAGTCTTTCTTGATACGAATGTTCCAAATCAGCAAAGAAGATTGACTGAGATGGTGCAGTCAACGAAACGGGTTGATGGTGGGTTAAAAAGAGGGGAATCCACATATTTGGCATCGTTGATTGAAATCAAGCTGGATCGGTTTGTGGAAGTGCCAAATTCGGTTGTTGCAGTGTTGGATGAATTTTTGGATGTGATGCCACCAGAACTTCCAAAAGTGTTGCCTCCCCGTCGCGCAGTTGACCATAAAGTCGAATTAGAGCCTGGAACGAAGTGTCCAGCTCAAGCTCCATATAGAATGGCTCCTGCAGAATTAGCAGAACTTCGAAGGCAGTTGAATGAGTTGTTGGATGCGTGTTACATACAGCTTTCGAAAGCCCCTTACGGTTCTAGTGTTTTGTTCCAAAGAAAGCAAGATGGTTTGATGCGGATGTGTGTGGATTACCGAGCGTTGAATAAGGTGACTATGAAGAACAAGTACTCGGTGGCTCATGCGGCAAACTTGTTTGATCGATTGTCCCGTGCTTCTTTCTTCACAAAGCTGGACTTAAGGGCGGGTTATTGGCAAGTGAGAATTGCTGCTGGTGATGATCAGAAGACTACTTGCATTACAAGGTACAGTTCCTTTGAATTTCTTATAATGCCTTTTGGTCTTACAAACGCCACTGCTACATTTTGTAACTTGATGAATGATGTTCTGTATAAGTTTCTGGATCGATTTGTGGGGGTGTACTTGGATGATATTGTGATCTATAGTGAGATGCTAGATGATCACTTGGTGCATTTGAGAAAGGTATTCTCTCAGCTCAGGGAATATCAGTTCTATGTTAAAAAGGAGAAATGTGAATTTTGTAGAGAGAAAGTTCAATTTCTGGGCCATTGGTTGAGTCATGGCAGAATTCGGATGGATGAAAAGAAGGTGAAGGCAATCATGAATTGGCCTGCTCCTACTAAAGTTCTGGAATTACGATCTTTCCTTGGATTAGCCAACTATTATCGTCGTTTTATAGAAGGCTATTCCAAGAAAGTGAGTTGCCTTACTGATTTGTTGAAGAAAAATCAGAAGTGGGTGTGGTTGGAGGCATGTCGAAAGCTTTTGAGAGACTAAAGCAGGCTGTCTCTACTAAACCTGTGTTGGCACTGCCAGATTTTGATAAACCATTCGAGGTGCATACTGATGCCTCAAACAAAGTTATTGGTGGGGTTTTGGTGCAAGATGGGAATCATGTGGCCTTTGAAAGCAGAAAACTGAAAGATACTGAGCAACGATATTCGACCCATGAGAAGGAAATGACTGCGGTCATACACTGTTTGGAAATTTGGCGTCACTATCTTCTGGGAATTAAGTTTTGTGTGCTGACGGAAAATGTAGAAAACACTTACTTCAAAACGCAGAAAAAGTTGTCTCCAAAGTAGGTACGATGGCTGGAGTTTCTGGCCAAATATGATTTTACATGGCTGCATAAACCAGGAAGCCAGAATCAGGTTGCTGATACTCTAAGTTGGAAAGAGGTAAAGTCTTATGTTGCTTCTTTTAGTTTGATTCATTCGACCCTCCTTGAAAAAATTCGTGGGAATGCTCCTAATGATGCTGCTTACAACAAACTAAAGGAAGAAATTAGTTCGAGAGTTGTTAGGCGGTATTGGATTGATGATGATCTGATCTATGCACGTGGTGGCATGCTGTTTGTTCCTTCAATTGGGGGACTTCGGCAGGAGTTACTACGGGAAACACATGATCCTCAATGGGTAGGACATCCCGGTGTTGAAAGAATGTTGACATTGTTGGGCAAGTCATACTACTGGCCGAAGATGGCAGAAGATGTGGAAGTGTATATGAAGACTTGTCTAGTGTGTTAACTAGACAAAGTAGAAAGGAAGAAGGAAGCGGGTTTGTTGCAGCCACTTCCTATTCTGGACAGAACATGGCAATCAATATCTATGGATTTCATTAGCGGGTTTCCTAAGGTTGGGGAAATGAAATCCATCATGGTCGTGGTGGATCGATTTTCTGAGTATGTTGTTTTCATGGCTGCACCGAATGAATGCAAGGCAGAACGTGCAGGTGAACTTATGTTCAAAAACGTGATCAAGTATTTTGGGTTACCAGAAGATATCATAAGTGACAGAGATACTCGTTTCACTGGAAAGTTTTGGACTGCGTTGTTTAATCTGATAGGATCAGAAATGAAATTTTCCACAGCCAATCATCCTCAAACAGATGGTCAGACTGAATGGATAAACGGATTTCTGGAAGAATTTCTGAGGCATTATGTGGCAGCAAGTCAGAAAAACTGGGTTGAGTTACTGGACACTGCGCAGTTTTGTTACAACATTCATCGGTCTTCGTCTACTGGAATGAGCCCAGCTGAGTTAGCAATGGGGCAGCAGCCAAGAACTCCCCATGAAGTTGCGAAACATGCTGGTTGAAATGCTTGTCCTGCAGCCTATCGCTTTGTTCAAGATAAACAGGATATGCTTAAACAAGCGAAGGACAGCTTAGCTAAAGCATCGAAGCGGATGACGAAGTATACTGATAAAGACAAGAGTGATCTGGAATTCCAGGTTGGCAATAAGGTGTTGCTGAAACTAACACCTCAAATTTGGAAGAAAATCTCGAGCAGCGTGGTGCATTAAGGATTGGTTCCTAGATATAATGGGCCGTTTGAAACTGTGAAACGTGTTGGGAAAGTTGCTTACAGGTTGAATATGCCGAAAAGATTCAAAGTACATCCTACTTTTCATGTTAGCTATTTGAAACCTTTTCATGAAGATCAGTCTGCTGATCGGGTCCAGGCAAAGAGAACACCTCCAGTTGTCCTGACGCAGTTTGAGAAGAAAATTGCTCGGGTTTTGGATCGCAAGGTTCTTGACATGAGTAAAAAGAATAGGCTGATTGAGTACTTGATTTAGTGGAAAGGCAGTAACGAGGCAGACGCTACTTGGGAACGTGTTGTGACCCTTTAGCAATATGAAAAGCAGATTGAGTAGTACCCGAAGGATCATTCGACAAGGGCGTCAAATTCATCTGGTGGGGGTGGTTTGTTAGTACCTTGATGCTCGGATTGGCTAAGACATGTGCATTGCCTTGATCTCATGTCGAAGCCTTGGTAGAAATGTACTTCGGTGGGTGCATTTTGTGAGAACAGTTCAAGGCATCGCGGGAGTAACTCGGGAGCATTGAATTAGCTTGTTGAGCATGGCAAGTTCGCTGGGTAGATAGGCATGGCAAGGGAGGATCTCGGCATGCTTCGGCAGGTTGCAGTGTTTACCTTCGACTCGACTCTTGGTTGCATGCAAACTCGGATTCACTAGGAAGGCAGCAAGCTGGAGCTGGCTGACTTCGTGTTCCAGTGTGGCAATTACTTGGCACATGTCAAAGGCTTTGACATGGAAATTCGGATTAGCACATGTATGGCAGTTACATGGGCATTTTTGGATGGTTTTCTTGGTGGGAAACTTGAAATCAGGTCCTAGGAGTTGGGAGTGTCAACTGCAAACGAATTTTGTATATCTTGGGCAAGAGTCACAAAGGTACATAGAGAGAAACAGTGTCCTTGTTGTGTTCCTTACAAAAATGTGAGTGTTCTTTTATTGAGGCAATAAAAATTGAGAAAAATTTCTGTATGCTTTGTGTTGCTTGTTGCATTTCGTTTTGGTTACTTTAAATCTATTGTTCTTTTCATAGTTGCAAACAAATCGGTATTGGAAGGCTGACTAAGATCGGATCTTAGTGCCGCAGTGGACGAAAAATTCGGTACTAAAATTTGAACCCTTTGACACCTAGCTAGGTGTTTTTTTTTTTTTAATTGAAATGGATAATTGCATTAACATCAAAAACAAAGTTCAAACCCAACCAACTAAAATTGGGAAATGAACCTAGGAATACAATCAATCCATAAGTGATGTTTGTTAGAAGTTAGAACTTAGAACTCAGCAAAATTAAAAAAAAAAAAAAAAAAGCAGCAGGGAACAAAAGTCAATCACTTGTGTCAATCGAGTCCTATTCAATCCAATAGACCAAACACATAACATAAAAGTTGAGTAGCATATAGAAAGATGCAAAAACAAATCTGTAAGCAATGATCTAGCATTGATATCATCCGACCTTGTGCTTTACAAAAGAATGGAGGGAGAAAATGTACACGAAGTCTAAGGAGGGCCGTGTTCCTACACTGTAAGTACAATGAAGAAGATTTTAGTTTTTTTTTTTTTTTTCCTTATAAAGGTAAAGCTAGAAGCCTTGGACGGCACCTGGTTCAACAATCCTGTACTGCTGAATTTACCTATCGCTTCTTTCTGCACATGTAACGTTCAAATTCGGGTTTCAAGTTCAGTTTGACCAGTCTGGACTCACCACAATTGTTCCTTCCTACCACATCCGGGTCATGCTTCCACTGAGAATCTCAAGACTTCCAATCTGAAGAACAAATTGTGGACAGTGAGAACAAGAAACACTGAAAAACACGATTACGTCAAAAAAGTGCTTGAAACATAACTACCATTGTTGCTCAATGGACTAAGAGGACTTCGAGCATCCCAAATCTTGGTTTTCATGGTGCTTTCCCCCCCGCTTACATCCATATCTTTTGAACAATCTGAATACGAGACAAGTTTGTCACCTCTAGTTGAATCGGTAAGATGGTTATCCACAATGTGTGAGGATAGTTTTCCTTTAAAGACTCCCCAGAGATAATACTTTCCCTGAAATCCTGCAAATTTTCATAATGCAAGGGATTCAGAATTAAAGCAGACTGGACAGAAGATGGGAGGGAGGCTATTGGCAAATGGAGAATTGGGACTCACTCCAATATTCCGATGGCAGTTCCAAAGAAGTAAAAACCAAAAGCTCAGCATTTGACAAAATGGCTTTCAAAGCAAGTTCTTGAGACATCATATCCTCAACTAGATGATCAAAAATCCGTTCATACCTGTGCAGGATTTTATTTTTATTTTTTCCAGAAATTAAGAACTGAAACTTGGAAGGGAGGAAAAGAAGTAAGACAATACTAGCATGTGCGGTAACAGTATTGTACATGACAACAAAAATCTAGCTTACCAAGCATATCATAAGAAATAGGCAAATAGAAAATAAATATCGAATGAGTACCTTGTGTCTGAAGGAAAGAAATAAAGGGCGATACTATCATCTTTTGGCCGTGACGTCTCAAAACTCTTTGGCCATACAAGAGACTTGGGAAACATTTCCATGTGAAGCACTCCTTGAAATTGATTTGCCTCATCGAACACTTTTTGGCACGCTTTACTGGATATGTGAGCTACAAATTCATCAACCATACCATCATCTTTGTTCCGTATGTTAAAACTTCCCCTGTCAATAAAGGAAGAGAGCTGCTAATGAGCATCCACAAGAAAGCACTTGCACAGTTTTGGTAACCTGTTTCATATATGTATGATTTTCCTCACCTCCAAACTGGTGTAAATACAGGTAATGCAGGTTCAAGGCAACCAAGAACTGACGAAACATTTGGAAGATCTTTTGGAGCTGCCTCTTGTGAATTGCTTATATTCGGATCAGCATAAATACTATTCCGCCCATGCTCCTCTGAGTCGGCTTCACAAGACACAGCATTTTTCATCTTCTTTGAATTTTTGAAAGGCATCTTGTGCACTAAAGAAGTATGCTCTCCCATTCCTGGCTCACTATCTGATTCACAAGATTGACGGGACCGATGATTTTGATCTCTCTGCTTTCCAGATCCATGCTCGTCTTTCTCAGCAATGGGGCATGTACTGCCACTGGCTGATTTGTCACATTCAGCCAAGCCAATCTTTGTACAAATCTCTGATGATTTTGGTGTGGGGTACCCTTCACAAGCATTCCCTTCCATCTCAAATGCCAACGCATCACATTTCTTCAGTTCTTCTCCAGACAACACTTTGATATCTTCTGAAACTGTATGATCCTCTTCATTGCATGTGACAGCATCACAGTTTTGGGGAGCAGATTGTTTTTGGAGTATTGCATCGCAGTCATCACATACCCAATGAACAAATTCATCGAAAGTGACTACCTCCATGCAGTAGCTGAAGAAAAAACTGAAGTTAAAAAACAGGAATAGCACAACCCCCCCCCCCCCCCAACCAAAAAAAAATAATCAATCTAACCCCAGCTCCAAGATGGGAACAATTCATATGTGAGATGATGGAAACTGCATCATTGGTCTCTAATCTACTGTTTGAGTAGAAGATTTATCCCCAATTATAAAAAAAAAAAAAAAGCAAGTTGATCCTGAAACACTATTTGTTGCACTATCAGTCCCAACAACAATAGCATCCACAAATAATCATTTTCCATAATGGAAACAACCAGCCCAAGTTGAGAAACAGAACTTTGTTTCATAAAATTGGACATGCAAGGACCACGTAAAAATTTAGCGGAGATTTGGATAGTTTCCAAAAGACTGATAGTGTAAATAATAAATATAATGAAAATCTGAAGACCAATTTGCTACTCACCTAATAACTTGGGAAACAGTGCAATTTTCCATAAGATTATGATTGAAAAAAACAGAAAACCAATTTGCTACTCAGTATATATCTTAGGGGCCAGTGGCCCAATTTCCCTAAGGATATTAAAAATAGTAAATACAGTTGTGGATGATTTGCAGCAGATAAATTTAATCCATCTTATGCCAAATTTGCTGGAGGCTCTAGCCCAAAATAAGCATAATTGAGTTTTTAAAGTCATTGACACAACATAGAATTAAATTTTATTTCTGCAAATTGTTTCTGTATACAGAGAGGGGGGAGAGAACATGAGTGCAAAATAAGTTGAACGATAAACAAAGAAAATCAGCAGTACAATTTACCGATGCAAAACACAGTCGAGACAATTGATACAGTAAACAAAGGCATCAGTGGTTCCCTTGTCGCCACATTGCAGACATACCTCCTGCATGATGAATTTATATACCAGTCAAGCAACAAAAGAATCAAGTGAAGTTGAAAGTGCCAGTCAAACAATTTCTTTAAATTTTATCCAAGAAATATTTCTTCTAAAAAACAAGCGATGAATTATCTTAACTAGAAAACATTTTCTTTTTCTCGGAATGTTAAAGTAACCATTTAAGATTCATCTCATATCCATGGTAGAGACTTAAAAGAATTAGCCATTTATTAGAAAATTGATGGCCCAATGTGGATGATGAAATAATCATGTTAAAGTAAGGATAAATAGAAAAGAACTTTATTGTAATAAAATTATAATAAATTTAAATAATAAACAAAAGAAAAAACATGGGCAATACAGAAAACAAAGCCTGAAACTACCTTTCACTGGTTCCATTTCAAAATATGATGATTTAACCCAGTATTGAGTATTTTCTACTGGACATTTCATTCTGTTGACTGTTTTGCAAAGAAACCTACTAATAATTACAGACTGCCACTAGTATAACACACGAAAATATATCAATCTCAGTGTTTGATACCAAAAACACAAATTTTTCTGGTAAACCATCAAACCAGTGACACCTTTATTTTAGTAGGAAATGAATCTTCATTCATGCAAACCAGCAAGGTTAAATGAACATGTAAAACGGTATCCCCTGTTTGGTTTAGATAAAAATCAGATTCTTAGTAGATTTTAAAAAAAAAAAATTGATGAAATGTGTGATTTAATGGTTGTGGGGTCCATGAATGTGTGTTAAAATTAATAGCTGTGGGCTCGCCTCTCAAACACAGCCACCAACTAAGTGTCAGACTGTGATTGGCATTCCATCCCTTTCCTGTGGAAGGCCAAACGTGCTAATGAGAAAATATTTTGGCAGAATCAGCACAAGAAGATTATTCATCAGTTAACTGGAAAAGTTGCCATAAAACATTGTCAACGGAACCTCTGATATAAACTTTAGGAACCTAAATTTTCCCAAATAACATCAAAAAGCAACCTAAGGGGTTTTGAAGCCCAGCTACAAGCAAAATTTAAAGAACAAAAAAAATTAGAATTGACCAATTTGTGAAAAAGCATAAACTTCACTCCCAGGGCAAGGAAAAGTGACAGGAAAGGATAAATGAACAACGAGAATTCGCCGAATGCTGTAAAAGTCCTTTAATGAAAACTAATTTAAGACATTCAAGAATGCCATTGTGAAATACCAGCATATAGATGCGCAGATATACGAATACATAAAAGACTCGGAGAAAATTGAGCCAACGCTAGAGGGAAGAAAATTACCATTACTGATGAAAATTCAGATGGCCCACGAGAGAAGAACAGAATTGAATTTTCTGATGTAAAATTAATAATTAAACAACGGAATCTTGGAGCAAAAATCGAACATTTTAAATGTACAAGGGAAAGAAGGAATTTCAGATCATTACTCTTTTTCCTTTTCGGGTTGGGGCTTTGGGGCTAAGAGGGATATCTATATATAATAAATAATGGGTTAAGGGGTTTAACGGAAGACTCTGTGAATTAAGAATAATAATCGTAGGGTTTTTTTCAAAAACCCTAGTGGGCCATTAACTAGGGCAGTGACAGGGAAAACGAAAGCTAAACTTCGAAAATAATATTTATTCTGAAGAAAGAATTTAAACAGTTCCACCAACAGGAAGAGAATTTTCTGTCAAACGGTAGTGATAGAGGGAAACCTTGTATATATATATAGGATTAAGTCTGAAAAGCAGAATACCTTTAGGATTAGAATTGCCACAAATCAAAGTACGAAAAGGTTAGAAAAATTTTCAAGTAACTCTCTATTTTTAAAATAGAATATTAAATAATTTAAGTGAAAATTACACACAACCCACTTTTAAAGATTCAAATTCATAAATAAGATCAAACTTATATTACTTCAAAAATCAGGTTTTATTTCAAATTTTAATTAATTAAAATTTTGCATAATATTATTTTATTAATTATCTAATCATATCTCAATTTTTTAAATCACAATACATAACTTCAAACCCTAATTATTTAACTCCATCCTACAGCAGCCGCATTTTACACCCTTCACCCACTGCAGCCACGATCCCCTTCACTTTCATTTGCACAACAAATGGTTGCCTGCTTCTCGTCACCATGAACCTCAAAAATCACCACCACAGGCGGCGGAGGCGGCGCTCAATCGGTGCTGCAGTTCCCCCACCTTGGCGAGCCGCACACAGCGCCTGCACGAGCTGTCTTTTTTGGTGCAACAGCAGCGATTCGCCTGTAAGGGTCGCGCGATGATGCTGTTATGCTTGTAGATGCCGGCGATTTATCCATTGAGAGGTGGTATTACAACTGGTTTTTTGGTCGAGGTAGCGCCGCCGCCGCTAGATCTAGTGGCGGCGCAACTTCCTCTAGCTTGCAGCGGCTCTGCTTCACTTGCATTTTGCAGCGGCGCTGCATTTTGTGTTTCTGTTTTCGTTTAAAACTTTGGTAGGTGGTAGTTCAACAGAGGTGAGGTGGCGGCGATGGTGATGGTGGTGAGGGAGGGAGTGGAATTTTGGTTTTGGAATCTTAGACATAGGTTACAGTATTGCTGTTGGTGGAGATGCGGTTGTGATATTCATTGCACACCCTGGCAGTGGTGGTTGCGAGACGCTGGCGGTGCTGGTTTTGATTGTGTGAGATATTGTGACTTGGGCGGTGGTGGTGCAGTCGACCGGAATTGGAAGCGGTGATATTCACGTCGTCGTGGTGGTGGTGGTGGTGATGGTGAGACGCTGACGATGATAGTGGCTGTGCAATTGTGACCTAATAATTTGACAAATGTGACTTGAAAAAATGTGTGACCTAATAATTGATAAATCTAACTGTTTAACCTAATAATTTGATAAGTTGTGACCTAAAAATAAGTTGAAATCGATTGATTTAATACTTTGTGACCTACTGATTTAATAATTTGTGACCTTGAAGTTAATTGTGACTTAAAAATTATGTCTTAAAATCAATTTGTGACCTAAAATATTTATGTTTGTGACTTGATATTATACATATTGTGACTTCAATATATATAATTAATAAAATATTTTTTTTATTTAATTTAATTAATTAATTTTAATTATAACCTGATTTTTGAAATTATACAACTTTTCACCTCAATTTTGAAATTTATATTTATAATCACCTTATTTATGTATTTTTCCCATAATTTAAATAATCACCTTATTTAGTGAAGAAATGTAGTCCTTTGATAAAAAAATACAAATTGGGACCGTGGCCCGTTTACTCCCAATCATTTATTTTCAAGTATTTCGTCAAATTCATTTTCAATCACACAACTCTACGAGAGTAAGAGCATGTTTGATAATGTAAAAAAATTTGATTTTTGTGATTTTTTATTTTTATGGATGTATGATTTAAAAATATTTGAAAAAATGAAATATTATGGGCTTGATTAAGAATTGATGATTGAAATTAAATTTGAAAAGTTGAGGTGAAAATTTTTTCTTTACCAAACGGGCTCTTGAGTCACTACTTTTCAATCAATTTTCAATGGGTATATTGACACCACTAATTTTGTTAACCACACCATATTATATATTCACATTTATTAAAATATAGATTTTATAATTACACCACATCCTTTTTACAAATATAACATTCACGAAGTAAAATGAAAATAAAACATGATACACCACTACACTACACCACATCAACACCAACACACATTAATTAATATTAATATTAATATACATAAAATACACACTACACCGAGAACACACATTAATACATATAGAAATTTTACACACTACACCAAGAACACGCACAAAAGACACAATATACCAAGAAAATACTCTACAATCAAATAATATCTACAATCACAACCAAAGGGGAAAAACTGAAATCACAATAAAGTGGATAATTTTCCAACCCAGATCAAATGCACAACCAAAGGGGAAAAAATGAAATCACAATAAAGTGGGGAATTTTTCATCCCAGATAAGATGGCGAACCCAACATAAATTAGTCAATAAATTTCCTAAAATTGTAATGCAGTAAAAACAGTTATGATTTAGAGTTAAAAAAATTATATTTAGTGAAGTAATTTAGAGTTATAAAATTATGAAATTTTGTTACTTAAATTCAAGGCTTGCTTTCTTTATTAGAAGGAATGCAGTTTTGTAGAGTATTTTTAGTACATGTGTTGAATTCTTATATCACATTCGCGGATTGGAAGGAAGTGAAATATTCAGTTCCATATGATTACGTTATGATCTCTTGCTTTCCTGAATGAAAAATTTCAGATATATATATATATATATATATATATATATATATATATATATAAACTTCGATGCTTGCTTCCAAAAAAAGTGTTTTTTTAAAAAAGTATAATACATATAACACTTAGGGTTTTTAAGATTTGTGGTGTACACAAGAATAAAGAAGATGAAAAACTAATATAATGGAGGGTTATTTAAGTCAATTTGTTTGCTACCAATGTAGTAAATTTGAAAATTATGGTGTAATTAACAAAATTAGTGGTGTCATTATAATTATCAATTTTCAATTATACATTCTCCAAAAAATTCAATATTCTTCAAAAACTTGAAAAAAATATTGGGACCAAACAGACAGACTTTAAGTATGACTTCCTTTGGTAACTTGTTTATAAACAAGTTTACAAATAACACATTTTCTTAAATCATTTTTTAATTACACATATTTTTCAAATTTACATCTTAATCACATATTTTACCTCAAAAATATTACATTATTTGTTTGTGTACAAAACATTTCACCAAACAGATAATAAGTGTGAATCTTTAAAAGTAGGAAGACAAACTCACTCTTCACTTGAAAAGTTAAATAAAGTTTGGATAATTTTGGCTTCTCTTTGAGCATTTGTTCTTTAACACAATCATTAATTTATAAATAATACAATTTTTTAAATTACTTTTTAGAATCTCTTTGGTAATGTGAAAAGTTTTTATTTGTGTGTGTGTTTTTTTTTTATGAATGTGTGGTTTAAAAATTTGAAGAGTAAAAAACTGTGGACATAATTAGGAATGAATGGTTGAGATTGAGTTTGAAAATTGTTGTAAAATTTTTTGCTTTACCAAACAAGCTCTTAATCACACGCATTTTCTCTCTTCACTTTCAACCACATTTTATCTAAATATATAAATAAAAAATTTTATAATTGGTACAATTGATAAGTGTATATACACATATTTCTATCCTAAACGTATGGTTTTATTTGTTTGTTTGTTTGTTTGAGAATATTTGATATTCATTTTGCTATTATTTGTTTATATTTCAGAAATAGTCCCAAAGTCGAGAAAACGAAGAAACTGGAGCAAAATCAAGTCAATTGGATGATAAAAGTACTAAATTGTGCAAAGGAAGGGTTGATGAAGTCAATCACAGTGCAAATTGAAAGAAAAGACAAAGAAAGAATCAAATTAGAAGAAATTAGAAGATCAAGGACTAAAGTATACAACTCGAATGAAGAATGATCAAATTGCAAATACTCAATGATTTATTCAGATCATGATACAATACTTGAAGATTTCTAGGAGTCAATTGGATGCAATTAGAAGACAAAAAAGAATGAAATGTGATAAGAATATTACCATAAATTGATTTCAATCAAGTAAGATTTTCGGGTAGATTTTTAGTTGGACTTAGAGACTTAATTTCCAGGAAGTAAACGTTCGAATTGGGAAAATACTATTTCAAGAAGAATTGTAACCATTTAAGTTATCTTTCTAACGGGCTTTGAACCACCTAAACTGGATAAGAGAATAGAAAGATATAATCAAAATACTGAATGTTGTGCAATGACAAAAAGATCTCCCGCGAAGGTAACTTTCCTTGTTTGGTTGGAACTCTTTGGAAGCCAATTTGAACATGATTTTCAGTCACTTTTTGACTTCTACAAATAAGGAACAACGAAAACACATTAGGGGTTCCCAACTTGTCAAAGATCATCATTAAGGGCTGTCGAATTCTTAAGGAACCAATTGACACATGATTGAAGATTATTCTACAACATGATGAAAAGGGTGATAAACTCTAATTACTCTTGTTGTAATTTATCTTTTATCATATTTTTAGACTAGATTTTTATATGTTAGAATTGTAATGAAGCATTAATTTCCGAATTTTATGTATTACTTTATCGTTTAATCAATTTAATTCATGAGATTGATTCATGCTTTTATTATCAATATGATTATTTGGCAAATTATTATAGGATTGTTGTGATGATTTTTTAAGTTCGAAAGATTATGAATTCATTAGACAAGTTTCAATTGCTATAAAGTCCGATATGGGATACAAAAATATCCCTATGTTTTGTGTTATTCACAAAAGTGTTCACAATTCTTTTAATGTTTTTCTACACATTCGTATTTGTCATAGAAATATAGTCAGGTCATGTTTAGGAAAATGTGTTAATTCTTGTCCGAAATGGAGTTTTAGCAACGTTAGGAATATGGATTTTTTAAAACCCCGTGAATTATCGATTGGATGTTAAATTTAATGCATGATTGATGAAATTAATGTAGATTTTCAATTCTAGCATGCTTTCCTCATATTTTCTCTAAATCAAATCTTTTTGTATATAATAGCATTGAAGGGTAAGAAGATTTCAAAGATGAAGAAAAAGACAAAAATAGAGGATAATGCTAACAAATATATTATGCCTTAACTAAAAAAAAAAAAGTTTTAAATCAGAACATCCATAAATCATTATTTAATCTAGTTGATTATTTAGGATTCAGATGTGACACAAAAACATATAAAATCTTACAAAAACTGTGAAAATGTGAAATAAATAATGTGTGAAATCTTCACATCGATATTAAGATCTTGCTATTACAACTTTTTTTAGCTTTCATAAAATTCATGAGTTTAGGGAGATAAAATTGACAAACGAAAAGTTCGATGACTAATAATAAATTTGACAATTGGAAAGTTTGATGACTAAATGGAAAATTTCAGGAACTTATGAAAGATAAAGATTTCTTGAATTTGAAAGAATAAGGACCAAAGTGTACCTTACAATAGTAGAAAAATAATAGATAAATGAAATAGTAAATGTGGAAAAAAGAAAACCTCAATTGATGTCATTAAAATGTCATTTATGATGCCTTGCGAATAGTATTATATGAATAGTAATTTCTCTTTGCCTCTTTTAATATAGTTAAGTTAAGAAAGAACGAAGTTAAGATTAAGATATATATATATATATATTGTAAGCTCAGGTGATAGGTAGAGAAGGAATAAAGATAATAATTTGAACAACAATAACAAAATGTAAAGAAATTAAACAGTTGAAATTGAAACAATTAAACTTTGAATTAATTGAACGATTTTGAATACAAGGAAATTTGAACGTTTGGAGATTTTATCCCTTGGATAAACCTTGCCTTACAATGAACTGAAACATGAAATTTATAATGAATCTTGAATAGTTGATTGAAGCTTGAAAGTCGTTGATTGAACAGTGGCTTTCTGAAGCTTTTTCAAAAGCTTATCTTCCACTCCACCGAAAGTTTAAAAAGGAGTCAAATTAGATTTGACAAATATTGATATTTCTTTTGAGCTGGCAAATATTGAGTAAAATTTCTTTTGATTTTTGAACACTGTATTCTCTGAGGTCATCAAGGAAACTACGTCCATATAGTCATTTGATTTTTTGAATATCTTCTTGAAGAGATTCATCGAGATCAATCCAGAAGCAATCGTCTTCATTTTAATAGAAGTCATCATCAAAATCTGCTTCTGAACTGGCTTCCAAAGATCTTGAACTGAAGAAGCGGTTTCTGCCAAGGCGGCAATTTTTTCAGCCAAAATTGTCATTTCTTCAGGGCTAGTGCATTTTGCAAGTAATGCTAATAACCTACTCTTTTCAGCAAGGAAATTAGCGTGATTATCTTGAAGCGTTTTTTATGGTTGGCCTTCATTTGATTTTAAATTAATCCAAGATTGGACTGCCTTGGGACAGCAATTTGTTTCGTGGAACTTTTACCACCATTTTATTTTGAATCTCCTAACAATCCTTTTTGGACTGAAAGTTTGCATCTTGAACAAGAAAAAGGTCCCAACAAAGGATCCATGAGACTTTAAAATTGAATGCAAATTGAAAAATAATATTTTCTTGAGACTTAAGGAATTCTTTTGCCTCATTTTTGAAGTGATTCAAACCTTGAAGAGAGAGACTGGGAAGAATGTTCTCTTCAAGTCCAAAATATTTTAACCAATTTTGAAACCATTTAGGGAAAATATTTTGACAATTTTGATGAAAAATGATAAACCAAGAATGATTTGCTGGTCTAAAAAAGGAAACATTAAACCATGCATCTTGATAATCCAAGTAATTAAAATGAGAAGAGAAATTTTTACCTTTTGCAAAGTTCATCTTTTTCTTAGTCCAAGGTTTTCACCCCCAGTCTTCATAAGACAAAACCTTACAAATTGAAATTTTTGAAAAATCAATATGTTGAGGATTTTGTTTATTTTGAGTATGAGTAATAATTGCAGATCATGTCTTGAGAATGATCTTCTCGTAAAACTCACGATGTTTTTGAAGGGTAGTTGGAAGAAATTGAAAATTTGGAGGAAAAATATCTGATAAACATTTATTTAAGTCAGAGTATTTTTCAATCCATGCAGGCTCCATATTGAGAACGTAGGAGCAGTCATTTTTTATGAAATATTGAAAAGGATATTTGTTGATTTCTGGAAGTTTTCCAGAACCAGTTTGAACGACTTTTTGAAGTTTGAAGGTCTTGGCTTCTCTGGAGTTTGAGGAATTTTGCCAAGAACTGAAAAAATTGTTTGCAGTGGAAAGAGAGGGAGTGTTTGAGGAGGAGGTATTTTTGTTGGAATTTTGAACGAAAGTTTCGATTGAAGGTAGGACGGTTTTCTTTCCCTTATTTATTTTATTTTTTTTGAAGTGTCCATGGAGGAAGCCTTGTCTTCAAGGACTTTGTTGTACCAATCTATGTTAGCACTTCTTTTTTGAACTCTCTTTTGAGGTAGCCTTACTTTCACTCAAAATTTCTCTCCTTGTTGTGAGGAACTCTCTTGTGAGGAAGTCTGCCAGAACGTTATTCTTTCCTTGTATATAAAGAATTTTGAAATCAAAACACGAAAAAATATCTTGCCATCTTGTAAAAATATGTTTTGAAACAAGATTTTTACGTCCTTTTGTAAAACGTCCTTGGATGCTTTACAATCTATTTTTAAAATAAATGATTTATTAATTAAATCATCTTGAAATTTTGAGACACAAAGAACAATTGAAAGAATTTCTTTTTTGACTGTTTAATAGTTAATTTGAGGACCAGTCCAAACACCAGAATAGTAACGGACCAGTTGTTCTTGATTTGACCCTTTTGGAATCTACTTTAAGACTCCACCGAACCCTATGTCTGACGCATCTGTTTTGACAATAAGATTGGGATCTAGATCAATAATGGAAAGGCATGGGATACTTTTGACAGTACTTTTGACCTTTTGGGCGGCTAAGGTGCACTCAGGACCCCATGGTTTTGGATTGTTTTGAAGTCTTTTGAAAAGAGGGAAACAAAGAATCCTGATATTTTGAATAAAGTCAGTTACGTAATTGATCTTTGAAATCTTTGAAGACTTGTTTTTCAATAATTTGATCTGGAATTTTTTGAGGAATTGGGAATTTTTTTCTTTATTTAAAGAATTATGAAGTTGATCAGAAATTCGTTGAAATTTGATTTCTTCCTTGAGAAAATTAACATGTTGTGTTTTTAAAATTAATATTGTTAATAATTTGAGAAATTGATTCTTGCTTGAGAGTATTAACATCTTTGAAAGAAGGATGATTTGTAAATTTGAAAAATAAATCTTGACCAAAAACATTTGTTTTAAGTCCTTTTTCATTAGCTTGAAATGGATAAATTTGAACAATGAAAGGAGTATCAAGAATAACTTCTTGATCTAAATCCTTGACCAAATAAAAAAAAAATTTGAAGCAAATATTTGAATTACAAACATGAGCTTTTGAAAGTTTATATTGAATGTTTAATTTTTTGCTGCTAGCACTATAAAGACGCTCAGTAGTTTTTTCAAAATATTTTGTAGTGATTAAGCATTCACGGATACAATTTTGATCTGCTCCGGAATCAATTAAGACCCTAGTTGTTAATTAGAAGGTTTTGTCAACGATAATTGTCATTTGAAAGTACCATATTTGAAGCTGAATACAATTAATAACATTAATTTTTTCTCCATCAGTTTGAAGAAAATCAGTCATTAAATCGTTAAGGACGATCGTATTTTTCAATATATTTTCACTCTTTGGCAGAGCTGGAATCAAACTCATCAGAAGAAGAAGAAGAAGATGAAACATTTTGAAAATTTGAAGAGTAACTTTTGAAAAGAGTGAATTCAAGTTTGATATCTTTGACTTGTCGTTCAAGATTAGAAATTTGGGATTTCATAATTATGACTTCTGAATTTAAATCAGAATTAGAAGATTTTGATGTTGCTTCTTGATTAAACATTTTTAGTATTTCTTTCATACTAAATTGTTCAGAAGGAGTTTTTGAAGATAAGGGAAGGAGAGAAGAGAACCTTTTCTTTAATTGGGGATTTTCAATTTTCTCAATTACTTCTTAAATAAGTTCTTCTTCTTTTGTTAAGACATTTATGGTCTTGCAACCACAAACCTCTTTTCCCTGACAATTTTGAGAGGAGGAGGAAGAGGAATTAGACTCATTATCAAAATCTTTTTTATGCTGATAAATTTGTTCTAATTCAGAATCAGAATTTTCTTCTGAAGAGGAATTGAGTAAATCGAGAAGTTCAAATTTAATAATGAAGAAGGACTTAAAACAAATGTTTTTTGTCAAGATTTATTTTTCAAATTTACAAATCCTCCTTCTTTCAAAGATGTTAATACTCTCAAGCAAGAATCAATTTCTCAAATTATTAACAATATTAATTTAAAAAACACAACATGTTAATTTTCTCAAGGAAGAAATCAAATTTCAACGAATTTCTGATCAACTTCAGAATTCTTTAAATAAAGAAAAAAATTCCCAATTCCTCAAAAAATTCGAACGGAAGTATGTTCCACTATTCCAAATGCATTCTGGAATAGAAAGAAACATATTGTTTCTCTTCCATATAATTCTGATTTTCACGAATCAATGATTCCAACTAAATCAAGGCCTATACAAATGAACAAAGAACTCCTTGATTATTGTACCAAGGAAATCCATGATTTACTTGAAAAGGGACTCATTCGTCCTAGTAAATGTCCATGGAGTTGTTCTGCGTTCTACGTCCTCAATCAAGCAGAAATTGAGCGTGGTGCTCCTAAACTTGTAATCAATTACAAGCCGCTCAATTATGCACTCCAGTGGATAAGGTATCCACTTCCTCAAAAGAAAGATCTCCTCAATCGACTTCTCAAAGCAGTTATCTTCTCAAAATTTGATATGAAATCTGGTTTTTGGCAGATTCAAATCAAAGAAGAAGATAAATACAAAACTGCATTCAATGTTCCATTTGGTCAATACGAATGGAATGTTATGCTTTTTGGTCTAAAAAATGCCCCTTCTGAATTTCAAAAAATCATGAATGATATTTTCAATCCTTATCAAAATTTTATCATTGTTTACATTGATGATGTTCTACTCTATTCTGAAAGTTTAGAACAACATTTCGAACATTTAAATACGTTTTTCAATATTGTCAAAATAAATGGTTTAGCAGTTTCTGCAAAGAAAATCGTTTTATGTCAAACAAGTATTCGTTTTCTTGGGCATACGATTTTTCAAGGAACTATTACACCAATTCAAAGAAGTTTGGATTTTACTGAAAAATTTCCAGATCAAATTATTGAGAAAACAAGTCTTCAAAGATTTCTTGGATGCGTCAATTACGTATCTGACTTTATTCAAAATATCAGGATTCTTTGTTCCCCTCTTTTCAAAAGATTTCAAAACAATCCAAAACCATGGGGTCCTGAGTGCACCTTAGTCGTCCAAAGGTCAATAATGCTGTCAAAAGTATCCCATGCCTTTCCATTATTGATCTAGATGTCAATCTTATCGTCGAAATAGATGCGTCAGACATAGGGTTCGGTGGAATCTTAAAGCAGATTCCAAAAGGGTCAAATCAAGAACAGCTGGTCCATTACTATTCTGGTGTTTGGACTGGTCCTCAAATTAACTATTCAACAGTCAAAAAAGAAATTCTTTCAATTGTTCTTTGTATTTCAAAATTTCAAGATGATTTAATTAATAAATCATTTATTTTAAAAATCGATTGTAAAGCATCGAAGGACGTTTTACAAAAGGACGTCAAAAATCTTGTTTCAAAACATATTTTTGCAAGATGGCAAGATATTTTGTCGTGTTTTGATTTCGAAATTCTTTATAAACAAGGAAAGAATAACGTTCTAGCAGACTTCCTCACAAGAGAATTCCTCACAACAAGGAGAGAAATTTTGAGTGAAAGTAAGGCTACCTCAAAAAGAGAGTTCAAAAAAGAAGTGCCAACATAGATTGGTACAACAAAGTTCTTGAAGATATGACTTCCTCCATGACCACTTCTTCAAAAAACAAAAATAAGGGCAAGAAAACCGCCCTACCTTCAATAGAAACTTTTGTTCAAAATTCCAGCAAAAATACCTCCTCCTCAAACACTCCCTCTCTTTCCACTGCAAACAATTTTTCAGTTCTTGGCAAAATTCCTCTAACTCCAGAGAAGTCAAGACCTTCAAACTTCAAAAAAGCCGTTCAAACTGGTTCTAGAAAACTTCCAGAAATCAACAAAAATCCTTTTCAATATTTCATCAAAAATGACTGCTACTCCGTTCTCAATATGGAGCCTGCATGAATTGAAAAATACTCTGACTTAAACAAATGTTTATCAGATATTTTTCCTCCAAATTTCTAATTTCTTCCAACTACCCTTCAAAAACATCGTGAGTTTTACGAGAAGATCCTTCTCAAGACAAGATCTGCAATTATTACTCATACTCAAAATAAACAAAATCCTCAACATATTGATTTTTCAAAAATTTCAATTTGTAAGGTTTTGTCTTATGAAGACTGGGGGCAAAAACTTTGGACTGAGAAAAAAATGAACCTTGTCAAAGGTAAAAAATTCTCTTCTCATTTTAATTACTTGAATTATCAAGATGCATGGTTTAATGTTTTCTTTTTTAGACCAGTAAATCATTCCTGGTTTATCATTTTTCATCAAAATTGTCAAAATATTTTCCCTAAATGGTTTCAAAATTGGTTCAAAAATTTTGGACTTGAAGAGAACATTCTTCCCAGTCTCTCTCTTCAAGGTTTGAATCACTTCAAAAATGAGGCAAAAGAAATCCTTAAGCCTCAAGAAAATATTCTTTTTCAATTTGCATTCAATTTTAAAGTCTCATGGATCCTCTTTTGGGACTTTTTTCTTGTTCAAGATGCAAACAACTCTTTCAGTCCAAAAAAGATTGTTAGGAGATTCAAAATAAAATGGTGGTCAAAGTTCTACGAAACAAATTGTTGTCCTGAGGCAGTCCAATCTTGGATTGATTTAAAATCAAATGAAAGGCAACCATCAAAAACGCTTCAAGATAATCACTCTAATTTCCTTGCTGAAAAGAGTAGGTTATTAGCATTACTTACAAAATGCACCAGCCCTGAAGAAATGACAATTTTGGCTGAAAAATTGCTGCCTTAGCGGAAACTGCTTCTTCAGTTCAAGATTCTTCAAAAGCAGATTTTGACGATGACTTCTATCAAAATGAAGACGATTGCTTCGGGATTGATCTCGATGAATCTCTTCAAGAAGATATTCAAAAAACTGAATGACTATATGGACGCAGTTTCCTTGATGACCTCAGAGAATACAGCGTTCAAAAATCAAAAGAAATTTTACTCAATATTTGCCAGCTCATAAGAAATATCAATATTTGTCAAACTAATTTGACTCCTTTTTTAAACTTTCGCTGGAGTGGAAGATAAGCTTTTGGAAAAGCTGCAGAGAGCCACTGTTCAATCAACGACTTTCAAGCTTCAATCAACTATTTAAGATTCCTACTTTTTGGAAAGTAGTCGACAAAGTACGGTTCAATCACTGTTCAGTCAGAAACTTTCTTGCTTTCATTTTACTTTTCAAGATTCATATCAATGTAATTTTTCATTATAAATTTCAAGTTTCAGTTCATTGTAAGGCAAAGTTTATCCAAGTGATAAAATCTCCAAACGTTCAGATTTACTTGTATTCAAAATTGTTCAATTAATTCAAGGTTTAATTGTTTCAATTTCAACTGTTTAATTTCTTTACATTTTGTCATTGTTGTTCAAATTATTATCTTGATGAGGACTTTATGACATCATACATGATGACTTATGACATCATACATGATGCAAGCCTTATGAATAGTAAATAAATAGTGGTATTCTTTAGCCTCTTTTTATAATAGTTAGGAAGGATAGGGAAAAGGGAAATATGCTGAACGCACATACATGTTAAAATTATAGTGCAAAATAATAATAATAATACGAAAAAATTGAAATAACCTATTGAAAAAAAAAAAAAGAACAGCTCAAATAACATATGTGGCTCAAACGGCTCAAATTGACTTATGAATAGTAAATTCAAAACTTGCTCTTTTAGGTCCTGTTTGAAACCATTTTTAAAAAAATAACTATTACAAACACTCAATCTCAACCATCAATTCTTAGTCAAATGCATATTATTTGACTTTTTAAATAATTTTAAATCACACATTCTTCAAAAAATCACAAAAACTCCACAAAAAAAAAAAAAAAAAAAAAAAAAACCCTCTACACCAAGGGCTTAATATATAAGGATATCCTGGATACCAAATTATGTGCATGCCAAATTTAATACCAAAATTTAACGTCTATTTGTTACTCATTAAAATGAGTTTTTTGTCAAATCAACTTTTGGTTTATGTGGGGGCCGCTAAAGTGCTTGAAGAGAAAGCTACACAAAGGAGAATCGTCAAAAAATCCTGAATGCATTAAAGCCTCTGACGCATAACCGTTTTGCATTTTGTTGACTGTAAAAGATTTTCAAATTTTTCCTTTCATGCTTGGTTACATTTGTGGTTTTGACATTTGATCGAGAGTATTATATAAAAGGGTCATGCTATTCGTACAGATAATTGTACAGACGGGTGTACAGATAGCCTAATAAGGCCAGAATTGTAAATAGTATTTGACAATTTTATCCATTTATCGAGTTTTATAGGATTAGTCCTTTTATTTCTGGTCAACTTATATTTTAGTTTTATTCTTTTAGACAATCTATGTTTTAATTTCATATTGTAATTCTTTGTTTTATATTTTGTAGCATATTTTTTAATAGATCTATTTTTTCTTGAATTTCCATAATATTCTCCCGATTTATTTTATTACTTTTTATAAGATAAATTATTTCATCCATTCTTATCTCAATAATTTCAATTTATTTTTTTAATAGTTAATCCAGGCATCTATCCTTGTTATTATTTTGAATTGTTTTGTATAAATCCATTTTTTGATCTACAATATTAGAATAGTCTATCATAAGTTGATCATAATTTTCTAAGAGTATGTTATATTCTTCAGATGATTCATCCATGTTTCTTAAGTGAGATACAATTCTATCCATTCTTCCTAATATTTTTTCTAAAAGTTTGTTTAATCCTTTAATAGTATATCCTGACATTTTGTTGAATAAAATTGTATAAAATAGTTATGTTTTATAAGGTTTCAAGTAGTTTTTCAAATTCAATTAATGTCTGAGAATTGATAATATCAATATCAGTCATGATATCTATACTTGGTTCAAGTGGTATGTTATATTTTTATTTTTTACTTTTTCTAATTTATCAATTATGTTTTGAACATCTTGTACTACTATTGATCTTATAATCCCTATAGCAAAGTTTTCCATTATATTATTTTTAAAACTTTTAAGTACTTCTTGTGATACATAAAGTTGTTCTTGATATCCTACTTTATTAATTTCATTTTTATATCCAACTTCATATGTTCCTCTTTTAGATCTGGATTTTTTCATAATATAATCTCTTTTATTCATGATATCAAATTTTTCAAAAATTGGTAAAGAATGATTCATCTCTTCCATCACTATCATAATCTATTACGGGATTATAATCATTATCACTATTAAATACATACTATAAATATAATTCATTATTTATTTCAGTATTATCACTATGAAGTCAAAAGTAAATAATTGACTTAGTAATTTCTATTCCAAATAGTTCTTTAAATTTAGGATAAACAGCTAATAAACATGGCATATAAATATGGTATAACTTTTTAATTTTATTGTTAGGTCTAGTAAATTGTTTACGCATGAACAAATGTTCAATTATGCTATGATATTCATCTTTATATGGATTGTTTTAATAATCCTATGTTCTCCCATGATAATTTTCTTTAAAAAATTCTTCTTCCACCTAATTCCATAAGACAGATATATTAAAAATACTAACATCTTTTTCGTTTCTTTGTACCTTTGTACCTTCATTCTTTTGTTAGTAACCTTCAAGCTTGTAAGTTTCTGCTATCACACCCTCAACGGCCTCTTGCCTTCACGGGTAACTAGTCATTCCTGACTTCATGTCTTCACTGTATAACAACTTAATGGAAAATATTTCTGGACAAAGTGTAGAGAGTTTTCTTAATAATATATCTTCTTCTAAAAAATAGGATTCAGAAGACAGAAATTTAGAAACTCATAATTTTTATGAAACGTCTAAAATTTTATTGATATGAGAAATTTGGTACACAGATTGGTATGAGAATTTTAAAGACATAGAATTTGCTTGGCTTTCTCACATACTGGGTGTTGTTACTTTTCTAACTCTGCCTTATTTGTTCCCCTTCTACCTCTATTTATAACACTACATGAGGCTTAATTCTTAACCTCTTACATCATTGCATACGTCACATAAATAATTGAAAACTTTACATCATATTACAAAGGACACCTGTCCCTCTATCCTATCTACTTTTCCAAAGTGATCACATGGTGTTGTCTTGACTTGTTGTCAAAAGTAGATTCCATTTTATCTTCATTGTCAGCATCCTCTTTGTTGATTCCAGTTGTCCATCATCTTTTTTGGCATGTAGGGTAATTCCTAGCTATACACGCTTCTTGTAGGGTCAAAAAGCTTCCTTGATTTTGATGAATGTCAAATTTGTTGATGTAATCCTTCAGAATGGTTGGTTTTTCATGTCCTCCATTTGCAATAAGGGTCCATCCTTTGTATTGGCAAATGCATTTGAATTTTTTATCATACAAATTTTTTGCAATATTGTAAAGAATCTTAATTCCCAGAATTCTTCGGGATCTAAACCATGACTGACGCGATCCCGGTCGGGGAATCTCGTCAAACACGCGGAATAACGATAATTAAAACATAGGAAAGATCTAAATCAGATCTGACACGAAAATAACAAGAATTAAAATACTGGAAAGATAAAATTGACGATAGGACCTTGACCCAAGATTCACGACGCAAGAAATTGACGATGCGGAATCAAGATCCAAGGTTTTCGAAACACCACAAGGACTTGTCAATTTCCTTGATAAGATTCTAATTCGGAAACGCCACAAATATTTCACAATATTTGATAAGTTAGGTTTGTTCTCGAAGAACACCAAAGGGACTCCTCAACCTTTCAATTGGAGAAAAACTTTCTCAACTTTATTCATAAACTCAAACTTAACTGTTTTTACAATTAATTGAAAAGCATATAAATAAGCAAAATAACCTAGCATCTAATTTACTCAAAATAGAATTCTAATTATGCCAAAATTCTAAAATAGGAAAATAACCTAAAATAATAAAAGGAAATAAAATAATTAAAAATAGCAAAATCTGGCCCGCTCCTCATTTACGGCCGTGAAGAATACATTTACGGCCGTAATGGCCTCTCTGAACAAAATCTGATTTATTGTTTATGGCCGTGATGAATTTCTTACGGCCGTGAAATTCCCCTTTTTGAATGTTACGGCCGTAACTTCCAAGCTTACGGCCGTAAGCCTCGTTCTGCAGAAAATCTTCATTTTTCCTCGTAAATTGATTACGGCCGTGATTGTAAGATTTACGGCCGTGAATACATGTTTTACGGCCGTGAAGAATTTCCATTACGGCCGTAAGGCCTTTTCTGCATAAACAATTTCTTTTACTCGATTCGGCTCGATCCGTCCCTCTTCTCGGCCCGATCCCAACACGGTACTTGCTCCGTTTTGCACGTAGATCACTATCATATTGTTGATGACTCGACTTCGCCCTTCGTTGCCTGGTCTGGATCACATCATACTCCCTCTCTTGAAAAGGATTCGACCTCGAATCCATTTTTGGTCGGCTTTTCAAATTCCTCCTGCTTTCCTGGGCTCGATGATCATGTTTATGCCTCGTGCTTGCTTTCAACATTTTGGGCTGCTCATTTGAGCCAACAGATTTCTTTCCCGCCTTAAGTTCATGGTTTGACTTCGGTACCTGTAAAACAGAATTTAAAGAACTGGGGAGGGGTTTGTTAGCGTGAGTAAGTGCAAATAGACTCATTTTTGTGGTAGACTCTCTTTTCTTTTGCTTTTTGCACTCAGTCTCTCCTTTTTCTGAGGTTTGAACCTCAACTCTCTTTTCTTTATTTTTCACTCCCACTCCTTTTTCTGAGGTCGTGGCCTCAACTCTCTTTTCTTTAATTTCCACTCCCTCTCCTTTTTCTGAGGTCGTGGCCTCAACTCTCTTATTTTTCCCCTCAAACTCACTTTTCACTTTCAATTGATCTTTCAGGGCGTCAGTTGGAGATAGTGGCATTATAGTAAACTTTTTCCCCCCTTTTACCAAGCTGTATCTATTCGTATACCCATCATGTAGCACAGCCCTTTCATGTTGCCAAGGTCTCCCCAACAGTATATGACTAATTTGCATTGGCACCACGTCACAAATTACCTCATCAGAATACCCACCCAAAGAAAAATTCACCAAGGCCTGTCTCTTCACCTTAACTTCCCCTAACTCAGTCAACCATTGTAATTTATAAGGCGTTGGATGTTTCGTTAAAGGTAAGCCTAATTTTTCCACCAACATTGTACTAACTACATTGGTACAACTTCCCCCATCAATCACCAAGCTACAAACTTTTTCATCCACTAAGCATCTAGTGCGAAAAATATTATCTCTTTGCCCATCCACATTTTCCAAAACATTCGCCTTACGCTTAACGCTAAGAGCATGCCTATCAATAATTGACTCATCCACCATAATACTTTTTGCCCCTTCACTATTACACCTATCTTTTTTACGTGGACAATCAAGTGCAATGTGACCCCGTTCCAAACATTTAAAGCACTTAATATTTTTATCCTTAAGAGGCTTGGAATCAGAATTATTTTTACCTTTGGTTGTCGTTTCCTCCCTCCTTTTGTGAACATGATCACTACTCTCCCTCTTTGATCGATGTGACTTTGCTTCTTCCTTTCCCCTCAATGACCTGTCATCCACCCCATCTCCAAACCTAGCATGACATTCACGCCTTCTAGCTTTAGAATCCGTCCTAGATTGCTCCTTTTGTAATTGGGAAATAATTGCTTCCCTCCTATCCAACTTAGCCATTAACTTCTCAACTTGTTCCTACATGACCTCCAACAACTTTAGATTCTTTTTGTTACCTGATGAGGAAGATGATGAAGATTTCTCCCTGCGAGACATTGTTAGTTCTCAAAAGAATCAAATATTCCTCACGTGTTTATTTTCACTCGTGTATCACACTCAATCCCTTCAAATTTCACCCAAGAACAAACCAAGGGTCAACAATCAAGGAATTTATGGAAGATACGAAAAGTTAAAAAAAATAGGAAATTCTCGGAAAATTCGAATTTTTTTTTTTAATCTGCCAGAAAATTTGACTACGAGTATGGCAGAAAAAACGAAATTGGATTTGGACGAGAAACAAAGAAGAAAAACACTTTTGAATTTTTGGGACTGACTCTTATGGATCAAACTGAAGAAAATTATGACTGACACGAAGAACGCGAAGAACAAGAAAATCAAGAAAAATTTCAAGAAACGCAAGAATCTGAAATAGATCCAAGCTCTGATACCAGATGACGCGATCCCGGTCGGGGAATCTCGTCGAACACGCGGAATAACGATAATTAAAACCTAGGAAAGATCTAAATCAGATCTGACACGAAAATAACAAGAATTAAAATACTGGAAAGATAAAATTGACGATAGGACTTTGACCCAAGATTCACGATGCAAGAAATTGACGATGCGGAATCGAGATCCAAGGTTTTCGAAACACCACAAGGACTTGTCAATTTCCTTGATAAGATTCTAATTCGGAAACGCCACAAATATTTCACAATATTTGATAAGTTGGGTTTATTCTCGAAGAACACCAAAGTGACTCCTCAACCTTTCAATTGGAGAAAAACTTTCTCAACTTTATTCATAAACTCAAACTTAACTGTTTTTACAATTAATTGAAAAGCGTATAAATAAGCAAAATAACCTAGCATCTAATTTACTCAAAATAGAATTCTAATTATGCTAAAATTCTAAAATAGGAAAATAACCTAAAATAATAAAAGGAAATAAAATAATTAAAAATAGCAAAATCTGGCCCGCTCCTCATTTACGGCCGTGAAGAATACATTTACGGCCGTAATGGCCTCTCTGAACAAAATCTGATTTATTGTTTACGGCCGTGATGAATTTCTTACGGCCGTGAAATTCCCCTTTTTGAATGTTACGGCCGTAACTTCCAAGCTTACGGCCGTAAGCCTCGTTCTGCAGAAAATCTTCATTTTTCCTCGTTAATTGATTACGGCCGTGATTGTAAGATTTACGGCCGTGAATACATGTTTTACGGCCGTGAAGAATTTCCATTACGGCCGTAAGGCCTTTTCTGCATAAACAATTTCTTTTACTCGATTCGGCTCGATCTGTCCCTCTTCTCGGCCCGATCCCAACACGGTACTTGCTCCGTTTTGCACGTAGATCACTATCATATTGTTGATGGCTCGACTTCGTCCTTCGTTGCCTGGTCTGGATCACATCAATGACCTAGTAATGTTTGGTACTGATTTGGTATTTTTTCCAACTTCAATTGCAACATATCCGATTGTAATAATGTGTTCAGCAGGATAATACACCATTCCATCAATTTCAGGGCTGATTGAGTAAAATTTTAAGTAAATAGATTTTTCTTGAGCAAATTTTGATATTTCACATTTTAATAAATTGTCAAATTTGTCAATTTGTTTTAAATCTTTGCCTGGGTAAATAAGATCCAAAAATCTATAATCAGCTGTCATCTTTGTCATAACTGGATCTCCTCCTTGGGTAACAATTAATCGTGGGTAAACATGATCTCTTGAAGAAATGTAGTAACAATCATTTTCTTGGAGTTCATAAATGATCCTGGCAGTTTGTTTATATTCATATTCTTTTGGTAAAAAAGGAGAGTCGTCTTCCTCCTCAGTACGGATTTTTAAAACTCTTGTATGTTCATCTCTGGCATTGATTGTAAATTTCGTTGGACTGAGTTCATTTATAGTAACCTTCTTTGGGCTTTCATCTCTTTTGATCAATAGCCCACCACTGCTTCCATATGATGTACTTGTTTGTATTGTTGAAAAACTTGTTTGGTATTCAACGATTTAAACTGAGATTCAATCTCAATTATATTGTCTCTCAATTCTTTGGTATAATTGTAATGAAAGGTTGTGATTTCCATCAGTTGCTTAAAACTCTCTTGGAGAGTTTCTCCAAGTTGTTCGATTACAATCTTTATATCTTCAGCGTCTTCAAACAAGAATTTGATTCGTTCTTTGGCGTCTATCAGGGACCTTTTGATATTATCCATCTGCAAATTCAATATTCTTACTTAAAAAATCAGCAAGATAGTTATTAATACCATTAATATGAATTATATCAAAATTGTAAAATGCCAAATAAGCTTGCCATCTGTGCAATCTCCTATATTGAGGTTCTGGTGGCAACTTATTTTTTATTAATCCTGCAACTTGAGAGTTATCAGTTTCAACAATGAATTTTTTAAATAATAAGAACAGTGAAAACTTTTTTATTCCTCTGATAATTGCTAATAATTCTTTTTCATGAGTGGTATAATTTATTTATGCTTGATTAAATGTTCCATTGGAATATCTGCAAATTTCATTTAAATCTGTTTTTAATATTGATGCCCAATATTTAACTGAGGCATCAGTATTTACAATCATATTATCTTTTTCATCTGGTAATCTTATTTTTGATAAATTTTTGCATTCTTCTTTAAGTGATTTAACAATTTCTGTATGTTCATCACTCCATCCTTTAGTATTTATTTTTCTGAGTAAAATTTGAATTTTATGTCTTTTTTTTGAAAGATTTTCAATAAATCTTTCTGCATAATTTAGATATCCTAAAAAAATTTGTATTTGTTCTTTTGATTCTAATTTATCTGGAAAGTTTATTATCTTTTTAGATATGTAAGTTTTTAAGTTTATTCCTTTTTTATCTATTGATAATTCAAGAAAATTAATTTCTTGTTTTTCTATTATAGATTTGTTTTTTGAAAGAACAATTCCTTTCTTTTTGCATTCATTTATAAATTTCATTAAATAATTCCTATGTTCTTTTTTATCATTAGAACATATTAATATATCATCAATATAAACAATTAAAAATTCATTAAATTTTCTAAATATGTTATCCATTTTTCTTTGATATATTTGTGGTGCATTTTTTAATCCAAATGGCATAACCATCCATTCGTACTTACCTTGGGATGTACTGAATGTTGTATATTGTATGCTATCTTCTTCCATCTTAACTTGGTAAAATCTTGATTTACAGTCAAGTTTGGAATAATATTGTTTTTCTTTTACAAGGTTTATTAGTACTTCTCTGTTTGGTAAAAAGTATTCATCAAATTTAGTATATTTATTTAATTCTTTATAATTTATTACCATTCTAGCTTTTCCTCTAACCAGTTCAGAATGTTTCATAATCATAAAGGCTGGACTACTATGGGGTTCATTACTAGGTCTAATAAGTTTTTGATCAAGTAATTCTTTAATTTGGGTCTTGAATTCATGTGTATCTGGTATGGTATACATCATTGGTTTGATTATTATGATAATATTTTCTGTTAATTCTATTTTAGCTCTAGGGTGGTATGGCTTCCAAAATGATAATGAATTTTCTCTATAAATTTTTTCTAATTGTTCAATGATTCTTTTCATACTAATTTCTATTTCTGTTTTTAAAACCTTTTTGTATAGAATTCTGTTATTTTTTATTTTATTTTGTATGATTGGTGTTTTTTCTCATTTATCACCACGTTGGGCTGGCTGAACTCTGTAAGGTTTAAATTCTCTTTGGTATTTTTAACAAATGTGCACAAGGTGTTTGTAACATTATCATATAATTGTTTTGTTTATAATATTGAAATTGTTATATAAAGTCATTTCCTAGTAATATATCACATTCTAAGTTTTTATAACTATAAACTTTATTTATTACAATTTGTTTACTTCCAAGAATTATATTAATTTTATCGGCACTATCTATTATTTAGGTAGTTTCTCCAGTTATTTTTATCTTGTTGGTAGAATTCCATGATTTTATTAAGAAAATCTTAAATATTGATATATCACTTCCTGTATCAATTAATGCACAGGTCGTTATACTTGTTTCAACAATGATAATTTGTATATAAACAGTTAATGAAAAACTTATTTGATTATTCATCCCATTTTTCACATAGTATTGTTTTTCCATTTTGGGTTATATATAGTCCTTTTCTTTTTATATTATAATCGTCCAATCCATTTAGGAAACTCATTCCTAATAATATATGAGGTCTTATATCCATACTATTATCTATATAACATGGTACTAAAAGGCTGATTCCTCCAATTTTTATTAGTACTTTAACTTCAAATTCACTAGTATGTTCTTGTCCATCAAAATTAATGTATCTATATGGTTCGATTTTATAGGCTATTAACCCTTTATTTTTATTCGCAGCTATGTGACATTCACTAGCTCCTGTATCTATTAATATATTTGGTCCTTTTATATTTTCTTTCCCATTAAAATATTCTCCTTCTATTTTCATATTTTCAGCATTTCTATGAAGTTTTATTTCTTTTGTATTACTAGTTTCTTCTAAATGTCTTCTATTATGTAGATTAAGGCTTCGTGATCTTCTGATTAATCTTTCATTTTCAAATGTTATTTTATTATCAGGATAATCTTTTTCTATTAATTCTGTAATTTCAGGCTTTTTCTTGGTTATATTAAGTTCATAGTTTTCTGGCATTAGAGTTATTCGTTTTTCTGGTTTTATGATTTTACTAAAATCCTTACATTCTTTATGGACTTCTATAAATGATTTTTTAGAATAAATGTTTCCATAGTTTGAATTAGTAAATGTATATAAGGCTCTATATTCAATAGTCATAATTTTATCTTCTGGTTCCATTATATCATTTCTATGCAGTTTGAAATGTAATTCTAAAACTTCATTAAAGTTTTTATCTGTTAGGGTGTGTTTGATAGAAAAGATGGAAAATAGATGGTAGGAAAATATTTTCTAGGAATTGATTTGGCTGGAAATTATTTTCCTGGAAAATGATAATTGGAAGTGTTTGATTAGATTAATTTTCCAGGTGAAAAAGTGGGAGATTTTCCTAATTTTGTTGTTTGATTGATATTATTTTTCATGGCAAATAATCAAAATTTAACTATTTTAATAATAATAAAAATTTAATTTTTCACTCATTTGTACTCGATAATAATAATGTTAATTTCTGGAAAAAAAATAAGTCAATTAACAATAATAAAAATGATCAAACGTGACGCAAAAGGATTTTCCACCTTAGCTGGAAAATATTTTCTCAACAAATAGGTAAGAAAATATTTTCAAGGCAAATGAGTTAGTTGTACTTTAAATGGTTGTACCTAAGAAAATAAATTCCAAGGCAAATTTTGCCAACCAAACACCCAACAAATACAAAAGCTAGAAAATATTTTCCATGATTTGACATTTTCCTGGAAAATAGGGGTGTATCAAACACACCCTTAATGATACACAATATTTTGGATAACATGTGAATATTAATTTTTTATATGCGAGATTTCCTTCTACCATTCCTAAATGACTATCTCTTAAATTTAGTATTCATCCATCATGTAAACTTACTGTTAATGGTGAATTTATCCCTTCTCTAAATAGAGATTTGAACATTATTTCTATTCCTGCCAAATAAGCATATTGAATTTTTTCACTATGTTTTTTATTAATTTTTGTTAATAATTCTATAACTGTGTTTTTTGTTAATAGGTTTAATTTATGTGTTCCTTGGGTTGTTCTAACATCTATTGCTTTTTCTATTTTATGGTATTCATTTATTACTATTATTTCTCTTCTCCATATTCTATCAAAAATTTCTCATCTACCAATTTTTAAATCCAATGATAATTTTTGTATTTTCTTATACTTATTGTTGTCGAATGTTATTTTTAATCCATATCCTTCTATTCCTTCATATTCTTGTACATCAATGTTATTATTTTCTATTTCTTCTATTTCTCTATTCTGATTCTGATCCATTATTTTCTGAATCTATTTCACTTATATAAATTTCTTGATTATAATATTCATCAATATCAGATATTTCACTTAGTTCATTTTCTATTTCTAAGTAATATTTTTGTAATATTCTAACATTTTTCTTGGTACAATCTGGACTTATATGTCCTATTTCTCCGCAATTCCAATATTTGCATATACTTTTATCTGTTTTATATGGCTTATTTATCTGTTTTGGATTATATTTTCTTTCATAATACCTTCGTTTAGGTTTTATATATTTTTTCATGAAATTTCTAAATTTGTTGAACTTCTTATTTATAAACTTTCTTTTAATATTTTTTCTTCCATTATGACATCCTCATTGTGTAGGTTTTTCCATATCCTCACAACATATTCTGGTTAATTTTCCTGATTTTTTCAATAACTGTCTTTGTTGACATATATATATATTAGTCTTTCAAATAGGAATTTTATTCTTGATCCTAACGTTCTTGGTATTCCAATATTATCTCTGTAATATTTTTCAAATTCTATCTTGAAATATACTTTCCATGAGCCTGATAATTTATTATAGTACATATCTTGGTATACTTCCTGATTTTCATTACTGTAAAATTGGGTGTAGTAGTATTTTTTTTTAAATTCACAAGTATATTCTTTGATTTTGCACATTTCGCAAATTGTTAGATTTATTAGTTTGACTCTGGCATCGTCTTTTTCTCTTATTGATTCTCTTTCAACATTATTTATCCAATTTTCTCCTAGGAATTCATCTCCTATATATCATAATAATCTTTCTATGCCTTCTTTATCTGATTTTATTATTTCAGTTTGAACATTTCTTCTTATTAATGCTTTAGTATCATTATTAATTTCTTCCCACCAGTTATTAACATCTCCTTCAAAAGATGCAACTAGGTAGTCTATTCTTCTTTCAATACTTTCTCATGTATCATCTTTGTTATATAAAAAGAATAATATCATTGATTCTGCCCAAGTTAATAAGGCTTTCTTAATATCTATTTTACAATCTAAATCTAATTTTGTTCCTCCATGGTTTATGGTTTTATTATAATCGTTATCTTGTACAAATCTATCACTGTATTTATTTCTTTTAGGTGGTTGTTTATTTCTAATCCTTTCATAATATTGTTTTTGTGGCTTACCATATAAAGGTGCATAAATTTCATCTGAATCTAGTAATTCTGGTTTAGCTCCAGAAGTTCCTATTGGGGCTGGATTAGGTGCTCCTCCAATATTCATTAAAATTTGATATTCGTTTAAATCATCTATATTTAATTGGTCAAAATTTCCTATTAGTAAATCTATCTCTTCATTCATCTTTCTTTTGATCTTGTTTTTCTTCAGTGTATTTATCTATTTTTAATTTTCCTATGGTTTTTTATAGATTTTTGTAATTCTAATTCTTTTTCTAAGATTTTTGTTAATATATTTTTTCTGAATTCATAATCCATGCTTCCTGTTTCTATCACGATTTTTTCTTGTTCGATATGTTTCTTTCCTATTCTCACCATTTCTTTTTCTATAAGCTTTTTGTCTATTTTCTTTTCTTTTCTTTACTTTTATTATTTTCTTTTAGTTCTCTGAATTCAAGTTTTAATATATTTATATCATTTATTGCTTCTATTAGTTCGTTTTTAACTTCTTTAATACCACTGATTAATGATTTTATTAATGTTTTTAAGTCTTCAAAATATCCAGTTATATCCATATTAAATTCTTCCTTTAATACTTTCTATTTCAAGTATGAGTTCTGATTGATATTTATCATCTTTGCATCTTGTTATCATGTATTCACAAAATCTTCTATTTGATTCTAACATTTCTTTTCGTCTTTGGATTCTCCAATATTTTCTTAGTGTGTTTTGATTTTTGGTTTTATCATATAATTCTGAATAAATTTTTTCTTTGTTATTAAGAATTTCTTGTATCTTAGGTAATTGTTTTAATATTGTATTAAAGTACTCTCTTTTCTTTTCTATAAATTTTAATCTTAGGATTTCCTCTCTTTTTATTTTTCTTTCTTCATTAATCATTTCATATAAGTTTCTTCTTTGATTATATATCGAGTCTAATTTTTCATTTACTTCTATATCTAGATATTTTTCTAATATGAGATCTGCTCTATGATAATCCATATATCCAATTTATTTCATCTTCATATAATTCTTCTACTGTGTTATAATTTAGTAAATCTAATATTTCGCCTATTATAAATTCTTCTTTTATAATATCGAAATTTATTAGATCATATATTTGTATTCTTATATCTTCGTCTAAATCTTTTAAAACTCTTAAGATTTCTATTTTATAATTAGGAGGTAATATCAATATTCTTGTAATTATAAATTCTGGTGTATGTATTATATATTTGTTTTTATTTTTGTCATTTAATATTTGTCCTCAAGATCAGTCATATGGCTCTAATACCAATTGAGGGGGTGCTACTATGAGCGAACAAAAATCAATTATTAATATTGTTGAATTCGGGCCCAAAGAAAGGTATAGTGATCCACCAGCAAAGGCCCAATAGAGGCCCAATGGACATTGACCCGCGGCTAAGGCCTAAAATATCACCTTGGGGCGAATGCTGAGGTGGTACGCCAAGCAAACCTCTTTAGCCGACCTGGTTAACGACTGGCCGATGTACTTCATATTCAGCCAGGGCGCTTTATGGCGTTGACCAGAAGAGAGATGGGGTCTATAGCGACCCAGAATTTTTACGCAATTTTATAATTATTTTAATATTTAGAGAATTGTGTCGCTACTATTTCACCCATTATTTTGAAGTTAACGCCGCGACGGATTCGTCTAGCCAAGTCAAGAAATATCGAATTTGTTCGATTTTAAATTAAAATCCGAATTTCTAAAATTATGTTATTTTAATTATTTATTCAAAGTATTATTTTCAAAATCATTTTGAATTCCAAATTTATTAAAATATCTCAATATTTATTTATTTTCAAATTTATTTTCAGTCCAAAATATATCAGTTTTTAATACAATTTTTAATCAATGATTCCCTTTTTCAATTATGATGTTCTCCACCATTTTATTTTCAAAACCTAATTCTCCACCCACGTTATTTCATCATCAAATCCACATCAAACAATTATGATGTTTTCTCTTCTCCTTTCCACCAAATTTCCCATATTTTACACCATTCTTGTTCCACTAATCTAATTCTTTTCTTTTCTTTTCTTTTCTACCAAATCATCATTCTCTTCACCACTACATCAATTTCATAAGATTCCCAAATAAATTAATCTCAAATCCAACCCATACTCCCACTTTTCTCTCCAATAAATCACCATCACGCCATTCACCATTATGATCATCTGCATAAACTCCATCATCTATCATCATCATCAAATTTCCACTCTCTGCACAAACCAACCATCTTCCTCATGAGCAATACATTCGATTCCAGACTGCCCAAATCAACAACCACTCTGCCTCCATCATTACCACTTCAATCTGCACTCCTATCACCTATTTCAACAACACCACACCTCCATCACTGCAAATCTCAACTCTCAGTATCACCTCACCATTTCAACCTCTTCATTCAGCAAAACAATATCAATCCAATTCAATCAACATTCTGCCAGACCACCAACTTACTGCCAAGATTTCAGAATTTTAATCAACCTGTAGTAACATTTCCATCACAGACATAAATTGACCTCCAACCCAAGAATCCAATCGATCACTGCAACACTATAACTCATACGCAGCCAGCCAAAAATTATCAAACCATCATCAAGCCATCTTCTAACTTCAAACCAATCATCGAACACGAACCAAATTCATCATCAATATCAGCACCATAGCCAATCACCAAATCACTACTGCTGCCCAACCTGGAGAAGTTCCACCATCAACTCAAACCACACCAACCCATTATCACTGCTGAATCTGTAACCTCCACCAGCCCACACCGAACCACTAATCACCACCTCCTGCTCATTTCGTTTGATATCCAATCGAATCCCAAATAAAAACCCAAAATTGAAAAGAATCGAAACCCAAGATTCGTTGCAGCCCAAATCGCGAACCCAGCTTCGTTTTTACCTCGGTTTCGCACTCGAATCCTCTCAAAATCTTAACCCTTCCTTGCAGCTACTAACCGCTGCTCTGCGCCGGTATTTCACCGGAAACTCGCCGACTGAAAGGTCGGATTTTGGCGAAGACAGTGCACCTCTTTTTCTTCCTTTCCGATCGCGAGTGAGAGAGGGTTAGGTCGAGAGTGAGAGAAATGGTAGAGAGAGAAGAGATAATCTGATTTTTAAGTTTTCAGAAATTTTCACTTTGGTCCCTACGTTTTTTTAAATGTTTCAAAATCAGTCCCTGACATTTTAAAAGGTTTTCAAATCAGTCCTTTCAGCTTTTAAAATTATCCATTTCAGTCCCAAAGTATTAAATGAGTTTTAATCAGCCCCTATTGTTTTAAAATATATTATTTTAAGCCCAAGTTTCAAAGTATTCATTTTAATCCCTCAACTTTCAAAATATCTATTTTAGTCCCTGAACTTTCAAAAGTATTCATTTTAGTCCCTCAACTTTCAAAACATCAATTTTAGTCCTCAAATTATAATTTATCATTTTGAACTATATATTCGATAGACTAAAGTGACTTATTGGCTAAGACGAAGCGTACGGAGAATTTAAAGAAATTGAAGTCATTCCCGCTCAACTTTGCACTCGTCGGATTTGAGGTAGACTCGCACTTATTAATTGATTTAAATTATGATTTCATATAAATGTCATGTGACTTGTGAAAGTCAATTTTTAAGAAAATTAAGTATGTTTTATGAAAGGTAAATATACCTTATGTTTTTATGAAAAGTAAGTATACCCTATGTTTTTACGATAATGTTTTATATGTTTTGGATCATTGTTATGCACATAAGAATTCTTGCCACGAAGTTCGGTAAAATTCTTGTGTCTCCATAAGTTTATGAGGATTTGCCACGAAGTTCGGTAAAATTCATATGTTTCCATATGTTTATGAGGATTTACCACCTAAGTTCGGTAAAATTCCTGTCTCATATGTTTATGAGGATTTCGATCCTATCTTATGTTATGATGGAAATGATCCCTATGAATTTCAAGAATTATGTTTTGGTATACTTACTGTTATTATGATTTTACTGCATAAGAATTCTTGCCACCTAAGTTCGGTAAAGTTCTTATGTCTCCTTATGTTTATGAGGATTTCAATCATATCTTATGTTATGCTTTCAAAAGAAATTATGCTTGGCATAATTAAAATGTTTTTATAAGTATATGGTTTTCAAAGAGCTGTTTTCAAAGAGCTATTTTCAAAGAGCCTATGATTTGCAAAATATGTCCCGTGCTGTAATGCACAATATGAGTTTTATCAAGAGTCGTTTTATAAAGAAGCTCTATCAATGCCCGTTTTATAAAGAGCCGGGATTTATGTGTTTAATCATCTTATAAATTAAATTAATTTGCGATGAGTCTACTGAGTATTTCCCCCATGAAATACTCACCCTACTTTTTAACAGTTTTGCAGATTTCGGAGACGGTGGCGAGCGATGAATGATGGTGGCAATAATCGTTAAACGGTTGAAAGTTTGACGTTAATGATTTCCGTATTTTTCCAAACAATCGAATAATTTAGAGAAGTTCATTTATTTGAGAAATTATGACATTGTCAATTTCTTTACAAAATTAATGGTTCGATTTACTATTTCAAATGGTTTCATAAATGTTTCAATTTTATCGGCCATTACAGTTTATTTAATGTTGCCAAAAAAATGAATTTCAATTATTTCTTCCGCAAAAATATTATTCGAAAAATTTAGACAGAAAATGACGTAGTGAATCGGGTATACGGAACTCGGGGCGCTACAGGGTCAGTGATGGGACACTGCCTTTATCAAGATGTGACAGGCGCCCATCCCCTACGAAATGTAGCAATGACTACAATCAAAAAGCAAGGTTGTCACGTCCAAGAGTTAGGGTGAAGACAAGTGTAAAGTATGCCACGTGTCATGATCCAAGAAAATAACTTCAACCATAAATAGAACACGCTTGTCTCCAAGAAAGGGGTTAGCAATTTAATACTTTTATCAATATACATTTCTCTCACTCCCTTTTCTCTCTTCTACACATTTATATCTCCCGCACCCAACATATATATTTACCTAAAAATGAGTACTGAATTTGGCATCGGAGTGCAAACGGGAGCCACCTCGGCCCCCTTTGCAAACTGATTGTTTGTCACAGTGCGCAGGAGAACCACGTGTTCAAGAGGGAGGAGCCGAGACGTGTTGGTCCAAGGTCCAGCCGAATTTTGTGGTCAACATTTTGGCACCGTCTGTGGGAAACCATACTGCTAACCACGAAAATACATGATGAAAAGTCGCACATAGAAAGGAAGTCCCGAAAAAGGACGAGTAACCTCTTGCAAAAGATTGGAGAACTGCAAAAAATTTGAAATATAAGTTTAGTACCCTTGAAAAAGGAGTAGAGCTTTGAATATAAGTTTAGTACCCTTGAAAAAGGAGTAGAGCTTTGAAATATAAGTTCGGTGACCTTGAAAAAGGTAAAAAGCTTTGAAATATAAGTTTAGTACCCTTGAAAAAGGAGTAGAGCTTTGAAATATAAGTTCGATGACCTTGAAAAAGGTAAAAAGCTTTGAAATATAAGTTTAGTACCCTTGAAAAAGGAGTAGAGCTTTGAAATATAAGTTCGGTGACCTTGAAAAAGCTAAAAAGCTTTAAAATATAAGTTCGACAACCTTGAAAAAGGCTTAAAACTTTGAAACATAAGTTTAACGACCTTGAAAGAGGCTCGGAGTATTGAGATAAAAGTCTATCTATCCTTGAAAGACAAACTAAAACCAAGAAATTTCTCTGAAACATGAATGAAATCGATGGAGATATTAACCCCAGTAGGGGAAGAAATGGCCAGCACAGTAAGGGGGAGGCTCCTCAAGGACCTCATGAGAACGCCAATGAGGGAGTGGCGCAACCTAACCCACCACGCCGGCACCGTAATCGCCGTATGTTGCGGGACATGACTCGCATGGTGGCCCAAATGATGGAAATACAGAAGCAGCAGATAGAACAAACTGCTGCGATGAATGCCTACATGGCCAGAGGGTATGTTATGAACGAGCCCACGATGCCTCAGCAATACCCACAGCCACATTACTCAAAATCCGAGGCGTCCACTGCCTCGTATTACTATCAAGATCCACAGGCATATGCCGAGGTGGAGTCTGAGCCTCTCTACGAGGAAGGACCGGAGCATGAAGAACAAAACCCGCTCCAAGGTAGACGCGGGGAGGCTTCTCCCGCAAGATCCGGCAGTGTCTTCAGCCGAATAGGAGGGTTATTCCGGGTCTAGCGACGGGGGCAAACGGATCCAGGTCGGCACAATGTGACCGAGCCTAGAAATAGGTGGGAGCAACGCGCTGAAGAAGCCTTGTCGCAGGGTCAAATGCATAGGGACCAACATGGTATGGGAGCAGAAAGGTTTTCCCCAACACATGAGCCTAGAAATAGGCAGGGGAGAAGAGCCGAAACAGTTCAGACAAAATCTTGCAACGAGCTACCAACCCACGAAAGGCCAAACTACGGCCATATTTTGCCACCACAAAGGCAGGACTATGCTCTGCCACTCTACGACCAATACCATGATCCAATGTATTCCGGTCACGACGAGAACAACGAACTGCCCTCATACGAGCTGGATGACGAAGAGGAAGTAAGTCCCTTCACAGAGGGCCTCCATAGATGCCCCGTGCCTCATGACTTCGAAATTCCAGAAATAGCAAAATATCTTGTCCGAGGCGACCCTGACGATCACCTGTTAAATTACCGTGCCAGCATGGAAATAGCCGGAGCCACCCCGACACTGAAATGTAAAGCCTTTGCTTTAACCTTTGAGGGAAGTTCCATACGATGGTATAAAAAACTCCCTCCTGGCAGCATCCACAGTTGGAGAGACATGAAAATGGCTTTTAAAAATGACTTTGTTTCCTCCAGGCCTGGCCAGCTCCCACTCCAACGCCTCCAGGATATGAGGCAAGGAAGGGACGAATCACTGAAAAGTTACCTAGCTCGATTTACTAAAGAAATGCACATCTGCGAAAACATCATAGAAGCGGAGATGTTTTCCGCTTTGAAAGGAGGGCTAGATATGACCAGCATGTTCTGGAGGGATGTCCGGAGCAGGAAACCAAGGGATTACAATGCTTTGGTAGACCTGATGAAGGAGGAGATTGTATCAGAAGAAATGGCTAGGGCCAGAGATAATCACCCCCAAGGGAGATACAACCTTGGGTATTCAAATGAAGCAAACCTCAAGAAGGGAGGAAATAAGGATAGGGTCCTCGAAAATCGAGGTGGAGCGTCGCGTCCGTTTCCGGGGACAGGGTCTAGTTATGCAGCTGAAATCACGGAAGTCATCCCCCACTTGCACTCCAACACTGTAACGACCCGAGTCCCACTTAACGGGCTGTCCCGGCCGTTAAATGACGGCGTACTGTCCCCACTGTACCAACATGGGTCTTTTCAGCATGCTTTGTCCTCACTCGCACGCTCCCCGAGAAAACTTCCCAGGAGGTCACCCATCCCAGAATTGCTCCAAGCCAAGCACGCTTAACTTTGGAGTTTCTAACGATGGACTTCCGGAAAAGAAGGTGCACCTTGTTGGTATGAGTAGTACCTATCATTTCTTTTAATCTTTCTTAGTCGGGGTATTACAATCACCCCCTGTTAGACTCGCGACGTCCTCGTCACGCTTAACCCATCTGAGGATCTGTTGCCAGGCGTTGGGATTCTAGAGGTGGCTCCCGCCCTATGGCGTAGCACTTAATTCCCGATTTCCGGCTGGCGGCCGTCTCTGATACCATTTGTAACGACCCGGGTCCCACTTAACGGGCTGTCCCGGCCGTTAAATGACGGCGTACTGTCCCCACTGTACCAACATGGGTCTTTTCAGCATGCTTTGTCCTCACTCGCACGCTCCCCGAGAAAACTTCCCAGGAGGTCACCCATCCCAGAATTGCTCCAAGCCAAGCACGCTTAACTTTGGAGTTTCTAACGATGGACTTCCGGAAAAGAAGGTGCACCTTGTTGGTATGAGTAGTACCTATCATTTCTTTTAATCTTTCTTAGTCGGGGTATTACAATATGACGAATTTAATTGTCAACTAAAGTCATATTTATTGACGAATGTGAATAATTAGGGATTTTGGTACATTGACGTCACGGGCATCCGAGACTTTTCCACTTGCAAGTTCAGAACGGTAAATATTAAGGATTTCAGGTAAGTAAACTCCCCCTATTTTCATCAAAGTTGAATGTAAATGTGAAAGTTATGTGTAAATGACTGTCGTGCAACTTACCTACTTTGATGAATTGTATTTACTTTATGAAAGCATATGTTATTGAGAAGAATGTTAAAGCATGCACGTTATTATGTCATTGCATCATTAGGCATGCACTGACATCGAAATGGGAAAGTCAAATGTTTTAATGAAAAGAATGTGTCGAAGTGCAATCTTTTGTCAAAAATTATGTATCCCAAGTTTTTTTAAAGAATGGGTGTACTTCTATGTCATGAAAGATGCGAGTGGGAAATGGGGCGCGGGGGACCGGCGTACCCGAAGGTAATGAGCCGCTTTGCGGTGGAATGAATGTAATGAGCCGCTTTGCGGTGGAATGAATGTAATGAGCCGCTTTGCGGTGGAATGAAGTGAATGTTAAACCTTAGACACTTCAATTATTGCAACCAGGTAGGCTTAATAACTCTTATTCATCAATTGACGAGCCTTCATCACTGATAATATCGAAATAGAAAGTTTCACCTTTACTTCAACAAAGCGAAAAGGGTTTCATTTGAAGGTTTAAATACCACCTTAACGTAGCCAGTGATTGAAACCTTATACCGTAATAATCATTCCATTCTTAGGGTGACATCAAGTTTGTGGGTATTCAGTGTTATGAGATCTATCATCTAATCCTTCCCATTCACCATGGTTGGGGAAATTTCTCAACGCATAACTGTAGTTCAACAATTCTTCAAATGGCGTTGACAATATAACCTTGGTCTCCTGCTACTGAGATGGGTAAATCAATTTTCCTATAATTATGGGACTATCAAATGAGTGGGTAGTACCGATATCAAACACGATAAGTGCTTAATACTAAGTTCGATGACCTTTTAGCTCCTCGTTTGGGTATTGTATACTCTCATGCCGATATACCATTCATCTCCATTTCTTATTTCACAAAAAGATCTAATAAACGGCACCCAAACTTTTAATAACCATTACTTTCTCACTTCCTCATTTACATAACCAAGACATACTCGTCATATTCACTGACAACATTCTTAACTTCCGGAAGTCCATCGTTAGAAACTCCAAAGTTAAGCGTGCTTGGCTTGGAGCAATTCTGGGATGGGTGACCTCCTGGGAAGTTTTCTCGGGGAGCGTGCGAGTGAGGACAAAGCATGCTGAAAAGACCCATGTTGGTACAGTGGGGACAGTACGCCGTCATTTAACGGCCGGGACAGCCCGTTAAGTGGGACCCGGGTCGTTACAAACACTCCTTCTCAGAATCCCCCCACTGCTCAAGGAAAGATGGAAAGTAGCCGAAGTGGAAAGCAGCCCATGATTGGGGCTTACTGCGCCTACCACATATATTACGGTCACGCAACAGAGGATTGCAGGGAAATCCACATGTTAGCTGACCAAAAGGTGCAGGGGAGAAGGGGAAATGACTTCTCCCCCGACACGGGGAGAACCCAAAAATCCAGTGGCCCGAAGTTCAATCGAGCTGACAGGAGAGCTCCATGGAAGAACTCAATCAAAGAAAGGATTGACAATCGCCAAAGAAACAGGAACAAGGGCCAGGATACCGCCTCGGTGCATATTAAAGACATGCGGGAGCCACCTATGCATGTGGCCGACCTCCCTATCCGCGAAATTGATACAATACTGGGAGGCCCCCACCCAGGTGGGAGCACAAATAACTCCCAAAAGAGGTATATCCGAGAAGACAAGCAGCCCGTCAACGTTAATTACCACATCCACTCACATCCTGTAGGGATGCCTCGGATAGAATCTATCACCTTCACACAAGATGATGCCATTGGAGTACATTTCCCATACAACGATGCATTGGTCATCAGGGTAGTGGTGGCTCGGAATGGGCTATCACGGATGACGGTAGATGATGGTGCCTCGGTAAATGTGATTTACGGGGTAACTTTAGATAAAATGGGGATCAGCACTCCACTCATTCCAGTCCCGGATCCAATATACGGATTCACGGGGGACAGCATAACCCCCAGAGGGTCCATAACCCTTATGACCGAAGAAGGGCAAGTACCAACCCTCTCCAGAATCCCTATGGAATTCTTGGTGGTTGACAAAATCTCCTCCTATCATGGTTCAATTGGGAGGCCAGGTCTTATCAACTTGGGAGCTGTGACGCATACGAAATACATTTGCATGAAGTTCCCCACGAAGCATGGCGTTGCAACTGTAAGGGGGAGCCAAACTGAGTCGCGGGCCTGTTACACGAACACAATCCGAAAGTTCCAAGATCGGAACTTGAACATGATAAGTGATGTAGTCATGGCCAAGGCTGCTCCAGACCCTGAAAGATCGGGTGAAGGGCCTTCTGGAAGTAAGGATGTTACAATGACACCGGAGGAGGATTTAGTAGATCTAGACCCAAGAATGGAAGGTGACAATTGCTCCACACCGGCCGAAAGGTTAGAATGCTTCGGTGTAGACCCGTTCGACCCAATCAAGGAATTGCAGATCGGATTGGATTCACCAATCGAATGGAAAAATCAATTGAAGAGCTTCTTACTTAAAAATCTCGATGTATTCGCATGGAAGCATGGTGACATGGTTGGAATCGATCCTAAAGAGGCCTGTCACATGCTCCAGATTGATCCCAGAAGCCCTGGGCATAGGCAAAAGAGACGACCTATGAGTTCCGACAAGTATGAGGCCTTGAAAGACGAGGTCACGAAGCTATTGAAAAATGGCTTCATCAGAGAGTCCCACTATCCGAAGTGGGTATCAAACCCTGTTTTGGTACCAAAAAATAGTGGGAAACTGAGGGTGTGTATTGATTTTTCAAACTTGAACCAGGCCTGTCTGAAAGACAGTTTCTCACTACCCCGGATCGATCAGTTGGTTGACTCCATAGCAAGGCATGAACTGCTGAGCTTCATGGATGCATACTCCGGGTACAATCAGATCCCCATGTGTGAATCGTACGAGGAGCATACTTCATTTATAACAGACAGAGGACTCTATTGCTACAGAGCTATGCCATTCGACTTGAAAAATGCGGGAGCTACCTATCAAAGGCTGGTAAATCGCAAGTTTTCAGAACAATTGGGAAGCACCATGGAGGTATACGTTGATGACATGCTAGTCAAGAGCATGATCGCCGCGGATCATATCAGCTATTTGTCAGAAGCCTTCGATGTTTTGAGGAAATATCGAATGAAGCTCAACCCAGCGAAATGTGTATTTGGGGTAGCATCTGGAAATTTCTTGGGTTCATGGTGAATAAAAGGGGAATCGAAGCTAATCCTGATAAAATCAGTGCTTTGTTAAACATGCAATCGCCTCGGAATCCGAAAGAAGTGCAAAGCTTAACGGGGAGAATTTCGGCTTTGAATCGATTCATCTCCCAATCCACTGACAAATGCTTGCCATTTTTCAAGGTCCTAAAGGGGGTAAAGCGATTCTAATGAACGCCGGAATGTGAGCAGGCTTTTTCCGACCTGAAAGCATCTTTGGGACGACCCCCATTGATATCAAAGCCAAAGGCTGCGAACCTCTCTACCTGTATTTAGCTGTATCCAAAGAGGCTGTTAGCTCTGTGTTGGTCAGAGAGGAGGATGAGAATCAGTTTCCAATGTATTATGTGAGCAAAGCCATGCTGGATGCGGAGACACGATACCCAGACATGGAGAAACTCGCTCTCTCGTTACTCACGGCCTCTCGCAAACTTCATCCCTACTTTCAGGCACACTCAATACGCGTGCTCACCAACTTTCCCATGAGACGGGTGTTGCAAAAACTAGACGTATCTGGAAGGTTACTGAAATGAGCAATAGAAATCAGCCAGTTCGACCTACATTATGCACCTCGGACTGCTGTGAAGGGTCAAGCGTTCGCTGACTTCGTGGTCGAATTCACACATCAACCGGAGGTCGAGATGGTTGATAACGCAGATGACAGCCGTGAGTGGAAATTGTTCGTAGATGGGTCCTCGGCTGAGGGTCGATCCGGTGCGGGAATATTGCTAATAAGCCCGGAGGGGTTTAAACTACACAGTGCGATCTACTTCGAATTCAAAGCCTCGAACAACGTAGCTGAGTACGAGGCGTTATTAGCTGGGCTAAGACTTGCAAAGGCTCCAAAGATCAGGTCCATTGTGGCGAATAGCGATTCGCAGCTCGTTGTAAGTCAATTCAATGGGCGATTTTCAGCCAAAGAACCTTATATGGTTACTTACTTGAAGAAAGTAAGAGATTTGGCTGTGCACTTCGGAAAAATGGAGTTACAGCACATCCCCAGAGCAGAAAATTCCAACGCTGATGCTCTGTCCAAACTAGCAAGCAGCAGTAATTCAGAGCTACTTAATCTAATCCCAGTTGAGCGCATGTTGACTTCTTCTATTGAGGCAGGACCGGAGATTCTGACTGTAGAAGAAGAGGGATCCTGGATGAATCCCCTGATCGCATATTTGAAGCACCAGACAGTGCCAAGCGAGCCAGAGGCAGCTCGGAAATTACAAAAATATGCTGCAAATTTCGTGCTCTTAGATGATCTACTTTATAAATGGAGTTACACCTCCCCGTTACTAAGATGTGTGGGGCCTGGGAAGGACGATATGTAATGAGAGAAATCCATGAGGGCATATGTGGCAACCATGCCGGGGCGTTATCACTAGCTCGGAAAGCCCTTAAACAGGGATATTTTTGGCCCACTATGCGAAAGGACTCCCATGACTTCGTTCGCAAATGCGATAAATGCCAAAGACACGCAACCATACTACATCAGCCGCATCACAAACTAACTGTGGTGACTAGCCCTTGGCCTTTTGCAAAGTGGGGGGTTGACATTATTGGTCCTATGCCTAGGGGTGCTGGTAATAATTGCTTTGCGATAGTGGCAATTGACTACTTCACCAAGTGGGTCGAAGCAGAACCACTAATGAGAATCACCGATGCCAACACCACCAAGTTCATTTGGAAGAATGTCATATGCCGGTTTGGAATACCCCACTCGCTGGTTAGTGACAATGCTAAACAGTTTAAAAACAGAAGTGTAGGTGAGTTGTGCGACGATTTGGGAATTAAAAAACTGTTCTCATCCCCACATCACCCACAGGCTAACGGACAGGTCGAAACTGTGAACAAGACCATAAAAAATACCCTGAAAAGGAAGTTGGAATCCAAAAAGGGCGCATGGGTAGATGAACTCCCACAAGTGCTATGGGCGCTTCGTACCACTTCACACACCGCTACTGGTGAAACACCTTTCTCATTGGCATATGGAGACGAGGCGGTATGTACCGTTGAAATTGGGGTCCCTTCGCTTCGTCAAACTCATTACGACGAAGTGAGAAACGAAGAAGTACAAAGGGTCGGTTTGGATTTCCTCATGGAAAAACGGAGCGATTCCCAAGTGACCATGACCAGATACCATGAGAAAATGGCTCGCTATTACAACAAAAGGGTGAAGAGCTGGCGCTTTAATATTGGGGACTTAGTCTTCAAAAAGGTACTTCTCTCAACCCAAGAGCCAGGAGTAGGGACTCTAGGTCCTAACTGGGAAGGCCCTTACAAAGTCTTTACCGAGGTGGTGCCTGGAACATACATGATTGAGGACCTGTCTGGAGTACCTCTATGTAATCCTTGGAACACGGACCACCTTCGTCGTTATTTTCAATAAACTTAATTCCTCCTCTATGATTGCAACATTATCATATGATTTCATAAAATCATGGGCGAGCTGCGTTGAAAATTACACCAGTTTCTATATTAGACAAACATAATGGATAAACACAAATCCCAAAATTATTTTGGTCATGACACCATACGTCCACGCTATGAATAAAAATTGTTAAAAACAAGGGACTCTTATAAAGCCCACCCGACGATTTAAGGAACGTTCAAATGGTTGTCAAAATCAGATCTCACTGGTAAACATAAATGCCTCAAACCACTCAGATCTGCGGGACTACACTCATTAGCCAGCACTAATCAACCTTGCAATGTGGAGCGCAAACGTTTAAGAGGCATTTTATTAGGGAATTTGCTCTTGGAAGCATTCATATTTAGTCAAATGTTGTCATATAAACTAGAACTCTTGATCAGGATCAGACATAATCAGCAAGCATGGATGCATTAAGTTAGTTCATACATACGGAGTGCTTTCTTGTGTGAAGTGGTGAACGTTTCCGCAAAATGTTTGATACTTTCATACATACATTTAGAAAAAGCATTTACAAGACATATGTGTACTAAGTACCGTGTAATCAAGCGTAAAAGATAAACGTAAGAGTTCCAATATTATTTTAATTGCAAAATCACACGCCTCTTCCAGGCGCGAACTTTGTTAAAAATGAAGAACTCCTGTGAACTTACGCTACGACCACTGCGTATGGGTTGAAAATGTTCATGCCATTAACAGAAGTTCATACAAATTTATAAATACAATTGTTACAGAGTATAAGGTAAAATGGCTCAAAAGCTGGTCAAAATCAGATTTAACCAGCAAACGCGGATGCATTAAGCTAGGCAGGTCTGGGGAACTAGAGGGCACACATTATCATACAATTCAGGAACGTTTTACAATATCATCCAAGACATTTACAAGTACAAGGCATCCGCACTTGGAAACGCTGATGCTTAAACAGTTTGAAACGTTGCGCCAAAATACTGGACAAAATATGAATAAGTTATTCCATTCATAAAAATGAGGCATTTACAAATCAAATGAAGGTTACATTTACAATATCAGGTGTCGGGGCACTTACAAAGAAAAAATGTTCACCTGATATCTCGCGATGCGAGATATCCCCGCAAGTGCACGGGTCGTGAGAAGTAATAAAGTGGAACTAAGAGTCCGGATTATCGTCCCACGATGACTGCTATTAAGTACCGAAATGTGTTAGTTCCTAACTCTATTTGAACGAGCGAATTTGTTTGAGATTGTTAACTACAACTAAAGAATTAAACTAAAGAAATAAAATTTCGATATTACTTTTGTTTTTAAATACGATTGTAAAGTAGTTGGGAATCCCGATTTCACCTAACCAATTATATTAACTCCAATTCAAGTTTTATTTCCTAATTATGCATTCGGTCGAATTCACTAATTTAAATTGAAATTCCTCTCTCGAGTTTAAATAAATTCTACCTAAATAAGTCAACCATGTATCTCTATAGAGGGTCCGAATATTCCTTATCTAGATGCATAACACACAAGAATTCACACACGACCGCAATAATAATACGAGTATATCTCTATCTCTTGTTCAATTACTGGATTTATTACCACGTTCTAAATTATTAAATCACCTCTCAGATTATGGAAATAACTCAATAAATCATGAATTGGTGATCAAGCAATTCAGGCATTAAGAACAATAATAAATCAATACATGCAACAAAACATTAAAACAACGGAATTTGGAATTAAAATAATCTGACTAGGCTACATCGTTCATCCCAACATAGAATTTAGTTACACATCATCAATAAATAATAATAACAATAAAAATTAACGTTCATTAAAGATAATATAAAGAATGGAAATCTTGCACCAAGTTTTGATTCTTCAATTATCTTCAATTCACGCGCCTTTGCGATGCTTGATTCTCCAAGAATTTGATGTTGAATTAACTATTGTGGCTCGTTCTATGGAGAGGAAAAGGTCTGATTTTCGTGCAAAGAGGTTGTATTTATAGTTGGTGAAGAGATCAAGTTGAAGAAGGAAAGAAATTCATCAAATCTGCGCGCGAGTCTTTTTTGGTATCTGCACAGCGTTCAGTATTTCGACCATATCTTTCTCTTTCCTTATCCGATTACAATGATTCAAATTTAGTTAGAAATATAACTTAAAGGTATACAATTATTCTTGAAATAGAATTTTCCTAATTCGAACGTTTACTGCCCCAAAATTTGGTCTCAAAGTCCGACTAGAATTCTGTCCAGAATCTTCTAGGATTGGAATCAATTTTATGGTAATATTCTTATCATATTCCATTCCTTTTTGACTTATACTTGCATCCAATTAACTCCTAAAAATCCTCAAAATATCTTCTTATTATCCAAATCAATCATTGGATATTTGCAAGTTGGTACCTCATGTTTAATTTGTTTTTCAGTCCTTCAACTTCCAATTGCAACAATATAGTTCCCATACTTTGGAATCTTCTCAATTCGCTCGTTTCAACTCTCAATTCCTTCAACTGGGTCCTTCAACCTCTGATTTGTTTACTTCGCCACATTGCATCTTTCCGGTTGACGTCACAAACTTATCAATTGCTCATTTTAGCTCCAATTAACATCCAATTATGCATTTTTCTCATCAATTACTTCATTCTTCATCTTTTGAGATATTTTCTGCAAAGTAAACAAATAAACACAAATTAAATAGCATATATTCTAAAAAAATAATAATTTATTCTAATTTAGACGTACAAATAAGTGTATAAAATATACTTATCAAATACCCCCAACAAAACTAAAACTAACAAAACAATCAACAATGAAGCAAAGGCAGAAGAAGATTATTGTGGAGGAGGGACATCTTCTAAAGAACCCTTGTCAGATGCACCCAGAGGATCCGCATGAGCATCTTGAGGCTCGGGGTAAAAGGCTTCAATGGAGGACATGTCCAATGTCGGAAAAACTTCCTTCACGTCCCCCAAAGCCATCCTAGCCCCTAAGTTCCCAAAGACCCTCTGCATAGCCCCGTACTCTGGGTTCTCTTCGAAAGTATCCTTGAAGTTCTGAACTGCCTTCGACACTTCTGCATCCAGAACCTCCTTCACCCTAGCTGCAATTGTACGCTCCAAGGCCTCAGCAATTCTGGAGTCAATGTGCTTCTCCAAGGAAGTATAATCCTCCTCAACCTTCTTCCTAACCTCCAACTCCCTCCCCAGTTTTTCATTAACTGCCGCTACCTCAGCTTCCAGCTTCAACTTGGCCACATTAGCGGCGGCCAGGGCCTCAGAGGCGATAGACTGTGCTTGGTTGGAATCATTCTGTTTCTTGCACAAAACCGCCACGTCTGACTTCGAAGCCTGGAGGTCATGACTCAACTTATTGTTATCCTCCTGGAGGCGCTTAGCATTGGCCCTCTCCTCAGAGGAAGACTTCCGGGTTATGGACAACTGGGTCTTTAGGTCATTTATCTCCTTTAACATGTTGTTCGCGTGCCGGAGAGCAGTCTCAGCATTCTTTTTGTCCCTCTGCGCCTCCTCCACAGACGAATCCACCTCGTCAATGAGGGCCAACTCCCTGACATTCATGGCCTTGGCGGCGAGCAACTTCCGGGACGGACTGACACTGGAGGAGAAAGCGGACCAGCTCTCTGTCCAAAACTGCTCAGTAATAAAGGCGGCCCGAGCTGGAGGAGAACTGGGGGAGTCAAATAGAGAAGGGATGAAAGTGACATCTTTGGGGAGAACGCTTGTTTTAATATGTTTAAGTTCTTCTGCCCCCTCCGGTGTCACTTCATAGGCCAACCTTGGAATGGGCACAGTTGGCTCGTCCTCTAAGTCTTCAATTATTGGTGGTGGAGGCGCAGAAGTGGACTCCTTACCCTTACCCCTTTTTAGCCTCTTCAGTGGGGCGGGCTCCTCCTCAGGTGCTTGCTCAGATATGTCCTCTGGCAAGGAAGGTGGCACTGAGACGTCCTTAGTCTCCCTACCCCTCTTGGATCCGCCTCTTTCCGACCTCTTTCAGGATCTGCCTCCCTTTCCATGTTGGGCTGCTGGGGGCCCACTGGCAGCAGGTTGGGTGGTGGGAGCAGTGCTGGAAGAGGGCCCTGAAGTTGGGTTGTAGACGCTTCAGACACTTCCTTCGCTACCCTAACCTGCAAGTTGGCTAGGACCGCTTTCTACTTTCTTTCAATTTCACTGCCGTGGCGCAGGGCAGGAGGAATCTTCTTAGCCATGAGACCCTTCAGAGAAATCTTCGTGAACTCTTTGGAACCTAAAAAAGGGGGGGGGAGTAAAATAAGGTTATAGACAACGGGGGCATGAGATATAAAAGCAGTAACAAAGCAAACTCACCCATGGCTCGCATAAGACCGTGTTTGACGAACAATTTGTTCTGTTGAATAACCCCATGAAAGGTGCCCTTGTAGGCGAACAGACGCCTAACAGCCGCTAAATATGTGTCGGGGAGTAGGCGGGCAAAAGTGTCCCCTGTCACAAATCAAAAACATGTTAAAAACCAGTAAAGAAAAGTGAATGGGAAATAAAAACAAGTGGCACATGACACTTAAGGACACTAAAGCAAACACAAGACTCGTTAGGAAGGGAAAGAGTTCGGGGAACTGAAATTTCTGGACAAGGGTCCACAAGAGAACTCTGCCACTCCCCAGCCACCCAGAACCATTGATTCCTCCAGTTCTTTATGGAGGTAGGTTGGCCAGTAATGACAGGAGGATATGAGCCTCTAGGAGACAAATAGTACCAGTCCTTCACATCGGCCCTCACGTCCCTCTCCCTTCTCACTGACTTCTTCAGAGTGTACAAAGTATGAATAATGTGTAGTGAGATGGGATGGTCGGGGTTGACCTCTTGCCACGCTAGCCAAGTTCCCACGGCCTGTGTCCGGAAGTTAGGTGCCAACTGATAGGGGCACAAGTTATAGCTCCTAAGCAAGGCCTTGAAGAAGGGGTGCAGAGGTAACCTCATACCGCAGGACAGAGCATCATAACATATGGCCGCTTGGCCTGAGAGAGGGCTGCATGGTCGGAAAGAAGGCGTAGGATGCACTAAACGGACCCCTTCTGGCATCCTGAACTTCGCCGAGGCCCCAGCCAAATCAACTCCTCAGATTTTAGAAGCGACCTCTCTGCTCTCTCACAAATCTGGGTTTAGTTTAGGGTCCACATGATATCCTGATATTTTGTTTACCAGGTCCACCCAACCTTCGACCTGGGCTATCTCCTCCTCTGAGAGCCCCAACTCCTCTCTATGCGCCCGGAAAGGGGCCCTGGTGCCCAAATCAAGATCCTGTGGGCCAGAAGAAGAATCCGTTGCTCCCTCTATCCCCATATCTCTATCACGTTTGCTTCGGAGTTCTCTTAGAGCGGATTCCTCTTCCGACAACAGATGGGCCATGTAGTTCTGGTTTATTTCTTCTTCGCTGTTAGAATCACTCAAATAAATTATACCGCTAGTTTTCCTATTCCTCCTTTTAATCTGCTCCCTAAAGAAGCGGGAACTAAAAACCGATAAAGAGATGGGGCAGAAACCTCTGACGGGAACCGCCATTGCTAACATTTCCTGTGAACCCGTTCCCCCAACTCTTTCCATTTTTCTTTTGTTTTTAAAGACGGGTCAGACTCATCAAAAAGATAGAAGAAAAACGCGGAATAAAATTCTCAAACCCACAGTGAGAAACTAAAAATAGAAAAGTTTTGCGCATATAAAGGAAAAGAAATTTACCTTCGAAAACTGGATGTTCAAGGTTGTGCACTCGAAAGGGAAAACACGCCAAGGGGAAATGTTGGGTAATGGAGACAATTTTTCGGGTGAATAACTCTAAGGAAGCGCTGGGAAACAAAAAGCAAGTAGAAGATAGAATGCTGCTATCTCTTGTGAAACAAGGAATTACTACGGAGGTTCTAAGAAGTGAGTAAAGGAGAAATGCAGGAATGAAGAAGGCTTTATAAAGAATCCAATAGTCCCAAATCCTTGATCTCTGAGCCTCATGATTAATTTGACAACCCACGTCTCTTGGGGGGAGGGCTAATTACGGCGCCAGCTGTAGAGAGAAAGAGAGAAACCCTTCAGCTGCCAAAGTGTTTACCACGCGCGGTGACGTGTCCTCCTCTATACTCTTCATTGTTCTTGGAAACAGACACCAGTAGCCCCTTTGTATTAAATGCGCCACCTAAGAAACGCGCTAGTACGATCCCAGACCTCATTTAGGAAGGAAAATCCGAGGTAGAAGGTCGGCTATAATATGGATCCGAACCTCACATAAGGAATGCCATTATTGACCCCCTAAAAAGTTGCTGCGCTACGTAGTGGCTCCTAGTTAAAGGATGGAGAAGCGATTGCGAGATGTTGGGTGTAGCAGGCAACGGAACTAAGTCAAAAGTTACTGCTGCGAAATCATGGAAAATCCTACACGACCATGAATGATCCCTTCGAATTTGAGGGACTAGTATTGAATTCGGGTCCAAAGAAAGGTTCATTGATCCACCAGCAAGAGCGCAATAGAGGCTCAAAGGCCTAAAATATCACCTTGGGGCTAATGCCGAGGTGGTACGTCAAGCAAACCTCTTTAGCCGACCTGGTTAACGACTGGCCGATGTACTTCATACTCAGTCGGGGCGCTTTATGGCGTTGACCAGAAGAGAGAAGGAGTGAGTGATGGGACACTGCATTTATCAAGATCTGACAGGCGCCCATCCTCTACGAAATGTAGCAATGATTACAATCAAAAAGCAAGGTTGTCACGTCCAAGAGCTAGGGTGAAGACAAGTGTAAAGTATGCCACGTGTCATGATCCGAGAAAATAACTTCAACCATAAATAGAACACGCTTGTCTCCAAGAAAGGGGTTAGTAATTTCAGACTCTTAACAAAAGATATATATCTCTCACTCCCTTTTCTCTCTTCTACACATTTACTTCTCCCGCACCCAATATATATATATAAATTCGCCTAAAATGAGTACTGACTTTGGCATCGGAGTGCAAATGGGAGCCACCTCGGCCCTCTTTGCAAACTGATTGCTTGTCACAGTGCGCAGGAGATCCATGTGTTCAAGAGGGAGGAGCTGAGACGTGTTGGTCCAAGGTCCAGTCGGATTTTATGGTCAACAAAGATCTTTAAACTTCATAGGTTATATGTATAATATTGTTTAAAAGGGTAATTTGGTAAAATTTTTCCATCTGTATGGTAGTCTGTAAAATTCTTTTATACAAGAAGCTTTTTCCTATATAAAATGATGAATGACACGGTATTTGTACCACCAAACAATATTTTAATGTAAAATTACTATACAAAACTGCAAAAACTCATTGAAATAAGATTTTATTGCATACCGAAGAAGATACTAAGGTGGTGTAAACAAAGATGATGTAAGATTGGACAAACTCAAGAGTGTCTTGGGTGTGAAATGCTGATTTCAATATAATCAAGAAGGTTAAGAAGAGATTGTGGAGGAAAAGTGTGGAATTTCTAAATTATCCTTAATTAAAAATTTTGGTCCAGGCTCCATCCCTGCACCGTGGAGAGGACTTCCTTCCCTTTCCAATGCTTTGATTCACGTATTGGCTTCGCATTATGCGTATTTAGGCCCATCAAGGTGATAATCAATTTACTGTGGGCAAGGAGGCAACCCTTTCAATTTCTTCAAAAAGTCTTGTGGCATCACTAAGACATACATATTCTTACAACAGGTGATAAGTGTATTTTATATGTTTATTTCGACTCCTAACTTTACGAATTATTAAGAAGTTGAATATATTTTTACTTAGTTTTGTGTGTGTTGTTTTATTTAGGTAAAATTTCAACTTGGAGATTAATCGAACTAAAGAGAGGAAAAAATGGAGCAATAATTGAAGCAATTGAATTTGAAGGACAAAATTGCAAAAGGAGATAATGGTGGAATGAATTAGTTGAGATAGGAGTGGAAATAATGAATTAGTGGAGATAAGTGGTGGATTGAATGTAGGGACGGTTTCAGGGGGGGCTGGATTGGGCTGTAGTCAGGCCCAGATCCAGCCCAGATCCAATAATGCTGAAGAAATTTTTTTTTTTTTTACAGATCAGTCCAGTATTGATTGAGTCCAGTCTGGTATCAATTAAACTTTACAGTCCATGAGCCCAAATTCCGTACATAATATGAATCATATACACAGCAGCCCAAATATAACTTGAAATAATTTTTGTTCTTCATTATGCCCTCGTTTGACCCCCATTATTTCAATTTAAAATTTGGGTTTTGGAAATCTAATGGTTAAAAAGTGGTTTGAAAAGTAAAAAATTGTGAACTTGACTTTTTTAGATGGTTAAGATTGATTACTGTAGAAAAAATTTGTAAAAAAAATGAGAAATAATGGGCTCAAACAAGGGCTAGATGAGTTCAAATATAACTTTATTAGTGTCTTGATGAGTTTTTTTACAGCACATATTATTTTGACAGGTCTTTTTACTATATAAATTTCATATAAAAGTAATATACGAAAAAAAAATTCGGGGGCGCTACCCCCGAACCCCCGGCAGGGAGGCCTGTCCCCCTGCAACCCCCCTCCAAGTTCAGTTTCAGCCCCCCATGAAAAAATTCCTGGATCCGTCCCTGATTGAATGGGTGGAAATAATGAGTGAAGATAGTAGAAGGGTGGGTTTTTGGCTATGAATAGAGGAGAGGGAAAAAAATAAAAAATTGAAGGGAAAAGGTGAGGTGGGATACAGATCAAAGTGTCGGATTTGTGGAGGAAATAAAAATCAAATTATGTCATTCTTCAAGAATCCAGTCAAGGAACGTATGGTACCAATTGTCTCGTATTCTTTAATTTTATCTACTTTGTAATGTATTTGTCTAACTTTTCTCTAAATTGCCATTTTTTCATAAAATGAGCTGAGTTATTGAGATTGGGATATGGATATTTTTAAGAGACATTATGATATGACACAAATTTATTGGTTAATGAAAAAGTGAGAATGTAGTTATTTTCATCAACCAATGAATATAATCCACATTATAATGTCCAATAAAAATGTTTATAAATAATGTCTCACTGAAATTATTGCTTGATTAATTTTAATATTTCTCTTTAAAATTAGAGTACTTATTTCATGTGTATTTATTATTATATTTAATTTAATTTTTTTCATTTTTTGGCCATTAAATAATTGTATTCAATTATTTGTACATTGAAAGAATATTGTACATTTTAGACAAATTAATAAACACATTAGGTTCTTCAAATCAAAGAAATAGAAATATATTCATAATCTTAGGTGATCCATTGAGCAATTTTCAAGAAGAATTAAAGTAATTATTTGAACTTAATCGACAAATAGATAGAGTACGTTAAACGAAGTAATTGGGAGTAATTTCGCTCAGGAGATGTAATTACTTAAAAAATTAAAATAGGAAAATTGGATCTAACATATTAAATGCGTATATTTTGTTAAATTGCTTGTTGAAAAATTAACAGGCGATTTGCAACTATTTTCTCATTCAAACTTTTTGGATTTGTTTATTTTTGTAAAATTTAAAGTTAATTTTATTATTTTCAAAAATCAAATTTTATTACGTCGTTAACATTAAAATTAATTATTGTGTAATTGATAATCATTCCTCGTGTGATCTACAATTTAGACTCATTAATCCACTTTATTACTCGAACACAACCCGTGTACTTGCGATACATTTCATAGCAAAGAATTCTAATAATACAAATGACATTATTTGGCTCAAAACCTCTGTATTGCAGTAACATCGCCTGATTCCTAAAGCAAAATATTCAGTCTTGGTGCTGGGATTGGGAAAGAATCGGAGAATGCAGCTTGTTGAACTCCATGTGCTCGCTATTTTAAAACTCACTTTCGTGTCTTTTACCAGACGATGAGACCTATGAGAATTATCACATGATCCAATGCAAAAACTAGCTGCGCGCCTTGTATATATTAATATATTATATATAACTACAATAAACAGGAACAAATCAGATTGAAGATTAACAGAGTACTTTGGTCGGCAAACAAAAAGGATATCTGATCTTCCACAGGCCCAACAAGAATAAAACAGCATTCACAACACAGAGAACAGGAGGCCAGCTTCCATAAATATAGAACAACAAAAAAATTTACAAACCTCGTAATTTTCAACAAGATACTTTGTCCTCTCTATTCCATCAGGGGCGATATATTAATATGCTGCCCAAACAGGTGGACGTAAAAGTTAAGAAATGCTGGTATATATATCCGATACAAGTATTAGATAGTGCATTGAAAGAAGTACTAAGAAACACTCCCTTGCTCAAATCAACTTCTTCGGTTTGAGAATAACGGGCAGAGTTAGGTATGTTGATAATGCTTGTAGCACTTGTATTGGTTTTCCTGTTTTCAGCCTTGTTACTCCGAATATGGGGTTCTCCGAAGGCGATGGAAATAATTCCGGGCAGTTTAGGTTGGCCTATTGTGGGAGAAAGTCTCTCATTCATCTCCGAGTTCTCGAGTCCTGCAGGCATTTTCAGTTTCATGTACAAGAGACAACAAAAGTACAGATCAAACTATTAACTAATATCTCTGACTTGGTTAATATTTAATAATTTACCTTGATCTCAACGTTTGTCATCTATGTTAGGTATGGCAAGGTGTTTAAGAGCTATGTATTGGGAAGATATACAATCTTCATGACTGGGAGAGAAGCTGGCAAGATATTGTTGACAGGTAAAGATGGTCTTGTAAGCTTGAATCTCTTTTACACAGGAAAGCAGGTCCTCGGGCCGACAAGCTTGCTTCAACAGACAGGAGAAGCGCACAAGAGACTTCGCCGACTGATAGCAGATCCCCTTTCTGTTGATGGCCTAAAAAAGTATTTCCCATTTATCAACAATTTGGCAGTAGAGGTGTTGGATCAATGGAGTGGAAGAAAAGTATTAGTTCTTGAAGAGGCTTCCACAGTTGAGTTTCGAAACCTGATATAAAACAAAGTATATTAGATAAGAATAAGTTTTCTTTACAGCTATTTTTCAACATATAAATTCTTTTGCAGTTCACACTAAAGGTGATAGGCAACATGATAATGAGTTTAGAGCCAGCTGGTGAGGAGCAGGAGAAGTTCCGAGCTAATTTCAAAATTATTTCTTCCTGTTTTGCCTCGTTGCCATTTAAAATCCCGGGAACTGCCTTCTATCGCGGTATCAAGGTATCATATTATTAAACGAATAAGACATAATCTGTGGGAGATGGAATTGGAAAATGTGCTGATATTTTCTTGCATCTTGATAGGCTCGTGATCGGATGTATGCCATGTTAGACTCGACTATTTCCCATCGAAGGAAGGGTGAAACCTTCAAACAAGATTTCCTAGAATCTCTTCTAAAGAAGCACAGTAAAGAAACCTCGGAAGGAGAAGATGATAATAAACTTACAGATGCACAATTGAAGGACAATATACTGTCCCTACTGGTTGCTGGTCATGATACCACTACAGCTGCTTTGACATGGCTTATAAAATTTCTTGAAGAAAACCCTGTTGCGTTAGAACATCTAAGAGTAAAAATTCTTCACATTTCTACAATTTCATCAATTATTTTTGGTAAACGCTACAGATGAGAGATCTTATAAGGGTTTTGCAGGAAGAACATCTAAATATTCAACGTAACAGAGAGAATGGATCAAGTCTTACCTGGTCAGAAGTTAACAATATGCCGTACACCAACAAAGTTAGTTGCATCTTGATCACTCATTATTTTATGGTTTTGTGGAGTTTTTCAAGTTTATCAACTGAATTAACCTGTCCTTAAACTAATAGGTTATCAGTGAAACTCTTCGAAGAGCCACAATCCTTCCTTGGTTTTCAAGAAAAGCAGCACAGGACTTTGATATCGATGGTAAAATTCTTGCCAACTGGACATCCGAGACAAATATTCAAAGATGTATTAGTATTAAACTAAATTCTTATGAACTATTTAGGGTACAAAATTCAAAAGGGTTGGTCTGTTAACTTGGATGTTGTGTCTATCCATCACGACCCGGAGTTTTTTCCTAATCCACAGAAGTTTGATCCATCCAGATTTTCTGTAAGCTTCTCCATGAAACATGAGTAAGCATAGTTCTTTCACCATTCTCTTTGCATAATAAGAAATGGTTCTTGGATATTTCAGGATCCGATAAAACCTTTCAGCTTCCTCGGGTTCGGAAGTGGACCACGCATGTGTCCTGGAATCAACCTGGCCAAGCTGGAAATTTCTGTTTTCATCCATCACTTGATGTGCAGATACAAGTAAGACTAATTAAGGACATGTTTGATACACTTTTCAACCATCAAATATTCGAATTTCTTTTCTGTAGATCACTCCTTGTGTTTCTTCACTGCAGGTGGAAGCCACTAGAGAAGGATGATTCTGTCCAGCCAACATTAGTCAGGATGCCAAAGAACAAGTACCCTGTCATAGTCGAGCCGCTTTAGAGCAATCCTGCATACAAGGACAAAGCAATGTACACGAGGAAAAGCATACAAAGAAACCATTCATGATCATGTGATTTATTTGATCCATTACTTGAAAATAATGTGTAACTCCTGAATAATGAACTGTTTGCAAGAAACGGCCAATATAGTCTTCCATCAAATCTAACAATAAAATGCATAAAGTAGCAGTAAAATCTAAGACTGTAAAATAAAATCATCATTGAGCATCGCACAACGTACAAACTCCTCGTCATGAGGTCGCTCAAACACAACTGTACTGCTCAGTTCATTGAGCATCGCACTAATTCCTGCTTCCCTAAGTCGACCTTTCAAAATGTGAGCATTCCTGAGGCACTTCTGGACTTCCTACTGAAATCCCTTGTACCCTTTCCTGTTCAAGGTATACCACAAAAAGATTGGAGCATGGCCATTTCAGCTTCCCATAATTGTTGCATCCCTTGAAGCAAGGTACTCGATAGTGCATTTATATGTTGTAGCCTTGCTATCTGCACACCACATGGCATTGGACATCTCACAAACTTATGGCCAGAAACACTCACACTTCCAATGGGCTTCTTGAAACTAACCTTCGGTACCTGCATAGAACAAAGAATGCTGAGGAAAGAAGATAGTGATAAAGCAGAATTCTAACTAATTTCAATATAACCGTATAACCAGTGGATGACGAAATGATTTTTAGGGGTAGATAAAGTTGAATGGTAAAGGTTATAGCAAACATATAACAATAGAATTGCACTTTCATATTCTATCAGCTGTCAGCAGGACTACAAGTCGGTCTATAACCTTTCTTTCCAGTCATTACCAGCCGTAGACAATAGAAGAGTCATGCTTTACCTCTTGACAGTTCCAAAAAAATCTATAGAACAGAAATATTTACTTCATACTTTGCCTACCAATCAGCCCCAAAACCACATGCTTCTGCTGTATCATCTCCTTGAGAATTCAAAGAATCGTGACAACCAAATTTTAAATCTATGGTGAATCACTCCAGAAATTGCTTCAATTTATGTACATTTCAACCACACACACTTCTTATTATATCCCTCTGATCTATTAAGGCAGAATCTCATAAGCACCTCTTGTATACATACATGCATAAAAATCGACAATTGAACTTGAAATTTCAACTGCGAGGTATACAGCAGGAAAGAAAAAACGATTCTGAAGCAATTTTTGCTTACCCTTTTGTCAAATGGCATCATAAGACCAAAGAGCGCGCCGTCGCAGTGGATGTAGAATCTATCATGTGAGAATCCACATTCTTCAAGAGTCTGAATGACGAGATCGAGATCATCAACGGCCCCTTTAACTGTAGTCCCTGCAATTTGTGAAAATTTGACGAAATTTAGTATACAATACTTGCCTCAAAATACTTGCAGGGCCTATTAGGCACAAAATCAAACGCATGATAAACAGATAAAGTGACTGCACGCATGTAAGAGAGAGTTACGTATGTTGACATTTATGATTGCTGGTTTATCTTTGTGGTAAGCAGCTTAGTTTTAAAATCAGCAATCTCTCTCTCCTGTGACCAAAGTTGAAACTTTTACGCATTCCGTGCTGTACATTCTTGCTGCTTTGAAGACAGTAATTTGATGCTTACGATGAATCGAAACTGTCAACATATATTTTGTTCAAGTATCTTTTGGGTTCCTTTCCCCAACCTGAATCGAAAATCACATCACTGAATTATTCATGTCCTATATTTTGTTTAAGTATTTTTTATTCTATTTTTACCTTAAATCAAATAATCAATTATCCATTTTGTGAGTCGATCAATTATTTTCGTGAATTAGTAAATTGATTAGTGGATTGAGAAGAGGAATTTTTTTGTTCAAATTGACGAAAATCAATGGATTAGTGAACTGAATTGGTGAATTGATTTGTCCATCATTCTTCAAATTTCAAAAGGTAATAATTATTAATTTAATTATTTAATCTTTATTCTTTATTATTTGTCAATTTGTTAAATTTTTAAGCTAATAATTAAATGTACAATGTATGTCACATTTTAAATAAAAAAGAGTCTGGAGCTTAAAGAAGAAAACTGAAGAGAAATGAGGAGGCAATGATTCAAAGTCAAGCATGTGATATTGATAAGTATTCTTGTAGCGACAAAAAAAGATGTCTAGAAGAAACAACAATTACGGTGGAGAATGTGGTGATTAATAAACAACAAAATGTGAACGATAACAACAATTTGAATGAATCAACTGGGAAAGAGGAATTAACTAAATCTACTAGTGAAAAAGAATTAGAGGACAGTGATAAATATGATGTTCAACATGAAGATTTAAACGAAAATGATTGTTTTCCTCCAAATCTTGAGGATCCTGGGAATTGGAAAGATGTTGATCAGAAAATGAGAGATTATGTATTTGTAATGGGTCTTAAAAGAGCTGATGGCATCTTTTATCTCAAAGATGGTGAAAATAGATGTTTTGATTCATTACTCTATAAGCAATCACTACCAAATGGGCAAACATTTTATAGAAGATTGTTAGTGTGCTCAGTATTTTTGGATAGACTCTTTTGCTTTTGTTGGCAGTTATTTAAACTTACGAACATGCATCAAATTGGTCAATTGAGCAGTGATGGGTATAGAAATTGCCATAATATGCGTACATTCACATAATGTATGACTAGTTGGATTGAATTGGAAAATAGGCTTTGAACAAAAGAGACAATTAATAAAAGTTTGCAGCTACTGATTGATCAGGAAAGAGAGCATTGGAGATAGGTGATAACAAGGATCATTGTCGTTGTAAAAAGGCTTGCCGAAAACAATTTGAAGATCGAGTGTTTAAGTGAGTCATTGGTGAGTATGAATTATTTTTCCAAGACGTACTAATTTTGAATACTTAATACAATGTATCGAGTTTTATTTAATAAATTAACTAATCATTATCATCAAATAGATTATTAGGGAGATCAACACTTCATTTATTCATGTTGCCGCGTGACTTCGCCTTCATTCTTAGGTAAGCAATGTCTTGTCCTTGCTTATTATTTGGATAATTGAAAATGATTGTAATCTTGTCGACTTATATGACTAAAGTCTTGTTGGCTTATATGATTGTGACTTTGTTGATTTTGCATGTTTTTTACTTTATATATGTTATTGATTAATAAAGTTAAATTTTTTGTGAGAATTAATTTAATTACATTTGAAATAAATGAATAATTTTATAAAAAATTCTATGTTAAGTAGATCGCGGGGAAATTCAACCCCGCCGCCGCCCTATAGGAAAAATTCTCCCATTTCGACTACAAGGGGCGCCTCATTTCTAATTTGCCTCAAATTTCACGACTCACAAGACCGGCATTGGATTAATATTATTTAATATCGACTAAAAATGATTGTGTATACCTTATTAATAGACAGATATAACGAAAAGCGCAAGAGTACGTAAAAAGAGGAGCGGGAAGCATGTGGTGAGGGAAATGGCTGATGCAATAGTCGTGTGTATTAGTGTATATACTATATTGTATTTATAGGCGTTGGGGTGGAGTGGGGTGAGGTGAGGTGGGGTGGGGTGGGGCAGGTTTTACATTTGATTGTGTACAAGTTTTGAAGCACAGTGTACTTGTTGAAGCGTTGCACTTAAAGCCCATGTTTGAGCCCATTATTTGAAAATTAAGTTTTTTAAATATTCAATCTTAACCATTCATTTTAGTCAAGCCAACAATATTTGACTTTTCAAAAAAATTTTAACCATACATTCTTCCAAAAATACTATTCAAAACCACATTATTTCCCAAATAATGGGGCTCAAACAAGGGCAAAGTATTGTACCTTTATTGGTGGGGAGAAAGGATTGGCACGAAAAATTTTGATCGATGGAATACGAATCATTGAGCCAATGATTCTGCTCCACGTCATATGGTTTATATTCTTGTCATTAGAGCATCTACAATACACTTCATGGATTGGAGCTAACGTGTCAATGAAATAGACGGACTTCTAGAGAACGTGAATTAATAGATGGAGAAGTTTAAAATTTACTCTCCAATGGTTCCTTCTATGTTTAAACAATATTGATTGTGTGGCATTTTTTAAATTTAAAATTAATAACTCATTTGCAAAATAACAATCTTAAGTTTTTCGTTATTAGAATATATAAATATTGTTTTCTTGAACTAATATTTTTATATAACTTTATTTAGCAACAATTTTTTGTTGATAAATTAGATTTATTCAAAATTTATATATATTTTATAAAATTATTAATCTTAAAACAATGTTTATTAATACATTCGAACTTTTTAGGTAAAAAAACAAAGTTTATTCCATTTTTTTGGACGTCCCAATTTTGAAAGCAAACTCTCAAGTTTTGAATTCCATTTTTTATGAACTTTCAAATTTAACATTATTTTATTATAGTTAAAATAATTATAAAATAAAAACAAACTCGCAAATTTGAATCCCAAGATTTAACCTCTTTTATTGTAGTTAAAATAATTATAAAATAAAATAAAATGATGAGTCATCAAGTCCCACGGAGTATCTACATCTTGATGGAGCATCCCACATTATCTATTTTTCTCAAGCTACGTTAGTGTAACAATGTAATCCATGGAGTGCATTGGAAAAATATTTTTAACCAATTCCGTCTATTTGTTAACGTGTTGCCTTTTCTCTCAATCCATGAAATGTATTGAAGATGCTCTTAGTTAATGAACTGACACTTACTTTGTTTAAACTGGTTACTTATCCAACGAAGAAATGGATTTATAGAACCTCCCTTTCCTGCTAGGATTGGAAATCCTGTATTTTACATGTTCATACGATTGATTTTAGGGTATTTTTGTTTGAACATGAAAAAGAAAAATATAAATTTTCCTTTTTCATGTATATTTTTCCGCTAAAATGGTAAGAAAATTAGAGGGGATTGTGCCTAAAATGTGCATTAGAATTTAGCAACTAGTACATGGAAAGATGGAAAATATTTGGAAAGTTTTAACATTTTACATGGCAAATGTTTATAATCAAACACGTCCTTGATAAATTATTTGATTAATAATATGATTAGTCTTCCATGTAATTGTTGTCTGACAATCTAGAAAAATATAAAATGAGGAATAACAATAACTTTAGATTGTGTTGGAAGAATTTTCTAAATGAATCATAGTATATAGGTTGACACAAAGGTTGGATCCCAAAGGACGTATGTCCAAATATTCGTATCATTATTTAGATGAGTAATACAAATCAATTTACAATGCTTATTAAAGGCTAACTTACAACTAAAATCTTGTTTATAGGGACGACACAACAAGGTGGAGTACATTTTTCAATTACACCATCTGCTTGATTGTACGGATTCAAAGGAGCATTCAGTGCTCCGTTTTCTGTAATTATATGATCTAGTTGATGTGCTGCTTCCAAATGCTGTCTACGCCTCTGTCAAAATGTACATTCAATTTATGAATAAAAAAGAAATAGTTAACCACTTTGAGGTCTTCTTAACATAAACTAAAAATAAATTCAAATTAAAGTAAGAACTAATTGACATCGATATTAATACATCAATCCAAGAAACGGCACCAAAAAACTTGTTCACTTATTTTGTAGTGTGCACAGTGTACCGCAAGTGTACGAATCGTGACAAGTAATATAGTGCACCAAAAAGTCCAGATTATCATTCCCACGAGGATTGTAATTAAGTATCGAAATATGTTAGCTCTAACTCAATTTGAACAAATGAATGATGGATTGTAATTTAAGCTAAAATATGCAATTAGTCTAATTAAATGTAGTGAAAAGAAATAAACAATGAAAATCTTTATTTTTCTAAATTGATGCTAAAAGTGTTGGGACGCACGATTTCACCACAGCCAATACTACTAATTCCACACCTCACATTTTATTCCTAATAATGTGTTCGATCGAATTCACGAATGCATATTGAAATTCCCCCCTCGAGTTTAAATTAAATCTACCCACCTAAGTCAGCCACGTATCTCCACGAAGAGTCCGAATTATTCCTTAATTAAGTGCATGGAACACAAGAATTCAAATAAAGACCGCGATAATAACAAAAGTGTACCGCTATCTTTACCTATATCTTTCATTCAATTACCAAAATTTATTCTACAATCTATATTGTTAACCCACCTCTTGGATTATGAAAATAACCAAAAAATTCATGAACTAGTGGCTAATTAATTTATATATTAAATACAAAAAAAAAAAAAAAATCAACACGTGCAACATATACGCAAAACTTAAGTTAAGAAATTAATATTTGTTACTGTCATGCCTAATTGAATATGACACATCATCCATATGGGCCCACCAGAGGAATTCACAAAACATCCGGTCACCTAATCGGGACCCACAAGTCGGATTGTGGATACCAAACTTGTTGGGCCTTATGCCGAGTGATGTGATCCGGACCAGGCATCGAAGGACGAAGTCGATCCATCTGCAATATGACAGTGATCTACGTGCAAAACGGAGCAAGTTCCGTGTTGGGGGTCGAGCCGAGAAGAGGGACGGATCGAGCCGAATCAAGAAAACGAAGTAATTTGGGCAGAAACTCCATTACGGCCGTAAAAGAGGACCTTCACGGCCGTAACCCATATATTCACGGCCGTAAATCATGTTATCACGGCCGTAATCAATTAGCGAAGAAAAAAGGATAATTTCAACAGAACGAGGCTTACGGCCGTAAGCTTGGAAGTTACGGCCATAACATTCAAAAAAGGGGAATTTCACGGCCGTAAATAATAAATCAGTTTTTGATCAGAAAGGCATTTACGGCCGTAAATAAGCAGCGCCAGATTTTTCGGGAATTTTCCAATTATTTTGTTTCCTTTTTTTATTTTAAGTTATTTGCATAATTTGGAATTTTAGCTTAATTAGAATTCTATTTTGAGTAAATTAGAGGCTAGGTTATTTTGCTTATTTATATTCATTTCCATTCATTGTAAAAGGGGAACAAGTTTGAGTTTATGAATTAAATTGAGAGAGGATTCTCTTGTTAAAGGTTGAGTTTTTCCCTTTTGTTTCGAACTTATCAAATTCGTTTTTCGTCCAAATCCAGTTCCGTTTTTTCTGCCATACTCGTAGTCCAATTCTCTGGCAGATTAAAAAAAATTGAAAATCCCCAAATATTCCGAATTTCCTTGTTCGTGTCTTAAAAATGTCTGATAGAGAGGTTTCCACATCTTCATCTTCTATTGGAGACAGAAAACAGCCGGGGGATGTAAATAGAAGGAATGAACAGGGTAACAATGATATTGCAGCAATGAGGGAACAATTTGAGATGTTTATGGCACAGATGGAGAATCGAGGTGCAGAACGTGAACAAAGACCTCGTGATCAATCTCATGATGGTTCTCGGGTTAGGGGAGGTAATAGGCGTGAGGTTAGTATGAATGATGAGGGCATGAGAAGTGAAAGTGGAAGTATATCTTTGGGAAGTATGCAAAGGAGGGATAGAGGAGATATGTATGAGAGGAGGCATGATAGGGAGCGTCGTGATGCTAGGAGGTATCGTGGGGGTAGAGATGATGTTGATGACGACCTTGGAAAAATTAAAGTGAAAATACCGTCGTTCCAGGGTAGGAGTGATCCGAAAGCGTACTTGGATTGGGAGACAAAGGTTGAATGACTTTTTAATTGTAATAATTATTCGAAAAAGAAGAAGGTGAAATTAGCCGTGATTGAATTCACCGACTACGCAAATATTTGGTGGGATCAACTAGTTATGGGTAGGAGGAGGAACCTTGAGGAGCCGGTGGAGACTTGGGGTGAATTAAAAACCATAATGAGGAAGCGGTTTGTGCTGACTCATTATTATAGGGATATTTACCAGAGGCTGCAGGGTTTGACTCAGGGATCGAGGAGTGTAGAGGATTATCACAAGGATATGGAGGTGGCGATGATTCGGGCTAACGTGGTGGATGATCGGGAAGCAACGATGGCTAGGTTTATGAGTGGGCTGAATAGAGACATTGCTAATGTCATTAAGCTGCAACATTATGTGGAGCTAGAGGATATGGTGCATATGGCCATGAAGGTGGAAAGACAGCTAAGGCGAAAGGGGGCAGCAAGACACTCACCATCTTATCCTACATCACAACCGAAGTAGGAATCCAACGTTGAACATAACCCGAAAGGGAAGGAGGAGCTTACAACGAAAGGTAAAAATATTTCTGATTCTCAAACTACTCGGGATAGAAATATTAAATGTTTTAAATGCTTGGGTACGGGTCATATAGCATCCCAGTGTCCAAATAGGAAGCTAATGATCTTACGTGATAATGGTGAAATTAGTTCCGAGGATGAATTTAAGGGAATGCCTAAGTTAGTGGATGTTGGGGCTAGTAGTAGTAGTGATGAGGAAGGGCTGACCTATGCTGTTAAAGATTCACTTGTTAATCAGTGTGTCCTTAGTGCTAGGGTCAGGGTGGATGAAATTGGTGAGCAAAGGGACAATCTCTTCCATACTAGGTGCTTAGTGGGTAAAAAGGTTTGTAGTATGGTGATTGACGGGGGGAGTTGTACTAATGTGGTTAGTACCATGTTGGTTGAGAAATTGGGTTTGAGCTTGATAAAACATCCGAACCCTTATAAATTGCAATGGCTGACCGAGTCGGGAGAAATTAAGGTAAATAAACAGGCTAGGGTCAATTTTACAATCAAGGGTTATAAGGATGAGGTGGTTTGTGACGTGGTACCTATGCATGTTGGCCATATTTTGTTGGGGAGACCTTACCAACATGATAGGAGGGTAGTGCACGACGGGTTTAAAAATCGATATTCTTTCGTGAAGGGTGGAAAAATGATCACTCTTGCTCCGCTATCACCTAAAGAGGTCCAAGAGGACCAATTGAAAATAAAGAGCGAGTTTGAGGGGAGAAATAAGAGCGTTGAGGCCACGACCTTAGAAAAAGGAGATGGTGTGAAAATTGAAAACAAGAGAGTTGAGGCCACGACCTCATAAAAAGGTGAGCTTGAGAGTGAAAAGAAAAAGAAAAGAGAGTCCACCACAAAAATGAGTTTATTTGCATTTGCTAACACATCCCTCCCCAGTTTTATTAAATCTGTTTTGCAGGGACATAAATCAAGCCATGAACTTAAAGTGGGAAAGAAATTCATTGGCCAAAATGAGCAGGCCAAAAGTCTAAAGGATCTTACAAAGCTTAAACATGATCATCGAGCTCAGAAAAACAGGAGGAGTCCTAAAAGCCAACCAAAAATGGATTCGAGATTGAATCCTTTTCAAGAGAGGGAGTATGATGTGATCCGGACCAGGCATCGAAGGGCGAAGTCGATCCATCGGCAATATGACAGTGATCTATGCGCAAAACGGAGCAAGTTCCGTGTTGGGGTCGAGCCGAGAAGATGGACGGATCGAGCCGAATCAAGAAAACGAAGTAATTTGGGCAGAAATTCCATTACGGCAGTAAAAGAGGACCTTCACGAGCGTAACCCATATATTCACGGCCGTAAATCATGTTATCACGGCCGTAATCAATTAGTGAAGAAAAAAGGAGAATTTCAACAGAACGAGGCTTACGGCCGTAAGCTTGGAAGTTACGGCCGTAACATTCAAAAAAGGGGAATTTCACGGCCGTAAGAAATTCGTCACGACCGTAAATAATAAATCAGTTTTTGATCAGAAAGGTCTTTACGGCCGTAAAAGGGTTCGTCACGGCCGTAAATAAGCAGCGCTAGATTTTCCGAGAATTTTCCAATTATTTTGTTTCCTTTTTTTATTTTAAGTTATTTGCATAATTTGGAATTTTAGCTTAATTAGAATTCTATTTTGAGTAAATTAGAGGCTAGGTTATTTTGCTTATTTATATTCCTTTCTATTCATTGTAAAAGGGGAACAAGTTTGAGTTTATGAATTAAATTAAGAGAGGATTCTCTTGTTAAAGGTTGAGTTTTTCCCTTTTGTTTCGAACTTATCAAAGATCCGTTCTTTGTGGCGTTCACCCAACGAACTTATCAAGGAATTGACAACTCTTGTGGCGTTCACCAATCTTGATTCTTCAATCCGCATCGTCATTAATTGCGTCGTGATTGTTGGGTCAAGGTTTTATAGTCGAATCTATCTTTTAATTCCCGTTTATTTATTCGTGTTCTTGTTATTTTTCGTTCAAATATGATTTAGATCTTTCCTAGGATTTAAATTTCGTTATTCCGCGTTTTCGACGAGATTCCCCGACTGGGATCTCATCACCGAGGTATCCTTATTCCGAGGTAACCTATGCTGAGGTGATGCTATGCCGAGGTATCCTTATGCCGAGGTAACCCTATGCCGGGGTGATGCTATGCTAAGGTATCCTTATGTCGAGGTAACCCTATGCCGAAGTGATGTTATGCCGAGGTAACTCTATGCCGGGGTGAGTACCTTGGAAAGGTGATAAGATAACTTGATGTGACATCTTTAAAGTGATTTGATGTTTACTTTAACCCTATGACATGTAGTAATAATTATAGCAAAAAAAATGATTTACCTTATGAATGGTTAGGATGTTGCCATATGTAAAGCATAATTTAAGAGAATTACTCATTCTATAAATAGAGCACACTTACCTCCAAAGAAATGGTTAGTAATTCAATATTCTAACTCAATATTCTACTCTCACTCCCTTTTCTCTCTTTTACACATTTATATTTCTCCCATCCAATATATATTCACTCAAAATGGGTGACTTGAGCGTCGAAGTTCAAATGGGAGTGTCCTCGGCCCCCTTTGCACGCTGACCGTTTGTCTTATTGAGTAGGAAGTCTACGTGTTCAAGAGGGAGGAACTGAGACGTATTGATCCAATGCCTACCAAATTTTGTAGTCAACATTTTTGTGCCGTCTGTGGGAAACCACACTTCTAACCACGAAATCACGTGTTAAAAAGCTATCAAGAAAACCTTATAAAATGAGCAAGAAACTCTTGAAAAAGAGTGGAGAAATATTATAAAAAAACCTTGAAAAATGAAGGAAACCTCTTGAAACAGATGAGTAACAATTGCCTTGAAGGAGGGCTTCCCTGAAAAAGGGACTCCCCTTATCACCTAAGTGGCATGGATCAAGAAGCCATCCATATTGTCTAAGTGGCATAACTCAATAAGCCCTCCTTATTGCCTAAGTGACATGGCTCAAGAAGCTCTCCATATTGCCTAAGTGGCATGGCTCAAGAAGCCCTCAATAGCCTAAGTGGCATGAATCAAGAAGCCCCACTTATTGCCTAAGTGGCATGGCTCCAAAAGCCCCCTTGTTTCCTAAGTGGTATCGCTCAAGGAACTCGTCACAAGATAACCCCATAAAAAAGGACCTCGTTACAAGATGACCCCTTAAAAAAGGACCTCATTACATGATGACCCCTTAAAAAAGGACCTCGTCACATGATGACCCTTTCAAAAAGGACCTCGTCACAAGATGACCCTTCCAAGAGAAGGACTAGTCAATTGACTCTCTCCGAGAGGGACCTCTTTCGAATGACTTCTTCCATGGACTTCTTCCAAAGAACTTCTTCCATGAACTCCTTCCGAAGGACTTCTTCCATGAGCTCCTTCCGAAGTACCTCTTTCGAAGGACTCCTTTCAAAGTATCTCTTCCATGGACTCCTTCCAATGGACTTCTTCCATGAACTCCTTCCGAAGGACCTCTTCCGAAGGACTTCTTCCAAGGGCTTCTTCTGAAGTACCTCTTCCGAAGAACTCAGTCCATGAACGCCTCCCACGGACACCTTTCGAACTACATCTTCCATCGACTCCTTCTGAAGTACCTCTTTCGAAGGACTTCTTACATGGCCTTCCTCCGAAGTACCTCTTCCGAAGGACTCCTTTCAAAGTACTTCTTCCACAGACTCCTTCCGAAGGACTTCTTCCATGGGCTTCTTCCGAAGTACCTCTTCCGAAGAACTTCTTCCATGGACTTCTTCCGAATGACTCCTTTCAAAGTACTTCTTCTATGAACTCCTTCCGAAGTACCTCTTCTAAAGGACTCCTTCAAAAGTACTTTCTTTGACTCCTTCCAAGAGAGGGACTCCCGTTACAAGATAAAATCCTTCCACGGACTCCTTCTCTTGTCTCCTTACACAAGGGACTCCTTTAGAAAAACTCTTTCAATTGACTCCTTGCAAGAGAAGAACTACGTCAAATGACTCTTACCGAATTACTCCTTCCACAAGGGACTCCTTCAGAAAAACTCTTTCAATTAACTCCTTCCAAGAGAAGAACTACATTAAATGACTCTCTCCAAGAAGGACTCCTTCCACAGACTCCAACGGACTTCCACCTATGGACTTCTTCCCAAGAACTCCTCCTAAGGACCTCTAGCGAAGGACTCCTTCAAATTGACACTCTTCGGGGAGACTTCGTCATTGGTCAATTATATTTCAAATGAAACAACCAAACGCTATAAATTCGAACCCCATACATGAATGCCTGAGACTTTCAATTTAAGAGACTAGAGAGCATATATACGCATGTCGACACAATGTGTGTGTGTGTGTGTGTGTGTGTGTGTATATACATTATTTCATATTCTCCAAAGATACACATGTCAAAAAGTATGAATGAATTTCGTAAGAAACTCCAAAAGTATGAACGTTTTGCGCCAATTACTCATATCAAAAAGTTTATTTAGTAACTTTAATTAACTAGTACACAGTACACACTTACAAAAGGAATGCAAGTTAAGGCGAGTTTAACTAGAAACGTGTTATGGTCTAGGCGATTAAAAGCGTGCTGCGGTCTGGATCAAGATTGAGGTCGTCGACAGCTCTCTCTCTCTCTACAAACCAGCGCATCTCAAATTCTCCGTCCCTGCCGCCGGCGGAAAATCCGATGGACTTCTCTCCTCTCAATCATCTTCCAGAAGAAACCATCCACCAGATCTTCTTCCAACTTCCCCTCCGCCAAATCGCCTCCTGCAAGTGCGTCTGCAAAGCCCTCAACTCCGCCCTCTCCTCGCCGTCATTCCGCCACCTTCTATCAGCCCAACACACCTCCCTCTCCCTCCTCGCCCTCAAGCCATCCGATCGCCACATTTCTCCCTTTCCCAACCTTCATTCCTTTGACCCTGTATTAAGTCAGTGGCTCAGATTTTCTCTCTCTTTCCTTCCGTTTTCTTCTCTCCATCCGATTACTTCCGCAGATGGACTACTGTATCTCTGGGCTGCTCTACCCCCTTCGCGAAATTCCAATACTTCCCATGTGAGGAATCCTTCCCAGAAGTCCCTCGTGGTTTGTAACCCTTTAATCCGCCAGTTCAAAATCCTCCCTCAGCTCGGCTCGGCTTGGTCTCGCCATGGCTCTGTTTTAGCTGGTTCGGGTAATACTGTCCTTCTTCTTACAGAGCTTGCCATTCTCTACTATTCTGAAAGTAACGGCATTAAAAATGGGGATGTGAGTTCTGGTTGTGTCTCGAGTAATTGGCTCAAGTTCACCTCGAACTTACCATCAAAACCTCGAAGTCCTGTTATGGTATCCGATTCTATTCTGACGTTGTGTGATGTGGGGTCGCCGTGGAGGTCGCAATGGGCTCTATATAAGACGAAAATAACAGGCATGGAGAAAAAGAAGCAGTGGGTTCGAGTGGAGAAGAGGCAGTGGGGTGACATCTTTGGCATTTTGAAGCGGCCGCGATTGGTGAAGGCCATGAATGACAAAAAAGTTTACATGGTTGGAGGGTTAAAAAGCTCGTTTGCTCTCCATAGCTCTTGCACAACCATCTTAATATTGAGGTTGGACTTGGAGAGCCTTGAGTGGGAGGAGGTTGGGAGAATGCCGGTGGAAATGTATAGGTGTTTCATGGAGAGTAGTAAATTTAAGGTGTTTGGCGGGGGGAACAAGGTGTGTTTTTCAGCGAAAAGGGTTGGAAAGTTGGTTCTTTGGGAAGAAACTGAGGAGGGGAAGGCCGAATGGAGGTGGATTGAAGGTTTTTCAGGGAATGGAGATGGCCTTTGTCGTGGATTTGTATACGAGGCCAGGCTTGATGCTGTTCCGTAGGTGAGAAGGAGCTATAACTTAGTGTTATCTTATTTGAATTTGAATATTCAATGACATTATTTTATAACAAATTGAAAATGTTGTTTATGTTTCATGTAATGTTCAGGCTTTTGATTGTGTTTATGCATTGTATTGCTTTGGATTGCTTAAATTAGTGAAATGAACTATTTGCCTTTCCTGTGTTTCATGAAATGTGTTTTAGTAAAAGTTCAAAAGCTTGATGCATTATTTGATTGTAGATTGAGGTGAATGTTACAGTCTGTATTTTTGAATATGGATGTAATGAGTATTCTATTAGGAGTTAATGGTTGCTTCATTTTTATATATTCGAAGTATGTTGCAAGTTGCAACTCTTAGGAATTTTTAGGAATGTTCATTAGTGTGGATTATTTTCGGGTCTATTTAGATAGACTGGTTCTGGTTTTAATTTTGTAAGGATTCTTTTGGCAAAGGGAACATTCCTTTTCCGGAAAGTTGTAGACTTGTAGATTATGTTTTTAGAAACATATGGTTGCGTTGTGTATGCATTAAAAAAGTTGGATAGTTACATGTTCACTGTGATTCTTTCAATTCAAGTCATATAAATAGCAAATGTAGAATCTTCACTATAGGACAGTATAATTGTCAAATCGAGAATCTAAATCCTGATGTTAAGAACTGTAGACCTAATCAAATCGTAAGGTTCTCTACAAATTCTAAGTAAACATCCTAAATACATTTATTTAATCTTTAAAAGGAATACTCGATTGAAAAATTATTGCACATTATGCTGCCTAAAACATGAGGCACTTGTATTAATGGTGAGAAACAAGGGGTCTAACCCCCACCAAAAAGCTTAACTTCGTTTCTGTAGGAAGTATATGGAGAGCTGGCCATACGTTCTTTGCTAGTCCTGGGGATTGACAAGTAAAATTTGTACCTTTTAATTATGTATGGATTGAATTTGTTTTGGCTTTGGTTCAATACTTTCATTCGAAATGATATGCAGTAACTTGCACATTTTTGTGATATTTAATCAATCATTTTTTTTTTTTTTTTTTTTTTTTGAGAATCCTAATTTTGTTCCTGGGGTTGTAACAAAAAATAAGAGGAATATCACAGAAATCTGTTACGGGCACGTGAGCCATGTCAGGTTTTGCCATTGTCAACATCACACCATGCCAATAAGATTTTCTTGTTCCAAACAAAAGATCTTTCTATTGCAGCTGGGAATGATTTTATTGTGAAGTTTGCACTGTTGCAGAAGATAAAATCAGTGAAATGCCTATTGTTGCTTCGTGCTGGATCAGTATATGTTTGGCCTCGAGATGCTTTTAGAGCAGGCAAGATGTCCAGGAGGTAGATAAATCTGCATGTGCTTATACCTCAAACTCAATTACTATGGCATTCGATTTTGACACCCAGTTAAAATCATTATCTTCGACTTAACTTCATTGGTCAGGATTATTTTAAGATATATCAAGTCTCAGATGCAACTTTTATGATTTCACTGTGGTCGTAAAATCATTTCTTTCTATTTATCACGTTTTAAAAAATATTAGTTAGAAATTCAAAATTATCTATATTTTCAGTTGGTAAACTATAGCTTTAAAACCTCATGCTTATTTTTGTCCATTTCTATTTACCTTCTTATTAGGAAAATTGACATACGTCTAAACTTTTCATGAAGAAAATTGATTTTATATCAAGACTTTTGTACTAGATAGCATTTGATGTCAAGACAGAACTAAGCTTCATCTCTTTGTGACATGTTATTTTCTTTTTGTTGGAATGTTCATGGTGTTGGAAAATTCTATTATTATAAATGGGATAGAAGTTAGTTAGTTTTTATAATATAATTTCTTGCTTTAATAGGAAGTTTTCTTATATTGGTAAGATTAGGAAATCATTTTGTCTATATATAAACAAAGGCTTTGTACACTTTTTAGTTGACCAATTATAGTCACTTTATTACCATTTCAAGGATCTCAATTCTGCTTTCGCACCAAAATTTGTATCAGAGCAAGAATTTTTAACTGGCATGATTACTTAGGAAGGTGCTGGTGGAGATCGATCCTTAGACGATAATGGAGGTTCCGAAACATCAAGCACCAACTTATCGTGGTTGAAACAACTCTTCAAGGTGTTCAGCAGAGCTTAGCTAAGCTCGTCATTGAATTCAGACATGGATGGCCACTAGCTCTGGTCGTTGACCCTTTTTCATCGTGGCTACTGAGAACTCATCATATACCATCAGGGTGAAGAGCAACAGTCAGCAGATGACCTCAAACTTATCGTCCAGAACCCTAAGAAAAATAACAGGACTTCAACCTTGGGGTTCAACTTGTCAATGACCCAAATGAAAAGGATTGGAAACAACCCATTATTACCCTATCCTAATTAGCAAAACATCTCATCGTCGGGCATGAAGAAGCAAACCCTCATTAGGACGACCTACAAATGATTGATGCACCCCCTAGGATTCAACCACATAACCTATTGTTTGAATCCCCATAGATGTGGGGTAGGCTACCAATAGCAGTAGGGCTTTTAATAAGGTCTTTACCCCTCTTTTAGAGGATCACGATCGTCCAAAATCTTTGAATAGTTGCAGGCAATTTGGTGCAGCAAGAAGGAATTGCCCCAAACTTCCGATGGAAAAGAGCCATTGAAACAAATACTTGTGCATATGGAAGGTTCAGGCCCCAGCAGCACGAAAGAGATGTAGGGTTTGATTTTTCTTTTGAGGATGAAGATGATAATAACAACTTGGCCCGATTTTTCTTCTGAGGATGAAGATGATAATAACAACTTGGCCCCCAAGTATATAAACTTGATCAATATAAGTAGTTATTTTTCACTTCTTCAACCAGATCCGGACGAGTTATTTTTTCAAGTGGGAGAGATTGATGTTACCTCTTTTTATTATTCTTTCTTAATTAGAATTGTAATTCTTCTTTCTTTTAGATTATGATTCTTTTCCCATTTTAGTTTCTTCCCTTCTAGAATTTTGGTTTAGTATTCTTATATTGGTAAGATTAGAAAATCATTTTACCTATATAAACAAATGCTTTGTACACTTTTTATTTGACCAATTTATTATAATAAAATTATTATCTACAAATTCTCTAGTTGGTTCAACTCTTCTTATTTCAATAATATCAATTCTGCTTCCGCGCCAGGTTATGTCCTCAAACATTAATCTTATAGTTTGATCTCTCTGTCATTCTTGGTTTTTAGTTTTTTTCCCTCGCCTTAGCTTGAATATGGAGACTTTCATATTCCTGAAGCATTAATCTTATAGTTGGATCTCTTTTTTTATTTCTTGGTTTTTATGTCCTCAAACATTAATCTTATAGTTTGATCTCTCTGTCATTTCTTGGTTTTTAGTTTTTTTTTCCCTCGCATTAGCTGAACATGGAGACTTTCATATTCCTGAAGCATTAATCTTATTGTTGGATCTCTTTTTTTTATTTCTTGGTTTTTTGTTATTTCACATGCTTAGCTGCATAAGGTGCCCGTGTACATTGAAAATGTAGAAGAAATCCTTAATCTTGGATTTTAGAGGACAGATTTAGAATTGACTTGTAGAAACCAAAAGGTAAATTGGCATATTGCAGAACTAGTTGTGGTGAGTTCATATGGAACTGGAGGCAAATTAACTTCAACTTATATATAGACTATATATAAAAGGCTCTTTTTTAGTTATTTCGCATGCTTTAGCTGCATAGGGTGGCCGCGTGAACATTGAAAATGTAGAAGAAATCCTTAATCTTGGGTTGTAGAGGACAGATTTAGAATTGACTCGTAGAAACCAAAAGGTAAATTGGCATATTGCAGAACTAGTTGTGGTGAGTTCATATAGAACTGGAGGCAAATTAACTTCAACTGATTATCAGGTTATAGTTGATTTTATTTACTTGATTAAAGCAATGAGTTTGTACAAGCTAGTGATACTATGTAAGTTCTAATATGCCTTTTTTTTATAGTCAAACAAAGAGATTTTTTTTTTTTTTTTTTTTTTTTTTAAAAAAAAAAAAAATTGTCCCATAGGATTTATTTCCCAGCATAATGACTTCTGATGTCACTTAAAAGAATCTTACATGTCTTGTGCCTTTGGGCTTCCAGTTTTTGAGCAATCGGATTAACTCCAGTCACCATCTAGATTGGAACATAATATATACTGCATTATCCTAAAGAAAAAATGTCTTCTGCTGTTTCCATCACTGGATATTTCAGTGAATCTCAGAGTTAAGAAATCAAGGTTTACTTACATATTAAGAGTGTGATCCTATGAAGTAAAAGCTCTCTCTCTCTCTCTCTCTCTCTCTCTCTCTCTCTCTCTCTCTCTCTCTCTCTCTCTCTCTCTCTCTCTCTCTCTCTCTCTCTCTCTCTCTCTCTGTTTTTCCAGTGGCCGATTTCATGGTGAAGAATTGTGATTTAGGGTGGCTTTAAATAATTAGAAGTTCTAAATTATTTGAACATCCTTGTAGCATGTTTCTTTCTTGCTTAAACTTCTTATATTTGCATGAATATTTGTGTGCACCGTAAGGTTACTTGGACTGACTTACAGAATTTGTGTGCATCTGCCTCTCCACTTCAATATTACTGTTCTCATGTATGATGAATAATTTGTCTCAAGTTTGTTGAAGTGGTAGATTTTGGGGTTCCTCAGTTCCAAACAAGGGTGAGATGAGATGATGACAGTGGATACTGGTATGTTATATGGGTCGCACCTCAAGTATGTAACCGAGGTCCGACTTTCTTGCACTTATGTTCTCCGTGTCTAATTCCTAGATTACCAGGAAATGAACACTGATGGGAAAAGTTAGTTGTTGCCAATATTCTCATCAGTCTATAATGTGTGGCATATTATATTGTTCGAACTCTCCATTTTATAAAATGTGACCATGCCGAACACATGGGTACAGCCGTACAGGATAAGGATATGAGATCTTTCTCGAATTCTTTAAATCACAAGAGGATATTTTTATATTATTTAAATCAAAAGATTATCATTTTACATCCCAAAAAAATGCATCTACAATTATCAATATAAAAAGTTATAAAGTAACTTGAAGTTAATTCGACGTATCCATGCACCCGTGTCAAAGTTTTGTGTCATTTTAACTGTATCTTAATTTCTTAGATTTTAGAAGAAAAATGATCCGACTCCCAGATATGTACTTGGTACTAGACACCCGTTCCCGAATTCATGCAACATAGGGCATATATATTGCATGAGGAGATAGATGCATTTCAACATTAATCATTGTCGTCTTCAGCTCTCATAAGGCTGCACTAGTGATCTCATTCATTGCACTTGATCAGTAGATCCTTTTGTTTAATAAATAAGTATTTGCATTGTCCTGATGTAGAAGTCAGATGATCAATAGTTCAATACTGTTGGTAATCAACTGGAAGAAAAAACATTCAATCTTTTTCCTCCCTTCTGTAAGATGTTCTGAACAAATATCTGCAACTATATATACCACTATTTTAAACCCTTGATATTTTTATTTCTAAGAGCCTTGCAGACATCTCTCTCTTTCGATATTAGTTAACAGAAGAAAAATGACAAACTAGATATGTGCTTAGACCTTGGATCTCGGAAGGAAAAAAAAAAAGGATGGTGCAGGCCTCTCTAATATGCTATAATCCAGTAATCCAATTATATGCCGACAAGTGAATAAAAGTGGTTAATAAGTTTCCTTTTAGTTTATTGTAGGGCTCTCAGGCTTAAGCAGCATATATTCGTACTGGTTCAATATAACTGCCGTACTGTTGACATATGCTTAAATGTGTCAAGGTTGTTAAAGTGGTAGATTTTGGTGTTACTTGGTTCCAGAATAAGGGTGGGGTGATGACACCAGAGACTGGATCACACAATTGGATGGCACCTGAGTTCCTACGTTCTTTTCGCACGTCAGATTTATTTGAGGTTTAATGGCTAATCAAACATGGAATATCTGAATATGTTTACACGTGCATGCATTTTGGTGTCCTCCCAATAAGTTGTAAAACTTTCGAACATAGTCTGTTGTGATATTGTTCAACATATTCACGCATTAGACTTGATGCTCTATATATATGGATTATTTTCATGTTGGAAAACATAACATTAACATCATATACATGCTTACATCCAAGTCAAAGAGACAACCCAAAATTCTTAAAATGTTCTTGTTCAAGTTCATATTGCTTGATTTGAACTTGGAAGGTTTGTTTACTCTTACAAGCTATTTGCATTTGAATCTCTCAAGCACTCATCCTGGTGGTAGAAAATATCGTTTGAGGATAGCGATTTTATATCATGTTCAAACCTTTATTTTGGTGGCTTTTCCTGGTTTGCTGGTTCGAGTTTTGTTTCGCTCTTCATTCTCTTACTTTAGGCAACATAGTCAAGTAAATAAATTGTTGATGATGTTGAGTCATTAATGTATTATTATGGCAATTTTTGAAATATGTACAGGCTAAACAGTTCGAAGTTGTTCTTATCCTGTTTCCATGGTTTCAGTATAGATATCGGGCTCATCTTTTACCTTGATCGCTGATTTTTTTGTTTGTTTTGTTGAAGAGAGATTTCTATGTGAAGCTTTGATAATAGTTTGTGTTAATTGACATTGTCTACTAGTAGGAAAAGAACCCAGGTACAGACTAACCTGGCAAAAATCCCCATGAATGCGCTCTCATATAACTGATTTCAAAGCTCTCTCATCGAAACTTAAGTTTTCTGTGGCCCGTGGGTTCCTTACAATTCCATGAAACCTCTCCAATTTTCTCTAGGAACGAGGAATGTCTTGGAGGTTTGTCTTGGGCCAAAATTACGATAACGGCTTAACATTTTACCCCATCTTTCTGTGCTTATTTTCATATACTTGATATCGTGCCCTTAAGTGAAAAAGGTCTTGCCGTGACTATTCTTTCAAATTTGAGAGCTGCTTTTTAAAGCAAAAATCGGAAATTAGATATAACCGGATGAATTGTATCAATGTTTTGTGTGCAGGTCGACTTGTATATCAGACTTGAACTTGAGGAGCGAGCTCGAACGGGAAGTTCGGGTAGAACAGTACATTTACGAATTTGTAATTCATATGATGGATTAGAACTGGGCTAATTCGGAGGACAAACTATAGAGACAGGCGACAGCATATACTTAATGCATTGTCCTATTCAGACAGTGAATGGTAAGAACTTTTGTGGTTTCTATGGTTCTTTTCTTCATATGACAGTAGAGATGAGATTAAAAATGTGGTACCTATGGATGAGATTAAAAAATGTGGTACCCATGAAAATGTCGGTTTGTGTGGGAAAAAAGATGCATGATGATAACTTTTATCACTAGTTTGGTCACATTTAAGTTGATTGTTTAAACCGCGTAAAGTTGTACATTATTATTTATCATTATATAGATGTGTCTTTAACAATTGAGAGCCTGCTCGGTGTATGTAGTTTTTGGGGATATTTGAATTTTTGGGAGAATGTATGATTAAAAAAAAAAAATGAAAAGTGTAAAGTGGTGGATTTTATAGAAATGTGTGATTGAAAAATAAATTCGAGACAAAAGTTGAAAAAAATAAGTAGGACCAAAAAACCTCGGAGAAAACATTATTTTTAATGAATTATTTTATTTGAACAATGCTCTTGATAGTGAGCTTGATAAAAGTTCTCACGTGTGGATCTCACAAATCACATGTGAAAGCTTTTGTCAAGGACATTGTGAGAGTAAACTTATTGATTTTTAATATGTTTGAGATTTAATCTGATCTCGATCTTTTTGAAGTGAAAGAAAGACTAGATTTTATTTTCACGATCTCCTAATAATATCCCTTAACTTTGTTTATTAAAAGTTTTGTATTAAAAATATGTTTTTTTATATTTTTGGGGTAAAATATATGATAAAAAAGTGGAGAGTGAAAATATGTATTTTGAAAAAGTTTGTCAAATAGAGGCTAAATGACTTTAAGGGTGCGTTTGATTGCGATGGTGGAAAATGAGTGGAAAGAAAATATTTTCTAAGGAAAATGTTTGTCTGGAAAATATTAATTGGAAGTGTTTGATTGATTTAATTTTCTAGGTGAAAAATGTGAGAAATTTTCTAGTTTGTTGTTTGATTGACATTATTTTTCATGGCAAATAAAGTAAAATTTAGTTATTTTAATCAAAAAAAATTTTTTTTACTTTTTTTAACACATTTGTACTTGATAATAATAATGTTATTTTTAAAAAAAAAATTAAGTCAATTAACAACAACAAAATGGATCAAACGTGATGAAAATCATTTTCCACATACCATGGAAAATATTTTCCATAGAAAATTTTACATGTCAAAAAAGGCAATCCCAAAGAAGATGGAAAATATTTTGATTTTCCATGAAAAATTTAGTCTCATCAAACATACCCTAATAGTATTGCTCATTTTGCCTTGTGGAAACTGGAAAGGTTACATCTTGTACCTGATCAATTATTTGGGTAATATGCCTAATGCCCTATATGTCCCATATTTGGGTAATATGTCCCAGATGGCTTGTAATTAATATGTGGGGTATCAATGTTGCAAATTATTCAGAGTAAAAACGTAAACTAAAGTAAAGGGGCCGGGAGAAAAAGAAGAAAACTTTTGGGCATAAAGAAAATAATTAAAAAGGGCAAAAAAAAAAAAAAAGGAGGCAAATGGGAGGTGGTGGAAAATGATTTCTCATCGCATGAGACGAATCTTCAAGAGGATTTCTTAAAGAAAAAAACAATTTGGTGATCCCGAAAGTAATTTTGCATTTATATACACTTCAAACTTTATAAGAAAATAAATAAATAAATAAAAAGTCGTCCATGATAAATTAGATGAACAATGAATAAACATTTCATATATGTTTTTTTTTTTCAATAATTTTAGGAAGATATTTTTTAAAGACATTTTTAAGTGATATTATGACATGTCACACATTTATTATATGGTAAAAAAGTAAGTTACGGGATAGTTATTTTCTCTCTCAATGAATGTGTGATATATCACAATGTTACTTAAAAATATCCCTAAAAAAGTCTCAATTACTTTTTTTTGTTAAATGAGAAATCATAAACTTTTATCTTAGTTATTAATTGCTCACTCAAACATGAAAGATTGTTGATTTCACTTACTTTAGCGTTGTTATTGTCCATTTCAATTTCGTTATACCGAACAAAGGGGGAAAAATCCAGACGATGGATGAAAATCTTACGTGGATCATAATGGGTTGGTAATACTGTTTAGTTTATAAACTGATTTATTTATGATTTTGAAGTAAAATGTAGTGGTTGAAAAGTAGAGAGAAAAAATGTGTGTGATTTGAGGAATTGCATAATTTATATATTAATTTATAAAGGGAAATACCTACAAATAACCTCATCAACAAAAAAGTTTTGAGAAAAAAGCTTTGGAATCATAATATTTGAAAAATGGTCTTTGACCATTCAAACCACCATAAATATCCTCATACATGGATTTACAATATAAGTCATTCAAGTATAGAAGAACTCCATTTAAGTTCTTAGATAATTTTGTTTATATAAAAAGTTGATTTTTGTTTATATGATTTTTGTTCTCTCATAGTAGCACCCCGTCAATTGGTATCAGAGCCATATGGTAGATCGAAAAAATAAATATTATATGACAAAAAATAAAAATAAAAATATAATATATACATCAAGATTTATAATTATGCATACATTGATACTACCCGATAATTATAAAATAGAAATCTTGAACACTTTAAAAGATTTGGATACAGATGTAAGAAGAGAAATATATGATCTAATAAACTTCGATATAATAAAAGAAGATTTTATCATAAACGAAATATTAGATTTAATCCACAAAGATATACTAGAAGAATAATATAAAGATTATAGAAATGGATTATCATAGAGGAGAACATTTATTAATCAAATACCTATATATGAAAACAAATGAAAAATTAGATTCAATAATAGAACAAAGAGGAAGTCTATTAGATCAAATGATAGAAGAAAGCAATATAAAACGAAAAAGATTTTTAAGATTAAAAACATTAGAAGGTAGAAAATATTTTAATACAATTCTAAAACAATTACCTAATATACTTATGATCATAGATAACAAAGAAAAAATCAATATTGAAAAATATGAGATAACTGGAGAAATAAAATATTACATAAAATATAATAGAGTACAACAGAGAAAATTAATGTTAAGATTGATTGAAGAATTTTTTGAATACAATATAATGATATGTAAAGAAGTAAAATATGATACAGAACTAAGATTAGAAGTTGATCATATTAGAGGAAGGATTTAATGACGGAATTTCCAGAAATAAAATTTGAAAAACAAATAATAGAAAATATTAATCTACCAATAGGATCTTACCAAATAAAAGGAGCTAATACAACTATATTTCAACCATTAAGCTCATGTGGAGAATCCAATGGATTTCTTAATATGCAATTAAATTGGATAAGTGCATTTTTATGGCAAACATATAAAAACATAAATTTACAAGATAAATTAACTTTTGAAGAATTACAACAATTAAATATACAAGACATGAATGTCAAAGAGAAATTACAAAATATTCAAAATAAACTAACAATACAATTTAAAGAATTAAAAGAAATGATAGGAGAATTTAAAAATATAGATGAAGAAATCTTAAAAGAAATCCAAATAAAATCTGGATAATTAATTAATCAAGATAAAATTGGGATAATTATAGATAAAACAGATAAATTAAATGAGAAAATAAGAAGGAATGAAAATGAAAAAATCATATCAATAGAAGAAATAATCAAAAAGATAGAAATAAAAATATATGATATGTATGACAGACTATTTAAGGTACAAAAAACTCAAAAACTAAGAGTATAAAATGTCAATAAGCGAATATATTGAAGATCAAAAAATATTAATAAAATCATTAATAAGTGATATTCAAGAAATAAAAAATGAATTAAAAGAAGTAAAAAATGATATAAATATACTAAAATTAGAGATTAGAGAATTCAAAGAAAATAATAAAAGCGGAGATAAGAAAATAGACAAAAAATTCATAGAAAGAGAAATACTTAAAATAGGAAAGAAGCATTTTGAATAAGAAAAAATTATAATAGAAGCAGGAAGTATGAATGATGAATTTAGGAGAAACATATTACCAAAAATATTAGAAGAAGAATTAGGATTACAAAAATCTATAGAAAAAACTTTAGGAAAATTAAAAGCAGAAGAAAAAGTTGAAGAAGAACAAGACAAAAATGAATGAAAAATTAAATTTGCTTATAGAAAATCTTGACCAGTTAAGTATAGAAAATTTTAATGAATACTAGAGGAGCACCTAACCCAACTCCAACGACAATATTATGATAGAATTAGAGATAGACAACCACCTAGAGGAAATAAATATAAAGATAGATTTGAACCAAATAATAATTATGATAAACCTATTAATCATGGAGGAACAAAATTAGATCTGGATGGTAAACTAGATACTAAAAAAGCCTTATTAAATTGGGCAGATTCAATGATACTATTCTTTTTATACAATAAAGATGATGTATGGGAAAATACTGATAGAATGATAAATTTTTTAATAGCATCTTTTGAAGGACATGTTAGAAATTGGTGGGAAGGAATAAGTAGTGATACAAAAGCATTAATAAGAAAAAATGTACAGACAGAACTAATAAAATCAGATAAAAAGGGAATAGAAAAATTAGTAAATTATATTGCGGATGAATTTTTAGGAGAAAATTGGATAAATAATTCTGAAGCATAATCAATAAGAGAAAAAGATAATGCAAGTGTAAGATTAATAAATTTAACAATATGTAATATGTGTAAAATTAAAGAATATACTTGTGAATTTAAAGAATACTATTATGTCCAATTCTGTAGTAATGAAAACCAAGAAGTATATAGAGATATGTATTACAATAAATTACCAGGTTCATGGGGAATATACTTTAAAATAGAATTTGAAAAATTTATTAGAGATAACACTGAAACACCTAGAACATTAGGATTAAGGATAAAATTCATATTTGAAAGATTAGCATATATATGTTAACAAAGACAATTATTAAAGAAATCAGGAAAATTAACTAGAATATGTTGTGAAAATATGGAAAAACCTACTCAATGGGGATGTAACCTGAAAAAAGAAAAATAATAAAAGAAAATATAAAAATAGAAAGTTTAAAAAATTCAGGAACTTCAGGAAAATATATATAAAACCTAAGAGAAGATATAATCCAAATAAAAAACAGAAAAATAAAACTTATAAAAAAGATAGAAGCCAATGAAAATGTTGGAATATTGGAGAAATGAGACATATAAGCTCTGACTGTAACAAAAAGAAAGTTAAAATATTACAAAAAGAATATCTAGAAATAGAAAGTGAACTAAGTGAAATATCAGATATTGAAGAATACTGTGATCAAAAAGTCTATATAAGTGAAACAGATTCAGAAAGTAATGAATCAGAATAAAGAAATAGAAGAAATAGAAACAAATAAGAACATAGATAAACAAGAATATGAAGGAATAGAAGGTTATGGATTAAAGGTAACTTTTGATAATAATAAGTTTAGGAAAATACAAAAACTATCTTTAGATTTGAAAATAGGAAAATGGGAAATATTAGATAGAATATGGAAAAGAGAAAAAGTAGCAATAAATGAATACCATTAAATGTAAAGGGCAATAGATGTTAAAACTACCCAAGGAACACACAAATTAAACATTTTAACAAAAAATACAGTTACAGAATTATTAACAAAGATCAATAGAAAACAAAGTGAAAAGATCAAATATGTTTATTTAGCAGATATCCAAATAATGTTTAAATCCTTGTTTAGAGAAGGATTAGATTCACATTTAACTGTAAGTTTACATGATGGAAGAATAATAAATTTAAAAGACAGTCATTTAGGAACAGTGAAAGGAAATCTAGCATATAAGAAATTAATATTTACATGTTATTCAAAATATTGTATATCGTTAAAATATAGAAACTTTAATGAAGTTTTAGGACTACATTTCAAATTACATAAGGATGACATAATGGAACCAGGAGATAAAATTATGACTATAGAATACAGAGCATTATACACATTTACTAATTCTAATTATGAAAATATTTATTCTAAAAAAATCATATATTGAAATTCACAAAGAATGCAAACATTTTGGTAAAGCTATGGAACCAGATAAAACAATAAGTTTAGTTCCAAGAAATTATGAACTTACTATAACAAAAAATAAACCAGAGATTATAAAGTTAAGAGAAGAAGAATACCCTAATAATAACATAACATTTGAAGATGGCAGGTTAATTAGAAGATCAACAACTTTACCCAATAGAAAACAATTAGGAAAAACTAGTAATACAAGAGAAATAAAACTTAATAGAAATGCTGGAAATATGAAAATCGAAGGTGAATATTTCAATGAAATAGAACATATAAAAGGATCCAATATATTAATTGACACGGGAGCTAGTGAATGTCATATAGCTTCAAATAGAAATAAAGGACTAATATCTCATAGAACTGATCTATATAGATATATAAATTTTGATGGACAAGTACATATGACTGAACTTGAAGTAAAAGTACCAATAAAAATAGAAATAATAAATCTCTTAGTACCATGTCATGTAGATAATAGTATGGTAAATCCTCATATATTATTAGGAATGAGCTTTTTAGATGGACTAGACTAGAAGATTATAGTATAAAACGTGAATGATTATATATAACTCATATATTTAAAATTTTATTCGATCAGTCCTAAAATTGATGGAAGGATATATTATCCTGCTGAGCATATTATCACGATTGGGTATGTTGCTCGAAATTTTCAAATTGAAGTTGGAAAAAATACCAAGTCAATACCAAACATTACAAGATCATGGTTTAGATCCCGAAAGGTGTTGGGAATTAAAGTTCTCTACAACATTACCAAAAACCCGTATGAGAAAAAATTCAAATGCATATGCTAGTATAATGGATGGACCCTACTCACTAATGAAGGAAAAGAAAAGTCAACAATCTTGCAAGAATACATCAACAAATTTGACATTCATCAAATCCATGGAAGCTTTGCCACTTTGCAAGAAGCGTGCATAGCCAGAAATTGCCCCACATGCCAAAGGAATTGATGGACATGTGGAAGCCACTTGATGAATCTGCTTTACATGCCAACAGAATTGATGGACAAGTGGAAGCTGTTTAATAGATCTACTTTAATGCAAAAATGCAGAACAATGTAGGGGGTCATGTCAAGATCAAAAATAAAATAAAATAGAAGGATAAGTGTCCCTATAATGTAAGGGTCATGTGATGTAATAAATAATAGATGGACATATGTGTCCTTAGATGGAAAAAAGTTGTGAAATTGTTAGGTCGATGATGTAAGCAGTAATGTAATTGTGTCTAATGTAATATTATATATAGAGGCTTCCGGGCTAATTGAAAGACAGAACTCACTTGAACACTCAGTTTGTGAGAAAGTCAAGAAATTTTCTGTCTTTGAAAAATTCTCATACCAGCCTTGTATCAATCTTCATATTATCAATATAATTCCAATCGATTTATAAGAATATGATGAGTTTCTAAATTTCTGTCTTCTGAATCCTATCTCCAAAAGAAGATATATTATTAAGAAAACTCCCGACACTCTGTCCTAAAATATTTTTCATCTAAAATGTTATATAGTTAAGGCATCCAAGTTTAGCTAATAACCCGTGAAGGCAGGAAGTCATTGAAGGGTGTGGAGCAAAAAACATATAAGTCTGAAGGTCACTAACAATAGAAGGAAAATACAAAGGTACTGAGAACAGGAAAAGAGATTAGTATTCTTAATATATCTATCTTTACGGAATTAGGAGGAAGAAGAGTTTTTAACATGACAGAATTCAGGATTATTAAGTTTAATTATCAAAACATCCCTTATAATGATGAATACCATAGCATAAGTGAACATTTATTCATAAACAGTTTACTAGACCTAATAATGAAATAAAAAAGTTATATCATGTTTATATGTCATGTTTGTTAGTTATTTTTCCGACATTAAAAGGAATATTAGGATTAGAAATTACAAAATCAATTATTTATTTTTGGCTTGATAGTGATAATACTGGAATAAATAATGAATTATATTTAGGATATGTGTTTAGTAGTGATAATGATTATGACCCTGTAATAGATTATGATAGTGATGGAAGAGATGAATCTTTCTTTACCAGTTTTTGAAAATCTTAACATTATGAATGAAAGCAATTATATCATGAAAAAACCCAGAACTAAGAGAGGTCCATATAAAATTAAAATGAATATCAAAAGTAAAAAATGTATTGAATATGAGAATGAAATTGATAAAATAGGATACCAAGAGCAACTCTACGCATCACAAAAGATATTAAAAAGTTTTAAAGAAAATTTGATAGAAAACTTTGCTAGGGTACTGTAAGATTTATAATGATACAAGATATTCAAGATATAATTGATAAATTAGAAAATAGAAAGAAAAGTATTTCAAAATATAATATACCATTTGAACCAAGTATAGATATTATAGCTGATATAGATATTATCAATTCTCAAACACTGATAGAGTTGGAAAATTACTTGAAATTTTATAAATTATTTATCTTTGTGTTTATAATGTCTGGATATACTATTGAAGGATTAGACAATTTGTTAGATAGGATAATGAAAAAAATAGATAACATTATATCTCAATTAATAGATATGGATGAATCATCTAAACAATATTATATACTTTTAGAAAATCATGATCAATACATTATAGATTATTCTGATATATTACAACTTAAAATAGATTTAGAAAATAAAATAGTAACAAATACAATCCAAACCTAAATGTCAGGACATACAATAGAAGAATTAGATAATCTTTTAGAAAAATTAAAAGATAAAATGGAAGATATTAAACATTAAATGGAAAATGAAAATATATCTTTTGAAAAATATAATAAACTTTTAGAAAAATACGAACAACATATTACAGATTATTGTATTTTACTAGATCAAAGAATGAACTTATACCAGAAAGTTTTGTATAATAATTTACCAACCCAATAATTTATGAATACTTCAAAAACATTAACATCTAATAACTGTAATCATAAACTATATTTAGAAAATAAAGAAATTTCATTTTTATCAACTATCGTTGAAAATTTTAAAAATATACATTCTGTTTACGAAGATATTGATTATACTATCCTAAAAAGAATAGAATTTAATTCTCTTGAAAAAGCAAAAAATATAAATACGGTTCATAAAATTATAGAAGAATACGAAGATATAGAAGATGAAGTATCAGAAGGAATAACGTTAGGATATATAACTAAAAAAGATCATCCTAAATCTTTTGAAAAATTACTATAATATAGAACTTTTTAAAAGAACTTAAAAGATTAAAAAATATAAATATAACCAGAAGTACTGAATTAAATCAACCTGACTAAGTTCGGGGATATATCTTGCAAAGTAAACAGTCATTTACATTAAGGGTAATTTTGACATTTCAACAAAAGGGTCTATTTTACTAAACTTATTACCTATCAAACCCATTTAACTAAAAACCCCATTTATAAATCAGCCTCTGTTCGGATGAGAGGTGTTTTTTTTTTTTGTTTTTAAGCCAATTTTTAAATACACAATTCCCCAAATCAATCTCTCGTCCTACACATTTTTTTCTCTAATTTTTAACCATTCTACCTAAAAAACAACAAAATTTTTTTTTTTTTTTTTTTTTAGCCGTCGAACAGGCGCTCAGTTTATTTGATTTATCAAACATATGTAAGTAATTAACTTTCACATTTGATTAATTCTTGCTTCCTCAAATAAAAATGTTATTAGTTGCTCGCTCACTTTTAAACAAGGTTATCTATCCATATCCCCATTTCGTTCGTCCATCTTACCATCTAGATAATAAAAAATAATTAAAAAAAAAAAAAATCACCTGGAGGATAAGAGCAACGATCAACGAGGAGTGGGAAAAATCGAGCCAACAAAAATCTGATGCTTTAGGGTTTTTGCTCGAAGTATGTGCACCTGCAGTGAAGATGACGGCTCATGAAGATAAACAGTAATCTTGTGGACAAAAAGCCTGTAGTAAGAAAAATTATCTTGAGGGAATTCGCGCGTCTCTGTTTGACGACTCTAAAAAATCTTATTAAAATTTAATTAGAATTAACAATTCATTTTAATTACATATTTTAGCGGTTTAACAACTTTTTTAATCGCACAATTCAACAATTTTTATCAAAATCTAGAATCTTGCCTTCAGCTTTGTATATCTAATAGACTAATACTAAATTGCAAAGAATGTAGGGATAACAATAATATATATGAACCTGAAATCTATTGGTTATTCGACACAAATGAGCGAAAATTGCCTGATTCAATGAGTTTGTGGGTAGCGTATGAGTGTAGATTTAAAAACTCGACATGAATATGGGTCGAGTATGGATATTGTAGAAAAACTCATACCCAACCTGTGTAGTCATTAATTTTTTTTTAAAAAAAATTATTGTATTTAAATTTTAAGAACTTAAATTTAAAAAAATTATACAAACACACACACATTACCACTTTAGGCAGTCACCAATGTCAAAAAAATAAAAATTAAATTATGAAAATTAAAATACGTAACTGATTTTAAATGGGTATAGAAGTATACCCGTACCTATATACTACCTACATTCGATTAGTCACTCGTAAGTGAATATATGGATAGGTATGAATATTATAGATCTCTAGATATGGATTTTTCAAACACCATTCATACCCTATCAATTATATATCATCTCTATTGTGCGCGGATGAGACAGATGCGTAACTTGTGTAAAAGTGAGTGAGCAACAATATATTATTATTATTATTACTACTACTAGTAATCGCACCCGTGCGATGCACGGAATAAATAATATTTATTGAATAAGTTGTAAAAATATAATGCCCGATAAAAATAATACAATAAAAAAATAATAATAATAACTTGCATACACAAATTGTGAATAATTTGTAATTTCATTTCTCCTTATAAGATTTCTTACTTTAATGCATAAATTGTATATTCAATATACGATCAAAATATCAAAAAAAAAAAGAAAAAAAAAAAAAAAAAAGTTATGAATTGCATTTTTTTTAACAGTTAATTGTTCATTATCTATTTTCCTTAGTTTATTTATTCATATAGAATTGATTATTCAAAAATAATTTTTTTTTTAATGTTCATTCACAACCACATATTATTTAAAAAACTAATTTTTCACAATTGCACATATTACTTTTTAACCACACATTCTAAAAAAAGAAAATCAATTTTTAACCACTCAATTGATTGATTTGACAATTATTTTATTTTTTATACTATCTTCTTTCACTTTCAATCACACATTTAAAATCATTTTTATAGTTTATATCAAACTTAATTCTATTCAATGGTTTCAAATACAATGTGACATTTTATTTTTCACCAAGTATTGAAAATGACCATGTTACCCACACACACACACACACAACACAAAACTATTTTTTGTGCATGTTAAACAGTGCCGACCCTGATGATATAGAGGTCCAAGACAACTAAATACTTTGAGGCCCTTAAATATAATTTTTTTTTTTTTGGTAAACGTAACAATACTTAACTATTTAAATAAATAATATATATCCATTTAAAAGAAGCCTTTATATAATTCAAAAAGATGAAATTACAAAATCAAATATCCTTCACAATCGAGGGATTATTTTAACATAATATTTACCCTCCTCATATTTTGAGATGCAAAACAAGTACAAACTACTCAAATTTTCTGTACACGTAATTATAAGCAAAGAGGGATAGAACCTGATTTATGAATTTGAATAAATAAATTTTCTGTACAAATACAATCTCTATTAATTTACCAATCAGTTTATGCTGAAATAAAAACATGGACATATATGACAAAATACAAATATAATCTTGAACTCGAAATAGCACAGTAGACACTAGACAGAGACAACTGGTCCTGGCACAACTCTTCCAATTCCTCTATCAAAACTCACTTTTTCACAACTTGATTTGCAACAGTAATAGTAATAGATGTAGAACTCAGAATTTCGGAAGTCAGAAGCCGCAAGGAAGAACACGTTTGAAGTTTGATTCTGAGAATCTGAAACTTCAAGCATTTTAATAAACAAATTTGAATAAACAAGAATGAAGAGTAAAATATTAAAAATGCAAATTCGAGAATTAGTTGTATCTTACTTCTTCAGTTCTTCTAGTCTCCAGAGAGAGGCACATCTTCTTAGTTCATTTCGGTCCCTGGTGCCGAGAGAGCTGATTGTGACTGTGAGTGGCGGAGTTGGATGGACTGGGAGTTGAAAGAGTGCGTTGTGCGAGAAAAATATGAGAGACTAGTAGGTTTTAAGAAGATGTTGAAGGAATGTATATAGTTGGGTTGGGTCATGGGTGTGGGCTAATTTTTTTTTTTTTTTTGGAGGCCCTAAAAAATTGGTGGCCCAAGGCACTTGCCTTAATTAGTAGCCTTCCCCCAGGGCCGGGCCTGATGTTAATAAATGTATGGACTATATTTTATTTTTAAATAGAATAGGTTTGATAAAACCTTATATTTTTATTTTCTATAGAATTCAATGAATTAATTGTTAAAGTCTGTAGTACACATTTTACAAATTGATGTTATTTTAAATTTATAAAAATTAAAGAATAGATAAATGAACAAAATGAGTAAATTTATAAAATTAATTTCAAAATTACCAAAGAGTTTATCGAAACCTGAAATTGTAGAAATTAAAATGATTCAATTGAATTTACTTAGAAAGATCGGATATCATTATTTCTTTTAATTTGATAAGAAAAAGATTTAAAATTAATCATTTATGTCAAATTGAAGTTAGGTAAGAAATGATAAATATCATTTTATGACTTAGATGAGATAAATTAAAAAGATTGGATATTGAAAAAAATAAAAAAGTACAAGTAAAACCTTTACCTTTATTATTTGAGGCAATTTTAAGAATGATATATTTAGAGTTTGCTCTCATTTTTTAACTTGTATTGAACTTCTCGTTAAGATCATGAATTTGACACCTATATTGCATATTTTTTGACTTCAAAATATTACAATAATTATCAAAAGAATAAAAATAATATACAATTTGATCTTTTTATAGATTTTTTATTTTTTACAATCAATAAGTCATTTATTACATTTCACCTTTAATTAATTTTGCATTAATTGAAGTTTCCTAATTCAATTATTAAAATAATTAATAAAATTACAAAGTTTCCTAAAATAGCAGGAAAAAATGGCGGGAAACTATGTGTGGGTTTTTTTTGCTGCTATACTATTATTATATATATATATATACTAGTAATTGCACCCGTGCGATGCACGGAATAGATAATATTTATTGAATAAGTTGTAAAAATACAATGCCCGATAAAAATAACACAATAAAAAATTAATAATAATAACTTGCATACACAAATTGTGAATAATTTGTAATTTCATCTCTCCATATAAGATTTCTTACTTTAATGCATAAATTGTATATTCAATATACAATCAAAATATCAAAAAAAGAAAAGAAAAGTTATGAATTGCATTTTTTTAACAGTTAATTGTTCATTATCTAGTTTCCTTAGTTTATTTATTCATATAAAATTGATTATTCAAAAATAATTTTATTTTTAATTTTCATTCACAACCACATATTATTTAAAAACAAATTTTTCACAATTGCGCATACTACTTTTTAACCACACATTCTAAAAAAATAAAATCAAATTTTAACCACTCAATTGATTGATTTGACAATTATTTTATTTTTTATACTACCTTCTTTCACTTTCAATCACACATTTAAAACAATTTCTATAGTTTATATCAAACTTACTCCTATTCAATGGTTTCAAATACAATGTGACATTTTATTTTTCACCAAGTATTGAAAATGGCCATGTTACCCACACACACACAAAACTATTTTTTGTGCATGTTAAATAAATGTATGGACTATATTTTATTTTTAAATAGAATAAGTTTGATAAAACCTTATATTTTTATTTTCTGTAGAATTCAATGAATTAATTATTAAAGTCTGTAGTATATATTTTACAAATTTATGTTATTTTAAATTTATAAAAATTAAAAAATAGATAAATGAACAAAATGAGTAAATTTATAAAAATAATTTCAAAATTACCAAAGAGTTTATCGAAACCTGAACTTGTAGAAGTTAAAATGATTCAATTGAATTTACTTAAAAAGACCCGACATCATTATTTCTTTTAATTTGATAAGAAAAAAAGATTTGGAATTAATCATTTATGTCAAATTGAAGTTAGGTAAGAAATGATAAATATCATTTTATGACTTAGATGAGATAAATTAAAAAGATTGGATATTGAAAAAATAAAAAAGTATAAGTAAAACATTTACCTTTATTATTTGAGGCAATTTTAAGAATGATATATTTAGAGTTTGCTCTCATTTTTTAACTTATATTGAACTTCTCGTTAAGATCATAAATTTGACACCTATATTGCATATTTTTTGACTTCAAAATATTACAATAATTATCAAAAGAATAAAAATAATATACAATTTGATCTTTTTATAGATTTTTTATTTTTTACAATCAATAAGTCATTTATTACATGTCACCTATAATTAATTTTGCATTAATTGAAGTTTCCTAATTCAATTATTAAAATAATTAATAAAATTACAAAGTTTCCTAAAATAGCAGGAAAAATGACGGGAAACTATGTGTGGGTTTTTTTGGTTGCTATACTATTATTATATATATTAAGATATTAAGATTAAGATTATTATTATTATTATTATTATTATTATTATTAAGTGAGCAACTAGTAATCCATTACTCATTCAATTAACCCTTAAATTTTTACACTGTTTATTCCAAGTAAAATTTTCATCTGTCATGTGATTTTTTTTACTCAGATGAACGAACGAGATTGAGATGGATAATGCATAGAAAACGATGTTTAAAGTGAATGAATATTTAATAACATTTTATTTTTAATTGAACAATTAGTAATCAAAGATAATTATTGATGACTACTCGTTTAATTAACTCTTAGGTTTCCTGTTCATAAGTTGTTTTCTTATCCTAGTTACGTACGTAGAATATTTTCTCTACCGACGATTGTTTTTTCTAAACAATGAAATTAGAAAAAAAAAAAAAAAAAAAAGTAAAAAACTAGAATTGTATTTTACTATTTTCAACTTTGTAAAGATAATCTTATCCATGCCATGCATGTGCCTAAATCTGAGTTGGTGAGCATCTCCATTTTCTACAAACTGACTTTTCAACTTTCAATTATTGGTAAAGAAAAAAAAGAAAGAATATATCTATGTATAATTTTGCATGTCCTCGTCATTTGATTGAAATCTTGGGTTCTGGTCCACCATGCCGGAATGTCATATCTACATCTATCCTCACAATCTTCATTTGTTAAGAATTATTTCTCTCTTGAATTATTTATATTTTCTATTGTAAAATAAAAGGGCATGACGGATGGTGGATCGAATGAACACTCAAGACATTTAATTACGCAACGCTTTGATTCGACTCTACCCAAACTTTTCTAGATTATCCCGACATTTCCTACTTGTTCAACTCTTGTACCTTTTAACAAACATAGTTAAAGATTTCGTTGAGGGAAGAGCCTCGACAAAACTATTTATATATTCTCACCGTATGCAGAATAAGAAATTGCAGGATTCTTTACGACAACAAATGTATAAGGACCGTAAAAGATATTAAGAATTTACATACATTTGTCTTTTAAAAAGTTGATTCATAATTTGGAAGTGGTCCTCCTCAAGAAAATTGGAACATAAGATATGCATTAGTCAGCTGAATTTATGACAATTTTTGTAAGGTATTGATGAATATTCCAAATTGCATTAAGCCTCTGTTTATAATTATTATTTTTAACTCATTTTGTTATATTACTCAATTTAACCACATTTTAATAATAAAATATTTTGTACGTAAATTCAAGATTCTCCTTCATTTACAATCACACAATTTTCTAGAAAAATAATTTTCTTGTCAAATAGTCGAAGTCAAAAGAGGCTAAATGGGTTGTAAATGTAATCTTTGAATCTTAAATAAATTTCATGTGGACAAGAAATTTGGTAGGTGAAAATTCCCACGTGTTCCATTTTTTTCTAGAGTTAGGTACGTAGGATTACCAAGATGCTACATCTCATTAAGCTCTTTTCATGTTAATTTTATTTAATAAATGTTTATTACATGAAAACATAAAAAAATGAAAAATGTTGACTATGCTTATACTTGAGATTTGTTCTCGACAAATCACAAAACCACTAGCCGATTGATGGGAAAGTGAATTTTTGGGTGGAAAGAAAATGATTTTCAGGAAATTGAATACTTGAGAACTTATTTTTCTAATAATTGAAAGTTTAATTTTTTAGGTGAAAAAAATAGAGAATTTTTCAAGTTTTGTTATTTGATTGACATTGTTTTCCATGAAAATAAAGTAAAATTTTGCTATTTTAATTATTTTTAAATTCTTTTTTTACATATTTATACTTGATAATAATAATAATATTATTAATTTCTAAAAAAATAAGTCAATGTTAAATTCTTAAAAATAGAAATTCTAAAATCCAATATGGTTTCTAATATCACCAACTGAGTGAAACAATTCGATTTGTCTGAAGTTCAAATGAGTAAACCTCTCTACACACCTAGATGTGTCAATTCGGGTGGTCCGGACCGGGTCGACTCGCCAATAAAAAAGTCCGGTAACGGTCCGTTTGAAAAAAAGCCCGCCCGCTGCGGGTTACGGGTCAGTATGCAAATTTTGAATTACAACCCAGGCCCGCCCGTTGGGCCATCCGGGTCGAGCCCATACGGGTCGCGGTTTGTTCTGATTTGGCCCGTATGAATAAAAATATAAATTTTTTCATATTTATAGCAAATTTTTTGTCAAGTTTCTAAATACAAAATGATTAAAATGATAAATTCATATTTATACCATAAAATATTTACATATAATTTAAAATTATAGTTTATGTTATATAAATTACTTCTAAATTTGCAAATTTAAATAAAATATAAACAAATAACAATTAAATGATAAATGTATTTCTAATTACTATTGTCAAAAAACATTATTTTTTTAGCTATTAGGGAAAAAAAATAAGATTTTACTTTAAAAGTTGTATTAGAATTTCTAGAAGAAGAGAGATTTTCAATGTTACCATATTTAATAAAAACAGTTTTTTTTTTACGGGCCAGCGGGTTAACCGCGGCCCGCGAGGGTTTGACCCGCAAAACCGGCGGCTCACAACTTCTTGACCCGTGAACCGCCCGCACGGGTCATGGGTCGGCCCGCGGTTCCGAATCAATCCGAGCCGATTTTCACGGGTCTGGTCGGCCCGTCCGTCTTGACATTCCTATATACACCCTTTCAGTCGAGCTCTTATAGAGAGGAAATTGCTAATTTATTATATCCTTTACTGTTGAAGGTCAACGGGGCTATTCCCATCATTTTCTTATCTACTATTTATTTGAGTTACTTAAATCCTGTACTTTTTGTTTTAAGTAACCAACTTTGCTAAATTGAGAGAGTATAATTTTTGTCTCATTTTTCATCAACTTGACTATTTATTAAATAGAATCAATTTCAACTAGGTTCTAAATTCACAAAAAAAATAAAATAATAATAAATAAAAAAAAAAAAAAATCTCAGAAAAGGTTCAATTACATTAGGATAATTCAAATTGGAGTAGGTGAACGGCTTAATTATTTACAAACAAGAATTTCAAACATCCAATTATAAAATGCCAAAGTATATGTGTAGTTTTTTTTTCTTTTCTTTTCTTTCTAATATTTAATTCGAATCCTTTGAGTTTATTCCTTTAGATTAAGAATATGTGGAACCCAATATATCAAACCATGTATAGTCCTATGTTTGTCTGTATTGCATATACTTCTCCAGTCCCCCCCCCCCCCCCCCCCCCCCGGCCCACCCTTTCTTGTACCAAATTAATAATCAAGATTTATTTTTTATTTGTGACACTATGGTTTGAACTTTGATTAGCACGTACGGATACGTTGGAAAATCTTCAAAAATTGAAAAATTAACTAGAATCCAAGACCCGTATCTTAAATACGCATTACAAGAATTCATTTGATTGATGACGAGAGATTTCTTTTGGACATTACCGTCCATGGAAAATTCTTTGTTCTCAAGAAAGAGCTAAACTTGTCTCTCATGATTAAGAGAAAATTACTATTAATTTTTTGTCCACTACTAACTTTAATTACTACACCACATTTTTAAAATATGTTTTAAATAAATACACAACAACAAATATACAATCTAGCTAACCATGACCTAGTAAAAACAAACGTCGTCTTCTCCCCCACAAATTCCAAATTTCAGAGTGTATCAATTCATTGATATACTATCATCTTCTCCATATCAACACAACCCACCTACTAACCCTGTGTTCGAGTCCCAAAATTCAGATTCCAAGTAAATCCATGGAGTAATTAATGCCTCCAAATGACAATAGTACATATAATATTTCATTCAATTTTAAAGTTGAATTTGCACAAAAAAAAAAAAAAAAATCCTTAATTTATTGCCTAAGATGCTTGAGTTCAATTCTCCACTCATCACTCTTACCCTTTTAAAGAGAGTTTGCATGTGTTGAATTAATTTGTGATGTATATAAAGAATCACTCATATCAATTATCAAGAACGTGATATTTATGCATGTGGAGAACACTATTACATTGTTGGAAAGGGAACATCTACATTAAATAAAAAAACAACATAATGTGAATTTAAACTTACAATGAAGCCTTTTCTATTTAAAATTTTTATTTTGGTGTATGAAAATATATGGATTAGGGATTTTATTTATGGATTACTTATTGTAAATATATAGTAGGGTTTTGGTGTACATAAATATATAAAGTGTAAATTAATAAGGGTTGTTGCTGTCATTTTATTTATACCATTTTAGTGAATATTAATAAATAGGGTAAAAGATGTCATTTTATTCAAGGTTAAGTAAATATTAAAATTGTGGAGCCTCAAATAATTATTATGGTGGCAATATAGTCACCCCTTTGATAATACACTAATACCAAAATTTCATTATTTTCATGATTAATTCATTCAAGAATCAAGATAACTTTAAAATATAATTTATAGTTCAACTACAATTAATAAAGACAATAGGGTGGAATAAAATGAAGATATTTGAACAAAAATATTATAATGGTTAACATCTTGTTTATTTATTCCAAAATGTACTTTAAATAATGGTAATAGTAGCCTCGCTCTCGATCTGCTAATAGAAAGATTAGTCAGTATAAAATTTTAAATTGTGATGCTTATCATTTATAATAACTATCGTGCAAAAATATTCGACGATGATTATGTTCTATGTGAATAGCATTTACATCCTAATAACTTTCAGTCATGGTCATAATTTATTAGAGCATCCACATTGGATGTGTTAAAGTTAGCTAGACATGCAGACAAAATATCGATGTTAAATGACAAGTATACATGTTAAAGTTAACACATCTATTATTACTAAAATGATGTGTTAATTTTTTGTTAAGTCTAGGAATATAATAAATATTTATTTTTAAATAGCAAAATTTATATATTAATATATGGTATTCATTTTGAAGATCTCATTAAATTATATAATATGAAATCAATAAAAAAATTAATTTTTTATTGATATTAAGAAATTTAAGAAGAATGAAGAAAAAGAAAAAAGGAACAAAAATAGGGGGTGAGGGGTTTTGGCTTGCACCATATTCATTGGATATTTTCAAAAATTTTAACTTAAAATTGTCATGTCATCAGTTAAAATGCTAGTTAAACTTATCAAGAAAATTAAAATTTGGTTAAAAAGATTTCTTTAGTTTGTATTTTAACATATATCCAATGTAGACATTAATTCAACCCCTTACATTCACTTATAACTTATTTCACTAACATCTACTTCAGCACGTTCAATGCGAATGATCTTATAATTTTTTAATACCCGTGTTTGTGTGCATATGACGAGTCTTGTTTTATTATAGATAACATTCGGTTGTAATTGAAAGTCGTTCAAGGAGAAGACATCCCGATTTTGGAACAAATTAACTTTGAGGATAATAAAATAATAAAAATATTCGTTGAAAAAACAATTTATGCAAGTTGCAATTAGATGAATAACTCGCGGTTTTACATATGATTTTGAGTCTATATGATTTAGTTAAAATGAGTTTTTTTAATGAATATGATTTTTAGAAAAGTGTATGATTGAAATTTTGAGTGTGTTTGGTATTGTTTAAAATGAGTTTTTTTGAAATGAATAATAGTTTTTAGGAAAATGGATTGTTGAAAATTGGTTGAAAAGTCAAAGTATTGTGGGCTTGACTTTTAATGAATGATTAAGATTTAGTACTGTAGAAAATGAGAAAATTATAATGAAAACAAAAAAAGGATTTTGTTAAAAAGTTAAATATTGTGAGCTTGACTTTTAATGAATGATTGAGATTGAATACATTGAAAAAATGAGAAAATTTTAATGAAAACCAGACAAAATGCTTTATACACAAGCCATGAAGCCATACAACAAATGGGCTTACCGGCTTGATTGACGAGCCATGCTAGCTTCTTAATTAACTTATAATTAATAATTGCTTCCAAATTTTAGCCTCTGTTTAGTGAAATTTTTTTATAACCGGTCACCATTTTTTTTAAAAGTAAATACGGCTGATCAAAGATTCTCGTTCACTATTTTTCACTTTTAAAAAAATGAATCAATAAAATGTTTCATTAATTTGTTGTTATCAATAAATAATATTTATAAACAATGGTATATAAATGATTTACCAATGGCAAAAAGCTTCGAGGATGTTGCTTAATTATTATATGTATAATCTTTTTCAGGATACATAAACCAGTATTTCAGCTAGTATGGTTCATTATTTATATGAACTCAGCTTTTATCTTAGAGAAATTTATTTACGTCGTGATTTTATACGTTTAATATTTTATAAATACATATGCAAAGAGAAATAAGAATTCGAAGCACAAAAAATTTATCTGAAACCTCGATATTTTATTGGATTTCAAACACATACAAATAACCTCTCAGGCATTTACCGGGAGATTAACTATGAACTACTGACATAAATATAGGAAATTGGTAAATAATTAAACACGCTAAAAATTATCCGAAAGAAAAAGTGCATGCTGGATATGGATGCAGATTCCCCTTTGCAGCTTATTTTATTATATTCTTCTTCTTCCTTCGCTTTCACGTCTACTCTCTTTTGCAGAGCGTTCTTCTTCCCTGCAAGGATACAATTTACTTTCTGTCGTTAGGATTAACTATTAAGTAATTATATTTTAACTTAATTATAAGTTGGTGAAAATCATTTTATTCGAAATTGGAAATCAAGATATATAGTGTTTTCTGAAAATGATTAAAATGTACCTTTGAAATATGGTTGCAGATTCTTAGAAATGGTGGGGTGGTGGTGGGGGAGACTTGTAAATGTATGGCTTCTTGTGAGGTGGTGGTGGTGGGGGAGACTTGTAAACGTATGGCTTCTTGTGAGGTGGTGGTGGTGGGGGAGACTTGTAAACGTATGGCTTCTTGTGAGGTGGTGGTGGTGGGGGAGACTTGTAAACGTATGGCTTCTTGTGAGGTGGTGGTGGTGGAGGGGACTTGTAAATGTATGGCTTTTTAGGGGGTGGTGGTGGGGACTTGTACACATAGGGCTTCTTTGGTGGAGGTGGTGGAGACTTGTACACGTAAGGCTTCTTTGGAGGAGGTGGTGGAGATTTGTAGATGTAGGGTTTTTTAGGGGGTGGTGGTGGGGACTTGTAGACGTAGGGCTTCTTTGGTGGAGGTGGTGGAGACTTGTAGACGTAAGGCTTCTTCTTTGGAGGCGGCGGAGGAGGAGACTTGTAGATGTAAGGCTTCTTTGGAGGAGGCGGAGGGGACTTGTATACATAAGGCTTCTTAGGTGGTGGTGGTGGGGACTTGTACACATAAGGCTTCTTGGGTGGTGGTGGAGGGGACTTGTATACATATGGCTTCTTGGGTGGTGGTGGAGGGGACTTGTATACATATGGCTTCTTGGGAGGTGGAGGTGGAGACTTGTACACATATGGCTTCTTGGGAGGTGGTGGAGGTGACTTGTACACATAGGGCTTCTTCGGTGGTGGTGGTGGTGACTTGTACACATAGGGCTTCTTCGGTGGTGGTGGTGGTGACTTGTACACATACGGCTTCTTCGGCGGCGGCGGTGGTGACTTGTACACATACGGCTTCTTCGGCGGGGGTGGTGGTGACTTGTATACATATGGCTCCTTTGGTGGTGGTGGTGGTGGAGACTTGTAAACATATGGCTTCTTAGGTGGAGGTGGAGACGAATAATGGTAATTAGCATTTGTCTCAGAGGGGAAGCAGAGTGCAATTGTTGCCACTAGTAGAGTGGCAAAGAAAGCCATTGTCGACCCTTTAGATTTAGTTCCCATATTTGGGTTTAGCTTGTGCTACTAACCCTCTCCTTCTATCCCAATATATATATAGCTTAGGATTTACCGTTTTACGACACATTAATTAATCCAAGTTAAAACCTTAATTAATGAAAATTCCATACCTACCATATGAAGTCCTTATTTGCAAGTTGCAACCATTTTTTGGAAGGATCGGGGTATTTGAACACAGGGGATGCTACCATGTGTACCACCCTCCTCACATGAGGTGTGAGGCCGCTAATTAATACATGTGGTCCCATACACTCCATGTGAGGGAGGTGGCACATAAGGTGATAAATTTAGATATTCAAATAGCATTATTTTTTTTGGAAATCAAAATTTTAAAATACTTAATTTCAATCATATATGTTAGTCAAGTACATAATATTTGAATTTTTAAGCATTTTTCAACTATATATTTTTTCAAAAATACTATTAAAAATTATATTATTAATAATGGAGGCCTGACAGGGATGAAATGATCACATTTATTAACATTTTTGGGAATTGTTTAACTTTGTTTTTTAGTGGCTGCAAGCTCATCAAAAGTAGTACAGTCCCTACTCTGTCAATGTGACAAATTTTTTTATTTTTTTATAGAAGTTAAGAATATTATTAATTATGTGATTAAAATTGAAGTTGGACGGATTAAAGTGATAAATAATTTACCTTACTGTGAATTATCTTTTGGACCACTTTACGTGGCATTGTACATTTGTACTTAAATTCTAGTAGCACGAATTAGGTGAAGACCAAATCAAGTTTCGATAGACAGCAGCCTTGAAGATTCCTCCTTTATTTTCCCAAGAGAATTTGCAGTAAAAAAATAAAAATTAATAATGAATCAAGTCAAAAATCTGTTGTCCTATTGATTGATGGACATGTCTCCTGCCCCAGAAGCGGCCGGGGAAGTACAGACTTAACTTCCGATTAATTTATCGAGGAGTTCTTTATTTCCGACGAAGATGCCGGGAAGATCCCTTCGTCGAAGTCTGTCTATCTGGCTGAGCTGTGAATTAATATAAAAGTTCGTTGATTAATATCAATAATCGAGCCATTCGTATATTTTAATGGTTCCCCAAAAATAAAAGAAATAGAGGTGGGATTCTAGATCCAACAGTTTTTCAGTTACAGCTGTTTTTCTTCATTTTCTATTCCAAGCAAGATAGTATGCCGACAGTTTTTGATAATAGAAGCACGATTATGTACAGTTTTGTAGAAAACTGAAAACCTATAATAATGTAGTAAAATCGCTATCCCAATTTTAAAATGAATAATAAAGAAAAACTCATGTAAATAAAATAATATTTTCAAAAGGAAATAAACATCTTTTTACTTTTTTTTTTAGATCCCATATAACGCTTTAACATGTAAAAAGCAAAAGAAATTGCGTGTCAATTTTGCTCATTTGCTCTGTGTTTGATGACCATTCTAAAGAGATAATTTCTTTATAAATAATGATTTTTAGAGAATGCATAGTTAAAATGTAGGAAAAATTTTGAATTCGCGTGCAGAATAATTTATTGTGTGAATGTATAATTAAAAATGAGTGGAAAAAAAAAATTGAAATAACGAAAAAGTAACAAGTTTTGTACAAAACACGAAACTTTATCCTTCGAGATAAAAGTCCACACAATATAAGGTGGTTTTATTTGTGAATTAAGGTGTGTTTTTTTTTTTTTTTTTTTGACTAACGATCAAGTCTATGTTTGATAAGCCATTTATTTTATAAATAATAACATGACTATATTTCATTGGCCCATTTTTTATTTTTATTTTTTTGAAAATAAAAAATTGTGGACAAAAATATTGAACAAGTCGAAATTGTTTGACTTCTCAAAATATTCTCCAACGAAAGCTATCAAGAGATCGTTTATAAATAAATTTTACTAGATTAAATAAGATTAAGAAATGAGAGATATACAAAAAGACTATAAGATGTTATTATCGGGTTTCTAATTTGGTTGAATTTTAAGTCTAAATACATCGTATTGATGTCTTTTTCTCAAAATCAATGCTAGGTGTGGAAACTAAGGCTCTGTTTATTTTTTATTTTTTTAAAATGTTTAAAAATATATTTTTAAAATATGTGATTGAAAAGTGGATAGAGAAAATATGGATAATTAAAACGTGGTTTGAAGAATTGTGTTGACAAAATAAGTTTTTAAACACTTTTGCTAAACAAAGACTATATATACCGTGGAATATTAAAACATAACCTTTGTTCGATTGTGATGATTAAAATCAATTTTTTAGTAAATTTTGATAAAAGTTGATGAATTGTATGGTTGAAAAGTTATGGATCCAATGAAATGTATTGTTGAAATTAATTATTGACTTTAATCTAGATTAAAATCTTAATTTTAATTACTATCAAATAAAATCTTGATAAAGGGTTGTAGACGGTGGTGTGAAGTCAAACCATGCATCACTTCGAAAAGACACAACTTTTTCGGATTACCATGCGGGCTTTACGTAAAACTGAATTTTTAATAAAAAAACAGTTGACATGTGATCGCATGGTTAAAAATTTAACCAACTTTTTTCCTTTTTCGTAATTTCTCATTCATTCGATATTAGTTTTGAGATTCCAAATATACCCTTTAATACATGCAGAGAAATATAAATTCTCTTTCAGGGGTTGCCCTCGAGCCCCCACGAGAGGGGCGCTGTCTCATAGACCCTCGCGACCTGATCGGACAAGTCGATTCCCGTTTCTACACCCGAAGTAGCGAAGTGGAAAACTAATTTGCCTAAACGGATTGGGTCGGATTTGAATATTTGGTTGAAGTCAACACGAATTTACTTTAGTCAGTTTTCAATACTTAACTAATTTCTTAATTTATTAAACCAATATCCAAAAAAAAAAAAAAAATCGCAAAGAGAATAAAAGAATTAAATCCCTTCCTTATTTGTTGTAACCTTTTGTTCTAGTGATATGTTGTTTTGATATTTTGATTTAGAGTTGAGGTAGAGTAATTTTTATACGACATTGGTGAGACACACGTGCAAGGCATGTGCATCATTTGACTGATGTATTTAATAGCATAGTATAAAATTCGATTCAATATTCTAAAAGATGAGAAATTGAATTGAAGATCATATAATAAGAAACTTGCATTTCAAATCAAAGTGAAATATGCCGGATACACATACATGTTAAAATTAGAGTAAAAAATAAATAAATAAATAAATAAATACTCAAATGGCTTATATGGTTCAAATGACTCAAATGACTTATACGACTCAAATTGACTTATGAATAATAGATTTAAACTTGCTCTTTTAACCATAAAACACACACACACACACACACACAGAGGGAGATGAATACGAAAAAATCAAAATAACCAATTAGGAAAAAAAAAGGGGGGGGGGGGGGGGGGCTTGAATAGCTTATATATTTCAAATGGCTCGAATGACTTATACGACTCAAAAAGGCTCAAATTGACTTATGAATAGTAAATTCTAAACTTGCTCTTTTAATATATAGGGATAATGGGACTTAAAGAATAGTGACCACCTCTAATGATGGTGAAAAGTAGAGATAAATTAGCATTTTTCAAATTAACTTTTGCATCCTTATTTACATCATCGTGAATCTAAATCAAAATTTTACTCCAAGAATTAGATGTAAATTATAAAATTTAAATTCAATTTTTGCTTATTCTTTTAGCTCGTAAATTTTTATGTTAATCTATTTTTTATTTGTGCATATATATAAATATTACGAGCAAATAAACCTAAAAGATTCGAGATGTGTTTAAGAAAATAAAAATATAAAAGATTTAAAATATAGTATTTAATATAAAATTTTCAAATTGTAATTTAAATTAATATAATAGATTTAAGTTGTATGTATCAAGATTTTATGAATTTACAATTATTTTTTGGTGGAATTAGTTCCATATGAAGATATAAAACAAGATGTAAATTTACAACCGTTCTTAATTTTTTGGTTGAAAATATAATATACATTTTATTTACATCTTCTCATTAGAGATGATTTCAATCCACTTGAGTAGAGATGGCAAAAAATCCAACCAGGCGGTACCCGATCTGAATGGGACAAAAAAACTCGTCCCGAATAAATTAATTAATAAAAATAAATAAGCAAAATACTGAAAAAATAATTAAAAAATTAAACCCAGGGGGGTTGACCCACCCTGCCCCGAAATTTGCGGAGCAGGTAGCGGGTTTGGAAAAAGAAAAAATCAGGGGAGGGCGAGGCATGGATCGAGAATATCCAACTCGAACCCGTCCCGTTACCATCACTATACTCGAAGATGGTAGATCAAATCACAAAATAACTCTATTGTGCACTATCACGAAGATACTCTAAGAGCGACAGAAACTTCCAAACTAAACATGTGAATAGGCATACTAATGATGGGAAGAACCTAGACATATCTAAAGAAGAAAGACGGATACATAATTAATTAACAATATATGGCAAGGTCAAACTTGTACAAATTTTAGTCCAAAATATTGCAAGACATTGACTGGCTATGTAATTCACTTCCATGATTATTGGTTAGGTAGTATAACAGTAAATTATAACATTATATTCACAAATAATAAAATCACTTATATAACTTATCTTTTGATTGATACTCTTTGAATTTTTCTCTTTTTTCTACAGTAATCAATCTCAATCATTCATTAAAAGTCAAGTTTACAATATTTGTCTTTTCAATCAAATTTCAACCATCCATACTCCTAAAAATCACTATTCATTTTTAAAAAACTCTTTTTAAATAATACCAAACACATATATAATTTTTAAAATATATATTTTAAACAGACTCAACGACTAATTAATTTATGTAATTAATTATATATTAATCATCATTTCGGGATAATTATATATTATTACTGAGTCACTCTATAGAGTGTAATAACTTATGAAATTTAATTGGATGGTAATAATTAATAATATTATAATCACCGACATTATAAAATAACTCGATCCAATCCCTAATATCACATTAGCAAAATAAACAATGCAATATTTATATATTATACTTCCCTAACAAATAACAACCCTTAATCTTATATACTACATAGCCTCACAGTTAGAAATGCTTACACGAAATAAAATATTTGTCAGTTCTAACAAAATTTTATGTGGCCTATACGTACTAAAAGTTGATAAAAAACATGTTGTTGAAAAGTTATAAAATTGTGAATTTCTTGAAATATATAATTAACATTAATTTTTTTACTTTGAGTTCAACCTTTAAGCTATCTCAAACAAGTTACTAAAAAATCCAAGTTCGAACAATTACCGTTGACTGTAGACTTACATTAATTTGTCTATTTCAATTATTTATTGATAAATCGATTTTCAGAAAGTCCTTGTCGTCCTTTATTATAGAAATTTTAATTTTGTACAATAGTTAGCAAGTCATATGTCCACATTTCCTCCCTCACCAGCCACAAGTTTTGAAAGCATATGACTAGCTAAGTTTTACGTGAGATTATATAATGCAAAATTCGCTCACAAATGGCAAAATCTAATACGATGATGCAAAAATTGAAATATATAGCATGTTTGGTAATGGAAGAAAAATACTTTGAAGGATTGTTTGGTTGAAAATGAATTTCAAGAAAAATGCATTGCTCTTTGGTAATAATGAGAATCAAGATTTTAATGTAAGTTAAAGTCGATGTTTAATTTCAATCACGCATTTCACGAATTTTACAATTTTTGAACTGCACATTTTATCATTTTTAATCAAAAATTACTAAAAAATTAATTTTAATAACCATCAAACAGGGCTAAAGTTTATAGGAAATAATGTCAATAAATGTTAGGCATATGCGTTGAAGGTGCCATGCAAAGCTTGAAAACGTGCATAGGAATATAGGATAAGACGTGGGGACAAAATTAAATGAATACACTAAATCATTTTTTTTTTCCTCTCTCTCTCTCTCTTCTTTTTTGTTTTGTCATTTGATGTGTGCAGGTGGCAAACATTGACAATCTTTCTAATATCATCTCTAATAATTAATCAATTAAATATTGATTACTCAATCTTTAATTAATCGGAAATCAATCGGAAACAGTAAATTTATTAAAAAGTAATCACTATTTACAAATCAATCATGGCAAGTTGTAATTCTTTTTGTATCCTCTTTTTGCTTATCCTCTGTTTGGTATAAATTAAGATCAAGATTTAATTTAATTTAAATCAAAGTTAACAATTAATTTCAATCACATATTTTATAAAAATCACAACTTTTTAATCAGACATTTCATTCACTTTTAATAAAATATACTTAAAACCTGATTTTAATCACTTCAAAAGCTTATTCCATGGTTTTGACGGAGTATGGAAAACAAAGGGCTTGCACACGGCATTTTGTTGCCCTTTATTTGAATGATTCTCAATTTCACGATGGTTTTATGAGAAGTTAAGAAGAGTCTTTAAGGATAAAGTTTTAGCCTCTGTTCGATAAAGGATAATAATTGATTTATAAATTAATTTATAATTTATACAATTTTTAAATTTTTTTTTTTAACAATACATCTTTTTGCTAAAATTAAATTTAATATAGATGAATGTTCATCTAAAATTCACAAGCATCATGCTGTAATTATCAAGATCGAAACTGAAGCAGAAGCGTACCTGAATCCATTATTGTGTTTGATCGAACGGGGTTATGGCCTTCCAACTGATTCGTGGTTTTCTCCTTATTTTCTCTTCTGTTGATGGGGATGCAGAAAATTATGAAAAATCACGCTCAATTGGGGACCATGACCTGTATAAATAGCTGTAGGGTAGCTATCGTGTTTCAATGTTATTAAATTGACTCCTCATCAATTTAAAATATTGAATCCGTCTCTACACTTTAATCTCACGACACTTAATACCCATTAATCCTGAATAATCTTTAGTGGATCACTTTATTGATTAAATCCTTAAGATAGCACCACACATTTTATTTTATACATGTTTGGCCTCACATTATTGAATTTTATCCAACAATCTCTCACTGGGCCATACATGTATCCTTACAAATGTGTACAACCTTATGAGCTCAAAAATTTGCTATCATTATTAAGGGTATTTCCAAACAATCTCGTCCATCAATCATATCAATATAGGATCAAAGCGACTTTCGTTACATTAATCGTAACTAAATTCATCAATGGTCACGTATACCAATACAACCAAATGACATAGATCAATCATGAGAGTGTAGTATGAAAATTAAATGTTATGTGATCCAAAGATGCCTATTTTCAATTGGTCCGACTTTATTCCTGAGGTGAGATCAATACCAAACATAATGTAACAGAGTAGAATGAACTAAATACTTTATTTCTGTACAGAATGAACTAAATACTTTATTTCTGTACAGAAAATTATCCAAATACACAAATGTGTCCAAAACCAAAACATAAAGCAACCAAAATACAAACTCCCACTAAATCATGATATCCTCAAGAAATATTACACCCATACGAGCAGTGTACTCGTGAAAGACCTTGGGTGCTAATCCCTTAGTAAGCGGATCCGCAATCATGGAGTTTGTCCCAATATGCTCTATGGAAATCTGTCTACTCTGTACCATTTCCTTCACAACCAGGAACTTAATGTCAATGTATTTGACTTAGTTGAGCTCCTGTTGTTATTGGAATATAAATCTGCTGAGTTATTGTCACAATATAACTTTAGTGGTCTTTCTATACCGTACAGAATATGCAGCCCAGTGACAAAATCTCACAGCTATATTCTATAATTAGATGCCTCTAAAATTGATACAAACTGTGCTGCCAAGTGAAAGAAGCTAAAGTGTTTGTTAAGCACTCCTTCCGGAAATAGCTCCTCCAACTTGCAAATAGATGTAGTCTGATATGGATCTTCTACTGTTTTGGCATCTAGAAAAAAAATCGGAATCATAATACCATATGATCTCCAACTGATCCGATTTTCTGTATGTGAGCATGTAATCTTTTGTTCTCTTTAAATACATTATAACCCGTGTTTGGCTACTTTCCAAATGATCCATCCGAGGGTTACTTAAATATCCCTTAGTATCCCAATAATGTACACAATATCCGGATGAGTACAAACTTGAGTATACATCAGATTCCCTATAGTTAAACTATATGAGATCTTCTGCATTTCCTTAACTTCAAGATAACTTTTCGGACATTAGTTGAGACTAAACTGTCTCCCTTAGCGATAGGGGTGTCCCCTGATTTACTGTCTTGCATGCCAAGCCTCTTAAGTACTTTATCGATATAGCCCTTTTGTGACAATCCAAGAATACCTCGAGAAAAATCCCGGTGTATCTGAATTCCTAATACAAAAGAGATGTCACCAAGATTTTTAATCTTAAAATTCCTTGACAAAAAATCTCATAATTTTATGTGACATGCCTATATCATTGGTGGCAAGCAATAATCAACATATAAAACCAGAAAAATATACTTACTCCCACTGAACTTGTAATACAAACAACCATCAACAGCATTAATCTCAAGACCAAATGAGATAATTACTTGATGAAACTTGTATTACCCTTAAAGAGAAGCTGGCTTGAGCACATAAATGGATTTCTTTAATTTGCAAACCGTCTCATCAATGTCCCCATTGAGAAACGTCATCTTAACATCCATTTGATGTAACTCGAGGTCAAAAGTGCAACAACCTAACTTTCCTGAAAGAGTCTTTCGTAGAAACTAAAGGAAAAGTCTCTTTATAATCAATGCCATCATTCTATGTAAAGCATTTAGATACAAGACGAACTTTATATCTTTCCACATTACCTTTCGAATCACTCTTGGTTTAAAAATCCATTTAAGACTAATGGGCTTCGCACCTTCTGGTAATGGGACAAGATCCCAAACTTTATTGTCTTGCATATGCTTATACTCCTTATTTACGACATCAATCCATTTCTGAGAGTTAGAACCCTGCATGGCCTGATGGAATTGATTGGACCATCTTCCACCATTCCATTATTTCCTTATGTTCTTGGAAAAATACTATTTAAATTATCCGGAATAGCATTTTTTCCCTTTATCTCGTAGATCTCCTTAATGGCTTTAGTTATTGAGGTTGTTGAGTTTGTACTTCTGAAATTTACCTTATTTTGGATGGGAGGTTCTTCAACATTGTCTAATTGAGGTTTTGGATATGCTTGTTGATCAATGACATGCATAAAAACTTGCACATTGTCAAAAGCAACAACAGGAATCGAAATCGATCATTCCTCAACTTCTTCCTTAAAGACAATATCTCTAACCTTATTTCTCCCCCAAACTCAACATCCGCAAAAATTGTTGCATTTTCCGTTTCAAAAATTGACTTAAGTGTGGGATCATAAAATTAATAGCCCCTTAAACGCTCAGAATAACCAATAAAGTAGCTACTGACTGTTTTGGAGTCGAATTTCTTTATGTGGCCCATAAAGCCTAGTCTTAGCTGGACATCCCCAAATGTAGAAATGCTTTAAACTAAGCTTTAAGCCTGTTAAAAGCTCTTAAAGTATTTTAGCAGCAACTTTAGTTAGTATTATGTACGATCTTTTCTTTAAATGTCCAGATTTCTAGCAAAATAAACAACCCTCAATGTCTTTATGTGGTTTCTTTAGATTTGGACCCTTAATAACTTTATGTTCTTTATTTGTTTACTTGCCCTTATCTTTAGAGGTATTTGCAATGTCAACACTCTCAATTCTGTCATGCTTCAACTTTTCTTCCTCTTGCACACAAAATAGAATGAGCTCATTTAGAGTTCATTTCTCCATTTGATAGTTACAACTGACCTTAAATTCACTGAATTATGCAAGAAGCTTGCACACTATGAAATGAACTCATTGAGAGTCCATTTCTACTTTAACAGTTATAACTAACCTTAAATTAACTATATTGTGCAGGAAGCGATATCAATACCAAATGTACGAGCAAGTCATTAGACAAGTCGAGTTTTAGTTCCTTAAGTTTTGAAGCAGTGTGAGACATCTACATGACGTCCTCCCTTATTTTCCCATTGCCTTTATACTTTATTAAAATCAAGCTTTGCATAAGCGTGCTTGTTTCAGCTTTATCATTTTTCGCAAAACGTTTCTTAATTTCGGCAAGGAAATCATTGACATCATTTACCTCCTCAAATACTATGCCACTAAAGGCTTTCAGAATGCCACACTTAATGATCATGAGACTCACGTAATTGAAGCAATCCCACTTCTCAAAGTTCCTCATTTGATTAGATGAACTTTTATCCGTAAGAGGAGCTGGTTGCTCAATCCTTAGTACACGGTCTAGATTCATGCAGCCAACGAAAAGTTAATGTTCTTGTTTTGATCCTTGAAGTTTGTTCCATAAATATAGGGATTAAATTTATGCTTGTAGATATACTACTAGCAGAATTTGAAACCGAATAGAGAACACTTAAACAAAATAGCTCACATAAATACCTTATTATGCAAATCATACTTTCAAACAATGGTAGGGCCCATCACAAGATACCTAGCACAACATCAATATTTAGTCTTTGGATAGAAATATTGACTTGTAAGTGGTACTCTTGGTGTAGTGATCAAACACAGACAGTAAGACATGTCAACCAATAAACCTTTCTTTGGACCAATTTATTGATCACATGTTAAACCAAATAACCGTCACCTGTTTATCACCACAAGTTCATTTGAAATTTGAGTCAAATATTGACCTTCCTTTGGGCTGATCAATATCCGCATGAAATAACACACAAACACCTAATTTTCCCTTAGTGTAGTGATCAAATACTGGCAATAAGACATGTTAACCAATAAACCTTTCTTTGGACCGATTTATTGGTCACACGTTAAACCAAATAATTGCCACGTATTTATCACCACAGGTGCATGTGAAATTCGAGCCAAATATTGACCTTCCTTTGAGCCGATCAATATCCGCAATGAATAACACACACACAAATACCTTCTAATATTCAAAGTTAATTAATATTCACAAGAGAGGTTGCTTTGGCAACATGTTGCTTCAACTAACTTACTTTCGAATATTATATCTCTCAAAAGAGTCCGTAGTACCAAAATTTGAAATTGAAATGCATTGATTTGCATCTATATTTGACTTTAGGATTTGAATTATAGAATTCAAAACTTTAGAATAAAGCAATTCTTAAGCTGAGAGAGTCAATTGCAATATTCTTAAACTTTTGGTGGCCAATTATGAAAAATTTTATGCTTGAAGGACTTAAATTATAATTTTTCCAAAACCTTATTGGTCAATTTAGAGAAATTCCATACTTTAGGTCCCAATTTGAAAGAAAATCAAACTTTAGAGGTCCAAAATAGTGAATTTGGAAACTTTAAGGACTTAATTAAAAAATTTTCAAACTTTATGGACCAAATTGGAGAAACATAGAACTTTAGATACTGTATTTGAAAATTTTCAAACTTTAGAGACTGAAAATGAAAATTTTCAAACTTTAAGGGACCAAATTAGAGAGTTTCAGAACTTTAGGTGCTATATTAGAAAATTTTCAAACCTTAGGGGACTGAATTAGAACATTTTCAAACTTTAGCGACTAAATATGAAAATTTTCAAACTTTAAGGACCAATCTTGAAAATTTTCAAACATGAGGGGCCAAATCAGAAAATTTTCAAAACTTTATGGATCTAATTAGAAAATTCTCAAACTGTAGGGACTGAATTATAAAATCAGGAACTTTTATAACCCCAACTTTAATAATTTATAACCTTAGGGGCTTAATTTATAAATTCCAGGACTTTAAGGGCCAACTTAAATAATCTCATAACATTAGGATTAAACATTTAATCCATAACAAAATAGAGGACCGGAGGACCAATTTTACATAACTTCCAAAAAATTGCAAAAGAAGTCCTTGGAGAATTCTAATTTTCAACCCAGCCCCTTCTTCAAAATCGCGACAGCTAGGGTTTAAACCCTAGCTGCCGCCGCTCTTAAGCCCTCAAACGCATCGCCACTGCCTGCGGCGACGTCCACTGCATTCCAGAATACAGCGTCGCTGCAGCACACCGCGCGCAGCCAAGTCCACCGCTCTGCGTGCCCAGGCCGACGACAGCTCCAACTCAAAACCATCCATCCATCCACAACCAAAACCCAACTTCGAATTCAAATGCATATACTATATCACAAAACCAGATTCGAAATTTCAACAACCAAAATCAGATTTTACATATTCAAAATCAACCAATTGAATTCATGAGAAAATGGACAGATATGTTTATGCATCAATATTCGAAATCTAACATTATTCGCACATATGCACAGAGAGAAAGATCGATTGGTTGAAACTTGAAACCCATATATCCAAAATCAATTTTTCTGTGTGTATAATTTCGAAAACAGAGAGTTGGTTTTGCATATACATACGCAAAATAATAAGGTTTCACATATGCGTACAAAATTGATCTGATAATTCAACACGATGTTGGCTTTGATACCACTTGTTAAAATTAAATTTAATATAGATGAATGTTCATCTAAAATCCACAAGCATCATGCTGTAATTATCAAGATCGAAACTGAAGCGGAAGCGTACCTGAATCCATTATTGTGTTTGATCGAACGTGGTTATGGCCATCCAACTGATTCGTGGTTTTCTCCTTATTTTCTCCTCTGTTGATGGGGATGCAGAGAATTATGAAAAGCCACGCTCAATTGGGGACCATGACCTATATAAATAGCTGCAGGGCAGCTATCGTGTTTCAATGTTATTAAATTGGCCCCTCATCAATTTAAAATATTGAATCCGTCTCTACACTTTAATCTCACGACACTTAATACCCATTAGTCCTGAATAATCTTTAGTGGATCACTTTATTGACTAAATCCTTAAGATAGCACCACACATTTTATTTTATACATGTTTGGCCCCACATTATTGAATTTTATCCAACACTTTTCTATCTCTACTTTTCAACCACACATCTTACTCAGAAAATACAAATAAATCAAATTATATTCAACTAATTCGATCCGAACAGAGGCTAAATGTCTTCGACCCAAAGACAACTTTCACGCAATGATTGAACTATAAGAATTTTCTATGAACATTGCAGTTTTTTCTAGCATGAAATGTAAAACAAGGGTGTAAAATTCCATGCCATGAGCCTCTTCTAGGTAAAGTTTCTTGTTTATGAATAAAGAATATTGTGTTTTCTAGGTAAAATATGTGTTAAAAAGTGATTAAAGAAAATATGTGTGGTTAAAAAATGTATTTATAAATTTATACTTCGTTAATGCAATTTTGATCTGTATTATTAAATCATACTAAACAATAAACATTCATCGTTTAATTTCTTTTCTTTCTTAATACTCTCAACTATAGTATAATTCTATCAGTATAAGCCCTTGTTGGTTTAGGTGTTTTTGAACAACTTATTCTCAAAACTTATTTTTAATCATACATTTTTTTGAGATTCACTAATTTCACACTTTTAAGTCCCACGTTCTCCAAAAAATTCAAATTTCATCCAAAATCTCCTAAAACAAACGGGCTCTAAGTCTACTTTGGAGTTTTGGTGTACAAGGATTTTTTGAGCATGTGTTCGGTAAATTACAAAAAATGGTTTATAAATATGTTTATAAACCACATAATTTCTCAAATCACTTGTTTACCACACACATTTTCTCTCTTCAATTTTTAACCACTATTTTTTACATCAAAATCATAAATAAATCAATTTATTTATAAAACATACCAAACAGAGGCTATCGATTTTGGATATGTTATGAGGGTTAGACCTTGAGTGGTTTTCAGTAAGATTTTAAAATAAGTCTACACATACTTTATCCAATCGTTCTGAAAGCTTTGAAGAAGGGTGATGATATAATCACCTCGAGGTGATCGCCCCTCACATGCCCTCATGTGAGGGGCGGTCACCTGTCCCCCGCCCCCCATGTGAGGGGCGGTCACCTCGAGGGTAAGCTCTGATGTGATTTTAGCATTTTCCTTTGAAGAAAGTGAAGATATTTACTATGTCTATATTATATTATCAGACTCGCTCTGTTATCCATCGTACCGTGGGAAACATAACAATTGCATACATCCAATGAAAAACAATTAAGTGTCAAATTTTAAATATTAGGGATATTTGAATGTTTTACATTGAAGGTGTGAAACTGTTATGTTGTCCAAAGTGGACAATAGAGCATTTTCAATTATATCTATACTCACTACTTATATATAAAGGGAGGATAGTTGGTAAGTGTGAATGTAAAATTTATAAAACTAGTTTGTCAAGTGTGAATGCAAAATATATGAAGTTGGTTTGGAAGTGTGAATGCAAATAAGGATAGTTAACAAATGTGAATATAAAATGTATATATCTTTATCTATATCTATATCTATATCTATACTTACTATATATAAAGGAAGAATAGTGGGTTAATGTGAATGCAAATTGGATTAGTATGAATGCAAAATTTGGATAGATATGAATGTATTTATTGTCTTATATGTATGTATGTATGTATGTATGTACTAATATTATTTTATGTAAATACCAAACAATGGTTAATATTTTTTAATAATTTTAATTTTATTAATTGTGCAAAGATTATATGATATAATAATTTCTTGATCTTCAATATTGTTCAATTGTCGTATATTTGATGAGTTAAGATTAAACATACATTTATAGTTTACTGTGATTTTTGAACTAAAATTGAGAAAAACTTAAATAGGTAAGTCAAATGCAAAAATTATAATAAATATATTTATATCTTGAACAAGCATCAATAATTGTACTCATAATATTAAATCTAACATGAAATACAATTAAAAAACTACAGAATTTGCATTTATGATTCATTATAGTTTTCGATAATTTGGATTATTTATGTTGCTTTTAAATTTTAATAATTGTTGTAATAAAAAATTATTTTCGTATCGTTTGTATTTGTGTTGATTATGTATAATCGTTAAATTTTATGAATGCTTAGCTATATTACGATTGCGAATAACAATTTTAGTTCATCGCACTGGTGGAAATCTATATCTATACTATATATAAAAGTAGGATAGTTTGGTAGAATTTAATTCTTAAATTCTTTATGTTTTAGTATTATAGGAAATAATTAATATGATATTATTGTTATTTGTATATTTTGGTTATAATTATAATTATTTTTATTATTAACATTAATATTAAATGAGTTCAATCAATATTTTTAAGCGTCAGTATTAAAATTATTATTTAATCATTGATTTTTTATTTATTTGTTGTTCTTAATGTTATAAATCCTATGTGTAGCCATCAATAATTAAATTGTGTTTTAATTATTAATGGTCAAATCATATTTTCTAAAATATATATTATATATTATTACTAAATATTTTAATAAATTAAGCCTCTGTTCAACAACTATATTTTTGTTTCGAGGTAATACGTGTGGTTGAAAAATAGTTTTGAAAAAATACGCGGTTAAAAATTGGGGTGAAAAAATGTTAATTTTTTAATAATTTGAATTACTTTTTTTATTTTTTAAATTCTAATAATTATTATAATAGAGAATTCTTTTTATACATTTATATATGTTGATTATGTATAAGTACTAAAGTTTTACGAATACTTATTGAAATCGATATTGCGGATAATAACTTTCGTGCATCACACGGGTGAAATACTAGTATATTTAAAAGTAAGAATGTAAGATATTGGTTTAGTGTGAACACAGGGTGTGAACACAATGTGGCTTAACTATTTTGTTAATATTTAGTTGTTCAATGTGAACATATAACGTGAACACAATTTGGTTAATTATTTTGTTAATTAATGTTTGACTACAATATGATTAATTATTTGATGAATATGTATTTGGTTCATGAATGCTTGACTATTTAAGTTTGCATTTGGATTATTTTCAAATCACTACTATATTTACCTAAGTTTATTACATTTTTAAATTAAACAGTTAAAGTAATTTGTAGCAACACTTTTCTAGATGTATATTTTTAAAATTATTCTCCCTTTTAATTTTGTTAAGTAAGAAAAAAATTATTTCCAAACTTGATGTACATTATTTAAAAATGTTTTGAATTGAATAGTAATTGATGTGATTTTATTTGGTTGAAAATGAAATAAAAAAATTGAATTTATGTGTAGAATACTTTAATCTTGAAATGTGTGATTAAAATTGAATACTATAATAAAAAAATATTTTTTTTAATGAATACAAAATAGGGGCTTATTATGTAATGATTAAATCTTTATATTCAAAATATTTGGTTAATAAATGTTTGATTACAATATAATTAACTATTTGGTTAATATTCCCTCAAAAGAAACCATTTGGTTAATATTTAGTGGTCAAGTATGAACACAATGTGTTAATACAATGTTATTAACTATTTGATTAATATTTATTTGGTTAATAAATGTTGATTACAATATGGTTAACTATTTGGTTAATTCATGTGTTAACTATTTAAATTTACAATTGTATTATATTCGAACCACTACTATATTTACCTAGGCTTATTAGATTTTTTACTATTTAAAATATTTTTTTATTATTTATTTTTTAAATTAAATGTTTAAAGTAATTTTTGTAGCAATAATTGAATGTATATTTTTAAAATTATTTTCCTTTTTTTGTAAGTAAAAACAAAAATTATTTTCAAACTTATTATTTAATAATTAAATCTTTATGTTATTTTAATTTTCAACTTTTTCACTTAACCTTTTTTATATTATTTTTGACTATTGTTTGTACTTTGTATCCTTTTGTAATTAAAATTTTTAATTTTGAACGAATTATAAATTCATGTACGACTATTGCATTTGTATATTACATATTGTTTATGCTGTACATTCGACCCCGTACTATATTTGCATAGGTTTATTGAATTTTTATGTTTATTAATTTCTTATTATTTATTTTTTAAATTAAACATTTTATGAAATTTTTGTTACAAAAGTTTTTTTTTTTTTTTTTTTGTGAGTACAAACAAAAAATATTTTCAAATTTATCATGTAATGATTATATCTTTATATTGTTGCGGAATGTTGATCACTTTGTAGGGATGTGTAATGGTACGAGATTAATTGTTACAAAACTTGAAAATCACGTTGTTGAAGCAAAATCTCTCAATAGCAATCTTGCAAGGTACAAATTTTTTATTTCGAGGATGCACTGATACAATTTAGGATGTATTTGATTCACTGTCATTTTCCTGGAAAATGTTAAATTATGGAAAATGTTTCCCCCTTTTGTATTTGTTTGGTGCTTGATTGGAAAATTTGCCTTGAATTTTTTTTTTCAAGGTACAACCAATTAAATCACACTTAACTCATTTGCCTTGAAAATATTTTCCTCAGGTGGAAAACATATTTTTCATCACGTTTGATTACTATTATCAAGTACATGTGAGTGAATAATAATAATAATAATAATAATAATAATAATAATAATAATAATAATAATAATTTTTTTTTTTTTAATTAAAATAGCTAAATTTTGTTTTATTTGCAACGAAAAATAATATCAATTAAACAACAAATTTAGGAAAATTTCCTACTTTTTCACCTGACATTTCCAATTGACATTTTTCTAGGAAAATAAATTCCTAGAAAATATTTTCTTATCATCAATTTTCCATCTTTTCAATCAAATACATGCAAGATTGTCTCTCAAGTTCAATAGGCGACAATTTCAGTTGATAGCTTCGTATGCTATAAATATCAATAAAAGTCAAGGAAAATCACTTTTCAATGCTGGTTTTTATTTCAAGAAGTTAGTTTTCATCCATAGACAGTTGTACTTTGCAGTCTCTAGAGTGACGAATTGCAGTGGTTTGAAGATGATCATTTGCGACAAAGATGGAAATAGAACGACATCAACTACGAATGTAGTTTATATAAAAGTTTTTCAAAATTTATAGTGGAAACATTGCAACCCTATTAATTACAGTATCATTTTATTATTTTCTATCTATTTCATTATACACGTGTTTGACATATAATTAAAAAAAATTAGAAAATATTGAAGTCGCAATTATATGTTTCGACATGATGTCGTGCATCGCACGGGTGAAACACTAGTTATAGATAAAAATAATGAGTATGTGTTTCCGTACATAATCACTCTTTCTCCATTTCTTTGCTGGGAACAAAACTGAATCTATCAAAACAGATCTCTTCATTCCAACGAGGTTTATTTCCACCGATGATCGAAGATGAATCAACTGGCCCAAAAAGAAAAGTACGAAGCCTCATGGGGCACAACCTCTTCCCATTGACAATGGAAGGAACATAAAGGTGGGCGAAGACTGAATTACATCCGACCTTTGAACTAGTCTTTTCTTAGCTCCAATTATTTTCGCTCTCCCCTGCTTTCGTTTCCTAATCAAATTCGCCCTGGTCATTGAGCAATCGTTGCCTGAGACAAGGCTTCCTTAGAGTGGACTCCATTAACTTGGTTGGTGTGTCTGCTTCTTCCGACCTCTATCTAAAGTGGACTTAGACTATTCGGGGACCAGCTTCGGCTTACGCGAAAGCACTGATAAGTGCTTTATCAGTACTTATTTAGTTCACTTATGGTCATATTTTGTTATTGGTTTAGTTTTATTTAAGTATTGTTTAATGCATATTTATGATTTATGTTGTTTAAGATTGCAGAGAACAAGAAAAGAGGGAAAAAAAAAAAGGACCAAAAAGTGCTAGAAAATGAAGTCTGGGGTTCAAGGATGAAAATAGGTTATGGCCGTAATATTCTGAATTACGACCGTAACACTCAAAATGAAAGAAAACCCCAGAAGCTCATTTACAGTCGTAAGATCCAGACATACGGCTGTAGCATTCAAAGTCTTAAAAATTTTCAATAGCCAATTTACAGCCGAAAGCTCAAGACTTAGGACCGTAACTTTCCCACATAAATTTTCCTTGTTGATTTAAAAGTCTATCTTTGGAATATATTTTTGGGATTTCTAGGGCACAATTTTTGGAGTTATAAAAGGAGAAATTCACAACAAAATAAGGGTTGGAAAATATAGTTTGAGACCGGCTATTCTTGGAGCTTAAAAAGAGAAGAACAATTCTAACAAGAAGGTGAAGCAAGAGCAAAATTTCTGGGTTTTCTCCATGACTGTGCTTGGATAAGCCTCTCTACCTAGCTTGAAGGGGACGTTGTATTTCATATCATCTTGTTATTCATTCTTCCCAAACAAGTAACGTGGTTCTGATTTCTGTACTTTTGATTGTTGGATTTTTATGAAGTTTTTCATTCAATCAATGCAATAACTTATTTGATTAAGGCCTTATCTTATATTTTGTTGTATTGATGTTTGCTAGATTGAATAATTGGATCCGTAATTGTCTCGTTATTCAATTTATAGTAGCAATTGGGAATTTTGTATTTTCATTAGAAAATCCAGCCTAGATTAATCAACACGAGCTTGTGTGATTGGTAATTTAGTTTGCCATAATTCTTCTCAAATCCATTTAGTTGTTGCATTAAATCTAAAGAGCTTATTTTAGGTTATCCAATATCTAATGTTTGGTTGGCGAGTTTATTCTAACTGGATACAATTAAGGAAGAATTGGAGTAGTTAGAGCTTATTACCTACTTACGGGTGATAAATCAAGAGAAAAATTAAGCACGCGTTACTTGAGAAGTGAAAACATTACGATAGAATACAACCGAACCTAAGAACTAGGATTCCTTAATATTCGATTTTTTTTATCCCAACAAATTTCAAATGCTTATTTTGTTATTCAATCATTTATAAACAATTCGAACTCAAAACCCCCCTTTATGATTCTAATTGACATTACACTATTTTAGTTTCCGTTCCTCGTGGGATCGACTCTTGCTTCCATTACTACATTTCTAGTAATAGTAATGAGGAGATTGAATTTAATTTTGGTGCATCGAGACACGCATCAAATTTTTGGCGCCTTTGCCGGGGAACGGTTAACCGATTTAGTGTTTAATTAATTAGGATTTTATTTTTTTGCATCTATTTTAGTTTTTTCTCTTTATCTCTGTAATTCTTCACTAAATATTTCTTGTCTATTTCTTTGCTTACATGCGTAGGACTCGGTCGTTTTTGAATATTTTTATTTTGACCTAGAGATCTAGAGAACTTTTCAACAGCGAAGAAGGGCAGCACAACAACGAATGGCAGTAGCAAATAACAATCTGACTCTCAAGTAATTAGCTGCCTCAGATGTTGCTCAACAACCATTATTTATCACTTTTACGACAGTGGAAGAGAACAAAACTTTTGAGCTCAAATCTGGACTTATTCATCTTTTGCCAACTTTTTGAGGACATCCCGGAGAGGACACGTACAGGCATCTCAAGGAATTTCATGTGGTGTGCCACATCATGAGACCAACGGGCATTACCAAGGAGTAAATCAAAATGAGAGCGTTCCCATTCTCGCTGAAGGATGCTACGACTTTGGTTGTATTGTCCACCGTCCAGATTAGTCACTACCTGGAACGACATGAAGAAACTTTTCATAGAGAAGTACTTCCCTCCATCTAGAGCTGGCACAATCTGGAAGGAAATTTGTGGGGCACGCCAAAACAGTGGAAACACACTGTATGAGTATTGGGAGCGTTTCGAGAAGCTTATCTCAAGTTGCCCCCATCACCAAATTAGTGAGCAACTCCTAATGCAATATTTTTATGAAGGACTGCTACCGATGGACAGAAGCATGATAGATGTTACAAGAGGAGGTGCACTAATGGACAAAACACCGGAACAAGCACGGGTCATGATCTCTAATATGGCTGAGAACACTCAGCAATTCAATTCGAATAGGAATATGCAAGTCCGCAGTGTGAATGAGGTGAGTGCTTCCAATATTGAAAGTCAATTGTTTGAATTAACACTTCTTGCTAAACAACTTGCTATAGGAAACTCACAACAAGTTAAGGCATTCAGAATATGTGCAAATTTTGGACATCCAACAGATACTTATCCGATGTTGCAAGAGGAGAATAATGAATAAGTAAATATTGCAAGGGGCTTCCCTTTTCAAAAACAGCAATGCAATCCATATTCTAACACCTACAACCCTGGATAGAGGAATACCCCAATTTAAGTTACGGAAATAACAAGTCCCCAGGCTTTGTCTCCAACAAACCTGAAGGGCAATTTCAACAATAAGGAAACTTCCAACAAAGGGGCAATGATAAGTGTATTTAATACACTTATTTATATCCTAAAAGCAGAATTTTATGTGTTTGAAGAAAAAAAAAATCAAATTTGGAAGAAATTAAAAGTTTAGGGGCCAAATTGCAACAATCGAAAGTTGAAGAACCGATGTGCAATAAAACCATCAGGACCAACTTAAAGCACTTCAAAAGATGAAAATTGCAGTCTAGTCGGATAACCATGCGATCGCATGGAATTATGGCATGACCTGTTCAAAAATGGTCAGAATGGTTTTCCGGAAGCCTGCGCAATCGCGTCGTTATTTTCTGGGCCGATTGTTGGGCTTCTTGCGTGATTTTCAGCGGAATTCTCATTTTTTTGACCTAGACTTCCTGGAAACCTATATATACACGACTTGAGGCACGAAATTAGGGGTTCCCAATCATCATAATTCATGCCAAAACGTTGTCCAATTGCTAGAGGATCCAAGCAACACCAAAATCAAGATTGAAGATATAATTCCAAAAAGATGAATGGGGTGACATCCATTTACTTTTCTTGCTATTTTTTTTTATCATGTATCTAATCTAGGCTTTTAATTGTTAGAATTGTGATGAAACGTTAATTTATTGATTCCATGTTTTAATTTAGCATTTACATTATGCAATTGATGGAGTTGATGCAATTAATTATGTTTTATTTTCATCTATGATTGTGGACGCATAATTATTGATGTTTGTGATAATTTTCTATGTTCGAAAGAGTAGAAAATTATTAGACCTTTATTAATTGCTACAAAGTCTGATAGGAGATAGAAATATACCCATATGCTTTGTGTTGTCCTTGAAAGTGTTCAAAATTGGTTAATGCTTTTCTACATGTTTGGATTGATCATAGAAATATAGATTCGTCTCTTGTAGAAAAATGTGTTTATGCATCGCTCGAAAGGGGACATAAACAACTATAAGAACATGGATTTTAAATTCTCTATAAATTGTTGTTAATTGTTTAAGTCAAACACATGGATGATAGGGTTAACATGGATTCAGGATTCTAACATATTTAATTCATCGTTTTTTCTCAAATCAACTTTTCTCGTTCTTTTAGTTAGTTTTTAATTCACTATTCTCAACTCAATCAAGTTTCTCATTCTGGTTAAGGTTCGTAGTCTAAAATTCAATTTGCTCAATTCTCGTGGGATCGATACTTGGACTCACATCCATTATATTACTTGCGCGATCTGTACACTTGAGGGAGCGAACATGCAATACCAACAAAAACCCCAAACCTTAGGTATGTTTCTTGAAGACATGGTTAAAACACTGGCTTCTAACACTCTACAATTTCAACAGGATGCAAAATCCAGCATTAAAACTATATAAGTCAGATGGCCACAGCCATCAACAGATTGGAAGCACAATCCCGAGGGAAGCTACCATCTCGACCCGAGGTAAACCCGAAAAATGTGAGTGTTATTACTCTTCGAGGTGGGAAAGAGATTGGTGGGTCACAGATGAAACCTCCTGCAATTGAAGAGGAGGAAGTTGGAGAAAGAGAGGTTGAAAAGAAAGGCAGCACTTCACCAAACTCTCAGGTGAAAACTGACTCCACTTTAAAGGGTAAATCAACTCCACCCCCTTTTCCTAGCAGGCTAGCAAAGGCAAATAAGGAAGGCAAGGAATAAGAAATACTGGAGATGTTTAGGAAGGTGGAAGTCAACATTCCACTGTTGGATGCAATCAAGCAAGTTCCCCTGATATGCAAAGTTCTTGAAGGATCTGTGCACCAACAAGAGGAAATTGATGGGGGACGAAAATGTAAGAATGGGAGAGGCTGTATCGGCACTCTTTCAAAGAAAACTGTCTCCCAAGTGTAAAGATCCGAGTATGTTTACTATACCCTGTCAAATAGGCAATACTAAGATAGATCGTGCATTAATAAACTTAGAAGCATCTATAAATGTAATGCCTAGATCTACTTGCACTTCATTAAAACTTGCCAACATGACTGAAACTAGTGTTATTACTGAACTGGCTGATCTTTCCAATGCTTATACGGATGGGGTAGCTGAAGATGTTCTAGTGCAAGTGGCAGGTTAGTGTTTCCGGCAGACTTTTATGTATTAGACATGAATGATGATCATTCTCCCACCTCTACCCCTATATTGTTAGGAAGGCCATTTTTGTGGACTTCCCAAATCATAATTGATGTGAGGAAAGGGGTACTAACTATGGAATTTGATGGGGAGGTGGTACAATTTAATATTTATGATGCAATGAAGCACCCAAATGATATTTGTGTTGCCTACTCTATTAATGTCATTACTCATGTTGTGCAGAAAGTCTTTGAGTTGAATTGTAGGGATGAGCTGGAGACAGCCCTTTCGGAGTCATTGAAGCAAGTTAAAGATAACGAGTTGGGGATGAGCGTGGAACTGCAGAATGCAATAGCTACCTTAATTCATTGGAGCCTGCCCCAGGCAGGTATAATATAAAAACAATTCAATTGACCGACTATCCTAACAAATTGCTACCCTCTATTTTGCAGGCACCAGTTGTGGAAATGAAAACACTACCAGGCCATTTGAAATATGCTTATCTTGGTGATGGAGAAATGCTCCCCGTGATCGTCTCTTCAAACCTAACCAAGGTGGAGGAAGACAAACTAGTTCGGGTTATATGGGAGCACAAGGAGGCCATTGGCTGGACAATTGCAGATATCAAGGGAATCAGCCCATCAGTTTGCATGCATAGTATACTACTTGAAGAAGGGGCTCAACCATCAAGACAAGCCCAGGGAAGATTGAATTCATCGATGATGGAGGTGGTGAAGAAAGAAGGTCTAAAGCTGCTGGGAGCAGGGATGATTTATCTCATTTCAAATAGTAAGTGGATCAGCCCAGTACAAGTGGTGCCCAAGAAGTCTGGAGTGATAGTTTTTGAAATTTTCAAATTGCCATAACACCAAAAGACCAGGAAAAAACCACATTCACATGTCTTCTTGGGACTTTTGCATTTAGGCTCATGCCTTCTGGTTTATGTAATGCTCCCACGACATTCCAACGTTGCATGATGAGCATTTTTTTTCAGAATACATAGGAAAAATCATAGAAGTGTTCATGGACGACTTTAGTGTATGGGGAGACTCGTTTGATGCATGTTTAGATAACTTGACATTAATTATGAAACGATGCATTGACACTAACTAGGTCCTTAATTGGGAAAAATGTCATTTTATGGTAGATCAAGGGATTATGCTAGGTCATGTAGTATTTGTCTAGGGGATAGAAGTTTATAAGGCTAAAGTAGATCTCATATCCGCATTGCCTTATCCAGCAAATGTGCAGGGTATACTATTTTTTCTTGGACATCCAGGTTTCTATCGCTCGTTTACAAAGGACTTCTCCAAAATTGCATCACCATTGTGCAATTTGTTGCAAAATGATTTGCCATTTGAATTCAACAACCTATGCAAAAGGGTGTTAGACCAACTCAAGGAGCGGTTGACTACACCCCCCATTATTCAACTATCTAACTGGGATCTTCCATTTGAAATAATGTGTGATGTCAGTGACTATGCTGTGGGAGCGGTCCTAGGGCAAAGGATTGGGAGAGCATCTCATGTGATCTACTATGCCTCCCGGACTCTAAATCAAGCTCAAGCAAACTATACTACCACTGAAAAGGAGCTTTTATCTGTGGTGGTTGCTTTAGAAAATTTTCATTCTTATTTGTTAGGTTCTAAAGTCATTGTTTTTACAGATCATGTTGCTTTGAGACATCAATTTTTGAAGAAGGATGCAAAATCGAGAATCATTCGATGCATACTCTTACTATAAGAGTTTGATTTGGAAATCAAGGATAAGACATGATCTGAAAATGTGGTAGCTTACCATCTTAGCAGGGTAGTGAGGGCCAAAGATGACCTACCCTTGTGTGAAGCCTTTCCGGATGAAAGCTTATTCGTTATTGAAGAGAACCTTCCATAGTATGCTGATTTAGTAAATTACATGACTTTTAAGCTAACACCTACTGATTTTTCGCAGGAAAGGAAGCATAAGATTAGGAGTGACGCCAAATACTACATTTGGGATGACCCATATTTGTGAAAGAGGTGTCACGACCAAATTATCCGGAGGTGCGTGCCCTAGTCAGAATACCAATCGATCCTCACTTTTTGCCATTCATACGCTTGTGAAGGACATTTTGGACCTAGGAGGACCGTACAAAAGGTATTGGAGAGCTGTTTCTATTGGCCTACACTTTTCAAGGATGCATACATATTTTGTAAGTTTTGCGACAACTGCTAGAGAACGGGTAATCTGTCTCAACGAGATCAAATGTCTCAAACTCTCATAATTGAATGCGAAATCTTTGATGTTTGAGGCATTGACTTCATGGGACCTTTTCCCCTTCTTTTGGTTTTAATTACATTCTTTTAGCTGTGGATTATGTTTTCAAATGGGTGGAGGCAAATGCCACCCGTACTAATGATGCTAAGATTGTTGCAGAATTTGTAAAGACTAATATCTTCAGCAGGTTCAGAATACCCTGAGCAATGATTAGTGACAAGGGGACACACTTTTGCAACCGAACTATTGAAGCATTATTGAAGAAATATGGAGTGTTGCACCGGGTGTCCACTACATATCACCCCCAAATTAGTGGGCAGACAGAAATCTCTAACAAGGAGGTAAAGTCTATACTCGAGAAAACAGTCCGGCATGACCGAAAGGATTGGAGCATTAGACTAGACGATGCTTTGTGGGCCTACAAAACCGCTTACAAGACACCAATTGGGATGTCTCCATACCGACTGGTGTTCAAAAAGCAGTGCCACATACCTGTAGAACTAGAACATAAAGCCTACTCGGCCATCAAGAAATTTAATATGGATTGGGGAATAGTGGGAGATCACAGGAAGCTTCAACTGCAAGAACTGGATGAGATCAGGAATGAGGCTTACGAGAATGCAATGATTTATAAAGATCACCAAAGCTTTCCACGATCAACGCATTTCTCGGAAAAGTTTTAGTGACGACCAGAAAGTGCTTCTCTTTCAATCTCAGCTCAAGCTACACCCAGGTAAGCTTCATTCTCGCGAGGTCAGCCCTTTTGTTGTTATTAATGTCTTTTCGCATGGTGTAGTTGAAATCAAAAGCTTGAAGACCGATAAGCCGTTCAAGGTTAATGGGCACCGTCTCAAGCCATACTATGACAGGTTCCACACCGAAAACCTTGAAGTTGTCACATTGGAGAATAACAAGGGTAATAATCATGCTAGGACTCGGTGGAGCCAACGACAGTAAATAGAGGCGCTGCTCGGAAGGCAACCCAAGAGGGGAGATTCTTTGCTCTCTCAAATTCGTTTATTTTTCTTATCTTCAAATTTTTTGTTAATCTTTGTTATTAGTTCATTTCATCCATATTTAAAAATAAATAAAAAATTTGACAGGAGTTAAATTACAGCTGTTGACCAAAAAATCTGGTAGGACCTTGGATCAACACGTCACAACTCCTCCCTCTTGAACACGTGGAGCTCCTGTGCACTAAGACAAATAATCAGTTGGCAAAGGAAGCCGAGGTGACTCCTATTTACACTCCGATGCTTAAGTCAGCTCTCATTTTACGTAAGTATAGATTGGGTGCGGGAAATATTAAGATGTAAAAGAGAGAAAAGGGAGTGTGATTTTATATATTGAGTTTCTAACCTTTTTCTTGGAGATCAACGTGTTCTATTTATCGTTGAATCTACTTACTAATAATATGACACGTGTTAATCTTTACACGTGGCTTCTCCCCAGCCATTGGCCAAGTTAACCATTTAGTTGGTCATAATCATTACAGTCTACTATAGAGTTACGACTGCCATCACATCAACATTGTCCCATCAAATTGCAGTTTGCTTACAGGTTCTGTTCTAATGACGTCTTTGCCTAACCTAGCTGCCGGTCCTTAAGGTTGCCTCGTATGACGTTACTTGGGAAGGTAGTTCGGCTATAGGCGGAGCAAGCCTCGGGCTGCCTCGGCCAAGTGACAACCACGTAGTCGTAGGCCCACTCAAATGATCAATGGGTCCCGTGAGTGACGTGTCAAACGCAATTTTAAACATGGTTGTAACAACAGCCGTAATTCAGTAATCATGGTCGTAATTCACTGATAAGGATTCTACGCCAATTTGGACAGAAATAGAGTTACGGCCGTAAGTACCTATTTAGGCCGTAAATCCATTTTCATGAAAATTATTAAGCATTGGAATTACGGCCGTACCCACCTAATTTACGGCCATAATGAATCCAAGCGAACTTTTATCTAGCACTTGGGTTAGGCCGTAAATATCTTTCTTACGGCCGTAACGAACTCAAACATTTTTTTAAAAGCCGCGAAGAGGTTACGGCCATAAGTCTCGCGACTTTTAAATTCAAATTCCCTCTTTTTTTCTCTTGCACGCCTCTTCCTCCTAAACCCTCCAAAGCCATAAACTTTTTTCCTACCCAAATTTCTCTCATATTCAAGCCTTTAGCACTCAATTTCGTGGATCAAGTAAGCATCTAGGGATTAGTTCATACATAACTACCTTCACTTTTACAAGATTCAACTAGGTATGTACTTGCTTCACTCAACTCCATATCTCCACTTGTTTTGTCTCATACTACATGTAATCTTTGTTTTCTTAAACTTGTCTCTTACTTTGTCGATTATGGCATAATGTTGTTGAGTTATTTGTTCAAGGGTATATTTCACTGCACAAAAAGGCACCAATTCTTACTTGCATACCACTTGCTCAATGAAATGTCTAAGTGATGTTGACGTACTCCTTTCCTTGCATCGCCACTTTGAATCTCATTCCCATGCACTTGTGATCAAATTGAATCCATGATAGGGGTTTAACTAAGGATTTTATAGCAAGTGAATGTACTCCCTTTGAGCATTGATGTTAGGAATTTTAGAGTTCTCCATATGGCTTGACCCTGATGAACAATTGAGTATTTGCACCATGAATTTCACTAATGACCCAAATTGACCTGTTCTCTTACAACTTGGGATTTTATGATTATGTAAGTGTTCATGTTCAATGAGCCTAGAAGATTGGTTGCTGTGGATGTATGAGAATTGATTTGCACTCATGTATATAAGGACATGAAAATTGATAGAAGATTGCTTGCTGTGGATGTATGAGAATTGATTTGCACGCATGTATATATGGACATGAAAATTGACTTCTACTCTCACTCTCCTTTGTGTTATTGATGAAACTTTTTATCCATGTATTAATATCATATCTTCTACGCGCAGATCCTTTTCATGGCTTCGCCAACGAAGAAGGGGAAGCAAGTAGTGGGACTCTTCATCTGGACCCCATCAGGAGAAAACTCAGTCAAAGCAATGCATCAAGGTGTGGTTATTCTTCCCAGAAGACTTTCAGGGCATGCGGAAATCTGAGATAGCCATTGCACCTAGCCCCTTTTGGGCCAGCTTTGTGCAGTTCAGTTGGGTGATTTATGCTAGTGATCTACCCTATGGTAATCCCCCACTCGTCTTTAAATTTTATACGTAGTTCAATAGGGAGATCAGCGATGCGGAATCTCAGAGAGTCCCTGCTATGGTGACTGAGGATACCTTGGGGCACGAAAATCACCTTAAAAAGGCCAGTCTAGAGAATGCTCAACAAAAAACTGAGGCAAAGAGGGATAGAGGTGAGGATGGTCAGGAAGCGTCTAATGACGATTAAGCAGCCGAAAAGGCCGGGGGTGAGGAGAGAGCACCATTAGTTCCACACTACACTCCCTTTGAGCAAAAAATGATGGACATGATGCAAGCATTCGAGCTCAGATGATCACTATGCAAGGGGATCAGCAGTTGATTTTAGAAGAACAAAGGGCCATTCGTAGGGATGTCAATGGGTTGGGTTCGGGGATGGTCGGGGTCGCCACGCGCCCAAATTTGAAATCCCATTATCCCGCCCCTCCCCACCCCGCAACTGTTCGCGGGGTGGGTCGCGAGTTGGGACGGGGCAACCTACCCGCCCCGCCATGACTCGAAAAATTAATTTTTTTTCCTTCTCAAAATTGGTAATGAAATTTTAGGTGAAAAACTTAGGCTTCGAACTAGTTAGAGTTTTTAAATTTAAACTTTAAAAATAATATGTATATATTTGAAGGAAAAAAAAATCAATAAACAACATAATGGTATAGTAGTTGTGTATTTTCATACCCCTAAATTCCACCAAGGTTCAATTTTTCTGAACCTCATTAAATTTATTTTTAGTTTCTCATTCCAATATTGGAAGAAAAAAACTCGAGTCACGAGGCAAGTTGGGGCTGGGTGGGTCCGCCCCGAAAAACTTCACGGGGCGGAAAACTCTCCCCAAGGACCCGATAGGCGGGTAATTTTCGGGTCCTTTGGGTTTTTTTGCCATCCCTAACCATTCGAGCTAAAACTCGGGAAATCCGCATGCTGCAAAAGCCCCATAATTGGCCACCTCATCAATAGACCCTAGGGGAGTCTTCAAACCCCACTTTTGTTATGTATTTTCTAGCTCCACATTGAGGACAATGTGGGATTTAAGTGTGAGGGTTTATCTTTTGTCTTTTGTTGCATTTATTCTGTTTTATTTATTCAGCTTTTGTTACATTATATATTTTTTGTTCTTATTTAGCTTTTTTATGTCCACTGACATTTGGTTGAATGGAAAGCAACCCACTTTTGTTAAATTTTGAACCACCAAAATCTTAAATTGCATAACCGGACGAAAATGAGTACATAGAGATGAATTTTCCAATAAGTTCTGAATTGATTTGAAATTGGGGATAAATGACAATTTTTGAAACCTAATCGAGCCAAACTGAATTAGAATTGATAGAATACACCTTGAGTGTCCTAATTCTAGCAGAGATTATCAGGTTTTTGAGTAGTCATGGTTTGAATTTTTTAGGACACTATCCTTAACCAGTGGATTTGAAATTCGGAACTAAGATCGAGCAATGACCTATAACTCATAATTGGATAGGAGAAACATATGTAAATTGTAATTTGTGAGCTTTTGAGCCTAAGAGCTGTTTTTACTCCATATATTAAGCTCGTAATTCTTGGATGTGTGTCCTTCATGATTAGTTTATTCTTGGATGTGTTGTCTTGTGCATGTTGTTGTAGCTTCTTGGCTCAAGTTTAAAATATAGTAAAGGCATTAGGTTAAATCAAATTTTACATTCTAAACGGGCCTACCATGATACATTTACCAATAGAAGTCCCTTTGAGCCTCTTTGGAATTTTGATGCCCCGCTAGAAGCTACAAATACCCATTCTTTCATGCTATCTCTATCTTGAACCATAAGAGAAAAAATTCACAAGCTTGTATTGGTTGAGAAGTATGTGATGAACTAAGCTCCAAAAAGATCTGGGGTTCAACTTGTGCTAACCAAGGATTAGGTGGTAATTTGGTCAAAAGAAAACAAGCTGCAGGATTTTTGAAAAAAAAAATGCGAAAAGAAAAGAAAAGAAAAGGAAGGTTCAGTCAATCGTTCAAACTACCGGATCAAGAAAACTTTTCAGTAAGTGAAACAAACCCTCGAGTTACACAAACAAGAATCAAGTGTTGAATCAATAGGATAATAGGAATCCATGAAAAATCACATTGAAAGGTGGAGGACGAAATGAACGTGTTGAACCTATCCGACTTGTGAACTCTCCTCTCAACTTAGCCTAAATGTTTCCCTTTTATCCTATCTAACCCGAAACCCCATTACAACCAAGTAAAGACATTTACTTTACACTTGTGTTATTGTTGGCTCCAATTATGACATCTGAGCAATCTATGGTAATGAAGTCTCCATGCAGTGAGTTGAGTGAAAATTCTCACCCTTATACACTTTGTGCAAAGAGAGAAATACCTAGTGAGGGTGTTGATTCTCATTACATATAATTATGAGTGGTTTGAATTACTTGATTTAGGTTCTTTGTTGTTGAATTGGGGCTAAAGATATCGTGTTGACTGAATTCTCACCATGGACAACTCACATTAATCTGGTGATTTCTGCTAGAGTTGAACGAAACTGATACCTTTATAGTAACTCATTAATAGATGTTAAGAAAGTGCTAATGAGAGGTGAAAGGATATAAATCACACTGGGTTATGATTTGGGTCGGGAATATTGAATTCTTGTGTTTCTACTCAGTGGATATTAGATGATGCATCTCTTATACACACTAACACACTCCGATTATGCAATAAAATTTTCATGCTGAAGAAAAGTGGGATGTAACCTTGACTCTCCAAATTATAGGTCTATCTATTTGTTTCGGTCATGATTCCTTTCTTTTTCATCATTGTTTGAGGACGAACAATGATCTTGTGTGTGTGGGGGGGGGGGGTTGATAAGTGCTTTATCAGCACTTATTTAGTTCACTTATGGTCATATTTTGTTATTGGTTTAGTTTTATTTAAGTATTTTTTAATGCATTTTTATGGTTTATGTTGTGTAGGATCTCAGAGAACAAGAAAAGAGGAAAAAAAAAAAAAGGACCAAAAAGTGCTAGAAAATGAAGTTTGGGGATCAAGGATGCAAATAGGTTACGACCGTAAGATTCAGACTTACGACCATAACACTCAGAATGCCAAAAATCTCCAAAAGCTCATTTACGACCATAAGATCCAGAATGATGGTCGTAACATTCAAAGTCTTAAAAATCTCCAGAAGCCAATTTAAGGCCGAAATCTCAAGATTTATGGTCGTAACTTTCTCGCAGAAAGTTTCCTTGTTGATTTCAAAGTCTATATTTGGCACATATTTTTGGGATTGCAAGGGCACAATTTTGGGAGTTATAAAAGGAGAAATTCACCACAAAACAAGGGTTGGAAAATATAGTTTGAGAGCAGTTATTCTTGGAGCTCAAAAAGAGGAGCAATTCTAACAAGAAGGTGAAACAAGAGCAAAATTTCTGGGTTTTCTCCATGATTATGCTCGGCTAAGCCTCTCTACATAGTTCGAAAGGGACGTTGTATTTCATATCATCTTGTTATTCATTCTTCCCAAACTAGGAACGTGGTTCTGATTTCTGTACTTTTGATTGTTTGATTTTTATGAAGCTTTTCATTCAATCAATGCAAGAACTTATTTGATTAAGGACTTATCTTATATTTTGTTGTATTGATGTTTGCTAGATTGAATGATTGGATTCGTAATTGTCTAGTTGTTCAATTCATAGTAGCAATTGGGAATTTTGTATTTTCCATAGAAAATCCAACCTAGGTTAATCAACACGAGCTTGTGTGATTGGTAATTTAGTTTGCCCTAATTCTTCTCAAATCCATTTAGTTGTTGCATTAAATCTAAAGAGCTTATTTTAGGTTATCCAATAGCTAATGTTTGGTTAGAGAGTTTATTCTAACTAGATACAATTAAGGAAGAATCGGAGTAGTTAGAGCTTATTAATTACTTACGGGTGATAAATCAAGAGAGAAAGGTGACACGCATTACTTGTGAAGTGAGAACATTACGATAGAATACAACCGAACCTGAGAACTAGGATTCCTTAATATTTGATTTTTTTTATCCCAACAAATTTCAATTGCTTATTTTTTTATTCAATCATTTACAAACAATTCGAACTCAAAACCCCATTTATGATTCTAATTGACAGTACACTATTTTAGTTACCATTCCTCGTGGGATCTTCCCTTGCTTCCATTACTACATTTCTAATAATAGTAACGAGGAAATTGAATTTAGTTTTGGTGCATCGCAACACTCATCAAGCACCTTTGGGCTGAAGCTTTCACCTTGACTTAAGACAAGCCAATTGTACTAGGCTATGTTTGATAACAAAAAAATTTCCATTGAAAAAGAAATTATTTTCAATCTTCCTTCATTTCACATGTTTGATTGGACATATTTGGTAAGGAAATTTTTTTCCCACTACTGAAGCCACGCTCCCATTTTTCAGGTAATTGAAGAAAATCTTTTCTTTCCCATTTGTAGAGAAAAATTTTGGAAGGTAAGATGGAAAATTATTTTTGCTACATTTGATCGATTTTGTTGTTGTTAATTGACTTAGGCTTCATTCGACGACTGTCAAATTAAAGAATTTAAATTATAATGTGATTTATTTGAATTTTCTAGGGAGATGTGTAGTTAAAAATTGGAGAGAGAATATGTGTATGGTTGAAAATTGGTATGAAAAATTATTTCCATTATAATTTGAGTTTTAAATTTCTACTGTATACAACCTTATTATTTATTTTTTTCAAAAATAATATTATTATTATCAAGTACAAATGTGTTAAAAAGATAAAAAGAAATTAATAAAATAGCTAAAAATGTACTTTATTTCCCATGAAAAATAATGTCAATCAAATAACGAAACTTTGAAAATTTCTACATTTTTCCACCAAGAAATTAAATCAATCAAACACTTTCAATTTATTTTCCACGAAAATAAATTTCAAGCAAAATATTTTCTTTTTACTCATTTTCATCATCCCAATCAAACACACCCTTAGAATAATTGTTTTAGAGAGTATATAAAATTGAAAGAAAATTTGAAATCATTATTCAAACTTCATTCCTTTGTTGAGTAAATTTGGAAATAATTGAAAATAATTGTTCAAACTTCATTCATTTTAGAGGGTTAAAATTGGAAGAAAATTTGAAAAATAGCCAAAAAAAAAAAACACCAATTTAGGAAGTTGAGAAACACAATCATCGCTAAAAAAATATACAGCAGACTCAGTGCATATCCCAAGCTACTTAATTGAAAGACTCAAAATTATAGTTTAGAGAGCTTTAAGGATCGAAAATTCTTTGAAACCAAGTACCTGGTTCTTTAAGGAACCAAGTGATGAAATAACTCTCTAGTCAGCCCAATTAGAGTTTTTAAAATCAAAATTGAAGCTCACAAATTATGTCTAATTGGGAGCTGACTAGGGAGCATTCTCATCTAGTTCTAACCCGTGCGATGCACGGCAACTATAATTTCTATGAATGATTCCAAAAGAAAACATCATGCGATGCACGAGAATAGTAATTCATGAAAGTAATCTAAAAAAAGAAAATTTATTGATGGTAACATCTGAATAATTCTGACCAGCAATTATAAGATAAGTTTTGGAAAAATGTTTAATTACGAAAACTTGATGCATGTTAACACCATGCAAAAAAGGTACTCTCTTCTACCAAAAAGCAACATAAAAATGAAGAATTTGAAATTTTCAATTAACTTTATTTTTATTCATTGCCTATTTTCAAATTGTAGGATATAATAAGAAATCACCTCAAAAAGTTATCCAAATAAGCCAATCGTAAATTTTAGCTCATCAAAAGCCATGCCAACACACCATAAATATGCTTGCAAGATGTGCAAATGAAAATAAAATAAACTTGGTCAGTTAGCAAATGGATGGTCTCCATTGCATGCTTAATAATGTGAACATCAGCTTCTTCTCATTGCTCCGTCCATGCATCATCAGAGAGTTGTTCAGCCTCTCAACTTTACCCCACCTATAATGGCAAACCTTGTTAAAATATATGGATCCTGCTGTCCATAAGAAAACAGAAATTAGTGCTTATCATTTCACCTTAATTATCACAAACATTGTAGTTCTTTACATCACTTATTTATAGTATTAGTTTTTTCTCTATTCTGTACTTTTTGTTTTCTGCTGGTAATTTAGTGGAAGAGAAGAAGATATTGAAATCAAGAAAAGTTGCTTGAATAAAAACAAATTTATAAACTAAATTTACATTACCTGTAAGTTTATGTTTCAAATTGTGAATACCAAATAAATTGATATCCAATAAATTGCTATCCGTTAAATTAGACATTCTTGATGGGGTTTATAGCGACTCATAATTTTTACGCAATTTTATAATTATTTTAATATTTTGAAAATTGTGTCGCTACTATTTCACCTATTATTTTGAAGTTAACGCCGCGACGAATTCGTCTAGCCAAGTCAAGAAATATCGAATTTGTTCGATTTTAAATTAAAATCTGAATTTCTAAAATTATGTTATTTTAATTATTTATTCAAAGTATTATTTTCAAAATCATTTTGAATTCCAAATTTATTAAAATATCCCAATGATCCTTATTCAAATTATTTCAAGTCCAAATACGTATTTCAATTCTATTTCAAAATTTATTTATTCTCAAATGTATTTTTCAGTCCAAAATATATCAGTTTTAAATACATTTTCAAATCAAAGTTAGTTCAATTTTAGTTAAGTATCCTAAATTAAGCCTATTTAACCTAAATCTAATCACACCCGTCGTTTTATATTTTTCCCCACCTTTACACCTAATATTCTCCAACACCATCATTATCATCAACTACAACTCCAACTCACGGCCAACCTCACAAGTTGCTTTTCTTTCCACATCACATGGCACAACTCACATTTCCCTACCTCTCTTTATCATCATCATCGGCCACCCCCATTTTCAATAACAAAAAAAAAATAGAATAAATCATTCTCATGATGTTTCCACTCAATTATTTTTCCCTTTTTCCTCCATTATAATCACCACCTCGCCATTTATCATCATCACCAATAAATCTATATCAATCCGCCACTGCCATTCAACACCAAATTGAATCATCAATCACCCAACAGCCATTTCGTCCAATATCAATCCACCACCAATGAATCACAGTCCGAACCACCACAATGCAATCTGGCCAGCCAAATTCTGTTTGAGCCATCACCACAATGTCAACCTGCACCTTCATCACCGAATCAAACAGCAACCATGACCATCTTCATCTTCATCACCATCAGAAATCAAACCACCACCTAAACCTCTCTACCAAACCATGGTTTCAGCAACTCCAGTATCAACTCCTCTGCACTCACAGCCATTCCAACAAACTGCTGCCTATCACCATACACTACACCATCGACTTGCAACCAAAACAATCAGCATCATCATCATCAATGTCAAAACCACCGATCGCACACTGCCCTTCAGTTGGACACCCAACCGAATCCCAAACCTAGTCCCAAATCAATCATCCAAAATAAAAACCCAAACCAAGAAATAGATGAAGCCCAGTTACTCACCTTGACCGCCGCCATCTTAACCGGATTTTTGGTCGGAAGAACCGCGAACCCTAGCTTCGGTTTCACCTTAAATCGCCCCAAATCAGCCCAGAAACTATCCTAATTGCACATCGCCACTCACCGCCACCCTACGCCGGTGTTACGCCGGTGTTGCGACGGCTGGAGACTCCTTTTTCCTCCGGTTGAACCGCCGCGCTCTCCCCTCCTCTCCCCTGTTTTCAGACGAACGAATGAGAGAGAGGAGTAAAGAATTGATATTATAATTTTTATTTTCAGAATTTGCAAATTAGCCCCAAGTTTGAAAAGTGATCATTTCAGTCCCTGAAGTTTTAAAGTTATTTCAAATCAGTCCCCAACTTTTAAAGTTATCCATTTCAGTCCCAAAGTTTTAAATGATTTACTTCAGCCCTTTAACTTTAAACTCTTTTATTTCAGTACCTGCTGATTTATTTTTAAGCCCAAGTTTTAAAAGTATTCATTTTAATCCCTCAACTTTCAAAGTATCTATTTTAGTCCCTCAACTTTTCAAAGATATTCATTTTAGTCCTTCAACTTTCAAAACATCAATTTTAGTCCTCAAATTATAATTTATCATTTTGAACTATATATTCGATAGACTAAAGTGACTTATTGGCTAAGACGAAGCGTACGGAGAATTTAAAGAAATTGAAGTCATTCCCGCTCAACTTTGCACTCGTCGGATTTGAGGTAGACTCGCACTTATTAATTGATTTAAATTATGATTTCATATGAATGTCATGTGACTTGTGAAAGTCAATTTTTAAGAAAAGCAAGTATGTTTTTATGAAAGGTAAATATACCTTATGTTGTTATGAAAAGTAAGTATGTTTTTATGAAAAGAAAATATACTTTATGTTTTTACGAAAAGTAAGTATACCCTATGCTTCACGAAAATGTTTTTTTGGATCATTGCTATGAAATCAATCTACCAAGATTGTTATGGGTCCCATATGATAAGTTATGATATGTTAAGGGGACCGGAGTTTTAGTAGCGCTACACATAAGAATTCTTGCCACGAAGTTCGGTAACATTCTTGTGTCTCCTATGTTTATGAGGATTTGCCACGAAGTTCGGTAAAATTCCTATGTTTCCATATGTTTATGAGGATTTGCCACCTAAGTTCGGTAAAATTCCTGTCGCATATGTTTATGAGGATTTCGATCCTATCTTATGTTATGATGCAATTGATCCCTATGAATTTCAAAAATTATGCTTGGTATACTTACTGCATAAGAATTCTTGCCACCGAAGTTCGGTAAAATTCTTATGTTTATGAGGATTTCGATCTTATCCTATGTTATGATGAAAAGGATCCCTATGCTTTCAAAAGAAAATTATGCTTGGCATAATTAAAATGTGTTTTATAAGTATATGGTTTTCAAAGAGCTGTTTTCAAAGAAATATTTTCAAAGAGATGTTTTCAAAGAGCTATTTTCAAAGAGTTGTTTTCAAAGAGCTGTTTTCAAAGAACTATTTTCAAAGAGCTGTTTTCAAAGAGATGTTTTCAAAGAGCTGTTTTCAAAGTGCTATTTTCAAAGAGCTGTTTTCAAAGAGATGTTTTCAAAGAGCTGTTTTCAAAGAGCTATTTTCAAAGAGATGTTTTTCAAAGAGCCTATTATTTTCACAATATGTCTCGTGCTGTAATGCACAATATGAGTTTTATCAAGAGCCGTTTTATAAAGAAGCTCTATCAATGCCCGTTTTATAAAGAGCCAGGATTTATGTGTTTAATCATCTTATAAATTAAATTAATTTGCGATGAGTCTACCGAGTATTTCCCCCATGAAATACTCACCCTACTTTTTAACAGTTTTGCAGATTTCGGAGACGGTGGCGAGCGATGAATGATGGTGGCAATAATCGTTAAACGGTAGAAAGTTTGACGTTAATGATTTTCGTATTTTTCCAAACAATCGAATAATTTAGAGAAGTTCATTTATTTGAGAAATTATGACATTGTCAATTTCTTTACAAAATTAATGGTTCGATTTACTATTTCAAATGGTTTCATAAATGTTTTCAATTTTATCGGCCATTACAGTTTATTTAATGTTGCCAAAAATGAATTTCAATTATTTCTTCCGCAAAAATATTATTCGAAAAATTTAGACAGAAAATGACGTAGTGAATCGGGTATACGGAACTCGGGGCGCTACAGGGTTGCTCTATTATAATTGAAACCCAGAGTCAAATACCAAAACTAATGCTTTGGCTACCAAGTCCAACATTGATACTTTGTTAGTGTAACAAACAAAACATCAAAATCATCTCTTCAACTTACACTTCTAGGTGGTGCTTTTGAGTCGCATTACATTCAAATGGATATAATTTGATCAACAAAGAAAACATTGGAGAGAAAAAATAGCTTACTTCACTGTGAATTCTCTCCCATAAAGTGTGGATGCTGCTACTTGCTCACTTCTTCCCCCAATACAGTCACCTCTGCACAAAAAGAAATTGAGAATAAATTGGGTTAGTGCTAAACAGGGTGTTAGTGGGCGTATTAGGGTGGAAAATAAAATGAATTTATAGGGGTTGAACACTGAAGAATTGAAGATTTACAGTATTTGATGATGCACAAAATCAATTCACATTCCACTTACAAACAATGTCCAATTGGATACAGAGTTCCAATTGTGTTTCTTCATTCTAATTAGAATATGTTTCTAAACTCAAAGCAGACTCGTGTAGTAGAAGAAAAGCAATATACAAATCCTTCTCTATTTTAGTCGAAGAAGCTATCAATTTAACTATGAAATTGGTCGAAGATATTCATCATTCAAATTTCTATAGGAATGGAGTATAAAGGTATTTTGCAGATAAGAGAGATGATAAGGGAGCAATTAAATGATGACACATGTCATTAAGAATGTGTTCCAAATCAAGAAAATATATGTTGATAATATTGATGCGATTAGAGAAGAATAAGTTGGAAGAATAGTTTTGAATTGATAACTTGTTCTAAATTTTTATCTCAGGTGGAAGAGACATTGGTTCTGTTACTTCCCTACTGTTATCGTTTTGTCTTAATAGATCGATAGGCTATCAATCGAGAGGAAGTTTCAGCGTCAAGTCACCAAAAAATATTTTTGAATAAAATATTCTTTATCATTAAAAATAAAATAATTCAGAAAATTTCCTTCTTTAATCCAATCCAACACTACTTATTTCTTACAGTAGCTGTGAGTGTAAGAGGTTGAAAATTGTTTATGCAATTGTGGAGAATTCAAAGCTTCTACCCATTTGACATTTCAAAAATAATAATCCAGTTAATTGACTGAAGGTTTTATCCTGGTTTATTGTAGACCATGATGACAATATTTGTTTTCTATAGGTATGTGGATGTGGTTATTAATTATTATTTCAGAAAATTAAAGACATGAAAAATTCATACAGACCAAATGAGAAAATGGAGGCAGTGGCTTTTGTTATTAATAACATAAAATTCTGTTTTATTGGGGTTATGGGATTAAAAAAATTTCCTATAAAATCACGTACTTACAGGCACCTGTTAGAGCTCTATTAAAGCTTTTATGCACTGCCAGGGCACCGTCTGAGCTTTACCTAATGAACTCAATTCATATTTAACTTCCATAAAATTTTCAGCAGACTTCTCCCACTTGGTAATCAGAGTTTAAAGCCTCTCAAATTTACACAAATATTTCTCAATTGTACACAATACAAAATCAATTAAACAATGGCAGACACACCAAAAAAATTCTCAATTTTACACAAAATCTCAATTCATGGTAAAAAGTAAACAAAGGCACACACACATATAAATGGGTCCAATGAAGCGAAACCCAGATCAACAAAAAAATAAATTCATAAAAATAAGCAAAGAATTAATTACCTCAAAAAGGAGTTCCGCTGCGGCTACTGGAAAGACGGAAGAAGAAAGCCGAGGTTCAGGCAAGTGGTGTTTTGCAGCAGGATTAGGAGAAGTTCGGCTGAAGACGATGAGGATCAGGAGAAGTTCCACAATTTCTTCCTTTAGATTTTCACATTGCGGCTAAAAATTTAATAGACGACATTTTTCTGAAGAAAATATTTTTTATATAGTAAAGAAATTAGTTGTAGAACTTACTGTTTAAATGGCCAGCCGTACCGACGTTGGGAAGCAGCCGAAGTTACTGTCGAAAAATCAAGGGAAACAAAATTTCATCAAATCCAAGAGAACTCTCAAATAATGAAAATTTCCTCAAATTCATACGTAAAATTCAAAATGCCAAAATAAAATTATAACACCAAGCAAAGAGAGAGAATAACATTTAGAGTTCAGAATAACGACCTTTCACTCCTGATAACTGATACGAACAGTCAACAACTTTGATCAATTTCTTCAGTTCGAACCCCTTCGTTGACGGATGATCCCACCAGGTTTTTATGCACTTTCATTCGGAGTTCCTCTTCCATAGTCGAAGTTTTAAAATTTTTCTACAGAATAGTCCATGAATTTCTCATTTTTGGAGATAATTCAATTACACAAACTCTTGATCAAATCCATAGTCATCTGAAAAATCATAATCACAAATCAATAACAAATCATAATCACAAATCAATTAGCGTTCCTAATAGGCTAATAGATAGTTCAAAGAAACTCTTATTTTTCTTTATCGGATAGGGACATAATTAGAAATATGCATAAACAGGACACAAAAGGAAAGGGGAGGAAACATGGAAAACCTTCAGAATGGGAGATATATAGGAAATGAAGAGTTTCATAGAAAATTTTTCAGATCAAAACTTAGGCATGTCTACATCAAGAACCAAACCGCTGTAAAGTTTAGCAAGTGAATCTAAATATATTTGTGCTTCAAATATTTACCTGCCATTAGAATTGTCTATGGTGAAGTTGTTGGAAACCAAATTGCTGCATAATAATACATCAAGAAAGATTTCTATGTAAATTTTAGAAAGGGCAATTTAAATCATGAAGAGATCTCAAATGAAATATCCCAGCAGAACAGTGCCACAAAATATAAGGAGTACGCATCATCCTCATATAGTTGTAAATTTGGTCCGCTGACCCAAGACGGGAAGCTCCCAGATAATCCAATAATAATGTTAGACAGATATTCCCTTGAATGAAAAAATATGTAAATAGCAAGATCTAGAACATGAGTCTTCATTATATTCAAGGAAGTTACTGGTATCTCACTTTTTGCCAAGAAAAAAAATATAAATAGCAAGATTTATAACTTGCTTGATTCCTTCACCAGATTTTCTTGAACCAATAAAAAAAAACCCACCTTAGCACCTCATAAATAAATCACAAAATTTAGATTATACATACAAATTCAATGTCAGCAGATGTCAGTGAGGGAATTGGAAATGGAAGTTTGATTTTGTGTCACTATCATTTACAGACTTTACTGGGCTTTTAAAGAAAAGGAGGAAAGAAATATCGGCAAACTATTGAGCTTTGTATCTGCTAATTAAAGAAAGGGGGGAAGAAAAAACCTATCTTCTTCAACCTGTAGGGTGCCGACTAAAATTGAGTGAAGACCCCGGCAAACTGCAGTCACCTCCGGCGGATCCAGCAATGGCGGCCGTCGGACCTCTCCGGGTGTTGGGACCTCCACTGCTACAAAGGAAACACACGAAAAAGAGAGATTCGTGAAGAAATGGACATGGAAGCCGAAACCAAAATCTACTCATCTAACCTCACTATCGGAGATGACGGGCTACTGGTTTGCATCTACATATACTGTGTGAGATTGCGATGGTGAACGGTCGGTGACGCGCAGCGCAGTGGTTGCCGACTGTGGAAAATCAGTACATGGAGGCGGTGGAGTCGCGGCCTGGTGGGAAATCAAAATGCAGCTTCTTTAGGGTTCTTTCTAAAAATTAAATGGTAGTCTGATGTGTGGGCGGGATTTAGGTCAACATTTCTTGTCCTTTATTTTTTTTCAATTGGTTTTAGGCAGGATAAATGAGCGGGAGTTTTCACCCCACTTTACTCTTTTTATATAATAAATAGAAGCTCACAAATTATGTCTAATTGGGAACTGACTAGGGAGCACTTGTCATAGAAGCTATTGTTTTCCCGCCTAAAGTGCACATCCCATACATGGTTTGGTTAGTGTGAATGCAAAACGAGATTAATGTGAATACAAAATAGTTATACGCCAAATATGAATGCAAAATATAGATAGATATGAATGCATTTATTACCTTATATATATATATATATATATATTTTAAACCCCGAAATTTTCATGCATTTTTCAAGAATAATAATGCTCTGATACCACTCTTGTAATACCCCAAATTTTCGAAACTTTTTCTTTTCAAAATTATAATTCATTTATTTAAAAGGTGACCATATTAATTTTAAAACATTTTTGTAAAGATCTCGAGTGCAACAAAAGTGTGGCTATTCAAACAAAAAGTCCTTATTCGATGGCAAGTCCACAACTCACAGGTCGTCACCTAGCGTAGCACTCTCTGTCAAGCTATCTGAAGATCTCCGCCAATCCATCTTATATCAATAGTTACCTGAAATGTTAAATAACGTGGGATGAGCATATATTTGCCCAGTAAGTAAGATATGGTGCACATGTGTTATTGCACATTGAAACATAAGTCAACATTACAAGTAATTGATGCACATGCATGTTCTTTTCAAAACTCATGTTTTCAGGGCCCTATTATAGATTATCTCCACTACCCCAATGTGCTTATCATTTCCATAACTCGGATATCGATAACATGGCCATAACACACCCTATTACATAGGATTATTTCATCCTCTAGGGCTTCTACATCCCTGTCATCCTTCACCCTGTTCGACTCCAACAGAGATATTGGATCACCGTGTCGTTCCTCACTACCCTTGGAGTCGCGAGGTGCTCCTAACATCATCAAAATTGGCCATACTACAACAGATTGCATAGGATTATTTCATCATTTAGGGCTTCTACATCCCTGTCATCCTTCACCCTGTTCGATTCCAACAGAGATATTGGATCACCATGTCGTTCCTCACAACCCTCGGAGTCACGAGGTGCTCCCGACATCATCAACATCGATATCCATATTGATTACCGAGGGAGCTAGAGTTCAAATCTATAATCCATATGCACAAAACTCTTCTTTATGCATAAACTTTCTTTCATGATTCATCATCTATCAAATGCCATTGCATTTCCAAAACATCATCAATCCAATGCCATTTCATTTACAAAACATGAACGAATGTAATTTCAACATATCATGTCATCACATTATACCACATAATAGGGCATATCCACCATTCAGTTCGTTAATCCAATTATTCAAGTAATCATATTCAAATCACATATAATAAATCATATCTAGTTTACATATTATTCAAATAATCCAAATAGAATATCCCACTTACAGTTTATTGGATGAATATATCCACAACGGCTCCTAGAATAAATTTCTCTTGGTATAGAAGCCTTCCTCGGCATGGAGTAGGTGAAGAAATAAGAAAATAACTCCTAGCACATAAGTCTCCATGAGTCGTATAATATGTCATTGGAAAGGATATTGAACCTGAAGCTCCATGGACTTTACGGATCAGAAATCGGAGTTGTAGATCAAAAGTTATGGCTGAACGAAGTTATGTCGCCGAACAGTCCGTTTAGTGTCGACACCACCTGATTTGATGTCGACACAAAAGTGTCAGAATCATCGTTCTAAGCCCAGATGAACATGATGTTGACACCAGATCAGTAGGTGTTGACACTAAACGTATTTCCAGAATCTGAAAGTCGATTTTCTTGGTTTCTTTAATCTAAAACCATTTGTTTTGATAAAGGGCTTTGAGGAAACATGTTTGCCAATAAAAAGAATGGATTATAACGGATTGAAACATGATTTTGGCATAAAATCAATAATTAGGGTTTGAAAGAAGAAAGAACGATTATGCAATGTTTTGGATCAGATTTCTGATATGTTTCTTCATTCAAACTCCTCCCTATTTATAGAAGAAGAAGGATGCATGAATGGAAGGCTGGAGCTTGGATGTAGAGGATTGGAGCCTTCCTTCAAGGTTAAGAAAACATATTTTAATGGCCAAGCTGGAGGTGGCACTCCAGTTTCATGTAGCTGGGCGTGTCTTAAGGAGGAAGAAGATGACTCAAATGAGCTACAACCGGATATGGAGGATTAATGTCCAGCTCATGCTTCATTCTTCCACAGTTTTCCAGATTTTACAGTTTCAGGGAGCCATGTTTGAGGTCAGATTCGAGGTACCAAATGAATTCCAAATTGGGTGTTCTTGGTCTCATTTCAAAGCACTCATATATTACTTTCATATGAAACTGATTTCACACAATTTGGTTAAGTGAGGTAAGAGTTACGGTGCCTCAAAGTTGACCCTCCGAAGCTGTCTTTTCGGGTCGTACGGTTGCAGCGCCAACTTTGAATATTCACCACGAGCTGTACATGAATTGGAATGATGAATGGATTTCAGATTCTCGAAGTTCACTTCGAGTACTTATCTGTACATATGAATTATGTATTTATCTGAGGTCGTAAGAGTTCAAACGAATTTCCTAAAGATAGGCGTTAAAACTCATTTTTCGTAACTTTTCATTATTTAAAAATTCCATTTTTATTTCTTTAACTTCCAAAATAATTAAATAAATTATAAAACACTTTTAATACGTCATAATGGGCAACTAAGCACGTCATAATTTTCGGGTTATTACAATCTTCCCCTCTTAAAAGAATTTCGTCCTCGAAATTCGATGAAGGGGAAATTAGATCTCGTATACTTGGTCAATGACGAAGTATATCTTTAAGATTTCAAATAACCATAATTGAAGAAATGGAATATTTTTTTTTGTGCAATGGAAAGACATGTTCGACAAAGAATAATCGAACACACTCTTTTTGAAAATAATACTTTGAACCCATGTCTTCCGCAAGGAATACTAAATAAGTTCAAACTTTATTTAGGTGTGTTGAAAAGAGAACCTTTAACAGGTAAACGCTTCCGCTGCGCACTCTGATACCATTATCAATATTCAATTTTCAAAATTTTCAGCTGAAGACCTCTTAGATCGATTGGATGACAAGAAGAAAGAGAAAGATTATCACTTTTTAGAAGATTTTAACTTGACAGTCACACTTGTAGAAAATAGTACCCCAGATACCTCACCTAAAATAGTGGTGTGGTTGCTTCTGTGAAGCTAATATTTAGAAGTCAGTCAATCATGCAAGTACACATTTCTTTGAAATTGATTAACTGTAAAGGCTTCTAATAGAGTATAAAACTAGTCCAAAGTAAATGCATTAAATGAAACAAGTATTTTGACCAAAAAGTGAAGCATTTACTGACATTCATGCATATCTTTTCAAAAACATTTCGAACTATGTGGCAATTTCTTGAATTAAACTTAAATCTCTTGAAAAGTGTTAGTTTAAAATATGCCAGTCACAACTCAATATATGGGCGGAATATCCGTATATCCAAAATAATTGACAATCAAGATCGTGATGTGTTGTTGGCTCGTATCACCGGTTGCTCAAACAACAGATCCTTATCGTAATAGCCAATTATATTTGAGATATGGTGTAGGTACCGTATCACCGGCGATCCGTACATCATAGGTAGTTTCCAATATTGATGACTGCATATTGTAATGCATAACATGATGGGTCCCCTACCATTCTCATCTCGTACCCCGAGAGCTCCATAACATATCATAATGGGTCACAACCCATAATTCGATCGTTCACATCCAAGTTCATCCCATCTGGGATCTCAATATACCGCCATGCCTTATCATTAGGCAGCTCAAGGTATATAACAATATATCTAGAATCACGAGCAGGGTACATGAGAGCAATCGTAGTTTAATATTTACGTGGTGAATATTTTTAACAAGATAAATCATAAGTTATCATATATTCATGAAAAATCATTTTTCGTGGGACCCGTACCATGATCACAATTTCTATCCTGAGTGCTCAATATAATTAACAATTTGAGATGAAAGTTTTTCCCGAAATAAGGTTTCCAAACTTACAAGACCATGTCCAGTTGAGATGGGACTTTTACCCGAATTAGGGTTTCCAATCACGAAAATTTTGCCCTAACTAGGGTTCCCATTTCTCACAGGACCACGTCAAGCCAAAATGGAACTTTTTCCCAAATAGGGTTTCCAAATCTCACCAAAGTAAATGAGATTAGCAAGAGGGATAGAAAGGCAACTCATGATACGTGTAAGAAAATCAGTTTATGCAATTTACAAGAGCATGAATTTACGAAAACATTACTTTTACAAGAAATTTTACATATGCATAACTTTACAAATAATTTTATGAAAACATAACTCTTCAAAGAAAGTTTACAAGAAAGACTAGTTATGCAAGTTTTTACGAGTACGTAATACCACAAGTACAATCACGCAGTTGGAGTTCATAGGAAGAAAAACTTTTCAAAATGTCTAAATTTGTTTAATACCATATTTGTGACGACTCCAAAAACCCTCCACTTAAAAGATAGCATTTAATCAAGAAATTTGGATAAAATTTAAAAATTTTGGTGCGCAGAAATGTAGGTGTTGACACTGGTGTCGACACCAAACAAACTGAGGCTACACTGTTGGGTTGGTGTCGACACCAATACAAAGGGTTGTCGACACCAGCACTATTTTCGAGGTAAAATAATTTTGTTGAGGTCTAGGGTTTTTGATTTCAACACGCAATAATAAAAAATCGACAATAAAATGACAACTTAATGAGTATATTTGTTTCGGGATTGACTAAAGAATCAAGTATTGACATCAAACCTTTGATTGTCGACATATAGTGTTTTACATTCAAGTATATTACTTTTAAGTTCTACTAGTGTTAACACATGATTTATCCGATCTTGATGAGTGTCGCAATGCGCCAAAAAAATAAATAATTCCTTACTCGCTAAATATTAATTAATAATGTAGTAGCGAGAGTAAGGGTCGATCCCATGAGGAACGGAAACTAATTTTAGTTGTTCGATCAATTAGAATGGAATGTGGGCTTTGTTGCTTTGAATTGCTTGAATAAAAGAATATGCATAAAATAAATAATTAAATATGACTAGAGAATTAATATGAGAAGAAATCTTGTTCTCGGGTTCGGTTATACCCTCAATTAATGTTATAACTTTCCTTGTAATGTGTTTCTATCCCTATTTCAATTATCAATCATAAATAATCAACAAGCTCTGATTATCTAAATTCTTCCTTTTGTGTATTGATTCAAAACAAGCTATTCGAACCAATTCTAGCCACGGACAATCCTAAACAAGCTCTTAAGATTTAATGCACGACTAGTATGGAAATTTAGAAGAATGGATTGAATTGGATCGTTAATTTCACAAGCTCGAATTAATCAATCCAAGTTGATTATTATTAAACCTGCACGAAATTTATTTGCTACTAAAGTAAAGATTCAACGACAATTACGGATCAAGAATCTAAACATAGCATATTCATGAATCTAAAGATCAATAATCTAATTGACCAAATTAAACTATTAATCAAATAAACTCAATGAACATTCAAAACATAATAATCCAACAATTGAAATAAAGGAATAGATACAACGTTGCTTGTTTGTAGGAAAAGAAAATAACATAATTAAAATTGACACAACTTCCCCTTCGAACAAAACGAGGAAGCTTAGCCCATCATAATTTTGGCGAAATCTTCAATTTGCTCCATGAATTCCATTGATGCTTCTTGCTTGAATCCCAAGAATTCTCTCTTTTTTGCTCTCAATTTTCCTCAATGTCCAGCCTCCTTTTGTGGAGATTTTGCTCTTTTAATACTCCCAAAATTGTGCCCTAACTTTACCCACAAGATATACCAAAGATAGACCTTGAATCAGATTAGGAGATTTTTTCGCGAGAAAGTTACGGCTGTAACTTTTTCATTTACGGCCGTAAGTGAGCTACTGAAAATTTTTGAAATTTGGAAGTTACGGCCGTAACTTTGTCATTTACGGCCGTAAGTGCATCTCTGCTGAGAAGCGTCTATGCTCGATGTTTTGGTCATAACTTTCTCTCCTGATGTCCGATTGTGGTGATTCATGTTGCGTTGGAAAGAAAACTCAAATATCTACAATTATTTGTGAAATAGATGTTCCAAAATTCGAAAGTATTATATGACAAAATTGAGCTTCAATATCTAACTAAAATTCATGATCACAATCCTTGCGAGTTTTTGATTTCTAACTTCACCCCAAACCTTCTTTGACCATAATTTTTGCCTCTAATCTTCTTCTCACATGTCATTATTGATTTGGAGCTCTTTGAATATGCCCTTGAACCTCACTTCTTGATTTTTTTTGTATTTCTTTGGTCCTATTTCCTTTATTTTCTTCTTTTTGACCTTACATAGCACAATAAATGAAATTGCATTAAACAATACTTCAATAGGATCAAACCAATAAAAACATAAGATAATAAGTGAATTAAATACGTGCTAATAAAGCACTTATCAGATCTCGACATTATAGATACTGAGACTTCTGTCTCATTAGCGTCGACACTTGGGTTCCCAAGTGTTGACATCTGAGAAGAATACATATTCTCTTTTACAAGGGAACTTGTTTTATCTACGAAAATCATACCAAGATATCACATTTATCAGAAACATCTATATCATATTTTATCTTGTAGGCTGTAAATATCCTAAGTTGAACTTCCATATCAAGGATAACTAACCAAATACACATCTAGATACCGAATCAAATATCAATTTAGAAATTTAGGTAATCTCAAAATTAATACAAGTATAACAATTAATCACTTACTTGATTGGCGGCACTTCAGATAACAACTTTGACAGATATGTGCGCTAGGCAGTCTACAGAATCTTAAAAACAAATGTTCTAATACCAACTTGTAAAACCACGAAAATTTTCAAGCATTTTTCAAGAATAATAATGCTCTGATACCACTCTTGTAACACACCGAATTTTCGAAACTTTTTCTTTTCAAAATTATAATTCATTTATTTAAAAGGTGTCGATATTAGTTTTAAAACATTTCTGTAAAGATCTCGAGTGCAACAAAAGTGTGGCAATTCAAACAAAAAGTCCTTATTTGGTGGCAAGTCCACAACTCATAGGTCGTCACCTAGCGCATCACTATCTGTCAAGCTATCTGAAGATCCCCGCCAATCCATCTTATATCAATAGTTACTTGAAATGTTAGATAACGTGGGATGAGCATACACTTGCATAGTGAGTAAGATATGGTACACATATGTTATTGCACATTGAAACATAAGTCAACATTACAAGTAATTGAGGCACATGCATGTTCTTTTCAAAACTCATGTTTTCAGGGCCCGATTATAGATTATCTCTTCTACCCCAAAGCGCTTATCATTTTCATAACTCGGATATCGATAACATGACCATAACACACCAGATTACATAGGATTATTTCATTCTCTAGGGCTTCTACATCCCTGTCATCCTTCACCCTGTTCGATTCCAACAGAGATATTGGATCACCATGTCGTTCCTCACTACCCTCGGAGTCACGAGGTGCTCCCAACATCATCAATATTGGCCATATTACAACAGATTACATTGGATTATTTCATCCTTTAAGGCTTCTATATCCCTATCATCCTTCACCATGTTCGACTCCGACAGAGATATTGGATCACCATGTCGTTCCTCACAACCCTTGGAGTCGCGAGGTGCTCCCGACATCATCAACATTGATATCCATATTGATTACCGAGGGAGCTAGAGTTCAAATCTATAATCCACATGCACAAAACTCTTCTTTATATATAAACTTTCTTTCATGATTCATCATCTATCAAATGCTATTGCATTTCCAAAACATCATCAATCCAATGCCATTGCATTTCCAAAACATCATCAATCCAATGCCATTGCATTTACAAAACATGAACGAATGTAATTTCAACATATCATGTCATCACATTATACCACATAACAGGGCATATCCACTATTCAGTTCGTTAATCCAATGATTCAAGTAATCATATTCAAATCACATATAATGAATCATATCTAGTTTACATATTATTCAAATAATCCAAATAGCATATCCCACTCACAGTTTATTGGATGAATATATCCACAACGGCTCCTAGAATAATTTCTCTTGGAATAGAAGCCTTCCTCGGCATGGAGTAGGTGAAGAAGTAAGAAAATAACTCCTAGCACATAAGTTTTCACGAGTCGTATAATATATCATTAGAAAGGATATTGAATCTGGAGCTCCACGGACTTTACGGATCAGAAATCGGAGTTGTAGATCAAAAGTTATAACTGAACGAAGTTATGTCGCTGGGCAGTCCGTTTGGTGTCAACACCACCTGATTTGGTGTCGACACAAAAGTTTCAGAATCATCGTTCTAACCCCAGATGAACATGGTGTCGACACCAAACCAGTAGGTGTCAACACTAAACGTATTTCCAGAATCTGAAAGTCGGTTTTCTTGGTTTCTTTGATCTAAAACCATTTGTTTTGATAAAGAGCTTTGAGGAAACATGTTTGCCAATAAAAAGAATGGATTATAACGGATTGAAACATGATTTTGGCATAAAATCAATACTTAGAATTTGAAAGAAGAAAGAACTATTATGCAGTGCTTCGGATCAGATTTTTGATATGTTTCTTCATTCAAACTCCTCCCTATTTATAGAAGAAGAAGGATGTACGAATGGAAGTCTGGAGCTTGGATGTAGAGGATTGGAGCATTCCTTCAAGGTTAAGAAAACATATTTTAATGGCCAAGCTGGAGGTGGCACTCCATTTTCATGCAGCTGGACGTGTCCTAAGGAGGAAGAAGATGACTCATATGATCTAAAACCGGATATGGAGGATTAATGTCCAGCTCATGCTTCATTCTTCCACAGTTTTTCAGATTTTACAGTTTTAGGGAGCCATGTTTGAGGTCAGATTTGAGGTATCAAATGAATTCCAAATTGGGCGTTCTTGGTCTCATTTCAAAGCACTCATATATTACTTTCATATGAAACTGGTTTCACACTATTTGATTAAGTGCGGTAAGAGTTATGGCGCCTCAAAGTTGACAACCCAAAGTTGTCTTTTCGGGTCATACAGTTGCAGCGCCAACTTTGAAAATTCGACACGAGCTGTACATGAATTGGAATGATGAATGGATTTTAGATTCTCGAAGTTCACTTCGAGTACTTATCCGCACATATGAATTATGTATTTATCTGAGGTCGGAAGAGTTCAAACGAATTTCCTAAAGATAGGCGTTAAAACGCATTTTTCGTAACTATTCATTTAGTTAAAAATTTCATTTTTATTTCTTTAACTTCCAAAATAATTAAATAAATTATAAAACACTTTTAATACGTCATAATGGACAACTAAGCACGTCATAATTTTTCGGGTCATTACACACACACACACACTCTAATAATCTACTATTATGGTAAATAATGGTTAATATTTTTTAATCATTTTTAATTTTAATAATTGTGCAAAGATTATATGATATAATAGTTTTTTGATCTACAACGTTGTTCAATTTTCGTATATTAAAATTAAACACATATTTTTAATTATTGTATTGGTGTTTTTAAATGAAAATTGAAAAAAATGTTAAATATGTGATCAGAATAGGGAAATTATTTTTATATCTTTTGCATTTGTCTTAATTATGTATAATCATTAAATTTTAATGAATGCTTATCGATATTACGGATTGCAATTTTAGTTCATTGTACTGGTGAAAATCTATACTATATATGAAAACAGGATAGTCTGATTGAATTAATTCTTAAATTCTCTATATTTTAGTATTATAATAAAATGTGTGGTTGAGAAAAATTTTGAAGAAATATATGTGATTAAAAAGTGGGTTGAAAAAAATGTGTTACTTATAAATAATTTATCGAAAAAGTTATTGAACGAAGGTTAATATTTTGATTTCTTTTAAGTTAATAATATTAATACAATGATTAATATTTTTTAACCATACTTATTTTTGATAAATTTTTAAAGATTACAGGGTATAAGATTTTCGGTACAATTTCGTGATTTCTAACTTTATTTGATTGTCGTATCATGATAATTGCGAGATTTTCAAAATTATTATTTTGACTGCTTATTTTTGTAAATAAAGTTTTATTCATTAAATTCAAATATTTAAATATATAAATTGACGTTTACCATTCAAAGATGTTTTTAATAATTTGAATTAAGTATAATATTTTTTAAAGTCTAATAATTATTGAAATAGAAAATTATTTTTTATACATTTATATATGTGTTTATTATGTATAAGCATTAAAATTTTATAAATACTTATTAAAATTAATATTGTGGATAACAACTTCCGTGCATCGCACGGGTGAAATACTACTAGTATAATATTAAAGTAGAATAGTCATCACCAAAATTCGCACATAGTTCCCCGCCAAAATAAGTTTTTATGTTTGGAAATTTTCCAAAAAAAAAATAAATTATATTATATATTTTAACAAATATTATGATACATGTGTCATTAATGACATTAACATTGACAATCGTGCTCATCAATATGTTATTTTTTTAATGTATAAACTATTTTTTTTATAATAATTTTTTTTTATAATTATTGTATTATTTTGAAATAAAAAAATATGTAATATGAATATTAAATCGAAAATCTCAATAAGAAGTATAATTCAAGCTAGCAAGTGAGAACAAACATTAAATATATTGTCTGTAAAATTCTCTCAAAGATCAAAGGTGAAAATTATATATATATATTTACTTTTCTTCAATATCACATCATTATAAATTATATCATTTAAGTCATATAATACTATCAATAATATGTTAACAAAATTCAATTTAGTCATAGATAATTAATTTCAGTTCGAGTTTTTTTTTTTCTTATCAAATTAAAACAAATAATAAATTTACTAATTTTCGTAAATTCAATTAAGTTGTTTTAATTTTTGCAACTTAAAATTCCATCAATTTATTCATCATTTTGACATTATTTTTATTTATTTACTGATTATGTTCATTTTCTATTTTTATTATAATTTTTATTAAACAATTGATTGGTCATCAATTTTTATTAAAATATTAAATTAATAATTTAATAATATGAATAAAGAAAATATCAATATGGAGAAATAAAAACATATTCACGTAACAATATTTATTAAAATTAATTATTAATTTATTTATGAAAACACTTGAAATTAATAATTAATACTTAGAAATCAAAATATATTAAAAATTCTATCTTATATCTCTTTTTGGGAAGAATACGATGAATAAAAATATATAAAAAGAAAAACGTCAGTCCTAAGAAGAATATGTAAATTGAGCCTTCCACATGTATCCGTGTTTAGAAAATCAAAAATCTTTTCGAACCGAAAAAGGTAACGGGTTAAGGGTCAAATGTCCGACCGGTCGAACCGGGGTCAAACAGATTTCAATTAAAACATAAAAAATTATTACAAAAATCACAAAAATTTCTAAAAAACAAGTTATTTTACAAATAAACTAATATTTTCTCATTTAGAAAATAAAATGTACAAAAAAGTAGCTTAAAACTACTAGAGAAAAGAAAAGGAAAAAAAAAACTGAAAATCGGGTTTTTCGGCCAGTTTTTAAGGTGAACCGGACCGATTTTTCGGTCGGTTTTCGATTTTCCCGATCGAAATGACTAGTCAGATTTTCTAAAACATTGATATGTATTGTATGAGCTTAATTTTGTAGTTCAAAACTTTTTAAAAAGAAAATTTTATTTATTGAATGAGTTGATATGTTTGTGGTAAACTCTAAAATACTTAATTCATGACTCGTTTCCTCGCAAAAATGGTAAAACAATTCATTGCCCACAATCTTTTATTATTCAAAGAAGCTATTATAATTTGAATTAGTCATAAATACAATTTCATTTTTGGAATTAGACTATATATACAAAAGTAATAAATATTTTTTTTCAATTCAAGTAATTACATAAGAAACAGTCAAATTCGTGTATCGCACAGGTGAAATGCTAGTACAAATATAATACCACCACCCAAAATTAGTATCCCAAAATAAAATAAATAAAAAGGTATAAATTTTCTCAACGTCTCATCATATAAACATTGAAACTCAAAAAATAACTGGAAAAAAATGGCAAGGAGGCCCTAAAATTCCAATTTTCTTTGTAGCTTAAGCACTAATGCCAATGGGAATGTACTGGATTTGGGCTTGATTTGGTTTGGGTTTGTTCTTTGAAAGGGCCCATACATGTGATCTGGCCTTTTCTTGTTGAAGACATTCTTCTAATAATTGACATAAACAGCACAAAATAGGACAAGTCAATGTTCTCTATCAATAGAAAGATTTTGACATTTTTTATTTTACTTTATAGCAACTTAGAAGAAACAGAGATAATACAAAGATGCACCATATCTATTGCCTTTTTATTATTTTTTGCTTTTTCTTTCTTATTCGGTTAATCTATAATTGCTACATATTTACATGAAAATGGAGAATGATTGTATAGACAATTATAACAAATTAGTTGAATATTACTTGATTAAGATTAGGTACTTTTGATAGCTATGATATTAAGGCTTATCATATTCTACAAATAAAATAAAAGTATTAAATATGTAAAGTATAAACAATTTATTTATTTATTTATTATATTTGTTTTAGACCATAAACCATGAAATTTTCGCGGGACAGTTGAACGAGCGGGATAACAAATACAATTAATTACTAATTATTGATGACGAATATTAAAGGTGACCAAAAGTTATGTGACAATGAGAAAATATGCCAGCCTAGTGTTTTCTTTAAAGTGCTAAAAGTCCAGAAATCAAAAATTTGACATATCAATGGACCGACTACATATGATGAGCCTATAGTGTGAGGCATAAAAATCACTATCAATCAATAGTCAAGAAAGTTGTTCATGTCATGAATATCACAGACATGGCCTCGACATGATCTCTCTCCATGGACACCATTTTCTCTTTGAAATTATCAAGAAATGACATATACAAACCTAGCCACATCAATGATCAAGACAATCCCGCTACAGGACCTGAAGAGGAATCGAAAATTTGAAACACACATTTCGCAACTACCTTTTTTTTTTTTTTTCCAATCAATCACATTAACTTCAAAATCAACAACTCACATTTATCCACATCATTTTCAATCACTCGGGTGGCACACAAGGGTGGCAAAGTAGCATAATTTCATCGCTAATAGCATGAAGAGAGTGTAGATTATTATTCACTCTAGCTTAACATCGTTCCCTTCGTTCGTTGGTAAGTAGATCGTAGAATATTTGACAATTATACAATTAAAAGTTGCCACCAAATATCGACTTTGTAACAGTCTAGGAAGATAACCTGAAATGATCTTATTTAGTGCATATATTTTGCAAAGTTTATAGGCTGGTCTAACTTTATTTTTATCCATACATTCCGTAAGAACGACAATCCACATCCAGTGTAGAACGTGTAAGACCTCTAAAATATGACTCAACTCTCGAATTTGACAAATAGGCCAAGGCAAGGTCGGAAATTCACAAGCATTAGACGATCCAAAATCAACGTGTCCAGTCGACATATTCATGCCAGAAGAATGCGGCAATATGTTAAAAAATAATAATAATAATAATTAAAAAAAAAAAAAGTGCAATAAAGGACATGCATGATATTTGATATGTACACATTGGCCCCCAAAATGCAATCCACAACCAGACTTATAGGTAGTGATCTCATAAGACCCCTCCACATTTAAAAATTTGGCTTATTCTCTTCAAAGTTAGTCTTTGTCACCCCTACATACCCCATCCCATCCTATCCCACCCCACCTCTACCTCTGTATATATATTTACATATATGAGAGTGTATGTATATTTCTTTACTTTTCTTTTTCTATCATTTTTGTCTGGCTTTTCACTTCAATCATACAAAGTGTTTTTCTCACTTTTCCCTCGCAATGATGGAAGGCGGCTTTCAAATTTCAATTACTTTCATTATTTGATAACGACTATGATTGCCATCAATTCAATTTATTAACCACTAACTCCCTTGTCATACTTTAAAATATTGGCTCGTTTGGCCCTCATTATTTTTCCAAATAATGTGATTTTGAATAGTGTTTGTAAAAAATATGTGTTTAAAAAATGTTTGAAAAGTAAAAAATGACGGACTTGACTAAAATGGATTATTGAAATTTATTGTTGAATAAATTTGATTTTCAAATAATGGGGACCAAACAAGGATGTAGTGTATCATTCCTCCAAAATACAGAAAAATGTGGATATAGTGAACTCTAAGTTATTGGTGGTCAGGAAATCTCGTATTATTGTAATAATTTTTCAAATAGCATAATATCTATGTCATTAACAGTCCACGATTATTCATCAATTTGAAGTTTTCCACGTAAAATTTTTGTATCATTAATCTCGACCAATTTTATTTTTTATCTCCTTAAATTCCATACAATATTCTCGTCTTTAGTGTGTTAATAGAATCAGGGGCGAAGCCAGCTCAAGAACTTGGGCTGGGTTACCTTTAATTTATTTTTATTTTTTTAAATGATAATGGACTTATGATGAATTTTTCCAAAATGGGCACCCCTGGCTCCCCCCTGAATAGAATCTAACACGAGTACGCAATAGTTCAAACTTGAACCCAAATAGTGCCATGTGGTGGTTTTAGAGCATTGTTAGAGTAGGTTGAACCCGGACTCGTTCTGGAGAGACATTGCACAAAATTTCGATCCAACCATTAATTGAAAACGGATGCTCCACCTTTGTATCGAAACACAAAGTATATGTCGGATATGCTTTGGTTACTTTCATGGAGACTGGGATGAAGCATGGATTATTTTAACTTGAGTTCGACGATAAATTTGCAAAGTCCCTTTTATGTAGAAAATTCTAAAGTGATTAAGAATCATAAGGAAACTATAGTCGACATATGGTGAAGTACTACATATATGTACCATAAAATATAAAAAAAAAGGGATTTTTTTTTTTTGTGAAAAATAATAATTATTCTAGAACTAGAGTACACAACAATGACTTTGTAAATCCTTTTCTGTTTCACGTAAGAAAATAAATATCAAAATAAGAAATGTCAAAGTATAGAAAAGAGAAATTCAAACAAGGTGGCGGCACCGATAATCCATCTTTTTGGTAAATTTTGTTTATAAACGATCACGTGATAACATTTTATTGATTTTTTTTTCAACAATTTCGATTAATCGAATATTTCAATCCATCATTTTTGACTTTTTAGAAAAATGAATGAACGAAATATTATCATGTCACTATCTATAAATAATCGTTTATAAACGATTTAACTAACAAATGCAAATATCCGTGCATTATAACCTTGATCAAGGTAAAACAGGTTCCATTAATTAATGTATCAATGGGCCCAATTGCTACATCAACAACTAGTCTATGGCCGCCATGGCGGAGCCAAGGGGGTCCTGGTATGGTCCAGAACCGTCCAATTTTCTTTTGATAAATTTTTTAATTATCTTTTATGTTTTTTATTTAATTTTTAGGATCAATTTAAAATGTTTTGAAATGTGCTAATGTAATCTATTAGCAAAATAGGAAAACTCGTAATAAAGTATTAAAATAATTTTCATCATTGTTAATTTATTTTAAAATTTTTGTACATTTTAATACGAGACTCCAACTAAAAAAAAGTATGACTCCATCTCTTGGTCACTCACCTACCGAATTCTAAGGTTTTCGAGGCTCCACGTCCAATAAAGTTCTCGTATTTGTGCAAAACTGATCAATAAGCAAAGGAAGATTATAGTAATAATTACTTGTCCTTAAATAAGCCAAACTTTCATTGATCTTAACAAGATTGGATTTTCCCAAGATTTTGAGTAACTCGGAGGGGACTTGGAATTTGATCCATTGTTTCCGATCTTGAGTTTAGGTCATCTTCTTCAAGTTGACACTTGACACATTGCCAATGAAATTAATGAAGAACTTGGTGTTCTAGATTAATTTTGATCTTACCATAATGTGAAATATTTTAGGATTCTAAGAGCTCTGCGTGTATAATATTGCCACAAGTACTAAATTTATTGAGGAAGCAAATATATTGAGTTTGCGATGTAGTTCTATAATTTTCATCAAATTTAATTTCACATTGAATGTAAGACATAAACTACTATATGTTACCCAGTCGTGTTAGTGATAACTAAAAATGTTAAGGTGTTTTTGAAACTAGAAACATCAAGTGGATCAGATTGTATCGAGCCTGACTCTAGAAGTTGGCAATTCAAGTGGCTAGCTTTTGATTTTCTAGAAAGACAAACATATTGATACATCTGCCTTATATTGTATTGTAATGTAGTAGTATGCTTGAAATATAAATGATGGACTAGACTTTGGGGGTGGATCTTTTTTATTTATTTTATTTTCAAGGGAACCACAGTCACTACCCTCTGGTTGCGCATTGGGTAAACCTCGGGTTGACGCAATACTCTGCAAACTACGTCAGACAAATAAATCGCACTAGACAAGCTCGATATGACAAGCTTGACCAATAAAGGACTTCGGGTTGGATCTCGAACTTGATTTTGAATGACATAGAATGGATTACCGAAGTATCATGAGGTATATCTTTTATATAAGTATATCTTACATGAGTTAGTATCAGAGTTAGATGTCTTGTATTCAAGTATTGCTTGAGAATTCTCACGGAGTAGGAAGATAACGCAGGAGCATGCTAAATTTTGGTGGGCACAATAGAATGATTTTAGGATTTCCGGGCTTAATTTTGGGTGTTGTGGTGGATTTTATTAGTACGACAACGTCGACAAGATATAACTTTTCGAGAAAGTGCTGAAGCTTTCCCGTGCAGTGGACGGATAATGTAGGAGAGTGTTTGAAATGGATTAGTTCCAACGAACGTTACGAATTGGACTTGTGGAAGATTCTCAAACTTTATTTTGATTTTTGAGTGACAGAGAGTGAATTGCATTAGTAGCATTTGATGTAATTTTTGGACAAAGTAACCAAAATAACCCTATATATTACAATGAAAATGCCAATAATATAGGTGGCAACACGAAATTAAAGTATTAAACTGAGGATGACACATTTCCAGAGTCGCAGAAATGTGTAACGAACTCTACATATGAATATCATGCAGCTGTATATTTGAAGGGAAATTGTCCATGCATCAAATTCTCAGTTCTCATAACATCACACCGGAAGAAATATTTTAGTTTTTATTCTCTTTTATTGTAAGACGCTTCGAAAGATTGAATAAAATTACGATTCTTCAAAATCATATCACACTTCTCTGCATTTTCTACAAATTTTCACTCAATTAGGAAGAGGAAAATTGTTGCCATAGTGATACTCAAAAGAAATATTCACATTTTATTTTAGAACTGAAAACAACCTGAATTAACTAAGAATAGGGATGACAAAAAACCTGATAGACCCGAGTTTCGCAGGGATCCGATCCCATTAGGGGCTTCTCGACCCAAACAATCGGGTCCCCGAGGGTAGGGTGGGTTCTCCACGCGGGACCCTTGATATTTTTATAAAAAAAATTTCCCTATTAAAAAATAAAGAAATATAAATGCGACAATAAACAGGACAAGAGGTTCATCTCGCCCTGTAGAACGTTAGAGAGTCTGGTGCTGGGAAAGATCGTTATTTCCCGAATTAGACTCATTGTCATCTCTAACTAGAAAGAATAGCCGAATATGAACAATAGGTGATGCCTTGTGAGAGCTCATGTCCTGTCTTGAACCCAATCCCGATACATTATCATTCCTAACTAGAAAGAATAGCCGAATAGGACCAATATATACACCTTGTGAGAGCACATTCTCCTCTTGAACCAAAGAAAATTTCATTAAGGCCCTGTTTGATTACACTCCATTTTTCATGGAAAATGGAAAATGTTTTCCAATTCTCACTTTTTGTTTGTTTGTTTGACAAAATTTTCATGTAAAACTTTTTCCGCGGACCCCACTTTTTCTTCCATTTTCCTTGATTTGGTGGAAAAGATTTTCTTTGGGTTTTGGTGGAAAAATGTTTTCCATGGTAGATGGAAAATGATTTTGGACACGTTTAATCAATTTTGTTGTTGTTAATTGATTTATTTTTTTTCCAAAAAATAACATTATCATCATCAAGTACAAATATATTCAAAAAGTAAAAAAAAATTTTTTTGATTAAAATAGCAAAAAATTACTTTATTTTCCATGGAAAATAATGTCAATCAAACAACAAAAATTGGAAAATTCCCTACTTTTTCCACCTAGAAAATTAAACCAATCAAACACATTAAACTTCTAATTCCCAGTAATTCAATTACCTAGAATTCAATTCCCTGAAATTCATTTTCTTTCCACCCAAATTCCACCCTCGCTATCAAACGGACCCTAAGATTTTGATGCTAGGTATAGTACTAAGAATAATTTAGAGTCCGTTTTATTGTAGAAGAAATTAGAGAAAAATTGAATTTTTGGAAGTACTTGAAAAGTAGTTTGAAAAATGTTAAAATGATAGATCTTAAATAGGTGCTTAAATATACATTTTCGATAAAATTATTATTATTAAACTTATTTTGTAGATAATAAAGGCTCAAACAAGGATTAAATATGCTCACGAGAGAAAAACGTAATACATAAAGGAAGATCACTTCCCAAAAACAGGTATTGACACATTTTCCTGTCTAAAATACATTTCCTAAAATGGTAATTAGTAGTATTAATTCACTATTTATTATTCATTTTGAAAAAAATTCAGATTTAAAATAATCCAATTGAATGCGAATTTTTAAATAGCTGTATTTTTCATTTCCACATATACTCTTATTTAATGTATCTTGATACAATACACATTAATTACTTAACTATTGCATTTTCAATTTTTTTGTAGAAAACAAAGTAATTCCACTTAAAATAATAAATAAGGGATAAAATGTATAAATGAAAAACATTGATAAAATTTAATACCCTAATTATACTAACTTTTAGTTCTTAATCCGTGTGAAATAATCGCAAGACTTTCTTTTTGAGACGGAGGTAATATATATGAGTAATAAATGATCGTGCATCGCACGAGTATAATATTAAGGAATTTAAGAGGAGAATAGGGTAAAAACTCGACCAAATTGGGGCTTAATTGATCCGCGTGATTTCCGATGTACCAGATCATACACGCCTCGTGAACTTGAGAATCAGAAACCAAAACTTTGCCACGTCAGCAAAATAGCAAGGGTATTCTAGGAATTCAACTATTAAAACTAGACAATTTGGCCCACAAAATTCTTGAAATGCCTCGTTCCGACCGTTTTCCTTCAACCGGTTTAGTCAATTCTCACAACCCGAAAATATAGGTCTTTATCTTCTAGATGGATATATGATTTGTACAGACTTCATCAAGAATTTCTAGTTTTGTTTTATTGTTTTTATTATTTTGAATTTAATAATAATAACATTTCAAGAATTAATGTAAGAAACGCACTTATGGGTCTTTTAATTCAATCACATTTCATCAACGTATAAACAATTAAGTTTTCACAATTTCTATGTAAAATTGATTAGTAATCAAAAAATTCATGAACTCAACTTGGATCTTGTTTCACTCTTATTCTGCATAATATCAAATTGAAAAAGAAAAAAAAAAATCATATCAAATAGATAAAAGTGTCTTAATTTCGAAAAATCTCGACTACAAAATAATATTTTGTATTTTTTAAAATTAATGTAATTTTCATGAATCTTTTAACAAATTTCGATGTCCACATCTTCAAATTGCTTAAATTAGCATATATGAGGCGTGTATATATATTTTTTTATTTGAAGTCCTCATGGTTCTATCGATTTTTTGTGGCAAAAGATTATTATGAATTATGAGTGAAATCATGAACATTATTTATTTTTCTCTTTTCTTTGTAAAGAAGGGAAGCAATGAAAATGGAATACATCTTGAAGGAAACGAAATTATAATTGGGCTGGTCCCACCTAAATCTTTCAACAATTACCAGACAAATAACTGAAATATTATTTTTACAAAATAAATACCTAATGTTCCTTTATTTTATATTCTTTTTCCTCCAATAATATAATTTCCTTTGTTGCAATGATTCAATTAAGTAAAATTTAAAAAAGAAAATACTTTTTTCAACCAACCGTTGAAGTTTAAAATGTTGAATTTTTGTCACTGAACTTATGTTTATACCTTCGCCTAATCACTGAAGTTTAAAGTGTAGAGTTTTTGTCACTAAACTTTTAACTTAATTGTCCCAATAATCATAGAAATTATATCTATTCTTCGATTGATCATTGAAATTTAAAGTATCGAGTTTGATCACTAAACTCATTAAAATGCTGGACGTTAGTCATTAACTTAACTTTTGTAATGAAGTCGATGACGTGGTAGGTGAATGTATACGTGGTGTCACGTAACCTTTAATTGATCAATCATGACACATCAAATTGTCAAGTAAGAAGGTTTTAAAAAGTCTTTGATTGATTACTAAGCTTTCAAAATATTTTCGACCGTTGATTTGTTGTATACCATTGATAATTTGAAAGAACATTTATAAATTTGCAGGTCAGTTGTGTTATTTTTACAAGTTTGATGACCAACAATTGAAGGCGTTGTCAAAAAGCTCTTACGTTTTAGTGATCAAATTCCGATTCTTAATTATTAGTCAACAATAAAGTTATGAATTCAATAATTGCTTAGATAATTAACTCATAAGTTTATTAATCAATAAATTAACACTTTAAGTTTTAACCATCAGTCGAAGGTATAAATATAATTAAGTGATTATTGAGACAATTAATTCATAAATTTAGTGATATAAATTCGACACTTTAAACTTCATTAACCAATTAAAGTCAAAGGTATAAACATAATTTCAATTTCAATAATTATAAAGACAATTAACTCAAATAGTTTTGTGAACATTTTATTTTACAAATTAAATTTAATATATATATATATTTTAAGGTGCCTTTTCTTTTTCCTGTTCTTTGACTGAGCGGCAGTCTGTCTTATTCTTACACGCGAACTACCTTCGTCTCTCCCTGTTCTCTCTCTAGAATTCTTTTCTTTTTGTTTCCTCTTTCTCTCTCTATTCTTCTGCCCATTGCCGGAAGTTCCTAACCACTGTTCCTCCGCCGTCAGCTGTTTCTATACACCGCCGGAGAAGGACTGGACCACTCGTATTTCAGTCCATCGCGACATTAACAAAAAAGGACTTTTCTTTGACTATTAAACATCAAGAAACTGGTTGTATAGGTTTCAGGAGGGTGTTTTGCGGTCAAAATTTTCAGATCTGAGGGGGAGAAAGGGCGGGAGTTTAGTATAGGTGAATGTTGGAGGGTGTTTTTGTAATTTAAAAGCTGAGGTGTGGATGTTACTTTGCGGCCGTGGAGGCGCATGATAATGAGCCGAGGGAGATGGTGGTGGCGGTGGTGTGGCGGTGACTGTTTCACATGGAATGGCAGATCCTGTTAGCTATGGTAATGCCAACCGTGACATCGAGCAGGTATTGTAGTTCCCCCTTCCTATTTCAACACTTCCAAAGATTAAAAATAAGATCTTTGTGTTAGATTGGTAATTTTTTTTTTTTGTTGCCAAACCCAAACATGAAGAATTTGTAAATTAATTTTTAAAGACTTTGATCATCTGGGAAGTAACCGTATTTGTAAATATGTATTTTTCAAGAATGATGATACAGTTGATTTAGAATTTAGAAGAACGAAGTCTTTTTTTTTCCCCCCTCCAATTTTGTTTTGCTGTGATTTTTTACAACTCTATGCTGTCATTAGTAAATTTGATCTTTCATATTATGTAGTAGCTCATAAAAATGGAATCTCTACACTGGTAATTTTCAGAATTTGATGTCCCTAAATAACTGAATATTTTTCTATGTAGGAGCTGTATTTTTTACAAGATGTAAAATTGGAGTAATTTGAGGTTTAAAACATGCAAGAACCTGTTTGTACTTTCATTTCCTTTGGCATTCAATTACTTCCCCGTTTGGCCTTCACCATTCATAAAATGAGGAAGGATTGTGAGACGAGGGGGAAGAATTATCACTCATAAGTTTATTGTCTAACATTTATGACTCGATGCAGTTATCTGGGTTATATAAGAATATGGGCTGCAGCTTTGAATTTCCTAGTGCTTCTGTTTTTTTTTTTTTTTTTTTAACCTGGTTAATAGATATATGACGCATAGATGTATATGTTTAACTGGTGTGGTTGATAGTCACTGCAGGATTTTCTTCAATGGATAGAAATATATGTATTTATTAAACATTAAACCAATGGAGTAAAACATGGGAATATTATAAACATGTCATATATATAAACCTACTGACATGAAAAATGGAATAAATGTAAGACAATTCTAGAAGGCGGACATGTAATATAGGAACGTACAAGAAGCTATGTGAGCCTACCTACCAACGTGAAAAATGGAACACAATATGTAAGAGAGCTGTCCCAGTTTAACATACAAATGTAATATAGACACATGCAAGAAGCTTCATGACCTACTGACATGAAAATGAAAAATGGAACAGATGTAAGACAATTTCAGTTCAACATTCAAATATAAATTTATATGCATACAGTGGTATATTTTATACCCTTCTGTATGCCTGTTTATTTATTAATTTATTTATGCTTTAATTTTTTGCTGTACATGGTAATTAGTACATTAGCAAATGTTTGTTTATCAAAATATTTACAGTAGTTCGCAAGGTTATTCGGAAAAACAAATAAAATTCTTTTATAAAGAGATTTACATTACAAAATCTTTGTATAAAAGTTCAAAGAAAACGTGGCTTTGAAACAAATTGAAGTAGTTGCTCTAGTAGTGCATTCCATTACTTATTCAGCAACATGGGAAAAAAAAAAACTAGAAAAAGGGAGAAACTTAGGAGTTTGAGTGACATCAATCTTCACTGAACAAATTCCCTTATATCCTGTTATCTTTAACGAAATGTATATGATCATGCTTCCCATATGAAACTATATTCGCTTTAGTGAATTTCATTTGCTTTTTACGTGATATGATCCTTCTTTTATTATTTAAGAAAACCGTCTATTCTCTATTATCTGGTCACATGTTTGAGTGTCTTGCATTGGTCGGATAAGAGTTGGATGACTGTCCAAAATAAAACTTGTATTTATCATCAAGACATGGATAAAGGAGTACCAGAATAATATGCCTTAAAGCTGTCCAGACGCATATGTGCTGTCACATCATTATTGTTCTGAAAATGTTTGCACTTATTATTGGAGATGGTTTCTTGAGCTATATACCTGTTTAAGACTTATATAATGTTATTTTTCTGGAACTGGCTTGTTCTCTATAAATCATCTTATGTTTGCAGCTGTAATACCTCTATTAGTAACTGATTTCTATTACATTTTGCAGGCATTGATTGCTCTAAAAAAGGGTGCTCAGCTACTTAAATATGGACGTAAAGGAAAGCCTAAAGTTTACCCTTTTAGACTCTCTAATGTAAGTTCAATATACTTTATGCATAATTAGGACTCACCCGTTTATTTAGTTGTGTAAGTTCTCCTGGGAAAGGGATAAAGATATTTTTCATAAATAGATTCATATAGGTGCTTGAGATGATATTATTCGCAGTCCTTATTAACATACTTTGTAATTTATTTTTCTTTCCTCTTTTCCTTTAACTAGCATTTTATTTTTCTCTGTGATGCAAGTAATAAAACCTATCATTTTCTCACAACATGGGTATTTTTTCTAAGAGTTGATATGACACTTTATTTATATATTAAAAAAAAATAGAATCTAACAAGAAATAAAAGCAATTATTGAAATATTTCTTTCAGCGGATTATGCTTTATAATATCACAATTAGAACACACGGATATGTGATAAGGATATGGGATCTTTCTCGGATCCTTTAAAGTTTAAACCAAAAGATATACTTTATATCATTTAAATCAAAAGAGAATCTTTTATATCTCTAAGAAATGCATCTATAATTACTAATACATAAATTTCTAAAGTAATTTGAAATTTATAAGACATATCTATGCACTCATGTCAAAATTTTGTGTCATTTTTAGTGTGCCCTCATATCCTAGATTTTGGAAAAAAAGGTCCGATACTTAGATATGTACCCAATGCCTGTACCGGTGTACCCTAGTCTGAGCAACATAGGTTTCTTGCCAACAATACGATTATAAGAGGGAAAGACGCCTTTCTCTTGATATTAATATCTTGTCATTATTTTGAGTATTACTAAGAATGAATTGGTGCTTCAATACTCAATTTTGATGTAATATTCAAAATATGTTACTTACTCTTTGACCATTAATACTCAGTTACTCATTTTATGGGGAGAAAACATCCTTATATTTCCTGTCAACTGCATTCAGAGTCTTCAAAATTTCTGGCATAGAACATACTTGCCTTTGTTTTCTTTCGTGTGATCCTCTGAGATATTCTCTGTCATCGCAGTTTTCGTGCTTTGTAGTTCTGATAGCGGCGGTGTTTTCATTTGGTATCTCATACATTGATTGAATAAAACTGATTGTAAATCTCTTAAGTATATCTGTATCATTTATAAGTAATGGCCAAGTTACTACAGTTATTTGGAAGTTTAATGATTGTGAATGAACCTAATCGAAGGAGTTGAAAAAGCTCTCGCTTACCAGGTATCCTGCCTGGGCAAGACTAAAGGAAAAATCCTTATTCAAAGGGTGGTAGGTTCACCTGTTAGAAGTTTCGATCTATGCCTTTTTTTTATTTAGACGCCCCCCCATGCTACGATTCCCTACGGTCCAAACCTGGTGCTGCATTAGTTTAGGGAGCTGGATGATAAGGGAAGACCCCTAAAAGATGAACGCTGAGTTGCCCATGCTTTGCCATCTGACCTGCTCCCTTCCTGTGGTTCTGTTCTCCTGGCTTTTCATCTAAAGTTTGATTCCTCCTGTGGATGTAGTCAAATCCATGCAATTCAATGCATTTTCCAAGTAATTAAAAAAAAAAAAAATTGAAAGTTGTTAAGTCTTGTGGAAAATGCATAAATAGGAGGAAGATAGTCTTTAGGGTCTGAATGAGATGGGAAAATGGATAATTTTTTCTCGAATCCTAAAAAAGGTAGAACGGATTACTCATTACCATCCTTTCCCGAAAGCCGAGCATATGGTATTGATATTCCATATCAATAGCATAGGAAATGAAATTAACTCGACTAGGCCTTTATTTGAGACTCATTATTCAAAATAATTAAGTTTGTAATAGTATGTTTTTGGAGAATGTGTGGTTAAAAAGTAGGGAATCTTTTTGGATTTGTGTATATTATTTTATTGATAGAATGTGTGATTGAAAATGAGTTTTGAAAAAATGAGGTATAGGTACCAAACATTGGCTAGTTATCTTTCGAAAAACCAACTTTTTAGATGTTTGCTAGGTATTTCTATCAAACACAAGCACTTTAGAATTGGATGCACAATGGCCCTGATCCTGCCAACCAAGTCAAAATAAAAAAGAAATGAAATGACAGTCAAGTTAGATTGAAAAGGATGGCAGATGCGTTTTAGTGCTTTCTCTTCTCAACTGGTTAAACTGGATTTCTTTTTTTCCAAATATTTTTGTTTCTGATAAGATCATCTGTCACTGCCTTGTGAATATTAGTCACTGAGTGATTGGTTTGCAAAGGTCAACCACACATTATATCAAAATTTACTAAAAATCTAATTTTAATCTATACAAAACAGGGGCTATGTATAGTTTTTGCTTTTGTTGGAGTTTCTTTCCAATTACAATATGTAATACTTTCTATAGTAAGATAGAATTTGGTGGCCATCAATGGTCATTAGAATTTATGATTTTTTAATAACTATCGTTTTGAAAGGTACATGTAATAATTAATTGATTCGCTACTGCTTTCTATTAACAATCACTCCTTAATTTTTCATATTGTCACGAGTTCTCAAATTATTCAGTTTTGCGCTTATTTTTTCTCCAACATGCTAAAAGATGATTTAATGTTAATATTGCAGGATGAAACATCTTTAATTTGGATTTCTAGTAGTGGTGAAAGAAGTTTAAAGTTAGCTTCAGTATCAAAAATTATCCCTGGACAGAGAACCGTGAGATTTTGGAGACCTTATTTCATGTTACTAATTCATTTGAAAACAAATTTTGACAGTTTGTAACCATACCTCAACTTCTTTTTGTGTTTCTAGGCTGTTTTTCAACGATATCTGCGCCCTGAAAAGGACTATTTATCCTTCTCCCTCATATACAACAATGGAAAAAGATCCCTTGATCTGGTTGGTGACTGGACGATTTCTGTTATTAAATAAATATTGCATTTTTTTTTTTTTAATAATTTTTATGAAGTTTTGCCTACGCTTTGTTGTATAATTAGATCTGCAAAGACAAAGTTGAGGCAGAGATCTGGATAGCTGGCCTTAAGGCTTTAATATCATTGGGACAAGCTGGACGCTCAAAAATTGATGGATGGAATGATGGAGGGCTCTATTTTGATGTAAGTCTTGCAACCTTGCATTTTCTATTGGATAATCATGGTGGTTATCCTTTCTTTTGGGATCATACAATGAAATAATGAAATAAGATGCTGTAATTTGCTTGATTAGATAACTAGGTTAGTTATTATAAAGTTAAGGTTTGCCATTTTTTTTTTTTTTTTGCTTTCACACAACACAAGTGATTGTCCAGTCTTACAGCATTAAAACTGGAGACGATTATAAAAATCCTTTTGGAATATTTTGGTTTCCTTATGAATCATTTAGTGAAAATCACGTTGTCCTTTTCAGGTTGAGAAAATTTTACATTTGAAAAAAAATAATAATAATAATGCTATTCATAGCGAGTGACTATTGGGTAGTCGCCTTACGAGGCATCCTATGCATGGTTGTTATCATTTGATTTTTTTTTTTTTTTAATAGTATTGTTCAAACAGCCACAAGTAGGATGTCACATTGAGCAAATTATGTTTGTGATGGTCTTAGAGCATCTCTAATGGTATATTAATTTGGAAAAAAATAGATTGCCACATAGGAAAAATAAATCAGGATATGAAAATTTAATCTCCAATGGTTAGTTTGCATGCTTACGTGGCTCTGACGTAGCAGAGACATTATCTTCTACTATATCTAGATGTAGACAACTTGCTAGACAATGTATACATAACAAATTGTAGACAAATATCATTGAGAATAAGCTTTAAAATTCACTATCTATTTTATCAATATGGGTGAGATAATTATCTACATAAGTACCACATATATTAAAATATCCACAAACCATTAGAGATGCTCTTAGTGATGTTAAAACACATCAATATGGATATTGTCTCTGTTATCTCAAAACATTACTATCATGTTTAACTTGTGATTCCTAATCAAATGATACCAGGATAACAGAGATTTGACATCAAATAGTCCAAGCAACAGTTCTGTGAGCGCTACACGAGAGGTTAGCTCTCCGGAGGTTTCCATCAAGTCAAACATAAACCGTTCTCCAAATAGTTATCTCACAGACAATTCGGTGCATTCAGAAAGTTCACATGTAGCTTTGGATCAAACAAGAATGCAGGTGAAAGTATCTGGTTCAGATGCATTTCGAGTGAGTGTTTCTAGTGCTCCTAGCACTTCAAGTCATGGTTCTGCACAGGATGATTGTGATGCTTTAGGGGATGTATACATATGGGGTGAGGTTGTATGTGACAATGTTGTCAAGGTTGGGCCAGAGAAGAATGCTAGTTCTGTGAGTACCAGAGCTGACGTACTTCTTCCCAGGCCGTTAGAATCTAACGTTGTTTTGGATGTCCATCATATTGCCTGTGGGGTCAGGCATACTGCATTAGTCACCAGGCAAGGTGAAGTCTTTAGCTGGGGTGAAGAATCTGGGGGGCGGCTTGGCCACGGAGTTGGGAAAGATGTTACTCAACCGCGTCTTGTGGAATCTTTATCCTTTTGCAGTGTTGATTTTGTAGCATGTGGAGAGTTTCACACTTGTGCTGTTACAATGGCTGGTGAACTTTATACATGGGGAGATGGGACGCATAATGCTGGCCTCTTGGGTCATGGCACTGATATCAGTCACTGGATACCAAAGAGAATTTCTGGTCCTCTTGAGGGACTTCAAGTTTCAATAGTTACTTGTGGTCCATGGCACACTGCCTTGATAACATCAACTGGACAACTATTTACATTTGGGGATGGAACCTTTGGTGTTTTAGGCCATGGTAATCGGGAAAACGTCTTTTACCCGAGGGAGGTTGACTCTCTTTCAGGGTTGAGGACTATTGCCGTTGCTTGTGGAGTGTGGCATACTGCTGCTGTTGTTGAGGTTATTGTAACACAGTCTAGTGCCAGCATTTCATCTGGAAAATTATTCACGTGGGGTGATGGTGATAAAAACCGTCTTGGACATGGTGACAAAGAACCTCGACTGAAACCTACCTGTGTACCTGCACTTATAGATTACAATTTTCACAAAATTGCCTGTGGACATAGTTTGACTGTGGGCCTGACCACAGCCGGGCACGTTTACACAATGGGAAGTACAGTCTATGGTCAGCTTGGAAATCCTCAGTCCGACGGAAAGGTACCTTGCTTGGTAGAAGACAAGCTTGCTGGTGAATCAATTGAAGAAATTGCTTGTGGTGCATATCACGTGACTGTCTTGACATCCAAAAATGAGGTTTATACGTGGGGGAAAGGAGCCAATGGGAGGTTGGGCCACGGAGATGTAGAAGACCGGAAAATGCCAACACTGGTCGAAGCTTTAAAGGATAGACATGTTAAATATATTGCCTGTGGTTCGAATTTCACAGCTGCTATATGTCTTCATAAATGGGTTTCTGGGGCTGAGCAGTCTCAATGCTCGGCTTGTAGACAGGCTTTTGGCTTCACGAGAAAGAGGCATAATTGTTATAATTGTGGGCTAGTACACTGTCATGCTTGCAGTTCTAGGAAAGCACTGCGGGCTGCGTTGGCACCTAATCCCAGCAAACCATATCGGGTTTGTGATGCCTGTTTTGCTAAACTAAGTAAATTGGCAGAAGCAGGAGTCAATAGCCGGAGAAACGCTGTACCGCGCCTTTCAGGTGAAAACAAGGACAGGTTGGACAAGGTTGATCTGCGATTAGCCAAGTCAGGAATGCCATCCAATTTTGATTTGATTAAACAGTTAGATACAAAAGCGGCTAAACAAGGAAAGAAATCGGACACATTCTCTTTAGGACGTTCCTCTCAAGTGCCCTCTCTGTTACAGCTAAGAGATGCTGTAATGTCCGCAGCTGTTGATGCACGGCGAACAGTTCCAAAACCAGTTCTTGCACCGTCCAGTGTTAGTTCCAGGTCTGTGTCCCCCTTCTCAAGAAAATCTAGTCCTCCACGATCTGCGACACCAGTCCCTACAACTTCAGGACTTTCTTTTTCCAAAAGTATTACAGAGAGTTTGAAGAAGACTAATGAAGTTCTGAATCAAGAAGTAAATAAATTGCGCGTGCAGGTACATCCCAAATTTCGGACACATCCCAAATTTCGGACATGGGTGCATAAATACGTGTTATAAACTTCAAATTAATGTAGAAATTTATATATTGGTAATTATAGATGCATATTTTAGGAATATAAAATATGAACTTTTGATTTAGATGATATAAATTATTTTCTTTTGGTTTAAAGAATTCGAGAAGGATCATATATACCCTTATCTCATACCCGTGTGTCCGACATAATTACTTCTTAAAATAGAGAGTACGAGCAACATAGCTCAATGTTTATCATTTTTATTTCGATGATAGGTTGAGAGCCTTAGAAATCAATGTGAACTGCAAGAATTGGATATCCAGAAATCGGCAAAGAAAGCTCAGGAAACAATGGCATTAGCTGCAGAGGAATCTGCCAAATGTAGAGCTGCAAAAGAAGTGATAAAGTCTCTTACTGCGCAGGTCAGGTTAACCTTTAGATTTGTGTTACGACTCGTCTTGAATTGAAAAATTACCTCTGCTCAAAATTGTTCTTGTACTGCTGAATGTATATTTGATTGGTCTGCTTGCTATCAGAACTTACTTAGCTCACGTATACTTCTAATTTTTTCTATTATTTATTGGTGGATAAAAGTCAATTATTGCCTGAAAAAATGCTCTATTGACATCTCTTGTTTTCTCAATTTCCAGCTCAAAGATATGGCTGAAAGATTGCCACCTGGGGCTTATGATTCTGAAAGCATCAAAGTGGCTTACTTACCAAATGGCATACACTATCTTGGTGCAAATGGAGAAGGGAATTCAAGATCCGATACGATGAATAGTTCGTACACGGCCTCCCACCTCGGAATTGACTCCACTACAGTAAATAGAATGAGCGATGAAAGTAACTCAGGTGCTCTGGGACTTGGCTTTTCTGCTACCGGTGGGATGAATGAACGCTCGGATGTCAGACTTCCTAATGGAGGTGAAGATGTTCAGGCTTACGGGAGTAGTGCGGAAAGTAACACTAAAGAAACCGTGCCTCATGATGTCGAAAACGTCTTAAAATCAAGAAACTCGATGGTTCCAGGTAATGCTAGTCAAATTGAGGCTGAGTGGATTGAACAATATGAACCTGGTGTGTATATAACACTTGTAGCCCTTCGAGATGGAACTAGGGATCTCAAACGTGTCCGCTTCAGGTATCGGGCATTGTCATTTTCTATTATACTGTTAATATTTTATCTAAAAAAAATAAAATATATAAAAATGTGCATATATTTTGGTGTGAAGTGAACAAGAATTTACTTGGGTATCTTTCTTCCTTCCTTTCTATATATGCAGTCGACGAAGATTTGGGGAGCACCAAGCGGAGACTTGGTGGTCAGAGAATCGCGAAAAAGTTTATGAAAGATACAATGTTCGTGGATCAGACAAGACATCAGTTTCCGGCCAGGATACACGAGCTGTTTCACCATCTTCCCAAATTTAGGTACAAAGGAAAGACAAATTCTCCGTTTATGCTAATGCAGGTTCTCATAGAGATGGAAGAAGTAGGTCAACCTTCCTTTTTTGCCCTTCCCCCCATTTTCTTATCCCATTCTCCGTAAATTTATCTTCTTCCAATTTATTTCTTCAGGAATCCATTGATTTTGTTTCTCCTCGTATTATCGTGTATATAGATAGACATGTCGATTATTATATGCTAGAAAGTCTTCGTTCCCCCCATTTTCTGTGAGTGTTCGATTCCACTTTGCGTGATCGTGATTTTTTAGTGGCTAATCAGTACTGTCTAGTTCAGCATATCAAACATGCTATTAGTTTTTCCAAGTTGCACATTCATCGGATCAATGGCCATTGTTACATCATGGAAAAGCTCGAAAGATTGATTTTTTAATATGTTCCTGCGTGGGTCCATGCATAGCTCGTAATTGGGTAGTTATGAATGCGAACTTCAGATCTTTGTCTTCTCTGGTGTCGTGAAATTGTCAAAAAAGAATAATTTATTTAATTGTATTCATTCACGTAACCAAAAACTACTCAAATAAAATGACGAGGTATTAATTATTATTCTCAATTAAGTTATAGTAATTATTTATGTTACAGAAAGCCTTGTGATGTTAACTGCATAACATAATTTCGTACTAATTAAATATTAGCATTAAGATGAGCATGCTGAAGAGAGATTATGATAATATTAAGCAGATAATTGATATAAAGAAGGAATGTCAAACAAATTAATATTATTTATTGCAATGCACATTAATGTATATATCTTATAAGTACTTATTTAACATTCTCCAAAAAAAAAAAAAAATCCTTATTTAACAGTTAAACAATCAATAAATGATGTATTAATTCAGTCAGTCATGTGAAGAGGGAACCTTAAGTTGCACGCTTTGACAATTGACAATTTAATTAAAGAACGTTTTTTCAGCCCTATCCACATGAAGGACTTGCTTGGCAGGGTTTTAAAAAGTAATTAAGATGTTGTTTTCGAACATATATTTAAATAATTTATAGGAATTGTTTATTTATTTATTTTTTTCTCGAATTTACTTTTTATCACATTTTTATGGGAGCCATCACTCTTCACATTTTTCAATCACTTCACAATCACACATTAGTCAAAATCTCAAAATTCCTCAAAAACTCGAAGAAAAGGTTGCCACTTAAATAGTTGTCAATTGAGTGAACCTGTCTAGTGTGAAGAGGCACGAGATTCTGTTCTCTTTTAATAATCAGCCAAAGAGAATAAAATAGAAACTCGTCGAGCAGGTGCAATATTTTTTTAGTATACCAGCAAGGTTATGCAGAAAATGACAGTTTTTTTTCTTCTTCTTCTTCTTAATGCAATTCACTCGAAAGCATTGTCCTAAAAAGCGGAAAAAGTAGTTAGGTGCGGGGATCAAGCTTCAAGCTTTAACGAAGCTCAAGGGTTCAAAAACGTTTTCTTTTTAATATCATTTAAAATTTTTAATCATTCTAAAAACTATTTAATAATTGAAATAATACATAACAAACATCTAAAATTATAAAATACTATATTTACTTACGAATTAGAACAAAAGATTAATTATATATTTTTTAAAATTTTAAATTTTCCTTCGTCTCTTTTTTTTTTGTTTGAAATTTTCTAAGATATTTTTATTTTTACTTTTATGCTGATGCTCATAAGGTCATTTAAAAAATAGAACTAAAGTCTTAAAAAAAGGTTTTAAAAATATAGGTCTTCGACAGTATCTCGTATAATGCATATCGAAGTTACATGTCAATCGGGTCATATTAGAGCAGTTAGCCTTACGAGTTCGGTTTTGATCTACGCCTCGACAACTTTACGAGATTCATAGCATGTTTGGCTTTGCTGATAGCTAGGAATAAGCCAATTGTTTGGCTTAACATTTGGTGATTTAAACGAATGATTTCTTGAATTTCCCTCCGATGATAGAAATTTGGTCAATTTCTGTACCAAACTTTGACATTATGCTCATTTATTTATACATTTTAAACCTCTATTTCCATTTTATCAGTTGACTTGAAAGAAAAACAGTTTAACACTACGAGTCCATTTGATATCCATGGAAAAATGAAATAAGTTTTCATTGAAAAATTAAAGCGATATGTTTGATTGTGAACATTTTTGTTGGGTGAAATTTATTTTTTCATTTTGTCTTGTCTTGTCTTGTCTTCATCTCCGCGATTTTCCTTGAAACAAGAAAAATATTTTCTGTGTTGAGTTGAGAATTCATTTTTTCATGTATATAATTTATCAACTTTCAAATATCAATTCCAATTTAAATCAAACACATCCATATTCCTTCAATTTATTTTTCATAAAAAATAATTTCCTGAAACTTAATTTCCCTGGAACATTATATTTTTTATTCATTAATCTTTCATGCTCGCAATCAATAGACTCTACATTTCAAACATTCAAGACTAAGATCTCATTTTATTAATTCGCTTCGATTTTTCTTAAAGTTAAAATCAATGGACTTCCTCTATCTGGTAAAAGTTTGTTTATAAATCTTGTTTATAAAAGGTCACGTGATAACGTTTAATTTAACCATTTTTTTATTTTGAAAATTTCGTCAGTTCAAAAATCTCCCCTCACAATTTTTTGCTTTTCAACAAAATAGACCAACGAAAAACAATATCCACAACACAATCGTTTATAAACTATTTGTCAAACAGAACAAGTTTCCTTCTTAAAAATATGTCGAGGAATTATATGTATATTCGTGTATCAGACCAGTTGAAACATCTTTCCAACAGCTAGCATGCTTGGATCGCTACAAAGGGCGATGCTAAATGCTAATACATATATATATTTGCATTCCATTAATAGCTTCTCAAAGAAACGCCTAAAAGAAGACTCACATGTAAAATTTTAAGTTCCATGCAGATGCAGTATTATATATACTTGTTCAAGGCGACCCTTGCCAGCCCTGCAATCCAATGTCATTGTGCTGTCGTGAAGGACCCGAAGGTGGCGCTGGCATTCCTTTCGGCAAAAACCCGTAAAAGTTACCGGAGGAAGCGAAAGATTTAGGCTTAACCTTAAGAAATTGTGCATGCCTAGCACTCTGAACTCGATCAACCTGCTGAAATATATTTATTAGTAAAAAGGCTAGCAATATCAGCCTCAGTAGAGGTTTTTTCGCCATTACAGAAGAAGACTATCAAGGAAGAACTTCAAGTAGAGAGAGAAAAAGAGTGCATGAGCAGGTGCCAAGGTTTGAAATAATATAGAGATTGATGTATGGGGTTGAAATTATTCTATGTGTGTATTTGGTATTATTTAAAAAGACTTGTTTTGAAATGAATAGTGATTTTTAGGACAATGGATGGTTGAGATTTTGTTGAAAAGTCAAATATTGTATGTTTGAATTTTAATCGATGATTGAAATTAATCAAGAAAAATGAGAAAATTCTAAAGAAAACCAAACAAGGGATATATATATATAGCATAATTAGTTGGTGAAAGGGTTTCATTTTTTGACCTTGTCTGATATACGTATGCTTTTGCCAGCATGACAGCAAGCATGGTTAACTGGTATATTTCTATATGTTAGGTGCGAGAGTGCATAAAAGGGTTCGGACAGATATATGGTACCAATATTTAAAGTATTTAAAGCAATGATCTTCGCCTTAATTGAAACTTGGAGCTCTAGGAGAAGATGCAGAAATCTCCGTACAAGTATATTAGCAAAACAAGAATATCATAATATTAAAAACATATATAGTTGAGTTTTTATGTAGTTGTTTTTGTCCTTTTTGGATGCTAGTAAGATGAATTAAATGAATGTCTTTTGAAATATTAATATGGTTTTTTAAAGTAGTTAAGATAATTGATATTTTTAAGATTATCTCTAACCCAGAACTCTAAAATGCAGTCACATTCAGGGACGGACCCAGGGTGGGGCTTCCTGGAGCACGTTCCCCAGTTAAATTTTAATTTTTTTTTTTTTTGGTAGGTAAATTTTTTTTTTTAATCTTCAAACTTGATTTATTAAGATATAAATATAATAGTGCACATTTGCAGTGCACTCAGGACTCAGCACTCTGAAGATGATACATTACATATAATTTCTTTTTTTTCTTTTATATAAAAATAGTGCACCAATGAAAGTGGAGTCATGGACAGTGGGGGATGTGATTTATGCTAATTATAATATAAGTGTGCAAGGTTAATATAATTATTTATTTATTTGGGGATTGAATATTTTCAAGTACTTTTTCATTTTTCGGTCTCTTCTTACAAAAAAAAAAAATGTTTGGGGATAGTATGATTTATGCTAATTATATTATAAGTGTACAAGGTTAATATAATTATTTATTTGTTTGAGAATTGAATATTTTCAAGTATTTTTTCATTTTTCGGTCTTTTCTTACCAAAAAAAAATTTCGGGGCCCGTACCATCCTTGTGCCCCACTAGTACAAACGCTTCGTGTCCGCCACTGGTCACCTTTACACTAAAATATAGTTTCTCTTATTCTATCCTATTAACTCATTTCCAACCCAAATTTTTAAATTCCAACCAAATGAACAATGTTTCTTATATTTCAACTTTAAATTAGTTTTAATTATTATGTTATTGGAACTATTTATTTTATCATAAATTTAATTACTACACGTGAACTTCTTTACATTAATGATAAAATGGGAAATACATCAAATATATTTAATTTCGTTATTTAATTCTCAAAATTAGTATATTCTTCCCACAAATATTTTAAAAAAATAAATTGATCACTACAAATATTAATTCAATTCAACTAATAAATAATTTCATAACTTGTTCAAAAAAAATTATTATTTTCATAACAATTGGTTAAAACAGGATAAAATTGGAAAATAAGGGGATTTGTTTTTTTCCAGTTGGTTGCAAAAGGGGCAAAATCAAAAAATAAAAAACAAAACATGCCTACCGTTTTCAAAAGGAAGGATGCAGTCTTCAACCCAGAGATGTCGTTCTCAATAGTGCAGTGCCATATATATATGGCGCTGCACAATTCATAAACTGTAAAATTGCAGTTTTACCTTTCTTGATAGAGTTCCGACTGGAGAAAAGAATGATGGTAAAAGTCTTGATTTTGCAGTTTTGAAGTCCCGATTGGAGATGGCCTAAAGAAAAGAAAAAATTGTAAATTGACAACAATTTTAATAAATTAATATTTTTAGTAAAAAATTCATCAAACTCCTTGAAATACATATTAGATAATTATTTACAATGTCAACTTAATAAATGAATCATATGTCATGTATCAAAAATTAACCAGACTTCATAATACATTAAGCCTTGTTTGGCCCCTTTTTTGTAAATCAAATTTATTCAACACTCAATCATCTATTTGAGTCGAACCTACCATGTTTTACTTTTCAAATATTTTTTAACCACACATCCTCTCAAAAATACTATTCCAAATCATAATTTTTCCCAGATAATGGGGTCTCAAACAAGGGCATTAGAAAATCGAAAAATATTGGATGATAAGTCATAGAGAAATATTAAAAAATTATGCATATGCAATTCAAATTAATTTAGGAGCATATTTTTGTAATAAAAAAAGTTTAATATTTTGTAAGTTTAAACAAAAATTTCAGTTTTGATTTTTTTTTTTTCAAAAAGAATTTTGAAATTATTTATTTTATATTCCTAATTAGAATATAATTGAAAATTATATTTCTTTTAATATGAATTAATTAATGATTTTAATTAGAGCTTAAGGGTGTTATTGACAAAAAAAATCTAAATGTGTTGTAGATTAATATTATTAACAAATATTAAATTTTTTAAACAAAAATAAATTAAATATTAAAGGTAATATTAACAAAAAATAAAAATTTGAGGGTGTTATTAATAAAAATAATATTTAAATATATTGTAGATTAGTATTATTAACTAATAATTATTATATTTAATGAAAATAAATTAAATGATAAGTAACATTGACTGAAAACAATATAACTATTTAAATGTAAAATGAGAAATCAAATATTTTTCACTCTCGTCGTCATTTCTAATATATTTTAAATTAAATTAAATTAATTTAAAATATAATCATATGAAATCATATTTGAACAATAAATAAATGAGAAAGTGTAATACTATGAAATTATATTATAATGTTATAAATTTTTGGATAACAAATTAATAAAATTAATTATTTAATGTTATTAAATAATGGGTAGTGGTATATATGGTATATAACTGAATATAAAAGGGTAAAATAAGTATTCAAAAGTTTTTTTTTTGTTCTTTTATATATTGTAGAACACTAGATTGTAGATATAGATTAATTAGTAAGCGCGGAAAATTTTAATTAATGAAGAAAAAGTATTTATTGAACTTTTAAATTTTGGTATTTTATAAATTTTGTTTGGTAAATGATTTTTGTTTATAAACAAAGAATGTGATGTATTATGAGGTAAAAAAAAATGTGCATTTAAAATGTAATTTGAAAAATATGTTATTTATAAACTTTATATATTTATAAATAAGTTGCCTAATGGAGGATAAATACAATCTTGAAACGATTATTATAGAAATTAGAAATACAAAACCGGCCAATTGAAAGTAGGGGTGGGCAAAAATCGATCGAACCCGCCCAAACCGACCCAACCCGATCGATTTTGGTCGGTTTTTCATGAAAATTGGGTTGGTTCGGGTTTTTTTTAAATTTTTTTTCGGGTTGGGTCGGGTTGCGGGTTGGGTGAATAACCCGACCCAAAAAAAAAGACGGTTTTTTTTTTTAAAGTAATGAAACTTGACTTATTTAAATATTGATTGAACATATTTTAATTTTATTAGTAAGTGTTCAATTTATTGTATTTTTTGTTATTGTAATGTACATAATTGATTTGAATTAAAGATAGATTCATGAGTTTTTTTTTTTCAAAATTTTTACTAATTGGGCCAAAGTTCAAACCGATCGAAATTTGTTGGGTTGGGTTTGAATTCGTAATTGGATTGGGTTGATTTTTTATCAACCCGACCTTAGTGAGTTGGGTTCGGATTGGGCAAAAAATAGACTCAACCCAACCCACACCCACCCCTAATTGAAAGGGAAACGTGGTGCCTTAAATGTCACATTTTTGTTATAGATTTGTCATATCAAGTTGAATTCAATAGTTAAAAAGTATTTTTTCTTCTTTTTGCCCTTTTCGTGCAGGAGCTCACGTCTATGTGTTTTGGGGGATACAAATGGGTCTTACAAACATTTTTCTTCTTATTGTTGTAAAATTATCAAAAAATAAGAACAATAAAATAGAGAGGTAGAGAGAATTCATTCTCATTAGCACTTTTAAATGAATTGTTTAGGCCCCTATTTATTGAGATTGACAATGACACAATCGTAATATGTAAAGTTCACAGGGATATAATTGTAATGTCATTCTCTCTCTCTCTCTCTCTCTCTCACACACACAAATATATATATATATATATATATATATATATATAACACTCCTCCTTGAATGACATATTAAGCAATTGCCTGCCTCGTTAAAACTTTGTTAAGAAAATCAAGTGGGATAAAACTTGAGCGAAGGAAAAAGAGTACAGTTGCTCCCTCTGATGTTGATCATCCTCAATCATTGAGTATAATGTTCGAGTAGAACAAACCATGTACTGAATCTTGAAGTTCTGAATTGCTGCCTCGTTAAAACCTTGTCAGTAAAACCTAGTAAGACAAAACCTGGACGAATGAAAAAAAGTACAACATGATTCTTCCCCTGAAGTGTGTAATCGAGGATTCATGAACTTCTTTGATATCATCTTTTGGATGGAATATGTATATATACGAATCTCCTTGTGTAGTCGATATCATAACATTCTTCATAAGATGTCTATGATTTTCTTCATTTATTGATATCATTCCAGTATAACAATGTGTTGCTGAATTATAACTCGTCGATAGCTATGATAATGCATCAAAAACCTTACCAGGGAAATCATGTGGGACAAAACCTTAGCGAATGGAAGAAGAGTACATTATTCTCATTAATATACCTTAACTGCTGTCTCATTAAAAACCTTACTAGGAAAATCCTGTGTGACAAAACCTTAGCTAAGGGAAAAAGAGTGCAACGCGTATTTATTTCTTTCATGGAATATCACAAGTTTATTGATGCAATCACGAATCTTTTCATCACACGTATCATTTATGATGAGCTTTATATAAATCGTTCATAGCTGTTTTATGATGTCATAACATGCTATATTAAGTAATGTTTTACTAATTTACCGATTGCATCTTCACTTTTGGTGAATAATCAAATCTAGAATTCACTTCTGGTGAATAATAAAATATTCATTTTCAAATTCACTTCTAGTGAATAATCAATTTCCCAGATATCATAAATAGTACACTCCAATATCGATTTCAACATATTATATCATGGAGTCATTTATATCATTCTATAGTGATACTACTCTGGGTATATTGAATCTTTTAGTGATTATACATGTACGTTCTTGCATCTCATAAACCACAATTTCTAATTTGTATAAGTATAATCAATCATTGAAATAGATATCAATTTCGACATATAATCTACAATCATTTTACTTGAAATCCCAACGTACCGCGATCAACTGGTACATCAAAGAATACTCTCAAAGTATCGAGATGAGAATAATACATTTTGATCTCACTCATTCGTATATCAAAGAGCTCAAGCTAGTGATTTAGATCATAATATATCCACCATATGTCATGCCAGTTCTATGAAAAATTTCGCGCGCAACGAGTCGTCTTTTACGATTATCTAATATTTTTCATTTGCACAAATAACTACTGGCTTTATTAGGGGTGGACATGATTCAGTTTGGTTTGATTCTGGTTCTGGTTCCATTGAAACCAAACCGAACCATGAACCGTTGATTTTTTTACCAATGGAACCAATCGATTTTTATAAAAACCTGAACCAAACTGAAACATGTACGTTCTGGTTTGGTTTGGTTCCTAATACATTACTTGAATTTTAAAATATAAAAGCAAATTATCATATCATCACATACCGTATCTACAACCATAAGTTAGTACTTAGTAATGATTAACGAAATTCATTTACCAAAGTCTAAACTAATACACAAATATCAAGTTACATCTTCATACAAAATATTGTCTAATAACAATGATTTAAAAATGTAGATGAATGAGTCATTGATAGAGATTAATTATATCAAGCTACATGACTACGTCTTCATACTTACCTAAAAACTATTAGCATAAAACAAACAAAATTAATGCACGAAACACAAGATGATGCCTATAATCTCATAATACCTCTTTGAACTACAAGCATCATATTTTAGGACGAGTTAACAAATGTCCAGATTTCATCAAAAAGGTGAGGGATACGTAATGCATGAAATCTTCCACCGAGTAAAAGAAGATGTGAGAGCCACATTGATATATTTTCAGTTACACAGTAAGCAAAACCTCTTGCAAGTTACATACCAAAAATGGAAAAGGAAAAATAAGAGAGGATTAAAGAAAAATAAATTTACATTTCTGAAGGTATAAACAAGTTAAGACCTAGATTATCAAAATATTAGATAAAGTTAATTTTTTAACTTTTAAGACTAATTAAAAAAAATTGATCTAAAATGGGCTTGGGCTTTGGTTCTTGGTCTGGTTCTCGGTTCTAGAACAAGAACCGGAACCGAAACCAAAACCATTTGGTTCTTCATACTAAGAACCAAACCATAATTTATTTATTTATTTATTTATTTTTTGTAAAACCGAACCGAACTGCTCGGTTTGGTTCGGTCTGGTCATTTTGCCCACCCCTAGGCTTTACTCATTTAACTGTTTGGACTTCAGGTCCTATAACAATAATCCCTACTTTGGGATTTTTATATTTGGTCAAACTATTATAATTTCATCAACATCATTTTCATAAAAGGATTGTTTATGTATGCAGTCGACTTATTTATCGATTTCATTTCGTCTCAATATAAACATAACATAGAGAGATCTCTTTATATTTTTATCATCAAGCCTGAATCTCTTATCATTTAACTATGTCTCTTTTACTCACTATGAGTATTTAGCCTCAAATGGAGCATTTCAATTATTCAAGAGATATTTATTGTTTGGAATCGATTGTCATTATGCTTCAGGCATAATTACGATTTAAGCTTGATCACGCTTCATGCGTTTTATTGTTTAATTTCCCCAAGAATCTTGTTTTATATCGGTCCGCTAAAAATTCCGCAACACGTGTCATTCATAATTATGGATATAATCACAATATCATATCTAAATGCGTTTTGTTGGAGTGTATATAGATATCGCACTTCTTAGAAATCATAAAGCTTTACAAGCTAATCTTTATTTTATCGTATTGACATGTTTGTAGAATATTGCTGCATGAGAAATATTTATATTCAAATTGTTCTCGTAGCAAATAACTTGAGGCTTTTAATATGCTAAACCATTAGCAACATAATGTTCTATTATCTTAACTAAAGATTTTGAGATATATTCATGCTATCATTTATCATTTTGCTCGTAATATCATTACTTGAGCAAATAATCAGTCATTCATTTTCTTAAGGAGATAATCAATTTGCTTTTGATAATAAGCAGCAATGAGATTTTTTTTCTTCAATGAATGTCATTTTGCATTCTCAATAAATCTCATTATTGAATTGGAATCTAACTAATCATTATAGAACTTCTGGTTTAGCAAGATATTTCACTTGTACATGTGTATGAACTTCTGGTTCAGTACAGTATTTATTTCATATATCTGTATAGTACAAATCAGTATACCTTTATTACTTTTAGTGTACCAAAAAAATCAGGTACAATATCTAAGAAAATATCTCACGTTCTCAATCTTGTCATCAAATCTTCCCTTATATCGAAAAAGGTAATGACGCATTATCTCATTGTCCCCACATTTTCAATAATTTATTCCATTATTTCTTGATGGAATCAATATCACGCAGAGCACTCCTTTACGCGTTTAAATAGATCGTTTGGGAAGAAAATTAGATCCATAAAAAAATGGATGTTATATTATCAAATATTCGCAAATATTATTCTAATCTTCCGGTCAATGTTTTGAAAAATATTTACCGAATTCGACTTGAAAGATTGAGGCTGCTGATGGATCAAGCCATTCCAGAAGATGTTCATTGGTTGATAGAAGCAAAAGTTCAATTAGATGGTGAATTACCAAATTCATTTTCTAAGCATATGCCTGGCTTAGGTAAGAGTACTTTCGCAAAGAAGCGAAGAGAAAAAAGATTAAACGGTTGTTACAAATGTGCTCGATGGACATGTGATACCCGTTATAAATCAATAAGATATTCGTCCAGAAATCGAGATGATAAAATAAATTTCATTAAGAGTGGACTGAGTAAGGAGTCATTGGATGATATTCTATTGACTCTTGAGACGTACCCTTGTGGATATGTGCTGCGTGAGCTCCTTTCTCTATAGGCTCAATATAACGATGATAAAGACCGTTATAGTCTCAATAATATAATAGCAAAAGATCATGTTTGTCCGACTGTTATAAACAATGATGTTTTGGCTATTCAGCATTGATACAAGGTAAATCAGTATATTGTGCGTATATATTTGCTCATATATTTATAAAATATTTTAATGTTTCATTTCTCGAGCATTGATAAAGTGTGATTGAAAAATCACCAAAATGTGATCTTTATCAAAAGTAGTGTGATTTAGTCAAAAGTAAATTTTCACTTTTTCAAAAGTTGAGCAGTAAATAGTGAATTTCTTCGGGTTTAAAATGTCAAATATTTTTCACAATTTCATGCATCCAAAAATATCATTTACTCATAAGTTTTTCCTTTCTTATACTGTTAAAGATGGAAGGACCAGAATTTCGACAGATCAAAATTATCTGTGTATTTTGTGGATCAAAAGTAGGAAAAGGTTTTGGGTATCTAGAATCAGCAGTGGATCTAGGAAAGAAGTTGGGAGAGAAATGTATCAATCTTGTGTATGGAGGAGGTAGTAGTGGATTGATGGGTTGTGTTTCCCAATCTGCTCAAATAGAGCGAGTGAAAGTGATATGCGTTATACCTGTTCCTTTGGTAGATATTGCAGGCAAAACACGAGGGCATGAAGTACATACATTATCTATCCATGAACGCATAACTTGTATGTTATATGGTTCTGAAGCCTTCATAGTCTTGCCCGAAGGTTTTGGTACTTTAGAAGAAATCTTTAATATTACCTCATGTGCTCAATTGGATCTTCATACTAACCCTATTGGACTTTTAAATTTTAACAATTTCTTTGATGGTTTGCTAACATTTCTTAATTATGCTGTGGAACAGGGATTCATCTCTCTATTTTCTAGGAGAATCCTTATTTCTGCTCATACTATCGAGGAACTGCTGGATAAGTTGCAATCATATATTCCAATACAGAATCCAGCAGGAGTTATGATAGATTGGTCGCAAGGAAGGGGAATCATGCGAAAATGGAGTCCGGTTAATGCAAACTTAACCTTGTAAACCTCAACAGGATTAGGGGTGGTAGAGTATGGAGTATTCTTACTCTTGAGACACACAAAAAGATTAGGGGTGGTAGAGTACGGAGTATTAATACTCTTGATACACACCTCTACTTTTGAGGATCGTAAATATTTTCCCCTTTTGTGTTTTGCATGTATCTCTTTTCAATATGACTCTTTTGTACTTCTTCAAGAGCAATAATAATAATATCATTTCAGTATGTTTAGATGATAATATTTACTTCTTCTGGAGTAAATATGTACTTATTCTGGAGTACATAAGTGCTTGTGTAAGAACTTTGATCAAATCTATTTATTTCAATCATATAATATTTATCTCAAAATATTGATGAGATTATTTTCATATTAGCCATATCTGTGCTATCATGTGATATTATTTTATCATACATCAACATTTTCTTGTTGAATAATTCATTTTTATCTGTATTTTTAATACAGATAATGGTAACATCTGGTACCGTTTGATAAAATATTTTATCAACATTCACTAACCTTTTGGTATTGATAATTTCTGGTATCATTCAATAAAATATCAAATAACAATAATATTGTATATATATTAACAATAATACTAAGGTTATACCACCACGTCTTTATGTTGATAACAACCTCTATTATGTTAGAATTAATCAACAACTGAGGTGTTTCTGAAATAATATAAAATATAAATATATGTAAAGTATTCCATGTATTCAATCGATAAACCGACCATATAGGCGGTGTCAATATAATGAAATAATTACCTTTCATAAATGAGCAAGTCATATCTTCAAATCCAGTCAAGGTATTCATAATAGTCCGATCTGTTACGATAGTGAGTCATATCCAGTTAAGGTATAAATCAAGTCCAAAATAACTCAATCCATCACGGTATGGCAATGATTATATTACTTATACCTTGTTTAAAAATCTTTAATTTATCTTGTTGATCACATATTAATCGTTAATTTTCTATTAATATACTTTTACGTATTATCAGGGGTAAAATGGTCCATATTTTAATATATTGCTCATATGGATAAATTGAAACCGTCAATACGTTTGAAATTTAATTTAGAACAAACTTACTTTTGGTCCAAAGTTCAAAATCTCGCCGGAATTGCTTCAAAAATAGTTTTTACGAAATCGCCATGTTCGACCATCGGAAAATGTCCAAAGCTGCACCAAACAGAAAAGTAAGACCATAGAAAAATAAAAAACGTCGATATGAACAAACTGCCTTTTGACACCGTCGCCGAAAAATGCCGCATGCGCCCCCACGCGCCAAGTCGAAGTCCGCACTTGGGCTTCACGCGCCTCTTTCTCCAACGCGCCGTTCTGCCGCTACCGGCACGCGCCGATGCTGGAGAATCCTCTCGCCACCGTGGTTTCAGATCTAGTCTCCGATCGTTGATTGGATGTGTAGTTTTGCGTAGATCTGCTTTGAAAGTTTCGGATTATACACTTTTTTCACATTTCTTTTTGCACAACATCGCGACCATGTTTCTTTCCTTGTATGGAATTTTTTGAATCATACAAAGATGTAAAATTTTCATCTTTCTTGAAGTTTTCAGATCTACAATATGTGGGTTATTTTCTAAAGTCAAAAGTGTTTGGTTTGTGAAAGGAAAACATTGATTAATAATAATCAGGTTTCTGATACAAATGTTCATCATTTAGATGCAACTGCAGAGCATATTCCCGTCGTATTACTCAATTTGCTAGAGACTCGTGCTGATAACGTGTTGTAAAACTACCAAAATATTAGAACAATAAAATAGAAAGGTAGAGAGAATAGAGAGAATTAATTCTCATTAGCACTTCTAAATGAATTGTAAGCAATGATACAATCGTAATATGTAAAGTTTATTGGAGTGTAATTGTAAATGTCATTCACACACACATATATATAATATATAACAGTTATGTTTTTTTTTTTTATCGGTCATATTAATATGTTAAAAAAAACCTTTCAATTGTAGGTCAATTATATTTCTTTGACATAAGCGTGACACTCGCAAAGTTTTCAAGAATAGGTTGCGCTGAAACTTGATTCCAAGAAGATTTTTAATACAATATTAGTCATAGTGTTGCTATCCGAATGGCTAAATTTTTGTGTTTTTTCTATGCCATTAAGCTCGTAATGTGTTGCTTGATTTCTTTCGGCACTAGGCACGCATTTATTGAATACAACGGTGAAAGATGCCACCTAAGAAAAAAGTTAAAATCTTGTTCATTCATTTGAAGATCACAGTCCACGATGGTCCATATTCTCATTTCAAGGAATTCATAAAATCATTATTCTACTAAAAATAAAAATCCTTAAATCAATCCAACCACAAGAATCATCCTCAAAAGGGCACTTCTCGTACAAACTATTATAACAGTCAAAATTATAAGCCTACAAATTCAGCCGAACTCTTGGATAAAATTTGTTTGTAATTTTTTTCTATAAACGACTACGTGAAAATATCTCATTGGTCCATTTTTTTAAAAGTTTGATCAAATAATCTCCTCTACCAATTTTTACTTTTCAAATAAATAAATAAATGGATCAATAAAATATTATCACTTCAATATTTATAAACAATAGTTTATAAACAATTTACTAGACAGAGGCTAGTGACACGACACAATTAGAATCGTAACAAAAGGGGCTAGTGATGAATCTGATAACTTCCAATACTAAAATCAAAAAACGAGAAAAAATTTAGTCGTCGAATACTTCAAAAAAGGACTTGTATGTATTTGAAAATAGACACTTGACAAATTAACAACACAGTTACAAGGGAAGAGGGGAGACTTTATGGTTACAACTTACAACAAATCCTGACCTATCAAATGTATTGAAGACCTTCCCAGCCTTATAGGAACTTCCTAATCAATAGCCAAAGCAGCATTTAATAACAAGAAAATGAATAATAAGAAAATACTTCCTCTCAGAGTTGGAGATGTTTTAAATCAAAATAAACTCAAATGCTACAGCATGAAAGTTAAAATGGTGTCTCAGATGGAAAATTGAAGGGAGAAACACCCACTCTTTCTATTTCTGGGAAGCCTTGTCTAAAATAGCGCTTGAGCTCTCTCCACAACATAAACAATATGCTCATCCACATCCCACATCAACAATGCCCAGAATTTATGACTCAATCAGACAATACTCGGTGCATCCCCTTCCCAATTGCAAATCGCGCGATTCCAGCGAGTTCTAATGCAATCAACCAATGGTGCATGTTGAGGAGGCTCGGGTTTAGACACTTCAACAGAATTCTGTTTCTCGCCAGAAGGCCCTGACACATCTGCCATGAATTCCTCCGGCGTCCACCTTGGGGGAACTGAAACTCTCAATTTTGTTAGCCTAGGTCGTTGTATCGGATTTTCAGTTCCAGACGATGCTTGGCTGCCGTTCACAATTGATTTTGCTATCCCATTAAAGTGGTAAAGATCAAAGACCTTCTTACCCATCAATCCGGTTGAATCTTTCACGCCACCTAAACTCTTGTCTAAATCCAAAAGAACCTGCCAAAATTCGCTCCAGACAATGAAACCCGTGCTGCAAAGATGCTCAAGCTTCTCAGACGGAAGGTTAATGCTTGTTTCCTTTAGGACTTGATGGAAGCCTTCCACACTAATGAACCCACCACCTCCACTTTGGTCTTGGGCATCAAATGCTCTCCGTATTTGTGATTCTCTACTTTCAAGTTCGTTCTCGTCTTGGACTCTAGTATCAAGAGCAAATAATACTGTATAATGAGATTCACTTCCCACTACCCATATTGGCCACCTTGGACATTTCAGATACTGGCCAACCTTACAAAAATTGAGAGACTCTAGCAGAGTGAGGAATCCAACTTCGACAGGTGTAGAGATGCCATTCACAAACATGCCACCTCCTAAGTCCATCTTCCCATCAAACACATTAGCAGCAGCATTTCCAGAAAGCAGTAGGTTTACGATTTCCTGTATGAGAACAGTCATGTTTAGGGATAACCATGGAAAATTATAAGTGAAGCATATCTAGTTTGGTACAGAGAACAATCTAATGAAACTTTCATCAATTTATAGATACCTGTGATGCATGCCCAAATGGAGCAGTTACCAATGGTTGACTGGGGTCATCCCTATCTGCTTGAACGTTTTCCTAAATGGTTCATGAATAATGAATAAATATATTAGTCACATTACTCACATCAATGACAAAGCAAGAGGTTAACAAAAATAACTGAAAATGAATGTGACAAGCCATGTAAACTAATTATAACTTCGCTCCAGTTAGCTTCAGAATACACTGACTATTAACCCAGGAGGGACTGGAGTAGCACACATAATAAAGGCATATCCATGTACAATCAATGTGGGATCTAACCTTCTCTTATTCTCTGTTCGGCTAGATTTAAATAGAATTGAAATTATTTGGTTGATTTATTTGTGTTTTCTAAGTAAGATGTGGGGTTAAAAACTAGAGAGAGAAAATGTGTATGGTTAAAAAGTGGTATGGGAAATTGTGTAAATTAAATTTTGTGTTTTTTTTGTCTTTTTGCCAAATTAATGAGGGCCGCCGAACAGGCCCTTAGTTACACTGGTCAAAAACAAATTTTGGTTTAATACATATATATACACAAAAAAGAGTAGCTATATTATGATGTATAACTTCGATAACAGAACAATCCAGAATATTCATTGACCAAATATTCTCCTTTAACTAGCAATTGATTAAATGAACAAAAATCTAAAAACAACATCCACACCTAGAAACTTTTCCTGCCCCAGCTGCTGTATGTTTGAATAATTAATCTAACAGAAGAACATAGCAATGGCATATATGAAAGCAATGGATAGTTATTTTATTTTTATTTTTTTTGAAAAAATGATTCAATTTTTAGTGTGTTGTATTTATCGCACATCTGTTCATATGATATGACACGTTCCAGTAATTGCCTCTATCTTTCAGATGTCAAATTAATCCCACATGTCGTGATTGAGGAACCATTGTTCTTTTATGATTAACTAGTAGTAAGCATGTGCCTTACACGTCTTATGTATATGATGAATATTAAAGTAACTTTTTTTAAGTACTAATATTGTTTTTGAAAATAATTGACGTAATTGGTATTGTTAGAAAAAAATTGTAAATGGTAAATTGACTTCAATTCTTAATATATTAATATTTTATTGAAAATTTTAGTCCAGATCTTCAAAATATATAGTAGACAATTATTTAAAATGTCAGCTTAATAAATAAATAACGTGTGATATATTAAGAAGTAATATTTTATCATAAAATAATTTCTTAATAAAATATTTATGATAAATCGCAAGATTATGTAAAAAACTATATATAGATAAATTGAATTAATTTGTGAGCATATTTTTATAATGAAAAAAGTTAAATATTATGCTCTTGTTTGAGAGAAATTAAAATAAGATTTTAATTCAAATCAAAGTCAAAAATTAATTTTAAACACACATTTCATCGGGCCAACAACTTTTCAACCACATTTTATTAATTTTTATCAAAATCTAATTTTAATAATCACCAAACAATGACTATATAAATTTAAACTAAAACTCCAGTTTTGATTTTTTTCTTTTTCAAAGAGTTTTGAAATTATTTATTTTATATTTTTAATTAGAAAATAATTAAATATTATTTTTCTTTTTATATGGATTAATTGATGATTTTGATAAGAATTTAAGTGAGTTTAAAAATAATAACTTTCACTCTCACCTTAAATAATAACTTTCACTCTCACCTTACTTTGAAAAAAAAAAAAATCCATTTTTATCAATAACTAAAACATAATTGCTTGATTTAATAATAGAGAAAATTCATTAAATGCATAAACACACTCTTTGAAATGTTTAATGGAGTTATCATGAGAAATGAAATTTGATCGGTCAATACTCTAAAAGTACATTAAAAAGTAACGACGCTAAATTAATATTAATTGAATAACCAATTTTGATTAGTCAATGTGGACAAATTAATGTTTTTGAAACAAGAATTAAAATAAATGTAAAATAAGTTTCAATAAATGAACTAAGGGTATTATTGAGAAAAAGAAAAAAAAAATGTGAGGATAAAATGAGAAATCAAAAGATTCCTACCGATGCACACTTTTAAGATATTGTACATGTATTGTATTGTATTGTATATAAAAAGCAAGAAAAGTTGTGAAAAAAGGGTGTATAACGTACCAGTCCTCGAGAAAGCAAGGCAGATATTAGAAAAAGTAGTGCTCCCATACGGCTACGAAAAACAGGGAGCATTGCTTGAAGCTTCTGAAATGCACTTGAATGTGAAGTGTATGTGTGAACTCTCAGAAGCTTCCGCAAGTCAGAGCCAGAATCAATTGAAAGATCTTCAAGAACATTTGCAATAACCTGCAAAAGGAGATAAAAATGAATAGAAGCGGAATATTTAGTTTATAATCATTGCAATCACGTTTCATCTTAACATGCTTCCTACCCTACATAATAGTGTGGGACTTTAACGTATAAATAAATAGCATCAGCATTATCAGTAGAAGTTTCTCATAAAAGAGATTTATGAAGGTACTGCAACTGCACGGGTAAACTTCGTAACCAGACAAAATGTTACACAAGTGTGGAAAAATAACTATGTTTACCTCATCTGCCGGGCATTCAACTGACCCCTCAATGTCACCATCGAGAATATTGAGGGATGTTATTACAGCTTTTTCATTACTTCCACATAGAAAGAGTATCTCATTCATACTCTTCACCAAGGCTCTGTTTAGAAGCAGAAAATTTTACGACAATTTTTTGTATGGAAAGAGAACCAAAATCTACAAAATGAACAAGCATTACTTTCAAGGGAAGGTAGACTGCCAGATATGCCTCATTCAAGAAATATAAGATCCTGTATTGAGGTTCACAATAGTTTGCCAAATTTCGTTTAAACTTTGAAATTGTTTGCACAAAATGAAAAAAACTGGCTCAAGATGAAATTCAGGTGATGCAAAATACCCAACTCTGATATGTGAGATTGTGAGTTATATATATATATATATATATATACATGTGTGTGCGTGTGTTATTAGAACTTGTTACATGACAATGGTGGAAAATTTGAAATCATATTGGAATATAAGCTGATAGAATAAATCAAAAATACTGGAAAATAAGTGTCTCGAAAAAAAGCTTTAAAAAGTTGGGCTGCAGTTTTCTATAACAAAATTGACATAACAGAAACAATGAGATGTGAGTTTCAAAGAATTGAGCTACTTTGAAGCTCCGGAGGAATACATAGGTAACATTTCAAATAATAACTTTTCTAGCTTCTGTAGTCTTTCCTCTTTTAAGTTCTGGCTCTGGAATGAAGTTGAAGGTAAAACCAAGTGTAATCCTTAAAATGAAAGCAAATAAAGAGATCCTCTACCTTGACTTTTTGTCTTCGGAAAGAGAAAAAATATCTCCCGCCACATATTCATTCTTGGACGCTCTTCTCAAACCCAATCTTGTTGACATGTTTGGCGCAACTTCAGATTCTTCCAGAGAAAATAGAAGATATTTGAATACAAAAGCCTGCACAGCCAAGAGAAAGTTTTGCCAGCAGAAGACTATACAATGTAAGACATGCATTAGCCTTAAAATCACACACTTCACTCAAATGCTCATCATTATAACACTCAGTATAATATAGAAAACCCCGTTTCTTTACACTGGTACAGAAATTGTTTTGCAGAACCCATCCCATCAACAATGAAAAATCTAGAAACAATGTTAAATATGCCCAGACCACAAGGTCAAAAGAGAATAACACACTTCATTTATTTTTCCACATTAAATTACTTCCTCTACATGAGAAAAGTGGACTAAAACATATTCTGAGATGCAAAACAATGTGCCATTGGATTCCTAGTTTCGTTGCATCTAAGAAAGAGCATATACAATAGGCGAGTAAGCAAAAGGAAATAAAAAGCTTTTAAGTGATGAATTTATAGTTAGCCTCCAGGCAGTAAAACCATTGTTTAGCACAGAACAAAACTGAAAGTTTTTATTTTTAGATGAAGCTAAATGAATATTCAGGAGAGGTTAAAAATGGAATCGAGTTACTAGAAATGCAACCTAAGATCACCTTGTAGAAGCTCATTTTAGATCAGCTCAGTAGCTAACAAACCATATTTTCCAAATTCATCAATTTATCTAGCTTTCTTACAAAGCTACAAATAAGAACATTCGTGAAAACATAAGAGCCCTCGCTCTTATATTCGGTTCAGAGATTAAAGCACATTTAAGATTAACGAATAAGTAATCAGGAGATGGTTTGAACTCGAGATAATGCTTGTAAGGAATTAAGCCAATCTTGAGCAATCAATTGCAAAGCTCAGGCTCAGAACACAAACAACCCCAAGTGGTTATTTATGCTAGGTACCAAGTTCCCTACACGAAATTAGGATGGCATTCTTAGAAAACAATTTTGTGCAGAAATTTATACATTTTAATTTACATAAATTTATTGAATGAACAGAAATATCAAGATTTTCCTGTCCTCAGAAGATATCCGATATCTCTTCAATTCTCTCATCCTTTTTTTTTTTTTTTTAATTCTTTATGAGTAAAGATCATGTGTAATTTCCTTTCAATCATTTTACTGTAGGCAAGTGGCTTTAGAAATCATTATTGAAACAACTCCTTTCTTAATTCAGTTCCTAGTTTCCAAATACTAAATGTAACGACTTGGGCCTCTTCCCCAAGCTGTTATATCATACACACTATCGATATCCCAATATCGATATAAGGAGCTACCCTATCGTGATTCACTACATCTAAAGTTTCACAGGTGAAAGACTCATCTTAACATAAAATTCAATTGAGTCCCAGTAGTGATTTTGCTGTTCAAGAAATCAATTTCAACTTGAAATTAATCTTGAAGGATGAAGCACATATAATTATTCAATATTGGCCAAGTGAATTGTAGTTAAACTGAACCTTAACATATCTCCTTTTATCCATAGCTCCAACAGCGTTGTTTTTTTTTTTTTTACCTACTCAGAAACTACAAACAAGAGTGTGTTGTTTCAGTATAAGCAAAAGTGTAAACACAACACAAGAACTTATACGCTAAATCTTGTACAGTGAAGATTCAATTTGGTGGGAAAGTAAGAAATCAAACTATTACTTGTATGGCTGCTAACACACCACAAGGCCCGCCTTCATGCTGCACAAGCCCCATAGATGTTTCTGGATCAGGGCTAAACCTAGAAGAAAAGTTATTTTCCCAAGGCATTAGAAAAACTATATGGACAAGCTTGTACAACAGAAGAAACAAGGAGGCAAATGAACTCATAGAAACAAAATAATGAACTTTGCAGATAACTGAGGTCCAATAAAGACATAATAACAACAGTGAAGTGCATATGTAAATGCATTCATGTGTACTTGCAAGTACTCACAACCAGCCATGTTTTATGTGTCCGCAGAAAGACCAACAATTAAATTGTTGTGGATTTTCATAGCACTAGTACCACAAAATTAATTTATAATGAAATCTATAAAGGTCATAAGGTCAGTGATGAACTTAGACAAATGACAAGCGATAGCCAGTTAGACATACAATATGGAGTTAATTGTCCCTTTGATCACTGAACTTGTACGCATGTCTTCGATCGATCACTGAATTTTAAAATGACAGTTTTGATCACTTAACATATTATTTAATTATCTCAATAATTACTAAACTATGTTTACGTCTTCGATTGCTCACTGAACTTTAAAATGTCAAATTTTGATTACTAAACTATGGGTTAATTGTCTCAATAATCACTGAACTTATGTATATGTCGAGTTTTGATCACTAAACTTATCAAAATAGTGGACGTTAGTCACTGACTTAACTTTTGTAACAAAATTAGCGACGTGACATACGGAATGTACATGTGGCATCATGCCACCTTGAACTAGCCAATCACAACACACCAAATTACAATGTAAGAAGGCTTTAAAAAGGTCATTGTCTACTCACTAAACTTTTAAAACGTTTTCGATTGTTTACTAAACTTTAAGTTGATCGAATTTTAATCACCGAACTTGTAAAGATGACATGACTGAACTGAAAATTTATAAATTTTCTTTCAAATTATCAGTTATATACAACAATCAACAATAAAAAAATGTTTTTAAAAAATTTAATGATCAATCGAAGACGTTCTTAGCAATTTCTTACTTAGCAATTTGATGTGCCGTGATTGGTTGACGAGCATTCCGTCTATCACGTCGTCAATTCTGTTACGAAAGTAAAGTCAATGACTAACGCCCACCATTTTGATAAGTTTAACGATCAAAACTTGACATTTACATAAGTTCAATGATTATTAAGACAATTAACCCATAATTTAGTGTTCAAAACTCGACATTTTAAAGTTCAGTGGCTAGTCGAAGACGTTTACATAAGTTCAGTGATCAAAACTTGATACTTTAAAGTTCAGTGATCGATCAAAGACATGGTCCAAGTTCAGTGATCATTGAGACAATTAACTATACAATCTGACTTATGATTCATGGATATCATTCAATGTACTCAACCTCTGCTTGTAAACACTCTCACTAATATAAATGGCTTGATAAGTATAGATGCTCAAAATTCTCAATTCTAACATTAACCTCATGTTTGGTGAGAATTAAAATCCAGATTTTAATTTAAGTTCAAGTCAAAAAATAATTTTAACCACACATTTGATGGGGTCACAACTTTTTAATCACTCATTTCATCAACTTTTATAAAAAAACTAAAATTTTGATTTTAATTCCCACCAAACGGAGGCTGAACAACCCCATCAGGGACAAATATTATTTGAAGATGAAATAGGGATGGCAACGGAGCGGGGCGGGTCGGCATGCTCCACGCCCCGCCCCATCTCGTCTCGGATAATTTGCCTTGTATCCGCCCCGTGCCCCGCTTAAAGGTGGGGCGGGTCGACAAATCGCCCCATTTAGTGAACCATTTATATTAGCCGGACGGGGCGAGTTTCATAAAACTAAACTATTTTGAATTAAAACCAAATCACGAGCTTCACACACACACAAAATGATCCATACTTAGTGGGAAAATTGGTTGTTGCCATTATACACCCTATCAATAAAATTGCTTGAAGAAAGTAATTAGCCATCTACATTGCAGTTTTTCTTGCTGCAACTAACAATGTTGGATATGAGAGATATATAGTAAATTACACTACACTAGAGAAGACTGAATTATTTTCTTTAGGAGTTTAACTTATTTTCTTTAATCTTTCTTGTATGTCTTCTGCTTCCATAATTCATTTTTATATTCAAAGTCATTCCATTGAATGAATAATTTTGTCTTGTCATTCACCAAAAATGGAGGAAATGTAGAATAAAATAAAGATTGAGAATAAAAATAGTGAAGGATCCGCTGATTTTCACACGATATTGATTTGTTAGTTAGTCAAGCATACCTCTTTTTTTTTTAAACTGGAGATCGGGTCGGGTCGGGGCGGGGCGGGGCGGGGGAAAACCGTCTCCGTCCCGTTTAGATCGGGGCAGAGCTTTTTTGCCCCGTATCCGCCCCACTGATCCATTTATGCGGGACGGTTCTACCTCTAATGGAGGCGGGGCTCCGTGGGTCACGGTTTTCATAGTTCGTTTTGCCATTCCTAAGATGTAAAGTCTTCCATCTAATGAGCATATAAGTGCAAACATTTGTTTTTGTTCAACTGTCACACCCCACTGTATATCACTATTCCTTAACCATTTAAGATTTCCATTACAGTTAAGATTTCAACCTTTAAAGTTAAAGCCATTACTTTTTCCAAATGCTGTTATTAGAAAGCTTGTTAATACTATCTGTCCAATGTTAAGAATAAGAAAGGAACCCCAAACATGTTCACCCAAAAAATAAAGATGAATTCAATTGTCTTTTCGAATATCCCCTTATCTATCAATTTTTGGTTCTAAGGTCCAACTTCAGGTGTGAAAGATTCACACCTCTACCAATGCTATCAATATTGAATTTTGAGCCCTAATCAGTTGAGAGATCTACTTGGACCACCTACTCGGAAGATCTACACCTCTATCAATTTTGAGTTTTGATGTCCACCTACTCAGTTGAAAGATTTACGCCTCTATCTAGTTATAGTTTTGAGGTCCACCTCCTTATTTGAGAGATTTACCATCCACAACCTACTGATTTGAGAGATCTACACCTCTATCAATTTTTTGTTTTAAGGTTCACCTACATACGTCTAAGTTTTACGCCCATACCAATTAATGGCGTTTAATACTCAAACTAATTTGAGAGATCCATTCCATGCCTCTATCAATTTGATTATGAGATCCATCTACTTATGTGAGAGATTTACGACCCTGCCAGTTAATGGTTATGAGTCCACATACTAATCTGAGTAACATATGTCCCCATCAATTTGGGTTTAGAGTTTCACTGACAATGACAAGATATACACCACTATGAATTTATTGTTTTATATCCACCCACTTATGTGAGATTTACCTTCCTACCAATCAATAGTTATAATAATTTGAGAGATCGACGTCTCTAGTTTTTGGTTTTGAGGTCCACCTATAATGTGGAGAGATTTACACCTCTATAAATATATGGTTTTATCCACCTATTATCGTGAGAGATTTAATCCTCTATTAAATAATGGTTAAGAGTCTTCCTACTAATTTGAGAGAGCTATTTCCATTAAAAAGAGGAGGGGGGGGGGGGGGGGGGGGGAATTTGAGGTCTACCTACACATTCTAGAGATTTATGCCTGAACAATTAATGGTTTGAGCCCCTAATAATTTGTGAGTTCTGAAATCACCAAGCTACTATCATGCAAAATAACAAAATTTCTGGTTTAGCACATCAAAGTGGCCATTCTTTTTGAAGAAGTAAAATTAGTTGATTAATTATGTGTGCACTGTTCAATCATTAATTTACAAAGTTTGTTGATAACAATGCCAAAATGTATTTACTCTTGAATTTCATGACACGGAACCAAGCTTGCAGCTAAAAATCACAGATTCACAGCATTACCATATTATGAAAGGTGTGAGTTATGACTAGTAATTAATGACGAAATACAGCAGCTATATACAACAAATAATACTGCGTTGTTCACAACAATGTTAAAACTAAACCTTGGGCAAGAACCCATTTCCGTGAGTATCCATAGCTATATTTCTAAAATCATGCTTGGCTACTGGAAAGCAGTGTTGCAATTTATTTCCTCTCTTCTTCAGACATCATACCTCATTCACAAAATTTTAACTTTTTCTCTTTAACCTTGTTGCAATTTATACAAATGATCAATCGATCAATTGATTATAGCAGAAGATCATCACCAAGCATATATGCAATGAGTTAAAACTTGACATTTAAACAATTTACCTAATACCCTGATTACTCCACTGAGCAAGAACATCTTTACTAACTTCACTCCCAAATATCATCGCAAATAGATGGTGAGCCTCCACCGAGGATAACTCCATCCCCAAATTTCCAGTCTTGTCCTTGCATTTCTCAAAGGTAACGCTCTTACCCTTTCCCTCATCTCCAGAACCACTAATTTTTACTTCCTTTACACTCTCCTCGCTCTTCAGAACAGATACAGCGGAGCTTTTGGTTGCTGCCATCCTCTTTTCCGCTGCAGCAGCCATCAATTCCCGCTGCAATCGTCGATTCTTCACTTCGGGCGACTCCTCCGGCACTTCTTTGGAGTCATCCCCCGGTTTGCTCCTCTTCGGCTCCGGAGACTCGTGCTGCTGCATGTTCATTCTAAACGCCATCTTCAAATCCTCCTCGTCTTGATCCGCCATTTGTAATTATATAAAGCTATATGTATATATTAATGAAAATTTCGATCCTTTCGACAAAATACAACTCAACATTTCATCTTTACCTTAATAAATTAGGGTTTTCATTTGATACGGAAAGAACATTTCGATTCCTTTCTTCAAGTGTATATAAATGCACTATACGCGTATATACATATGTAAAGAAATCCAATTAAACTCAGAAAATGAATGAAATGCAGCAGATTAATTGGAAATAATAACGGAAATGTCAGGTGGATCACAGAGACGGTGAAACGACAGCGTTTTTTATATAAACATTGGTGCCTTTAAGTTTACGGGGAAGATGGAGCTGGCTTTTGTTGAAATGACTATGTTGACCTTGAGGGTCTCTGAAGGGACTCAGGAAGGTGCAATAGATCACAAAAATACGCTGTGGAGTCGAGGGTAAGAAAGTACTTCCAATATACAGGTAATTATTGGAAGCATTACATTTATAATTACTGCACAATCTGTATATTATTTTGATAAATTTGATTTTAGTAATATTTTACAACTTATTTAAGGGTTTTTATTACATTTGATTATCCAACCTGTTTTTCTTTAATTTTAAATAATATTCCGACAAAAGAATAAGATAGAACATGATAAAAAGTAGAATGACGTCCTCAAACAAACTAGATTTTGATGAGACCAATATCTTACCAAGAAATGTATGTTCATAAAATGTGACTAGATAAGTTAGTTGAATCATTTGATTATTTAGTATTATCTTGATATAACATTTATAAATTTCACTTCTCATCGATTCAGGATCCCATGTAGATAGGCAAAATCTCACCAAACTTCTAAATACATAAAATTGTTCGAGATCATAAATGAACACCTTACATTACAATATTTGTCCCATTGTCCCTTATCTTTTACAAACATAAAATGAAGTGAGCAAGAATTGAAGATTTCACACTTGGAGATCAACGTTGAAATGTCAATATAAAGATAGAGATTATATCATGCATTATAAAAATGTAAATTATGTCGTGCATTATAGAGTTAGTTATCTTGGCGCATATTCATTAAACTATTTACATATCAACGTTGAGTATGTATACTATGCCTAAATTTAGAGGGAATGTGGTTGTATACTTATAAGGTTACTATTGAATAGTTCATAGATCAAGCAAGTTTGATGTAATATGAAACATCTATATATTCTATATCTATCTTATATATAAAAACAAAGTTTTTATAAAAAATAACATATACACACTTTCCCGCCAAAATAATTGCAAAATAGTGATTGAAAAGTGGAGAGAAAATATGTGTGATTAAAAAGTAATTTAAAAGCGTGTTGTTTAAAAATATTTTGTCAAACAAAGATGCTTCGTTCCAATTTCAAAAAAGGACAATTTAGTTTTTTTTTTTTAACAAATTTGTTTTTACTTAATAGGATGATTAATTTTAATACAACTATTAATCTTATTATGTATCCTAACTTCATTTTTTTTTTGGGAAAATATAAAAAAATTACATTAAAAGCATCATAAGTATAATTTAAAAAATAAATAAATAATTTTATATTGTTATAAAAAAATATTCAAGATCCGTAATTTAGAAATTTTGTTAAATTAATTATAAAAAAAAAAGATTATTCAAAAATATTCCCAATAGGTCTCAACCAATGTTTTCAGAACTGGACCGGCCATCGACCCGACCGAGAGACTGTGTCAAGGGTCAGAGGGTCAACCCAGAGTCTACTCGGGGTTGACCCGGGCATTAAATAATATTAAATAAATCAAAAAATAAAAAATTAAAAAAATATGAAACCCAGGTCAAACCCGAGTCCGAGTCTACCGGGTCGGCAGGGTTTCCCGGGTCGTTGACGGGGTTTGACTCGACTGGGTTTCTGGGGTTACCCGACCCGGTTTCTGGCTCGGGTCGCGGGTTTCCGGGTCGACCCAATCGAGCCGGGCCGGGTCTGAAAACAATGGTCACAACTTATTTATCGATCATAAATTACAAATATAATTAATCACAAATTCATTTTTTGGTCACAAATTATCAATTTAATTGGTCACAACTGAAAAAAAATTGTAAGTCACAGAGATCTTGAATTTTATTTGTAAGAATTCATTCAAAAATTTTGTAGGTCCCAACACATTTGATTTGACAGACAAAATTCAAATTATGCAGTCACAACTGAAAAAACTCTAGTAACAAAATTCCCACCCCCACAACGCCGACAACAGTACCACCACCCATTGCGCTAGCGCCGACGCCTCCAACGTGCCATCACGACCACCACCATCGACTGCCGACCACCACCCATCACCGCTGCCACCAATCACCACCTACTAAACATTGTCACTTCACCATCACCCACATGCATCACCATCAACTCCCCGCCACCATCGATAGAACCAACTTTCACCACCATCGTCAACATTAACAAAAACCACCAAAAAAAATAAGCAAACTCCCAACCGCAAATTGTTGGGTTTTTTTACCCAAAATATTATGGAATAAAAAATTCTTGTTTTACAAGAAAAGAAAAAAGTCGTCATATTTGATTGTGATTATTTTCCTTGTATATATAATAATACCATTTGGAAAATGAATAAAATACTTTTGGTATTATTATACAAGGAAAAGAATAAAAGAATTCAATTATAATTAGGTAATTTTTTGGACATATTTTATTAAATATGGAGACGATCTGGAGTTGAAACAAGAGAGAAGCCAAAAGATTGATGTGGAAAAGAGAAGACAAGCAAGAGAGAAAAAAAGAGAGTAGACAAAAGATTGACGTGAAAGAGAAAAAGGAGAGTGGAAAAGAAGGCGCGTGCCTTCGGGCACGCGCATTGATGAGTGATGTTTTGTTGTGTTATGTTGTGTTGTGTTGGTAGAAAATGAGATTCGTCTACCATGGTATTAATGACATTGTTGTGGTGGAGTGTACACATGGGTAGAGAATGAGATTCGTCTACCATGGTGTTAATGACACACGATAGAGAGACCAAAGAGACTATCGGGGTGCATGTTATGTGTTCTTGTGTTTTGTGTTCTCGAGATGGATTGCACACGGGCAGTAATTTAAAATTGACTGTCGTGGTGAATTCATTGTCAATGGGATAAATTGTGGATGTGATGAATTAGAAGAAAACGGTACAAGTGGAGGTACTGCGTGCGTTGTTCTTCTAATTTTGGGTAGGGAGAAGTTTTGAGAATGAGAGAAAAAAATTGTATGAGTGAGTTTCTTTCATTATCAACAAAAGTGTTCTTCTTCCGTGGTTGTCGGAGGTTAGCTGAGCCACATTAAAATCTTATTATTTTTTTCTTTATTCGTTATTTTGGTTTATGTTGTTCCGCTGCGAGGTATGTTTGGAAAATTGATTATTTGTCCCAACAATTTGTATCAGAGGTGTGGGTGGGGAAAAGTGAATTTTTCCCAACACAAACGACCACCGTTCCCTACCCAACCTCACTCCCACTCCCACCCCCACCTACAACACCGCTGATGCAAACCACGTAGCAATTGTAGCTACGCAACTCACAAAATATTGAAATCGACCCAAGAACGCCAAGAAATCACGATTTATGGATCCAATTAAAATTAATTGAACCGAGCAACCAATACAATCACTGGGATATATTGACCTCTTGATCACAAGCAATAATAATTCTCACCCAAGATTTGAACAAACAAGAATAACTCGCAAGTTCGGAATTTATTCAATAAAGAATAAGGTTTGAAAGCAAATTGCCTCTCAATAATAATATCAAAGTTGTCTAATGAATAATGAAAATTACATCCCTATAAATAGGGTCAAAACCTGACTAAAGAGTTTTAATTATAAAAGGAAACAAATACCTAAAAATAAGGAAATAAATAAAAACCCTAAAATTACGCGTATCGACTTTTATGGCCGTGACTAATTTCCTTACGGCCGTAACCTTGTTTCTGATTCACTCTTACGGCCGTGACAATATGACTTACGGCCGTAAGTCCAAAATCATCCAAATTCCAGTTTTAGGCAGTGCCTCCATTACGGCCGTGATCCTTTTTTTCCCATAATATCAATTTAAGCAGTGCGATGGTTACGACCGTGAATAAATATATGTTACGGCCGTAACATTGAAGTTTCACAATTTTCTTCGACGGCTTGAATGAGGTTGATCCACTCGTCGTCTCGACTAGTTTCCAACATGAAAATTGCTTCTTTTGATGACACGAACATTGTTTTGACCATTATTTCTTGAACTAACTTGTCCATTGCTTCCTTGGCCCGCTTTGTTTGCAATCGAGTCATCGGTCCTCCTTCGATCTTCAACGGATCTTTGTGCGGGTTTGTATCCGTGGTCTGGATCACATCATCCCCTCCCTCTTCAAAAGGATTCGACCTCGAATCTGAACCTGCATCAAACGGAGATAGATCAGAAACATTAAATGAAGCGGAAACATTATACTCACCAGGAAGATCTAATTTATAGGCATTGTTGTTGATCCGTTCAATCACTTCGAATGGACCATCTCCTCGTGGTTGGATTCGATAATATTTTGTATTAAAATGTTATTGCATTATGCTTTTATTTGACATGATTGTATAGTTAATATATTTTCATAAATTTTGATCGAAATCATTATCACAACTATATTCTCTTGCATCGCACGGATGAAAATACTAGTTATATTATAAAATGTATTGAAAAATATTTAAATAACCCGAAAATGTTTTAATTTAAAGAACGAAAAATGTTTTAGTTTAAAGCATTTAATAACATTCCTTATATTATGTATTTTTTTATGAGTTTTCCAATTAGATTATGTAAAAAAATAAAAAAAATGAAATGACTAATCCATTTTTTTTTTAAATCCTATGGGTAACATCAATATTAAAATTATGTTTAAGCATATGTTCGATAAATTTGCAAAAATAGTTTATAAACCACTATTTTAACCATACACATTATTGTATTATTTTGAAGTCGAAAAATATGTAATATGTGAGTTAAATCGAAGATCTCAACAAGAAGTTAAATACAACATAACAAGTGAGAGCAAACTGTAAAAACATTGTCCATAAAATCGTCCGAAAGATCAAATGTCAAAATTTTACTTTATTTTTTGTACTTCATTTTAAATTATATCATTTAATGCTCTGTTCGGCAACTGTTATAAATAGTCATTATTGGTGTTATTTGTGTTTTCTAGGTAAGATGTGTTGTTAAAAATTAGAGAGAGAGAAAATATAAGTAGTTAAAAAATGGTATTGAAAATTGTGTTTATTATAAACAAAGTTTGTTGAATACATTGTAAGTTATATAATATTCTGTGTTCAGAAAACCTGAAAGAGGCAATAGGTCAAGGGTTATAATATTGAATCGGGGTTGAATCAATTTTAATTAAAAAATAAATAATTATTTCAAAGATCAAAAAATTTTCTGAAAAAAATTATTTGGAGTAAAATTAAATAAACAAAAAATTTAATAACAATATTCTTTATCAATTCAAAGCAAATATAGATTTATGGTTGTTAATTTTATTTATTAAATTTTATTTCAAAATAATTTAATAAATAAAAAAAAGATAAAAATAACTTATTTAAAAAAAGAAAGTTTAACAAATAAATAAATAGTAAATAATTTTTTTTTAAAGAGACAAACAATTTTAAAAAGAAAAAAAAAAATCTTATAATGATCATAATTTCTTATTTTTTATTAGTTTTGTAAATGTTGCATTTCCTATTTTGATTACTTTTTTTTTTTTTAAGTTTTGAATTCGATAATATTTTGTATTAAAATGTTATTGTAGTATATTTTTTTTGATATGATTGTATAATTAATATATTTTTATAAATTGATCGAAATCACTATCACAACTATATTTTCGTGCATCACACGAGTGAAAATACTAATATTATTTCGAAAAACGATTTAGAGAGCCGTAGGAGACTAGAAGTTTATAACCTAATAGTTGACACCAACAAGAAAAATCTTGTGAAAGTTTTTGTTTAAGGTTTAGCTCACCAATATCAAGAAGGAAATCACAAGTTTCTATACACTTAACAAGAGAAAGACTGCACGTGTCTTATTAAACTAGAAACATATGGTTAAAGGTTACATAACATGTGGAATGACTCAATCATTTACTGTTAATACATGGCCATAAATAAATGATTTAACACGAGGGCACTAATTTATTTATATGATTGGTGTAAGATTTTGTTTGGGAACATCTTGTTGAGTTAAATATTTCCACTTATAAAATTGCCCCTATTTTGACAAAAAACAGCCTTATTTGATTTGTTGTAATCACAAAATACTCCAAGAGGTTAACTTCTTATTGATACATAATAATATACGCACATATACACGCGAACAAGCTCGCCATAGGGGATTCGAGATTGGGTCAAAGTAAGGTTTAATGACCCAATCTCCTTATGAAAAGATCGAATGTTGTTCTTGATCTTGATTTGCACTCGTATTAGACAAGATAAGAAATAACTTGTAGTGAGAAATTGGACGAACATTTACTTGGAGGATAATATGTATTGGAATTAAGGAGTCATGTTTTAATCTTGCTCCGCTCATGATCTCTTTAATTACCTTGCCACCTTCACATCAAGGATTGCTGCCTTAACATCAAGGAAATGCGACATCTCCACTCAAGATGACAACTTGAAAAGTTAGTGGTTGGCAGCCCAGTGTCACACTCCCTATCACTCACCTTGTTAAGGATTTATGGTACAAGCCTACGAGGCTTGGGGCGAGGTGGGGAGTAAAAACTCACAAATTCGTCTTATTTTTTAATTTTATTTTGTTATTACTTTTTAATGCAATTATATTTTTAATATAAATATACAAAATCAAATTAGAAATAAAAAGTATGAGGTGGTGACATGTTCTTCATTTTTTGTTTTGATTCAAAGTTAAGATACTTTGCTATCTCTAACCTTAATCCTTCATTATCTCAAATATACAATTGAAATGTAACCGTCTTAACATTTAAATAGACAAAAATGGTCCAAGGAGGACTCAAGTGTCACAAAATTAGAAGATTGATTGTTTTAAATTGAAGATTGTAAACTTATTTTACTCTCGTAAGGGACCTAGATCCAATTGTCATTCGTTAAGTAAATCAAATATACTGATTTATAAATTAATTTATATAATTTTCTAAATCAATTTTTTATCATACACATTTTTTTTCTTTAATTTTTAATCACTACTTTTTAGTTCAAAATATAAATAAATCAATTTATAAACCACATATCGTTATCAAACAGATGCTAATTAGTAAAAATTTTACGGTGCCCATGGGCACTTGCTCCCCCTATTGGTGTTTTCAATCGGGTACCAATTGACAACAACTATCTACCTGGTAGATTATATGAAGTTTCTTGGAGTATCATTGTTTGGTAATGTGATTTAGAAGTTTTTGTGTAATTTTTTTTTGCTCTTTGAATGAATGTGTAATTTAAAAATATTTAAATAATAAAAAATTATTAACTTAATTAAAAATGGGTGATTGAGATTTAAAATTGAAGTCAAAAAATATTTTTACCAAAATTGCTATTCGATAGGTGACATTTATCAGAAAAAGAAAAAGAAATTTGAAAAATTCCATTGTTTCGGTTATATCCACGCGGCTTGTGTTTAGAACAGCCAACATTTACATACGCTTCCTCTCTGTGCCTTCTTCATAACCAAACTGTAGAAAATTCTCATTTTTCTCCAAGAAAATCTCACGTTCAATTCACAGAATTCAGGGGCGCGCGCGGCCGTACACACACGTACACACACTATAGATAATTTTGGATTGAGAAGGAAATGTCCAGCGACAGTGACGAAGATGAGCTCTTGCAGATGGCATTGAATGAGCAATCACATCGGGATGTCAATTACCAGAATCCCTCGAAATCTGCATCAAAGCCAGTGCGAAATTATGTGCAGGCCCCGGCCAATCGTGTTCCTCCTCCCGTGGCGGGGAGAAGCGCTAACGCTGGGCAGAGGAAGGGGGTCAATCAGCAGCAGCGGAAGAAAGGGGGAGTAGAGGAGGACGAAGATTCGGAGGTTGAAATGTTGAGCATTTCTTCAGGGGATGAGGATGATCGTGGAGGTGGCGGAGTGAGGAATCGGATAGCGAGCGGACGGGAGGATGATAAGTTGTACGATGGGGAAGAGCCCAATTGCTGGAAACGCGTTGATGAAGCTGAGGTATGTGTATGTATGTTATTATCTGTATGAATGACAATTAGTGCATACGTGCGCATGCATTCCTCATGTATAAATAAAGCAGATTATGACTGATAGAGTTGTTGGTTAAAACTGATTTTAGTGATTTTATTTTGTTAACCTTTGCCTGTTATCTATAATCAATTGATGCGCTCACATACGGAAAGCTTAATTATCCACCAGGATGATGAAGCTAACTCTGACCTCATACGGGCATATTATTCTGCAATTTTATTTATGTATTTAAAATCCTAAAAGTTGTACCTTTTCTTACCTACATTTTAATGAAGTCTTTAGCTTTTTAAATAGAAAAATGATTGTTGTACCCCTGCTGCACTGCAGGGGTACCGATGAGAGACAAAAAAAAAAAAAAATGGGTGGACCCCAAAAATTGGGGTCCACCCCCTGTATGTGAGGGGCGGTACCCCAGGCGGTACCGCCCCTGCGGTACAACAAGCAGGGTTCTTTTAAATAATGTACAGAGACATGATGTCAAGGAGATACATACGTCGCAGTGTTTTCGAGCTCATGAGTTAATTAAAATAATCTACTAATTTATTGAACTGTTAGGAAGGTTTAACTTCCTGTAAAGCATTAAACAGAACAAAATAGAATTCCCATACGACTCATGATCAACCAGGGGAAGATCAATAGTACGTTAGTACTAGGTGAGGTTTTTCTCAAAAGAGTCCTCTTTTCACTTGTCGTTTTGGTCTTCATTATTTCCTATACAACAAATGACGGTAATCGTAAAGGTTGAATTGAATTTATTAGTTAGTATTAACCAGTGGAAAAACGCCACAGGTGCAAGTGCTGGCTCAAACTTTGAAAATTTATATTCACTCCACAACTAATTTAGTCTATTACCATTTTCACCCACAGTATTTTTATAATGACCCCACAAATGTATTCTAGTATTCTCTTTGGCCCAGCCATGAGACACTATCTTATTTCAACTGCTTTTGATCTAGAGGCCAAATATGATTATTGATTTTGTTTGGCTATAGACACACATTTATTGTAAGTGACTTATTCCTGCTTGTTTATAGTTGCCTTCACCCTGGTTCAGGGTTCTGTTTTGATATTTACATTACAGTTTTTTGGCTATTTGTTTCTATACAACATAATCATGGAGAAGTCTAGGGTACTTATGGAACTTGAATACTTTTTTGGTAGCTGGCTCGGAGGGTTCGCGGGATGAGGGATACAAGAGCAGCTCCAGTGGCCCAGAAGTTTGAGCGGAAGTTATCAACGGCTAGAAAAGCACTAAACCATTCACCGTCACTTCCACGAGGCATGGAATGGGTAGATCCACTTGGACTGGGGTAAAATCTGTTATGCCAGCAATATTTGTTTTCCTGCAAATTCTGCTTCTTCATTTTCCCCCTTCAAATTCTGCCTGTTTTTGCTAATTTTTTGTTTATGTATATTGATTGACAGGCTAATTAACCACAAGACATTTAGATTGATAAGTGATAATGCCTCAAGTGCTCCTACTGTGGTTCGTAATGAACCTCTTGATCCCAGTGCTCGAGGTATTTTTGTTATAGTTTCTTCAGCATGCCTTTTCTTTGTTCATTATTATTAAATATATATATATATATTTTTTTATTCTCGAAGAAGGAAGCACTTTTCATTACCCTGTCAAAATGACAAATCTGGATTTAAATATTAGATTGTTCGATGTCAATTACCTGTATGACTCAGCATTATATTCACATTGATTCCTTATAATAAAATAGATTATTCCAATGGTTGTGATAGTTTTTTATGGTTGAAATGTGCTCATACTTTTACGTGGTCATGAACATTCTGACTAACATGCTTTTTGGAGACACGAGACCGCTCGGTAATTACTATAGGACTGATCACATGGGCCTGTTGGCTCACTAGAGTCTACCCCGTTATTAATAACAGTAAAGGCATGAAATGTAAGAAATAGTTTAAACTAGGATCTTTTAACCTTTAGTAAATTGGACAAGACAAAAATATTTTAAGTTACATGATCCTATTCTCTGGGGTTCTTTTGTATATTTAATGTTGTTGTAACATTATTCATGAAATTAATTGATAAAGATGCAATGATTTGTTGAACAATACATGATTTTAATTTTAGACTATGAGCTATATGTTTGATTCACTTCTGTTAAGTGGGACTTACCTGGCAGCACTTTGAGTCAAATTCATTCAGGTTAAACTGCAGGGGAATATTGTTGACTACTTTTCTAAACTCAACTTTCTTTACATAATTTGCAGAGAAGTTGAATTATTATTCAGAGAAGTTTGATGCAAAGCTTTTTCTATCCCGAGTACACCTAGACACCAGTGCAGCAGATTTGGAAGCTGGCGCTCTTTCATTGAAGACTGATCTTAAAGGGCGTACTCAGCAGAAAAAAGAGTTGGTCAAAGGAAATTTTGATTGCTTCGTCTCTTGCAAAACCACTATTGATGGTCAGTTGGATATCTATCATTCCTCGTGATTTTGACATTTTCATATCAAATTATCATTACAATGACAATATTCTACTAATTACAGATATTGAGTCAAAATTGAAACGAATCGAGGAAGACCCTGATGGTTCTGGAACCTCTCACTTATTTAACTGTATCCAAGGAGTTAGTTCAATTTCTAATCGTGCTTTTGGGCCTCTATTTGAGAGACAGGTAGGTTGGATCCCAGTTCTGAATTAATTTTTATAGTTTACAAAATTTGGTTATATGTGATTCTTTATTATTTCTAATTAAAGTCGGAAATATATTTTTCTAGGCGCAAGCTGAGAAGATCAGGTCTGTCCAAGGAATGCTTCAGAGGTTCCGGACCCTATTCAACTTGCCCAGTGCAATTCGGGGGAACATTAGTAAGGGTGAACATGATTTGGCAGTAAGAGAGTACAGGAAAGCGAAGTCAATCGTGCTGCCTTCTCATGTATGTTTTTTCAATTCATATTACTTTATCTTGCAAATCAGGCATAGCATGAAATAATTAATGTCTTATGCTGTTGAAACCGAGGTTCTTCCTACCTTTTGTTTTTAGTTTACAGGGAATGGAATAGGATTAGTCTCCAGTTCCTTGTATGTTTCTCTCTCTCATCTTATTGTATGTGTAACTTTTTGTTTCGTTAAGGGACTTGGCTCAAATCTGGTGTCTTGTTTGAGTTAACAAGAAATTTAAGTTTGAAAATTAAGAGGGAAACCTTTCTGGTCCTGCTAGGTAAGACGGCGTTAATTCTTTGGTGGTACTAATGCTCCGGCAATCATAGAGCATTATTGCTGGCAAGGTCTTCCTCCCCTATTTCCTCTGCTGTAGCATATTATTTGGTTCTAAAATACAATTTTTTTCAACAAATGAATCTGAGTTTCTACACATCAATTAGTATGGGAATTCTTCTGTTCAGTAGGAATATCATACACGACTTGTTGGTACGGGAATTTTTCTGTTCAGTAGGAATATCATACATGACTTGTTGCAGAGCATGCTCACTGTAGTCCTCCTGTTTTCTTTTTATTACATGTTTACTTTCTTAGTTAATTTAATCACAAGACATCTTCCTGAATGAAATTTGTTTTCTCTGACAAGACGTAATATGTCGGGCTGTTTTAATGATTCTGATGTAGTTTCATTGTTGTGATGTTTTCAACGCCTCTTCAGAAATTTGATTTTGTGTTGTGTTGTGTTGTGTTGTATTGGGAACAGAATGCATGAAGAATGAGTACACTATGATTGATTCTCAAATTTATGTTGAAGTACCGGTCTCAATAAACAAATATTGTCCATTATTTTCCTTGGGAGTATTATGTAATGCTGACCTCCTTAAAGTTCTGAAATTGATTTTTCTTATTTTCTCTATTTAAATGAGTTTTCATTTTCATTGGTAATTTTCAGGTGGGAATTCTGAAACGCGTTCTAGAGGAGGTTGAAAAAGTAATGCAAGAGTTCAAAGGCATGCTTTATAAGTCCATGGAGGACCCAAATATCGACCTAACAATTGTAAGGACAATTATATATATATTCAACCTTATATTGTGACAACATACACTTCCATGCAATGATATCATCAGATTGCTACTGATTCAGAGGGTGTGCTATTGATTCCACCCCCCCGGTGTTTGAAGAGTAATTGACTTTTTAGTTTGTGACTGTCTGGCTACTGAAAAATTTAATCAAGACTGATTTCTTGTGATTTGAAAATTATTATTTAATTACGAGATTTAATCATTGGGGTTGTCTTTTGATTTACTGTAGTAATAAAAATTATATAGGAAAATATGCAGCCAAAGTTTTTTTTTTTTTTTGCAAAAGAAGTATTATGTATTACATTTTAATGGCCATTTTTCTCTTTTACTAGTCTAGTCGAGATACCGTTTCAAAGTTTTACGAGTGTCTTTGAAGAGATTATATGATTTTCTCCCCATCCCCTTTACATATGCACATGCTCACATTTAGACAGAACAGAACCTTACGTTTGAACTTGGTTAGCATTATTAAGAGTTGACACTTCTGGGAGGGGGAAGGCGGTACTCTTACAACTAACCTTGTGATAATGGAAACACTGTTTTCGGTTTTTAAAGCCATGAACCATGGGAGATAGTTCTAATAATTACTTCGTACACTCAACCCAGGTAGCTGATAATTTTTTGACAACTTCAGGTAATCATGGACTTTTTAGTTTTTACTGTTTTTGTTTTTATTTATAGTCGTGGTTGACTAGTGAATGTTGTTGATGCTTCATGTAGCTTGAAAACACTGTGAGGCTTTTATTGGAGCTTGAACCCGAGTCAGATCCCATAAGGCATTACTTGAATTTAGAGGTGAGAATTTTCTAATTCTCTGCTGCAACAGTTAATTATCATAAAAAATAAATATATGTCGCTATTGGATAGAAGATATCATGCTGTTTATCTTTCCTACCTTATATTCTCCTTCGAAATTTTAAAGCTAAGCTATAAAGACTCTCCATACAAGAGAAATAGATCTTTATAGCTTTCTTTCCCGAGTTGCAAACTCCAATTTAATTAATTATGTAGTGACAGTCTCTTAATTATGAAGGAACAATAATTTTGCTGAATTCTTGACATTCTATTGGACAGAATAACAGAATAAGAGGTTTGCTTGAAAAGTGCACTTTAGATCATGAAGAACTGATGGAGAATTTGCAGAACGAGATACATGAGAGGGCACGATCTGATGCAAAGTGGAGGCAAATTCAGCAAGATGTAAATCTACCTGTAAGTTCGAAATGTTGGGACGATTATTGATTTATTGTAAGTTGGTTTGCCATCTAACTATTTCATTTGTGATCATCAGTCTGATGTGGATCTCCTTTTTACCCCTGGAAACTCCAATCTACCTGGAGATTCACTGCCATTAGAAATGAATATTGAAGAAGTTGATGCTCTTAGGGGAAGATATATCCACTGGTTGACTACTATACTTCTCCATCATTTACCAGCCTTTTGGAAAGTTGCACTTTCCGTTTCCAGTGGAAAGTTTGCAAAGGTACCATCTGAAGTCCATCATAATATGTTATCTCAAAATTATAAATGGAAAACATGCAAGGACTTCACAAATTGCTGTAGCGCATGCTACAATACAAATGTGAAATAGGAGTCAGTGCCTCCATCAAATTATACTGATGACATATGTTTACTCTTGCTTAATTCTTTAATGTTATTATTATCTGGTTAAGGAGAACAGAGAGTAAATATATTTTTCTCCATTTTCTCCATTTAAATCAACTCATCACTGACACCAATTTTCACTCTCTCCTGTGATTTTCTGCAATTACACTTTTTGTTCTTAAAGATAGATGATATTACATTTCCCCCCTAAATTCGTGTTTAAATTATTGTGAGATGTCTGGTGACGGATGATACACACTGGAGACTTTGAAGAAAGTTTGATTAACTAATTGATATAGTTCCAAAATAAACGGTGAGAAAGAAATGTCACAGATGTGCAATCCCACTTTCATGCAAACAACAGCTATTGGAAAATTTGCTTGTAAGCGCACAGCTTTTATTTAACAATTATTGACATATATTTAGTCCTTTGGTATTGGCCTCTTAAGATGAGATTTTAAAATTCATGAGAAATGATGGGTATCTGCCCCATAATTTTTGGTCTCCTAAGTACGAGGAATTTGTTGATCTGTTTCATAGTTTAGTTGTGTGATCGCATTCTTACTTTGTCTGAAATTCATTTTTCTCTATTCAATCTTAATATAGTTGTTTTGGGACATTGACTTTTTTTTTCTCAACTATGAAGACTATTGACGGCCTTTGTCTCTCTTGCTTTGAAATAATATATCTTTGTTTCTGTAGTCTTCCCAAGTGTCTTCTGATTCAAATGCCATTAGTTCTGTTAATAAATCCGAGGATAAAACGAGAGATGGAAAGTACTCAAGTAATTCACTTGATGAAGTTGCTGGAATGATGCGCAATACTCTATCAGCATATGAGTCTAAGGTAATTATTTCTTCTTGTTTAAGGTAATAAAGAAGTATGTTCAACTGTTATTCTAGTGTCATTAATATATTGAAGATTGGATTTCTCTCGGCTTTCTAATACAAATTTGACTGCATATGTTTAGAAGCATTCAAAACAAACATACTGTACATCTGTAGTAAATTTGAAACATTTCAGAAACTTGGAAATTGTAATATTAACCTTCTTTGTACAAGCACACTTTTTTCATCCATATATTCTGCTTGTAGGAAGCCACATTTTGATAATTTATGCATCTACCTAGTTTCTCGACTTTCGATTCTTTCTGTTTCATTCGGATATCTTGCATCTCTTGCATAATTGAGGTGTTCCTTTGACCGGTTTATCATATAAAGATCAATACTTGTGACTTGGTTCAAATGAACTACAGAAAGGGATCGGAATGTACTGATCATTTATTTTTGCATTTTGATAATGCAACATGGTTACAGTGCATGCTTTCTCAAAAGCTGGTTTTGATTATGTTCTTTCAATTAGGCACTGAAGATCATTTGTGGTGATTGGACAGAAAGGAATTGCATAATTTTTGAAGGATACTGTTTCCGTTGATGGATGTGATTTTTTATTTTATAAATAAATAAATTATGCTTCTTATATATTTTAATATAACTCAGTGCACTTTGAATTCTGTATAAATTATGCATTGCCGACTTAAGGGTCTGAGTCTTACATGCATTATGAATTGGTAAGATTTATTTGTAGTTTATTTCTGCATATTCTGCTTGATCTACCTCATAGATGCTCTTATATCTTCTCTTCTGGTTTGGCAGATGAAATTTGTTCTAATTGAATGTTATTTTTTATGTAGGTCCTTAACAGCTTTCGTGATCTTGAAGAATCCAATATACTGAGACCTTACATTAGTGATGCGATTAATGAGATATCTAGAGTGCGTCAAACTTTTGAAGCAAAAGAATCAGTACCTCCAATTGCTGGTAAAAATTAGCTTAAGTCTAAAAGGAAGGAAAAAGAGCCGTTTTGAAGATTCTCTTTTTCTGTGGTTAGTGTTTTTTAGATTGTTCTAACAATATCCTTTTGTGATTACAGTTGCAGCAATGCGAATGCTTGAGTCTGAGATCTGTAAAATTTATATTATGAGGCTATGTTCATGGATGCGGACTTCAGCAGAAGAAATTTCAAAAGACGAATCATGGATCCCAGTTTCTATATTAGAAAGGAATAAATCTCCATATACTATCTCCTTCTTGCCCCTGGCATTCCGCACAATTATTATCTCAGCGATGGATCAGATCAATGTGTTAAGTTTCCAAAATTTATCATATATACTTCCTTGCTTAGAAATGGAAAGAAAATTATACCTTGCATCTCACCTGAATAATAATCTTCTAGTCTAGTTATCGTCAGTCTGAAAGCATGAAAATAGAAGGTGATAGAACTTCAAGGGATTATGCCTCATGAGACATTATGGGTAACATAAATAGAATTTTCTTACTTATTTAGGAGAGAGGGAGGAGGGAGGGATAGCGAGGAGGAAGTATCAGGCTGGTTTAACGTAAAATGCCTTGTATCAGCATTATTATCTGGAATCTGAGGCTAATGATACATAAAAATAGAAAATGGATTACATGAGAACTTTCCTTGAATTCCAACGTAAAACTCATAAAAAAATCTTGACTGAAGTCACTGCTCAATGAACTCTGCTTCAATGTGATGAAAGTTTTGGCTTTTGCAAGCTTTTTCATTCAGCATCTTACCCATAGAAGACTATCCTTTCCAGATTCGTAATTACCCATCTGCCATTTAGAAAAATATAGGGTGGTATGTGCTACAGAATCTGTAATTTAGCATCCCCTGTTAATGTAACATGCTTGTACTGAATCAGATCCCGTGAATGACATGATCATCAAAATTGAATGTAAAATTTTTGTTCAGTTGATTGTCCTTGTATTGTTCCAAGAAACCACATCTGATATTTATGCATCCACGGTCTGAGCCTCAATTTTTTTTTTGGGGGGTCGGGGGTGGGTGTGAAGGGGTGAAATCCTTTGATCCCCACTTTTAAAGAACTAAATAATAAAAAAAATCATAGGGGTGAAATCCTTTGATCCCCACTTTTAAAGAACTAAATAATAAAAAAAATCATGTATCCAAGCAACATAGGGGACAATGACCTGAAAGTATTATTTTATCTTCATCTAGAATATTGTTATAATCCTCCCCATGTGCATATGGTTGAGTGCTGACACTGCAATATTTTTTTGCTTGTCTGTGATGCCAGAGTACTATAAATGGAGAATCCCATGTCCCCTAAAAAGGCACAGGGAGAAAAACACCAATAAGAAGGATGAAATAAAATTTGAACTTTGAGGAGTTTGCACCTTTTTAAGCAGTTGGTTTGGTCTTTGACATCTCTTGACTCTTCAAATATTTTTCAGGATGATTCAATCTTTAAGATGTGAAGCAACAAAGTCAGAAGATATACTTGCACAAATTCAAGAAATTCAAGAATCAGTTAGGCTTGCATTTTTGAACTGCCTTCTGAATTTTGCTGGTATAAAAGAATGTCGAAACTTTAGCCTATTTTTTTCTTTTCTTCTATGAAAGAAACGAGTCTGCTTTAACTCAAGTAGAAACAAATAGAGCTCCTAATGTTATTATCTTGTTGGCACCTTATCAGGTCATCTGGAGCTCATTGGCACAGAACATACCCAGGATAAAGCAAGCAGAGAAAGTCCACATTTTCAATACGGAAATTCTCGCAAACTACTCGAAATATCATCTGATCTTCCTGGGAGCATTATTGATCCACATCGACAACTGTTGATGATCTTGAGTAACATCGGATATTGCAAAGATGAACTTGCTCGTGAATTGTATGGCAAATACAAATGTATTTGGCTGCAATCTAGGTAGACAGTTCTACAACACCAACACCTAATAAAGTTCCCAAAAAAAAAAATTGTATTATTAAGAGAACCACAAGTCAAATGGTAACCCGTAAATCAACCCTGCCTCCCTTATCTGTGTTTATTTCCTGTCTTTATCCTAGAAAATAAAAATAAAACAAGGTACAGCATAGAAGAGAGATCAGGCTCATATACACTCTTGAACAAATTTTTATGCAGGAAGTCAATGCAATGGCTTTGATATTCAAGTGCTGTAAATTGATATTGTTGATGGGATAATGCTTGCCAAATCAATAATTTCTTCCTACCTTCTGAACATTATGTTTACAGTTTCCCTTTTGTTTGCCAATTTAGGGGGAACATTGAAGAGGAAAGCGACATACAAGATTTGGTTTTGTCTTTCACCGGCCTTGAAGAGAAGGTCCTTGCACAGTATACTTTGGCAAAGGTATGCTGAACTCCAGTCTTAAAAATTGACCATAAAGGCTGTGAGATAATGGTTTCAGAAAAAAATAAAAAAAATAAAGTAAAAATAAAAAAATTGAGGTAATGGATTTGAATGTATATGGAAGAATCACGCTTTCAAGTCATCTCCAATAAACATTTTATTTTCATTTGTGTCGTATGGAGAGGTTAACTATTTTCAGACATATTATATATCTTTGATTAAAGCAAGACCCTTCAGTGAGTAGTTCATTGTATTGTATATAGTGTTGAGTGCTTTGATTGAATCTCAACTAAGTAGAAGTAAAAAAAATTGCAGTAGTTAAGAAGCTTACATATTTGTAACCTTTAGAAATCATGAAAACTCCAGGAAGTCTCCAGCTCTACAATTTCTGGTAGAAAAACTAGGAGACAGTTCAATCACAGCCCTGGACAGTATTCATCCATACCTTCGTAGTTACCAGTGATTTTATATGGAAAAAGTGCATATAAGATTAGGCTTTATAGAAAGACATGAATATGACTATTATATATCTTGTTCTCAGTAATAATGGGTTAAATTTTAACTTAGAGAAACCTTAAAGAAAGGACTTAAATTGTATGTTTTTAAGGCTTGTGCTATTTTCACCTTATTATTTTATTCGTTCTGTCCCAGACAAATTTGATTAGAACAGCTGCTGTGAACTACTTATTGGAGGCTGGAGTTGAATGGGGAGCAGCACCTGCTGTTAAAGTGAGGATTCTGTTTTCTGCTGCTCATTTTTCTTTATCTCAAAGACTTCGGGTCTTATTTCCTTCTCAATGGTGCAATAAAACCTTGCAGGGAGTGCGAGATGCAGCTGTGGATTTACTCCATACTCTAGTTTCTGTGCATGCTGAGGTATTTCTGCATGTGGTTCAGACTTTCTATACTGTCATGCTAAATTTAACATGTTCTTTTTTATTTACAAATCATTGTTTAAACATCAACCTACAATATTTCCTGAAAACTGTGAAAAGCTTAATTCTTTGGTACATGTTGCTTAATCACTTATTCACACAAAGTTTGTTCTCCATGAAGGTTTTTGCTGGTTGTAAGCCTCTACTGGACCACACACTCGGTATTCTCGTTGAAGGCCTCATCGATATTTTCCTCGGTCTTTTTCAAGAAAACCAAACCAAAGAACTCAGGGCACTGGATCCAAACGGTTTTTGCCAGCTCATGCTTGAGGTAAGCTGACGTATCATCCTCCTCACCTAAATTGTCTACAGAAGTACTCACCATTATTTAGAGTCCTGGCGGGGCTGCCTCCAGCTTCACAATGAACTTAAATTAAAGCAAGTTGTATTCTCATATTTATAGGCAAGACTGTTAACATGTCAATTTTAATGCTTTTGATCATTTAATGTCATGGTTGAATTTTCTTGCAGTTTATTTTATTTTACTTTTTTTTCATTTTCTGACTCCTAATTGATTTCCTCAACCGTTCTGCAGCTTGAATATTTTGAGACGATATTGAATCCTTACTTCACTCATGATGCTAGAGAATCTCTCAAATCTTTACAAGGTGTTCTGTTGGAGAAAGCTGCAGAAAGTGTGACAGAGTCTATTGAGACTCCAAGTCATCAGCGCCGGGTAACACGTGGAGTTGATGACGTTCTTGCAGATGATAGGCAGTCAGGGATGGCTGTATCACCAGACGATCTGATTGTAAGATATTTCTTCTCCCCCTTAATTTTTCCTTCCTATGTCTCATATACCCTGTTCTATGTATCCGTTTCATAGTTCTCTCCTTTTTCTCTGATTGTCGGCGTACATTTTGAAGCTTGTGGTACACACTACTTGCACTGCAGCCAAACACCATTTGGTAAACCACATATTTCCCTAAATCACACACATTTCCCCAAATCACTTTTCAACCAAATATTTTACCTCAAAAACATGTTGGATTTTGACCCAAAAATATCTGTGACAATTGATTTTCTTGTTAAAGTGGTTAACTTGGAGACCAAGTTAAAGGTGAAAAGAAAAGGAAAATGATCTTTTTGATATGAATTTCTTTTCTTAGTCTGATTATTCTACTTTAACAAGGAAACATTTTGGGGTACAAGTAATATACATTTGTGGGTTATGTTTACCTATAAATATGTGTTCAGAAGCCAATTATTTGCACATTGACTAGAGAGTATTGTGAGGAAAAATGTAGTCTGGCTTCTTGATTTTTCTTGAATTCTTTGTGGATTGTACAAAGAAATAGAAATTGGTAGATGTGGTATAACTTTGTTATTTTTCCTGCAATACTTAGGGGTTTGGTGAGTGCAAATTCTATATAATTGTAACAATTTATTATATAGTGAAAAGCTTTGGCGGTCCGTAAATTTTGTATTGTTTTATTTTGTTGTTGGCTCAATTATTTCTTGAACATCAAAATTCCTGTGGAGTTAATTAGAGAAGGAATTTGTGTGTAATTCCCAATAATGGTGTCGTCGACGAGGAAATCGACTTCTAATTAACAGAGCATCAGGTGGTTCGAAGATTTTTTTGAGCAAAAGAAAATATGTTTGGAAAGTACGTGGAGAAATTTGACTGCAAGATCAATTTTGGCTTGTGATAAGTACAAGTTATGGATGTATTGATTCAGACGGGATTGTAGAAAGCTTTGAAGGAAAAAAAACTCCTAGTTCTGACAAAGAAACTAAATCCAGCACAAGTGAAGAAGATTTGGAAGATTTGAATTTGAAGGTTGGTATCATGTTACAACTTTGTTTGGCAAAAAATGTTCTTGCAAATATTTATGGGATATTTGCTATGAAGGAACTGTGAGAAAAACTGGAAGAGTTGTATCAGATGAAGAGCTTGTCAAATAATTTATATCTGAAGGAGCGATTTCATTCTTTGAGAATGAATGCAGGTATGAAAATTTTAGACAATCTTTGTGTTTTCAATGGAATTGTTTCTGAACTGGAATCTATTGGAGTTAAGATTGATGATGAGGATAAGGTTCATTTGGTATCTTCCATTAACGTTTAAGCGCATCATGCTGATTTTGATGTACGAGAAGGAAACGGTGGAATTTTTAGAAGTTAAGTTGATTAGGTTGAAGTGACAGTTCATCTGAAAACGCTTTACTTGTTACTGAAAAGTGGAAGAGATGTAACTCCATGAAGAAAATGGTAATGTGTTGGAACTGTGGTAAATCTAGTAATGTGAGAAGAAATTGCCCAAAAGGTGGAGCAGAGTCGGTTAACTGTTCGGAGGTGGACAATGCGACTCTCCTGGTGGAGGTTGGTGATGATGTACTATAGTAAGATTGGACTTCCTTTTGGCATGAAGCCAGTTTTCATGATAGAAGATGTGTTCTTACTGGCGGGTACATGTGTTTGCATACGGGCATTGATTTGACATTAATACAAGGTGTGGTGAAATTGATGTCGATGGCTAGAGGTAGCAAATGGACTGAGCCGCTCGTCTGCTCGGCTCGCGAAAACACGAGCCGAGGGTGGCTCGGCTCGTCAAACGGACGAGCTCGTGGTTCAACGAGCGGCTCGTTGGCACGAGCCACGAGCTCAACGAGCCGAGCGGCTCGCCGGCTTGTAAAAATTATTATTTTTTTTTTTAAACTCGTTTTTTCACGTTAAATACTAAAAAAAATAAATTAAAATTGTTACAGATTCATCATTCATCTGAACCTAAATAATAATAATAAAAAAAAATAGTTATTAATATTATACTTATATTTATACTTATGAATATTCAAGATTTCAAATATTTTAACTATAGATTAGATTGTCGACTAAATAAACTTAAGACGGTAAGACAAAAGGGTTTTTTTTTTTTTTTTTGTAAGAGGGGGTTTTTTTAAAAAAAAAAAAAAAAAAATACACGAGCTAAATGAGCCGAGCTTGGCTTGGCCCACGACTCGTGGGCCAAGCCAAGCTCGGCTAGGGTCAAACGAGCCGAGCCTAAGCTCGGTTCGTTTGACCCGAGCTCGTTGCTTGGCTCGTCCGTTTGACGAGCCGAGCATTTCGAGCCATCTCGGCCCATTGCCACCTCTATCGATGGCTGATGAGCTTCCAAGGAAAGCCAAACATGGGGTTGCACCATAATTTTTCAGCAAGGTTTATTTCGACATGAGCCGATGAAAAGCTCGAAGTTCGTTGATAATTCTGAGTGGTTATACTCATATGGTGGAATATGAGGTCGTCAAAGTGTTAAATGCTTGCTTGTTTACCCAATGATTGAATTTGAATTTTTTGGCTTGGAATAATTTTTGTGTCAAGGTGGAGATTGCTGGGTTTTGACCCAAAAATATCTTGGACAATTGATTTTTTTGTTAAAGTGGTTAACTTGGAGATCAAGTTAAAAGTGAAAAGAAAAGGAAGATAATCTTTTTGACATGAATTTCTTTTCTTATTCTGATTATTCTACTTCAACAAGGAAATATCTTGAGGTACAAGTAATACACATTTTTGATTTATGTTTACCTATAAATATATGTGTTGATGAGCCAATTAATTGCACATTGACTAGAGAGTATTGTGAGGAAAAATGTAGTCTAGCATCTTGATTTTTCTTCGATTCTTTGTGGATTGTACAAAGTAGTAGAAATTTGTAGATGTTGTAAAATTTGGTTATTTTTTCTACAATACTTGGGGATTTGGTGAGTGTAAATTCTATATAATTGTAACAATTTATTATATAATGAAAAGCTTTGACGGTCCGTAAATTTTGCGTTTTATTTTTTTGTTGGCTCAATTATTTCTTAAACATCAAAATTCCTGTGGGGTTAATTAGAGAGAATTTGTGTGTAATTCCCAACAAAACATAACATTCTTTGTTTATAAATAGAAAACGTTTATCAAACAGAGCCTTATAAGCATGTTTTAAAACTGGTATTTAACAGGTAAGCTTAGTATGGAAATTTAAGCAAGTTCGAATAAAATTGCACAATTAACCAAGAAATCTAATAATTTTAGCAAAAACTGATTGCCTTTTTATAGCATTGTTGTTGCCTACCCTTACCCTTCCCGTTCTTGGTTTTCTTAAACTAGGCTCTTGCACAGCAGTATAGCTCCGAACTACTTCAAGCTGAGCTTGAAAGGACACGAATCAACACATCATGCTTTGTTGAGTCAATTGCACTTGACTCGGTACCAGAATCAGCGAAAGCAGCGTATGCTTCTTTTAGAGGGTCAACAGATTCTCCCAATAGAAGCTTTGGAGGCACCCAATCATTTGGTTCGCCAAGTTTCTCGAGACGAAGGCGTGGATGAAGCTCTACTTATCGCACAATTTGCTTTTGATTTTTTTTTTTTTTTGGTGCAATCCAATCATAGTAATTATGGAAGCAAATAATGCCATAACCGTACTGGATTTTTTCTAATTTTGCAGCAAAATAGCATCATTATTCATCAATCTCAGCTTGATCATAGCTTGTTAAAAAGTTAGTTGTACTAATGAAACAAGCATTAACATATGAATGAACATGAATTACCTTCGATGGTAATTTCATTTTTCCACTATGTACATCTTACGAGCTGAAATGAGGAAACCTCGTATTTGTTGATAGCTTGCCAGAAGAACTTAAGAATATTTTTGCTGGGTACATTTCACCCACAGATTAATTCAACTAATTAAACAAGGAAATATCCTTTCCTATTTTTACTCAAATGCAAGAGATAGCATCTAAATGGTCTTAACCTCAAAATAATATAATTCTCAAACTTCAATGAGTTTTAGCACCAATACATGGAAAATATTACAGGTGATAACCATATAGTTAATCTTCGAAACATAAGCAACTAGGAAATCTTCAATCAGGCTGTCCTTAATGGAGGTGAAACCAAGATGACACCGTCTCCTCGGACAAACAGAAATGGCACTGTACGCCTCGTGGTCTGTAACAATGGTCAAACTCAATATCAGAATCCACATACACGATACCCACATCACGAGAACAATTAATTAACCAAAAAATGACTTACTAGTTCCAATTTGTCAAAATAACCAAATATAGTTCAATTTGTGTCCCGGGGCTAAGAATTATGTAATAGCATACCAGAGCCTTCCCTGCTCACTAGACATTTTATTTGCCAATTCGCAACTTGATTTTATTCTTCACAAGCGTGTCTTGAAAAGTATCTCGTCAATTGTAAGTATGACCGTATGAGTACATCCGACACATGAAACAAGTTGTGGCTTATCTAATGCAATATACGTCACAGTTGCACAGTTGCACGTAGTCACATTCTAGCCAATCAGTGGACAAGATTGTCAATATTTGGATTTCCTTCTCTATCACATGCGGAAAACTCTGTAAAAGAGCACCGAATAGTACAAGGCAAGCAAAAACGTATAATAGGGCTAAAGGACAAAGTAATATATCAAAAAAGTCGTCCAGAAACAGTTTTTGCCCTTGGACTACCAAATTTTCCCTTCTCCAATAATCTACAGTCAAGATTAAGAAAATTTGACAGCTGACTCAGAGCATGTAAAGTCCAACATGGCTTCATAATACATGCATCCCTAATAAAGGGATATACCAAGATATGCATAAGAATGGTCATCATCCACAAGGACACTTAGTCAATATTCCACCAATTTCAAGCATTAGAAGTGATTCTTCATACTGTGAAAAAAATCCCGCCCTCTACATAAAGTGTCCATTAGTCCATCCACCACTTGCATCCATAAGCCACCTTCAACCGATAAAAACTCCCAGGTTACAGTTTGACATGCTAAAGTTGAAAGACCAGGTTCAATATGGAAGTTGTAGGGGAAATAGGATAGGTTTTTCTTCCCAAATTAGTGGCAATTCAGGACCTGTAGTAGTATATGAATATCCTTTTAACTCATTTTACTGGGAACGGAGTTCAAATTGCACAATCCTAATTTGGTAATTGTACAACTACACTGGATTTAACCTTAAGAAGGATTGGTTGTGAAAAAAGATTTGATCTAAAGACTGAATAATGAACTTCTAAACAAGGTTCACCTTCAATTTAAAGTGAGCAACAAAAATCCAGAAGTTCACAAAATCTGTACTAGTTCACAAATCAACTGAGCCAGTTTAGGATAAATCATTATTGAAATATTCTGCTTCTAAACTGATCACCACAACAAGGGAAGAAATACATTTATCTGGCTATTAGCTCCAAGGAAATGTTGAAGTTTTAAACCATCTGAGCCAACTCTGATGGTAGCTAGTGGTACTACTCTCTCATATGCTCATGAGCATATGGATAAATAAATGAAAACTTGAACAAAATAAGTAACAGAAGAATATCCATAAAATCAAAGCATACCCGGACAATCTCTTCATAAGTTTCATCATCAATTTCCACCGATGTAACTATCTCTTCAACATCACCAAGAATCATATTCAAATGCTGATCATAGGCCTGCAAAATTAATACCATAAAACAATATCAATTATGATGATTTCCAACATAAGACCAATAAACTACAAAACTTGAGTATCATCCCAAATCATTGAAGAGGAAAAGAAAAAATATGAATAATAACAAGAAGTCTTATATTATTTTAGAAGATGTTCAAAATACAATTATTCAATATTTTCTAACATACACTGATATTAATAAAATAATAAGCCATGATAAGGCTATTTAGGACCCCTGATATACCTACTGAACAAAGAAAACTTCGCAAATAGAAAGCACTTCAAAGCACAGAATATAGCCTTAAATGTCAGTTTTCCAAGACGTTACCGCTTCTTTTAACTATTTCACTTTCACTTGGAACCTAGTATCCGATTAGCATTTTTGTTAAAAGAAAAACATATATATATATTTTTTATAAAAATCTAAGTCAAAATCAACAATTAATTTTATCCACATATTTCATGGGATCCATAACTTTTATCAATTTTTCAACATTATTTATATCAGTTTTTCAACATTGTATTTCATGAACTTTTATCAAAATATGCTAAAAACCTGATTTTTATAACACGAAACAGGGGCATAACATCTTTCTTCGGTATACTTCGGCTTATGAATATCAAAAGTAGGTTTCTGCAGCCTCTTGATGTTTCTTAACATTTTATCTCATACTTATCAAAATATTATAAATAAACACATAAAACAATACAAGAAAGTAAAACTGAATCCCCAAAGCTTATATCTACAACCACAAACACAATTTTGCAACCCTAATCCTCAACCACCTACTATCAATCAATTTTCAGTCTATCTTTTTTTTCCTTTTTTTTTTTTTTTGGCACACCAAAGTACAAAAACAATCACCACGAACATACAAGAATACAAAAATATATATACAATAAGTCAAGAGAAAAGAAGAAATCGAACATGGAGCTTGCCGCGAAGCTCGCGGTCATGGCGGAGCTTGACGTAAATGCGCTCGTCGAGGCTGAGACGGATGAGGTCCAATGGCTCCTTCACTGCACTCTCCTCTTCGCTTCCCATTCTTACACTTTGATTTTAGTTCTTTTGCTCCTTTGAATTTTGATTAAGAGAAATCCGTAATAACATTCAATAAAAACCCTGATAAAGGCAAATCCCCTTCTCAGTTTTTACTATTGCCACCCCCACCACGAAAATTTCGAAGTACTGCTGGAAAAATTCTAACACTGGTCCTTAACATATTGATTGAGTTTCAATTTTAGTCTAAAACTGTTTTTTTTTTTACAACCGTGATGTGCAACTTAACTGTTTAATGTCATGTTAGTCCCTAATGACAATTTTCGTCCATTTTGAGCTCCTTAAAACTGCCCATGTTCTCTTTGCTGTTTGAGGTCGTTTTCTGTTTTTATTTTCGAAAACGCTAAAAACGCGTTCTCTTTACCATTTTCGAAAACGCATTTTGGAAAACAAAAAAAAAATATTTGTACACAAAACGGAAAACGCCCGAAACATCGTTTTGGGCGTTTTGTGTGTATGAAATTTTTTTTTTTTTTTTTTATAGAATTATCTTAACTTAGAACTAAGCTTAATATAAAGTTTTTATTTTTTTTTTTAGAATTATCCTAACTTGAAACTAAGCCTAAATAGAGATTTTTTTTTTTTTTTTTTAGAATTATCATAACTTGGAACTTAGTTTAAATAAAGTTTTATTCAATTCAATATCAACATTACAAAAAAAAAAATTAAATGAGAATTCTTGTTGTTATATTTCAAAAAATGTAATGATAAATGGACTCTAGTGGTTTTGAAAGAACTTACATTTTCTGGATTTTAATAGAAGTAGAGCTTTCTCAAGTCCCGAACCTGACCAAGCTGTGTTAATATAGACTCTTAATGCTCACATTAGTGTGTTGCATGTAACCATATTTTTAGTGTATTGTGAAAGGAAATTTGAGTTGGAGTTAGTAGTATTCTGCAAGCAAATTAATTAAAAATAGTTTAAATAGTGTTCTACAAAATTTCAAACAGAACGTGTTTTTCAGCTTTTCATTTTCAAAAACAGTTTTCAGAAATGACAAACCAAATGCGTTTTCAGCAAATTTGAAAACAAAAATGAAAACACAAAATACAAAACATTTTCGAAAATAAAAATACAAAATAAAATACAAACAGAACGCCACCAATTTTTGTTTTTTTAAATGCCAAAATGGACATGTTGTTTCCATTTCTAAATTATTAATATTTCAATCCTACAGTTACTAATTTGTTGAGAAAATACCCTTTTGCGAAGAGCGATTTTCAAGAATGCGTGGATTAAAAATAGTAAAAAGTTATAAATCCACATATAAAATTATTTTATTTAGAGAATGCATTATTAAAAAAACTTAGTCACTGTTCTCTTTGCTGTTTTGAGGTCGTTTTCTATTTTTATTTTCGAAAACGCATTTTGGAAAACAAAAAAAAAAAATTTGTATACAAAACGCAAAACGTCCAAAACCTCGTTTTGGGCGTTATGTGTATTTCGACAAAAAATGTCCAAAACGCGTTTTGGGATTTTTTTTTTTTTTAAAGAATTATCTTAACTTAGAACTAAGCTTAATATAAAGTTTTTATTTTTTTATTACTTTTTTTAGAATTATCCTAACTTGGAACTAAACCTAAATAATTTTTTTTTTTTTAGAATTATCCTAACTTGGAACTAAATTTAAATAAAGTTTTATTGAATTCAATATCAACATTACAAAAAAAAATTAAGTGAGAATTCTTGTTATTATATTTCAAAAAATGCACTAATAAATGGACTCTGGTGGTTTTGAAAGAACTTGCATTTTCTAAATTTTAATAGAAGTAGAGCTTTTTCAAATTCCAAACCTGACTGACCATGCTATGTTAATATAGACTCTTAATGCTTACATTAGTGTGTTGCATGTAACCATGTTTTCAGTGTATTGTGAAAGGAAATTTGAGTTTGAATTAATAGTATTTTGCAAGCAAATTAATTAAAAATACTTTAAGTAGTATTTTGCAAAATTTCAAACAGAACGTGTTTTCCAGCTTTTCATTTTCAAAAACAGTTTTCAGAAATGACAAACCAAACGCGTTTTCAGCAAATTTGAAAACAAAAATGAAAACAGGAAATACAAAACATTTTCAAAAATGAAAATACAAAATAAAATACAAACAGAACGCCAATATTTGGAGGGATTAGGATTAGCTCTTAACGATATAACATCTCCCGAGATAAAAGAATAGATAGGAAATTTGTATCATACATTTCCCCAAATAAAAGAAAATTTTGAAACTTGTCATGATTTCAAAGCTATCATCCTAATAAAAATATTCTTGTGATACGGCATGTGTTTGATAAAAAATATATTGAAATCACATTTTCTATTTTTCCCTTTATTGTTCCACCTATTAACAAAAATATTTATAGTAATACTGTTTGATTTATAAATTAATTTATTTATGATTTTAAAGTAAAAAGTAATGATTAAAAATTAAAGGAAAAAAATAAGGTTGCGTTCTGTTTATATTTTATTTTGTATTTTCATTTTCGAAAATGTTTTGTGTTTTCATTTTTGTTTTCAAATTTGCTAAAAACGCGTTTGGTTTGTCATTTCTGAAAACTGTTTTTGAAAATGAAAAGATGGAAAACACGTTCTGTTTGAAATTTTGCAAAACACTATTTAAACTATTTTTAATTAATTTGCTTGCAGAATACTACTAACTCCAACTCAAATTTCCTTTCACAATACATTAAAAATATTGTTACATGCAACACAATAATGTGAGCATTAAGAGTCTATATTAACACAGCTTGGTCAGGTTCGGGACTTGAGAAAGCTCTACTTCTATTAAAATCCAGAAAATGAAAGTTTTTTCAAAACCATCAGAGTCCATTTATCATTGCATTTTTTGAAATATAACAAGAATTCTCATTTAATTTTTTTTTGTAATGTTGATATTGAATTTAATAAAACTTTATTTAAACTATGTTCCAAGTTAGGATATTCTCAAAAAAAAAAAAAAAAAAAAAAAAATTCTTTATTTAGGTTTAGTTCCAAACTAGGATAATTCTAAAAAAAATAATAAAATAAAAATTTTATATGAAGCTTAGTTCTAAGTTAAGATAATTCTATTAAAAAAAAAAAAATTCCCAAAACGCGTTTTTCGCGTTTTTGACATTTTTCGTCGAAATACACACAAAACGCCCAAAACGATGTTTCAGGCGTTTTCCGTTTTGTGTAAAAAATTTTTTTTTTTTTTTCAAAATGCGTTTTCGAAAATGGTAAAGAGAACGCGTTTTTAGCGTTTTCGAAAATAAAAACAGAAAACGACCTCAAAACAGTAAAGAGAACGTGGCTAAGTTTGTTTAAAAGATAAAAAGTAGTTTAAAAATTTTGGTTACAAAGGGAGGCTAATTTTGGAAAACGCAAAAACAAATAAGGCATACTTTTTGACTCTTTCTAGGAGGACTGGAGGAGCGTGTGTTTAGAGTGTGTGAAAATGCAAAAATATGCCCCTGTAGGACCCCACATCGTCCCATACAATGTATCTCCAAACCTTTTGAGTCCATGGTGTCACTCAATTGGCTTAAAAAACAATTATTATTATTTTTTATACGTAACCTCTCCAACTATGCTTACACTTGTTCTTTGTCCTTTTCTAATCCGTCAAAATCTATATTGAGATTCTGACTATATGAGGTTTTGCTTTTTCAATTCTTGGACACCTGATTTCAGGCTTAATCACTGCAAGGTTTGCTTTTGCTTTGTGGGTCATCAGTTTCATGTAAGTTCTTGTTCTTGACTAAAAAGTAGGCTTTTTTGCTCATTTTTTGGTGAAAAGTTTGGTGCTTTTTTCTGGGTTTTTGGTAAAGATTGAATCTTGTTTTATTGTTTTTTCTTTTATTTTGATGATTCGTGTTATTGGGTCCTTGATCTTCCATGAGTTAATGTTGGCAAATCCGAGAAAGGAATAGTGTTTTGAGCTTTTTGTATGGAAATTTCTAGGTCTATATGGTAAAAGGTGCTGCTATAGATTATGATAAAATAGCTCTACAAGAATTTGGATTTTGCATTGTGAAGGGGTTGAGAAACTTATTTGTTTGTTCCCGACCAATAGGTATTTCATAATCGAGTGGTGGCTTTGTAGGTGCAAGGACTGCTGTAGATTTAAGGGTTTAAACGATTCAAAAGAACTTTCTCCACCAGGTGAATTGAGGCACTTTCTTCTGAATTTAAATTGTTGGGGTGAATGATTTGTGAGTTTGATCTGAAGTCGAGATGGAAGGGAATTTTCCATCTGGAAGTATGATGCAAGGTAATGGCTCTTGCGTAGAATTTGACTTACGAGGGCCAATGAGAGATCATCATGGCCCGCAACACGCGCTTGCACTTCACCAACATCAGTATCAACCTCATCTTGGGCAAGGATCATCAACAGTTCATCCCACAATTCATGCAAGTTTTCCCCTTTCGATAAGACGGATGCAAGATCATGACAAAACTGTTTCCCGGGCTGACTACAGTAAAAGGGAGAGGGGGAAATCTGCAAGTGATGAGGACGAGCAAACTTGTATGGAAGAAAATGATCTGAGCAAGGGGAAGAAGGCTTCTCCATGGCAGCGTGTGAAATGGACCGACACTATGGTCAGATTGTTGATTACATCTGTTTCTTACATTAGTGAGGAAGTTGCTTCGGAAAATGGTGGTGGCGTGAGAAGGAAATGTGCAAATTTACAGAAAAAAGGCAAGTGGAAGTTGGTTTCAAAAGTCATGGCTCAAAGGGGTCATTTTGTTTCACCTCAGCAATGTGAGGATAAATTCAATGACCTTAACAAGAGGTATAAGAGACTCAATGAGATCCTCGGGAGAGGAACTTCTTGTGAGGTTGTTGAGAATCCAATGCTATTAGACATGATGGATCACATCTCAGCTAAAGCAAAAGAAGAGGTTCGGAAAATTCTAGGCTCAAAGCATTTGCACTACGAAGAGATGTGTTCTTACCATAATGGGAATCGGTTGCATCTTCCCCCCGATCCTGAGTTGCAACGTTCTTTACGCTTAGCCCTTAGAAGTAGGGATAATGAGGATGAGGATGTGAAAAGGCATACACAAGATGACGATGATGTTGATGAAGAAATTGAATTGGATGGACGAGATGAATCCGAGGAGAATCCCGTTTTGTTTGGGGATCACAGGGCATATAAGACTTCTGGGAGTTCTGCCAAGAGGATAAAACAATGTAAAAATCATGAAGAGTTCGGTTTTGGGAATTCTTTGGACTGCAAGAGAACTTCCAAAATCCAGCAAGAAAATGCAGATGCTTATATAAATCAAGTGCAACCTGAAGGCATGAAAGAAAACATATCACAAAAGCAGTGGATAAATCATCGTACTCTTCAATTAGAAGCAAAAAGGCTACAGATTCAAGCACAGATGTTGGAACTGGAGAAAGAACGGTTCAAATGGCAGAGATTTTGCCGGAAAAAGGACAGAGAATTGGAGATGACGAGGTTGGAAATCGAGAAGATGAAACTTGAGAATGAGCGGCTGGCTTTTGAGTTGAGGCAAAAGGAAATTGGTTTTGGCAATAGTTAATATGTTGTCAAGTTTTGTTTGATCATCGGGGACTTGCACGAACAATTCATATTTCCGTTGTTTAGTCAGTGGCGTCGAGTTTATTTTGCATGCCAAAGTCTTGCTAGAAGATTAATTTGGAAGCATTTCCCCCCTTATTTTGGTACAGTACACTGGTCTTTTTTCCCTGCATTTTCTTGAATGTTCTGGCCTTTGCAGTAAATCTTACTATGTGGAAAATTTTCTTCTGCTGTTTTGCGACCCTTATTATCTAGGTTTTTACCTTTTCTGCTTGGAACTTTTTCCCTCAATACAAAGGATTAGTTTTTGTTATGTTCTTATTTTTATGTAAGAATCTCCACATCTATGTTCTGTCTTAAATTTTGGCCATAGGGTGCATTCCTGTTAGGGAGAGAATCGAACCAGCTAAACTAGTTCTATTTTACACAGGTCAAACAACTAAACATTCTATTTCTTTTAGCAATAGTTTCAACAGAAGTTGCAGGACATTGATGACAAAAACTTTACACCTTTACATGAGATAAAATTCTGTCATCTAGTATGTTTAAGTTGCTCACTGAGTAAATACTATAGCAAGAAAGTTTATTTAGGTAATATATAGCTTAGATAAAGCATGATTTATGCCAGGAACGATGAATGTGTTAGGGGTGGTAAGAGAAGACAGATTGGATAGAGTCGATATTATTGGTGCCCATTCCTTGAGAGCTTAAGATCTTGGAGGGGCCAAGGCGTCTGGGGAAAGCCGTAACTATGGTGCATATGGGTAATTTTGTCTTCTATGAGAGGTTATGCTAGCCTTGATTGGTTTGGATGGTCTTATTCCCCTTTTTTGACAGTTCATGTGTATTTCGACGACATAAGTTTTCATTTGGTATGAACACTTGGGATTTATAAATTAATATTCTGTAGATGGATTGCATAATTTCTAGAGGTGTATATTTCAAGATATATGCATATGCAAAATAATCTGGGACGTTCCTAATCAAGTAACTGTCGAACCACTACATGATATTGGCCACACAAAAGTCTTGGGATCAAGTCTCATCTTCTCTCATTGATGAATATTTTGAATGTGTAAGGCCTTTGATTCAAAAGGGAATCAAGCCTACACTTGAGGGGTGTGTTAGGATTTCAAACGGGTTTTATACCGATGTATTTCACCTGTAAACCATTGAATTTCTTCATATATGAAACTATACCGAACTAGCTTGCTGAATATTTTCTTTGCTATCCGATTCTCTTTCAGTTTTCGGAATGTACTTGGCAACAGAAATGAATTGATCTCTTGCACAATCTGGTGTAATCCTCAGTTTGAAAAGTTACATCCAGAAGACTGAACAGAATGCTTGAGCTCCTTTTTGCTGAATTTTTCCATTCTCAGGTCTTACCAGTACATTCTTGAGTGTGTTTTGACAAGAATTATTTGGTCATTACTGGGCTCCTTTTAAGCACTGTCAGTAATGGAAGTTTCCCTACAAAAACTGTATTGGGATGTTTGGTAAGCTCGACTGAAATGGATACTTTACTATTTTTTCAACACGCCTCTCGACTACGCTGTGATATTTGGCTCACTCGATGTGATAGGTTAATATATACAGTTCAAATATGACCTATACAGGCATGTGTTTGTAGAAGCTGTTGCTGATATTAGCATGGAAAATACCCCTACTTTATTTCAAAGAACAGTACTTTTTATGTCAGTGTCCTCCAGGGGACTGTCCAACTGATAACACTACAAATGGACTGCAAAGAATCAACATGTTGTTTTGTGAATTAGTCACTCTCACAATGAATGTGACAATTCCCTTACATGGGATGTTGTGAGGTCACCCCATGTGATGAGTGATCCCACCCCTTAGTGCATCTCAAATGCACTCGGTGGATTGGGGCTGACGTGTTGATAAAATAAACGGACTTCTGGAAAGCGTGGATAAATAGACGGAGAAATAAAAAAATTACTCTCCAATGGTTCTTTTACATTTAAATAATATTGATTATGTGACATTTTTATTTAAATTTAAATTTAATTATTATGCATAAATTGAGCATTATCTGTAGGATTTCTCACTGTATAAAGAGTTCAAATAGAAATAACTTGTATTATAAAACCTGATTGACTAACATTCTTATTTATAATAATTAAAAAATAAAAGTTAAGGCTAAGTCAGCATGTCTCACGGAGCGTTTAGATGTAGACGCCCTACCTCACAATGTCTATTTTTTTTAACTTCACGTCAGTCTAACATTCCAATTCACGTTGTGTATTGGAGGGAGTTTTTTTTTTATCATATTCCGTCTATTCGTTGACGTGTCATGTGTATTTTCATAATCCACGAAATGCATTGAAGATGCTCTTATGTGAGGAGGTGGTCGATCTCATTGTCACACTCATTTTGAGTATAAAAAAGTTCTTGTTTTGTACCTTTTGCCCATCAATAACACAGAGTTCATCATTTAGTTCCAAATTTAGCTTCATTACTTGTGCTCACAGCCTTGAGCATGCATATTTCTAGGAGTATAGTGTAGCCATCTGAAAGACATGACACTTTGTACAAAAGAGTTAAATCCCACGTTGAATAAAGATATAAACAAAACACTTCCACCCTTTTATTCCCCTCCCCTCTTCTGTCTATATCCAGAATCCCTTCTACCATTCTGGCTCCCCCTAGTCTACAACCTTGTGTCCACCATCCCTATAATCGAGTTACTAGTGATCTTACATTAGGTTGGATTGGGTGGAGATAGAGGAGGGGTCGAGGGGAAGAGAGATAAGAAAAACGGGAGGTGAAGGCTAGTGATGCAACAATATCCAATTAAACCTTTATTTGGTCTAGGAGAAATTTTCCAACATTTTCTTCAAATTTATTTTTCAACCACATTTCTATGAGATTTACCATTTTACACATTTTTCAACTACGCATTCAAAAATTTCACTGATTTTTCCTAAACCAAACAGCTGTAAAAGCCAAAGTTTTACACAAGTGGGGATAGTGGTGAAAAATAGTTTGGCTGAAGCTTATCCAATTGTGGCTCACATCATGATGGAGGGTGACAGGAGTAACAAATTAAATGATAAAAATACGAAATAAACATTGAGACTAATGTCAAATTCTCTCTCTCTATTCATCCATTTGTGGGCTGTCAATTGTTATCACATGGGATCGTTTACACTACTGCTCAATATGGGCTTTTTGAGTGCGTTCTTGGTCCATATAATGGGCCCCTTACAGTGACATTTGAAAAGAGAAAAATACATAAATAAGGTAATTGTAAATGCAAATTTTAAAATTAAGATAATACTTATATAATTTCAAAAATCAGGTTTATAATTAAGATTAATTAATTAAATTAAATAATTAAGAACATTTTATTAATTATTTATATTAGGTCACAAGCTATATAATTTCAAGTTACAAAAGACAAATGCTTTAAATCGCAAATAATGTTAGGTTACAAGCTATACAGATTTCAAGGTCACAACATTATAAAATCAGTAGGTCACAAAATGTCACTTTCGTCAATCACACCTTATTATTAGGTCACAAATCTTTTAAGTCACAATTGTTAAATTATTAGGTCACAATTGATTTATCAATTATTTAGTCACATATTTTTTAGGTCACATCTTACGCAACCAACATCTGTCCAAGCCGCCACTGTCACCACCTCCTCATTCGGCACCCCCATAACCCTTACTGTAACTGTAACAACATCCTCTCTACCATGGCCACCATATTAACGCCACTGCCATTGTCTTAATGCAGCCGCCACGAACGACGCCTAAACAAAAAAAAAAAAAAAAAAACAACCACCGCGACCACGCGACCACTACCGGCAACACCACCGATTTTCTCTACCACAACACAACCAGCAGCTACACCATTCCAACACGACAGCCACCATAACCTCACCATCACCTCCACCAACAAAACTTTTCCAATAAACGGAAATATAAATAGATCTAAGAAAAAGAGGCAGTGGTGCATCACCGTCGCTAAAGATGTGTAGCAGCAGCCCTCGTCGACTACGAAATCGTTGCAATTTACACATCAAGCAGACCTCGTTGCAGATCGGGCCATTGTTGTAGCGTTGCTCGTCGACCATTGCTTCGATCTACTGCACATCCCAACACTGTTGTAGCGCTATCTACGATTGCTAGGTGCGGTGGCACTGCAATCAATGGTTGTCATCGACGTAGCACTGAAGTCGGAGGTTACTCGGTATGGTGGAGCTGCTGTCGCCGGAGGTGGTTAGAATTTTTTGGGTTGAAGAGAGAGCCAAAAATGAGATTGAAAGAAATAGTGTAAAATAAGGAGAATTAGGGTTTGAGGTGTGATATGACAGATTAAATATTTATTTTCATTTTGTGATATAGTTATTATAATATTAATAGTTATTGAATTATCACCTGAATTATGAATAAAAATGTATTAAATCTGATTTTTGAATTAAGAAACTTAATTGTAGGGATGAGAGTAATTTCCTCATTTGAAAACCTATTATTGCTTTCACGGGCTTCATTCTTCCCACTTTTCCTTGTAATGAATTGCCCTCTTGAATAAAGTGTCATATCATTATGCCTCACCTTCAATTGATAGTCTATCCATCTCCCTTAGGAATGGCAACGGGCGGGGATGCCTTTCCCCGTCCCCGCCCCGTTAGTGATTTATCATCCCTATCCTCGCCCATCCCCATTTTATCGGGGATGGGGACGGGGATGGGATGAAAAAATCCCCATTTACATCCCCATTTGTTTTTTTTTTTTTTTAAGTTTTAAAATAATTTTATGCAGACAATATAAGGAAACATGCAGGGAATATTCCTAACATTTTCTAAATCCAATAATCTTTACACGTTATTTGGACATTCATCTAATATATATATATATATCCTTGTTTGTGTCGTTATTTTATATTTAGTTAGATAAGAAAATACAACTCGATAAGGTTAATAACTAATAATCAGTAACTTTTTCAAAATAAGCATTTAAAGTTTATAACTTGATAAGTAATAATTTTTTGGTGCAAGAAATTTGACATCATAAGACTTTTGTACATATAATATAGAATTTTTTTTTTGACTTTTTAAATTTTAATGGAACTTGTTAATTGAGGATGGGGATCGGGGACGAGGCGGGGATGGAGATAAGACGGTCATCCCCGTCCCCGTCCCCGCCCCATCCCCGTCTTTTTCGGGGATTTCCTGCCCCGTTCGGGGCGGGTCCCCGTCGATTTCGGGTATTCCCTGCCCCGTTGCCATCCATAATCTCACTTCCTCAAGCCAAGAAGAAATACGTGATTTATCAAGGCCCAACTCATTCATTGCGTCAAGACCAACACCTTACGTGGGTACAACCGCCTTTAAGAGTCAACCATGGATATTTTCGAGCACCGCTACCCAAATTAGGGCCCACTACGTTCGTTCGACCGACTGCAACTTGGATTGGTTTGTGTGTCCACATGGTTTATTTTATGTCTTAGCTCTGATACCACTTGTGGGGGATTGAGATTTCATCTCAAAGGATTAACATTTTGAGTGGAGTAACTCAATTTTTTATAAGCTCATTATTTATCCCATGTTTACTTTTCCAATATATCTAGGGGTGGTAAACGGGTTGAGTTGCTTGCCGGTTCAACTCGTCCACGCTTAGCCCATGAGTGTCTCAAGCTCATTTTGTGATGAGCCATGAATTGACTTGAACACTTTTATATCTCGAACGGTGAAATCACAAGTCAACTCATTTTGGATTAGTGGATGGCTCAATTTCGTTCGAACAATGAGGCCACTAGCCAAAGGGCTGGATCGAGTCGAGCTTAGGTTTTCTATACACAAGTCGAGCTTGAGTGTCTAAGGGGATAGTCGAGCTGATTCAACCCATTGGCATAGGCATTTTTACATTTACCTCTTTTTTTTATTTTAAATTTATTTTTAGATAGGTTTTGGCATATTCCCATTTGGTGACATTTTTGGATAACACTAACTGTTTAACGGACTGTTCGGCGGCTGCAAATCAGAATATTTTTTTTTTTTTGTTTATTTGACTTTTTGATTTTTTTTAAGTTAAAATGCGTGATTAAAAATTGAAGAAAAAAAATATGTGTGATTAAAAAGTAGTATGAGAAATTGTGTAATTTAAAACATGTAATCATTACCTAAAAAAAAAAAAATATTCCGAACACAGTGTTAAAAAGAGAAAAAAATTAAATTGTTCCTTTATAATTCCGACTAGACAATATACCTATAAAATTACGAATTAGGTTGCACGCGATCTTGTTGAGTTTTTCGAGCATACAATCTTCAATGATCAAATTACTCATATGTTTAGAATGATTAGTAAACATCCAAATACAATCTTCAATTATTGTTTTTATTTTTTATTCATTACCATACTTCACAGTTCACACTAGCATATTGTGCCGTGATTATTTAAAAAAGAAAAAGAAAAAGAAAAAAAAGACTTTTGTGGCAGCGTGACAAGACTTACACGGTTTTATCTTCAATTCTTTCCATCTTAAATCAAAGAATAATTATTAAAGGTTTGTCCGAATTCGTGAAATCATGATTTATTAAGGTTCGTACAGTTGTAAACTGATTCTTTACAGTAATTACCGCCAACAAAGCCTTTCGTACGCTTCTGGAAAAGTGTGTTTTTTTCTTTAAAAAATAAAATAGAGCACTTTTTAATTAAACACATTTTTAACAATTCTTTTACATTGATATTTTTTAGGACATGAAAAGGGACATTTTGAGGTGGCGCCTCGATTTTGAATGATGAAGAGGTGCAATTATTCAACTAAGGAGCGTCACATCGATAATATCTCATTTTCATATTCAAAAAAATGTTTACATAGAATTATTGTTTTCCAAATCACTTTTCAATTATATATTTTATCTCTAAAACAGTAAATTATTTGTTTATAAATAATAATAATAATAATAAACGTTTACCAAACAAACTTAGGGTGGGTTTAATACATGAAGTGGAAAATAAAATATTTTCTAGGTAAGTGAGAAAATATTTTCTCACCAAAAATATTTTTTTGACAAATGGTCTATCTTGTGCTCTAAATGATTGTACATGAAAAATATTTTCCATACCAATTGTTACAACAAACACAATGTTAAAAAATATTCTCCATGAAAAATTTAACCAATCAAACATAACTTTAGAACAATTTTTAAAAAAATATATTTTGCGATCGAGCTTTCTAAATAATTTTTTTTTTTTTTTTTTTTTTCAGATCAAACGATGATCGATGAATAGAAGATTCAAATGATTGGGTGAGAGGGAAGAGAAGGAACGTAAATTAAAACCGGTTGACATATGATACCTCATTTTGTCTCTAAAGTCGCCAAATTTGAGATTACATTGGAAAGACTGGTGGAAAGCTCAAATATTGGTAGCCAAGAATAAATCATTCTATCCCATGTTAGAAAAGATTGTTATTATTACGTTTCATCAGTCATCCGTTAATCGTTTAAATATTTTATAAGAAAAAATATCTTTAAGAAATATTTCCCGTAGATAATGTTCCGAAATACCATGAAGTAAGAACTCGCGCGTTATAAGAAACTGGAGTGGCCATTTCATATAAACTTATACCGTCGGTAATAATTTTATGGTAAAATCAAGACCATCTCAATATTTAATCGATGGGGAACTTTTGTTTGCATATTCCAATATTATCGTGGTACTAATTGAATTGCTACTATGCTACCTAATTATTAACAAACGTGTCATTTATCACACCTTAGTCATAATGAATATTCAAATTGAAAAAATGACTTGAACGTCTTTGAATTCTACTTGAAATCAACTTTGACGCATTATTTGTACTTTCAAATCCACCCAACAACACTAGCTAATTAAACGGCGATGAGGGTTGAAGATCGAGATGGAGACATTTAATACATAGTTTTAGATACCAACTTTTTTTCATTTTTCAATATCGATCTATATTACTCTATATGTAACATTCCAAATACCTCAATACTAGGTATGTATACAAAACTTGTAACATGTACACTACGACCAACTTGAAAAGACTTCCCCTTCTTGTAAATGAATTTTTCGAGGAAGTTACGTAGAGACTGCTTCTTCTAAAAGTTCTAATAATAAATTAAGTACTTTAAGGTAGTTATTCAAACGTGTTCAGAATCGGTTTTTAATTTTTCAAAAGTTTTACTATATGGCTTTAAATAACGTATCGTGTGCATCATATACCAATGTCTCCCTTTATACAGTTAAGCAAGCAAGAATATGATATTTCTGTCTAATGAAGTAATCTTAACAATGAGTTACCTAATTTGTAACCAAAGATAGGCATCTCCATTATCTTAGCAAACCTTAGCATGTGGTTTGGATCATGATTTTATTGCACATTCACATGTTTTCATGTTCCCACAATGACCATCTATGTCATCTAAAGCATCTCTACTTAAGTGTGCATTTAAGTCACTGCACATGCTTCTCTAGCTTGCTAATATCACATAATTTTGTTTATTGGCCTGACGCTGAAAGGTTCAATTTTACATATATATAATCTATTATGGTCATGTTTTAACCGTAATTATATCATAATCAATGTTGTTTTATGTAGTAACCAATGAAGGTAAAATCTCACACCGATTAAATGTAAAAGTAATAATAATCGATATATAAAAAATTGTAAGAGAAAATCTCCACACAATATTTCTCTAACCTCTATCTTACGAAATAGACAATAATGACAACTCCCCATTAATTTTTTTTTTTTTTAAAAAAAAAAAAATTACAAAACCAAAATTACAATGTTAAATTTCTAAATTATCCTTGTTGAATCCTAGGTGTCACGGGCTCTGAGAACTCATCTACCCATGTCACACTCATTGTTGGATAAATGATAAATCATTGAAAAATGCACTAACAGTGTCTCATATGCAAGTATAATTACACGCTCATATCAACGTATACGTGCTTCCATGTTATATCTAAGCTTGACGGCCCATGTATATGGAAGGCTGACTCGGATGCATGAGGCAATTTGGGTGCCTAACTATAGTTCTATTGTGGTATCGAAGTTGGATGACTAGAAAGTTGGTTGTGAGAGGCCAATTATGCGCGTTCCTACAAGATCGATTTTGGACCACCAAATACGTGATTGTGCCATGAGAAATCTGGCAAAAATGAATTGGAAAGCTAGTGGAATTGATGATAGTAAAGCTTTGGGTATGACCATTATAAAAGATATATGTGGGTCGTTGAGCCTAACCACATGACATTTGTTTCGTTGAGCGCAAAGAAGTATTGCAAATGAAATCATGAAAAGGGCCAATTGTGTTGGATGCTTCGACATGCTTGATAAGTAGCAACAAATGTGAATCCATCCATCCGAAGAATCAACATAGGGGGTGAAAGATGGTGTCAAAAGTGAAAGAAGCATGAGTACTATGGGAAGATGTGTGAGTGGCGTTGTAGACGCCCATCCATTAAGTGATGGTGTCGCATTTATGGAGAAATGTTCATGCTTGAGAATTGGAGGAGAACACAATCTCGAATTGTGCAAAGAGTCGAGACTCACGGCTCGCTACAAGGACGTTAGTAGATAGGGTTGGAGAGCTTGTCACGAGTTCAGAGAACTCCATTTCCCATGAACACTACATTTTTGCATTAAATACTAAGGTGACATTCTGTTTGTATTTTATTTTGTATTTTCATTTTCGAAAATGTTTCGTGTTTCGTGTTTTTATTTTTGTTTTCAAATTTACTGAAAACGCGTTTGGTTTGTCATTTCTGAAAACTGTTTTTAAAAATGAAAAGCTGGAAATCACGTTCTGTCTGAAATCTTGCAGAATACCACTTAAACTATTTTTAATTAATTTGCTTTGTGAATACTACTGGCTCAAACTCAAATTTCCTTTCACAATACACTGAAAACATGGTTACATGCAACACACTAATGTAAGTATTAAAAGTCTATATTAACACAGTTTGGTCAGGTTCGGGATTTGAGGAAGCTCTAGTTCTATTAAAATCCAGAAAATACAAGTTTTTTCAAAATCACCAGAGTCCATTTATTAATGTATTTTTTGAAATATAACAATAAGAATTCTCACTTAATTTTTTTTGTAATGTTGATATTGAATTCAATAAAACTTTATTTAAGCTTAGTTCCAAGTTAGAATAATTCTTCTCAAAAAAATCTTTATTTAGGTTTAGTTATAAGTTAGGATAATTCTAAAAAAAAATATAAATATATATATAAGAAAAAAAAAAATTTATATTAAGTTTAGTTCCAAGTTAGGATAATTCATATAAAAAAAAAATCTCAAAACGTGTTTTCCGCGTTTAGAATATTTTTGTTGAAATAAATACAAAACGCTCAAAACGAGATTTTTTTTTTTTTTTTTTTTTTTTGCTTTTCAAAATGCGTTTTCGAAAATGGTAAAGAGAACGCATTTTTAATATTTTCGAAAATAAAAACAGAAAACGATCTCAAAATAGTAAATAGAACGAGGCCTAAATAATTGGAAAGTGTACTAATGATTTCCAACATGTATGAGCGGCTGATCCCAATGCCTATAGGGACTCAGGTGCTTGAGGAGGGTATGTCTATTACATAGGGCTCCACTCTCCTCAACCATTGGGAGAGAGGGCTTCTTTTCTCCTAACACAATACTAAATAACTACATTAATATTGTTTTCTAAACTATTATGAAAAATGGAAAGTTAAAAATGAAAAAAAAAAAATGAATAAATAAATAAAAATTTGCAAGAATCCACTTGTTGGGTGCTTTTAGGTAATGGTAGATAAATAGAAAGAGGTTAATAATCCACATGGAAGCACATGTTAATGTCCATATTCACATGCCTACCATGTTCAATTAGACCTTTCTTAGTGTATATTTAACTTTTTCAATGTGGGCCAGCTAAAATTACTGATCAGACAACTCATATTGGTCCATGTCACAGGCCCTAATAGTAATCTACATGCTGGGACTTCCATGAATTTTCTACCTTGTGCGGTAACTAAGTCCATGTTTGGTCCCTATTTTTTATAAATTAAATTTATTCAATATTCAAATTTAACCATATATTATAAAAGCTTATCATTTTTTACTTTTCAAATATTTTTTAATCATACATCCTCCTAAAAATACTATTTCAAATCATAATTTTTCTCAAATAATGGATCTCAAACAAGGGCTAAATGTGTAAAATTATACATTTTAACAAAAGTAAATACTATGTGTCGACTCGATTCAAATGATTCATCGAGTCATCTTACTGCCCCCCTATCCCACGTGCAGCAATGTGCAGGTCAAATTCATTTTTTCTTTAAAGATTTAATTCATGCACAATTTTGAGAATAAGTAGCAATAAAACATAAAACAGTTAAAAACGAAATATATTTATTTATTTATTCAAATTTAAGTTTTAACAAATATTAAGTAATGGAAAGTAAAAAAATAATTGTCACTAATTGTTTGTGCTTGGATGTAACAGTTAATGATTATGCTATTCTTGTATTGATAATTTGCATGTGGTGTGTGCATAAATACTTTTTTGCTATTTATAGTGGGAATATAATGGGAGGAAAGTATTGTAAAAAGAGAGGTCTACTTTACAGAAAATGGGCTGAGGCATTTCAAGAATTCATTCTTGTGCTGTAAATCACACAATTTCATGGATGCCTTTTCAAAAAAGTAACTCAATTTGATGTCTACCATTTACAACTTGAGCCTTTTGGTTATCTTCTTACTCAACTTGTTTAGCTAATAAATATCCAACTATTTTTTTCACAAAACATCTCTTTCAATTCTTAAAATAGTTGATGTTAGTTTGTCAACTTATATGAAACAGTGTCTATACAGACAAAAAAAAAATATCAATTACAAGGTTTTTGCCAGAAATATAATTTGACGTTTATCAGGGATGGCGCGAGTCAAGCTTTGACTCAAACCGTGAAAAGATTTCAAGCTCTATCGACGAGCCCTAGAGGCCCACAACCCAAATCGGAGAGCGACTGGACCCATTTTCTACCATACTAATTAATTGGAGGGGAAAAGTGTGAATGTTAAACAGGTTTAACCAAAATCATTGTGTAATGTTAGAAATAAGAATTTTAATTTCGTTTTAAAAAAATGAATTACAATCTTACTAATAGATTTATTTAATTAAGGATATTATTAAGTTTTTTACTGTCAATTTTACGACGATGACATGCCAGCCCATTCAACTCATACCAGTTAATTTGTCTTTATTATTTTATTATACATTATGATTATATATTCAATTTACATTTATCATTTATCACTTCTTATAAACAGTCGCTGTTTAATTCTACGTTTAAGCAAACAAACTGTACCAACTGGAATTAATTTTATATATCTAATCACATTCTTGAGTTAGCAAGGATCTTTTACCTGACAATAATTAGATTAAATAAGTTATTTTTTTGATCTAAAGAATCTATCTGATGCTACACTAGCCTTTTAATTCATTATTTATTTTTTAGATCAGTAATTTTTTAAAGCCCTGCATTAAATATTCCTTTCCCACCACCTTTTTTAAAAAAAATAAAAAATAAAAAATATATATATGATTCAATTTGATTTTTGTTGTTTGTTTCATGAATTTTAAATTTCTTTTTCTAATGTTATCTTTTAATTTACTGGTTGTACCACTGTGCCATGTGAGCTCACTTGAAATTGGTCCTTAATGTAGTTACATTTATTTCATGAAGTTCATGACTTTTCAATCACATATTTATTCAATTTTATTTAAAATTTTATCAAAAACCTTGTCATGTATTCCCTAAGCTAAGTAGGTTAGATATGTAATTGTTCCAACTTCAAGTTAATTTAAATTTTGCCTTCAAAACCTCTTTGATTTGTGCGTAATGAGAATTCAATTTTCGTCTAAAGCCTATAACGTGCATAATTTTTGAAAAATTGATAAGTGAATTTTATACACTTATTTGTACGTCTAAATTAGAATAAATTACTATCATTATAAAATATATGCTATTTAATTTGTGCTTATTTGTTTACTTTGTAGAAAATATCCCAAAAATGCGAAGAATGAAGTAATTGATGAGAAAAATGCATAATTGGATGCTAATTGGAGCTAAAATGAGTAATTGATAAGTTTGTGACGTCAACCGGAAAGATGCAATGTGCCGAAGTAAAGGAATAAGAGGTTGGAGGATCCAGTTGAAGGAATTGAGAGTTGAAACGAGCGAATTGAGAAGATTCCAAAATATGGGGACTATATTGTTACAATTGAAAGTTGAGGACTGAAGGTGCAATTAAAAGTCAGGGACTAACTTGCACAGTCGGAAGAATGATGAAGTCGCGATCGCTGGTCACACACCAAGCGATTGCGAGAAGACGCAAAATTGTAACCCGAGAGTTTTAATGAAGTCCACGCGATCACTAGGGTTGATACCACGCGATCGCGCGTGTATCTGGTTGGGCCAACTGCGGGCTTTTTCTCGCGATTTTCATCAGACTTCTCTCTTCTTGACCTAGGTTTTCTTCAAAAAGATATATAAACAACATAAGAGGCACGAAAAGGGGACCTTTGCCTCTCCATAGAACGAGCCACAATAGAGAATTCAACATCAAATTCTTGGAGAATCAAGCATAGTAGAGGGACGTGAATTGAAAACAATTGAAGAATTGATAATTGGTGCAATCTTTCCATTCTTTATATTGTTTTTCAATGAACGTTTATTTTTACTGTTTTTGTTATTTCATGATGATGTGTAACTAATTTTAACGTTGGGATGAACGATGTAGCCTAGTTAATTATTTTAATGTCATATTCCTTGTTTTAAAGCTTTGTTGCATGTATTGATTTATTATTGTTCGTAATGCTTGAATTGCTTGATCACCAATTCATGATTTATTGAGTTATTTCCATAATCCGAGAGGTGAGTTAATAATTTAGAACGTGGTAATAAATCCGGTAATTGAACGAGAGATAGAGATATACTCTTGTAATTATTGCGGTCGTGTGTGAATTCTTGCGTGTTATGCATCTAGATAAGAAATATTCGGACACTCTGTAGAGATACATGGTTGACTTATTTAGGTAGAATTGATTTAAACTCGGGAGAGGAATTTCAATATAAATTAGTGAATTCGACCGAATACATAATTAGGAAATAAAACATGGAATTGGAGTTAATTTAATTGGTTAGGTGAAATCGTAAATCTCAACTACTTTACAATCGTATTTAAAAACAAAAGCAATTTCGCAATTTTATTTCTTTAGTTTAATTCTTTAGTTGTAGTTAACAATCTCAAACGAATTCGCCCGTTCAAATAGAGTTAGAAACTAACACATTTCGGTACTTAATAGCAGTCCTCGTGGGACGATAATCCGAACTCTTAGGTCCACTTTATTACTTCTCACGACCCGTGCACTTGCGGGGATATCTCGCATCGCGAGATATCAGGTGAACAAAAATCAGCGGCAAAACTTGGACCTTATATATAACTCCCTTGTTTGGTTTTGATAAAACTAGTATTTCATGCACCGAAGTTGCTATTCAACAATATCGATTTCGATAAGTATCTATAAAATTTTAAAATTTATACATAGTTTTTTTCCATATACAAAATGCATAAAAAATAATATTATACTAAAATAATTATTTAAATTTTACAAACAATAAAACTACTTCAAATTATAATAGATTCTTAGAATACAAAAAGTCAATTTATCTATTTAAATAATAAATGATTATTAATTTTTTCACAATAAAATGAAGTTATTCGTTAAAAAAAATTGATATTATTTTTTTCGAAAATAGCAGGTATTTGCATACGGTTTGAAGTTACTTCGTTTTTAAAAAATAATTGATATTAAACGATTATTAATTAACAACAATAAATGTAAACACCTTTTTAATACAAATTTTGGAGACAAAACATGTCATTCATAATATCATTAAAAAACTACTTAATTATTGTTACTTTTAATTATTTCTTTATTATTTTTTGAACATATATACAAAAAGATCCAAATCTCAACTCAACCCAGCTATAAACTCGAAATCCAGTGTTCTATCGGTAAGGAGTGTCTCGGGCTAACATATATTGGCCTTACTTTCAGTCATTAATTATCATTCATTTTTTTTTCACGAATTTCAAAATTTAGTTAAACAAACAATTGTTAAGTATTAAAATTAACCATTCTTAATAATTTCAATTTCATGTCCCATTGCACTAAATGCGTCATCAAATGCGGTCACCGCATCATCCATAACAGTAATATTTAATTAACTATTTTACATGAGATTTACAAAATATATTATGTTATTTTCTTAAAATCATACAACATACATTTTAATTAATACGTTAAAAACGTATTAGAAAATGTAGAAAAAAATCACTTGACTCTTTCAACGTTATAAAGACATATATAAATTCCTATTAATTATATGCTAATTAATATATTTTCTAATAAAAAAATAAATCGTATAAAATAAATTAATATTAGTCAACAGATTTTTAGCTAAAATCTTTGTTAATTTTAAGTTGAGATCAAAATTGTAACTTAAAAAATTGTCAAGTCTGGAGTGTTTTTCTTTATATCTTAAAGGGATGAGAAAAACTTTATATATTCGTAATAATATATAATTTGTGAAAAATATATATACACATTTTGCATTCACACTTGTCAACTATCCTTATTTGCATTTACACTTGCAAACCAAATTAATATCTTTTGCATTCACACTTGCCAAACCAGTTTCATAAATTTTGTATTCACACTTACCAACTATCCTCTCTTTATATATAGTAAGTATAGATTTGCAATTTAAAAGTTACAATTTGTGATTAAAAATGAGTTTGAGTAAAATTAAGGGCAAACAGGGGCTAAGACTTCCACCTCCTCACCTCTTGTATTATTTTCAACTACATGTACAAGTCATAGTGGCATGGTGCAAAGGAGAATGTTAACAAGATGATTGAATATTTGAATGTTCAAAATCTTGGCTCTTGAAAGACGGTATTTAAATACTAGAAGATAAGTGTCTACATGGAGGTAGAATTATAGCCTGAATGTCTGCTCCAAGTATGTATAGGTTGTACACGCATCCGAATTTAAGTGGAGGACGAACCGGGGGAGGCCGTGTGACGACCCGAATTCTCGACCATTCGAGTGCCACAAAAAGTGACTCATATCATATTATCGAGACTTAAATAGTAATGTAAAATTATTCAAAAGAATAATTAGAATCCCATAATTTTATTTGTGAATAAAAATAGAACATAATTTTCTTACATAAAGTTCAACATAATTATCTCATCAATCTTAACCACTTTTGCCACTTCCATGTTGACCGCCTCGAACCTTCAATTATCTGAAAATGGTAAATATCGTGGAGTGAGATTTATAAAATCCCAGTAAGTATACCAAGCATAAATTTTCTTTTGAATGCATATGGATCATTTTCATCATAACATAGGATAGGATTGAAATATTCATAAACATAGGGAGACACAAGAATTTTACCGAACTTAAATGGCAAGAATTCTTATGTGTAGCGCTACTAAACTCCGGTCCCCTTAGCATAATCATAAACATATCATATGGAACCCATAACAATCTTGTGAGATTGATTTCATAGCAATGATCCAAACATTTTCATAAAAACATAAGATATACTTACTTGTCATAAAAACATACTTACTTTTCATAAAAACATAAGATATACTTACTTGTCATAAAAACATACTTACTTTTCATAAAAACATAAGGTGTATTTACCTTTCATAAAAACATACTTACTTTTCATAAAAACATAAGATATACTTACTTGTCATAAAAACATACTTACTTTTCATAAAAACATAAGGTAATACCTTTCATAAAAACATACTTACTTTTCATAAAAACATAAGGTATATTTACCTTTCATAAAAACATACTTAATTTTCATAAAAACATAAGATATACTTACATTTCATAACAACATACTTAATTTTCATAAAAACATAAGATATACTTACATTTCATAACAACATACTTAATTTTCATAAAAACATAAGATATACTAACATTTCATAACAACATACTTAATTTTCATAAAAACATAAGATATACTTACTTGTCATAAAAACATACTTACTTTTCATAAAAACATAAGGTAATACCTTTCATAAAAACATACTTACTTTTCATAAAAACATAAGGTATATTTACCTTTCATAAAAACATACTTAATTTTCATAAAAACATAAGATATACTTACATTTCATAACAACATACTTAATTTTCATAAAAACATAAGATATACTTACATTTCATAACATACTTAATTTTCATAAAAACATAAGATATACTAACATTTCATAACAACATACTTAATTTTCATAAAAACATAAGATATACTTACCTTTTAAAAGATTAAAATGAAGTGTAGTAGTAAATGGACCAAAACTTTCTTGACCACCTTGAATTTCTCTTACTTGTGGATTTTGTCAAGAGATTGGAAATAAGTGTATATGTGTAGAGTTGTGTGTAAAAGAGATGGGTTTAAATAGATGTATAAAGTTGGCATATTGTAAACATAATCATTCAATTCTATTAATTTTAACACATCCTTTTCTTAAAGTAAAGCACCATTCATATACTTTTCCATATTTATACAAATATTATGCTCTTCATGATTACATATAATGGAGTCTTATCAACCATTCATATACTTTTCCATATTTATACAAATATTATGCTCTTCATGATTACATATAATGGAGTCTTATCAACCATTCATATACTTTTCCATATTTATACAAATATTAATCTCTTCATGATTACATATAATGGAATCTTATCAACCATTCATATACTTTTCCATATTTATACAATTATTATGCTCTTCATGATTACATATAATGGAGTCTATAATTCATTCATATACTTTTCCATATTTATACAAATATTATGCTCTTCATGATTATATATAATGGAGTATATAATTCATTCATATACTTTTTCATATTTATACAAATATTATGCTCTTCATGATTACATATAATGGAGTATATAATTCATTCATATACTTTTCCATATTTATTAAATTAAGATTCTCATAATTATTATATATAATGGAACCTCTCATGCTTGCATATATTTTCTTAATTTCAATAATAAAAATAATTTTTGTATAAATAAATATTGGGATAACATTGAATTAAGTACTTGGACTTAATATACTTTAAATCAAGAGAATGGAGATATTTTTAGAAATTCGGAATTTAATTTAAAATCGAACGATCTCGATTATTTCTTGACTTGGCTATACGAATACGTCGTGGCGTTAACTTAATAAAAATGGGTGAAATAGTAGCGACACGATTTTCTATTAAAATAATTATTAATCGCGTAAAAATTCTTGGTCGCTACAGGCCGCTCTCCCCAAAATTATTCGGATAAGTTAACATATCGAGCTTGAATCAATAAAGTCGAGTTCATAAAGGTTTCACGGTTATCCACAGACAAATATTTCAATATGTCAAACTTCAAATGAAAAACAATTTATCAGTATGCTTATCTAAAATCAAAAGTCTATCGCGTTTCTAATTGCTTAATAAATTTTTAAAATAAAACATATTGTGTATCACAATGCCACGTATTTGGGGTGGGGTGAGGTAGGGTGAGGTGGGGTGGGATGGGGTCAGTATAGACTTTTAGGATCCGTAAATGTAGAGGCATATATAGTGGGGAAAGCATCTCTAACAGCTAGAGAAGCCCACAGACAGCGAAGCAAAGACATAAAACAAACTAGTAAAAATGATGTTTTGTAAGATAAGCAACTACAGTCTGTCTGTCTCTACATACACATTTATATACGTATTTACAATACGTACACGGTTATATATATGTATATATGGAGAGAGAATATAATACACTCTATTCTTAGAGATAGAAAATGTGAATAGTCTTCCCATCAATAATTACGTACAGTTCACCAATTTTAAGCGGTGCGCATTGTGCCTTTCAAGTTTACTTACCTCTCCGCCCATGTTGTCTCGTATTTTACTAATATACCCTTTCGTAAATCTAAAGCATCTCTTTGGACTTGAATTACCAAAAATACCCCTCACGTAATTTGTTATTCCTATGTTCTTTTCTTTTATTTTCCTAGTAAATATTTAAAACTTAACTGAATTTTAAACTAAATTTTGAATTATATATATATTTTTTTCCTATGTATCAATTTCAAATTTCGATAAGAATAGAGAATTAAAGCTTCATTCAAATTCATAATCAATTAAATTATATATGTGTAATTATTAATTATCTATGCAATTAATGGCTTCTTATTCGTTGGGTCCACTGCTCTGCATTATTTGTGGGTCGGTCCATTATTAGGGTAGTTACTGTTTATTATTTTAATTTTGTCACCGTAGAGTAATTAGGTTATTTGAGATTTCCATCATACTCAAACTAGGTCAAATAATTTATTTACGTATATATTTTTCCATCAAACTATCATGGACAAAGAAAAATTAGAATAAAAAAAAAAACTCAAATAAACTACAAAATTTGATGTTAACTTTCAAATAGTCTCGATAATATTACTTTTAACATGATTTAATTTTCATAATCACGATGAGAGGTATTTCTAACTCCACAACAAATTTGAGATTAGTTCCTCTTGATAACTATTAAAGTTTATTCAAGTTTTTAATCCAAAACAAATTCACAAGTTAATGTTAATAATAACGTGAGATTATTTTTTATTTCCACGCAATTTGATGCTAATGTTAGAACAGTATAAATATATATAACTTTTATCATTTATTTTATTAAATAAGATAAGATGTACTTTTTAATATTGCAATGACATTCTAGATTAATACATTATTTTGACAACTACAAACGTTTATGAAAATTATAATTTGAGACAACTTATCAAAATTTGACTCTTTCTACTCAAACATTATCGAGTTGACCACTCAATTCGTGGTCGAGTCTACGACATATACATGTGTTTCCACATCAGAAATTCACACATAGTTATATAACTACGCAAGACATCCCAATAGATCCAAAAAAAATACTGAAAATATCTTGAATTAAATAAAAATTAACAGTATTTCTAATGATGAATGATGCATAAAATCGTTCGCAACCATTGAATTTCATTCCATTTATTAGGGTTAGGTTTGGAACCCAACAGAAATTGCCCAATATTTACTTCTATTCATAAATGACTTTGTCTAACTAGTTATCATTCAAATATGGATCCCACTCTAAAAATGACCCTTAATTTTCAAGCTCCAGTTTTTTTCATCAACCCTCCATGCATAGACGTGGTGGCATAACCACCATTCTTCGAAACAACGAATTAAAGTCTATATTAATTGGTATAATAGTTGAATTAGACCAATTAATTTCACTGTAAATATAAAAACCTATCTAAAAATTGATCCAGTTAGTATAGGCCAAAAACCTAAAATTTAAATTAATTAAAATAATCCAAGATTCGGCCGATATATTTGTCGAAAACTCGTGGATTCACAACCAAACTGTCCAATTTCATCCTAATTTTTTGAATCACGAATTGGATCCCATTGTGTCCTACAACTCTTGGATCTTTCACATTTTTCAGGTCAATGCTCGATTTGATTTTCAAATTATTGATATTGGTCACCTCTCTATTAAAACAAAGGGTATTTTGGACAAAAAGATTGTCCAATACATGTGGTTAATAAAATAAAAAAAAACCTGATTGGTATCCAATATCCATGATTAAAGGTGAATTACATGTTAGGGGCACTATAGTCATTTTATACAGCCCACAATCCATTGAAAGCCAAAATGCAAAAAGCAAAGCTGACCTACGTGGGCCGGATTTTAACTACATTTAGACAAAATAAAATAAAATAAAAAATCATCTTATTATCCTCATCGTCACCATATGCAGCTGTTGCTTATGAATTTTTTTTTTTTTCCATCTCTCTTTACATACATACATACATACATACATACATACATACACACACCTATAGATACAGAAATTTATACTTTTATTTTTTCATTTATATTTATATATATGTGTGTGTAAAAATGGTGTACGTATCATTTTTTTTTTTGTTACTGAAGATCTTTTTGATTTATTTTTTATTGATTGAAAAAAAAAATGGTAAAGATTCCTCAGATAAAAATAAAAGAGAAAAAAGATGTTTTCTTTTTAAATATTTAAGAGAGTGAGATTGACAGGCAGATCCCACCGAAATAAATTATTAATTCACCACATCCCATCTTCATAAAACCCACAGAATTCACCATCTTCGAGATATATTTTTAATTTTTCATCTTGGAGGAGGGGTGGAAAGGGACTCCTCTGTAGTAGAGATATGTTAGGTGTTTCAGGGATCATGAACAGCTCAGGCCAAGGTGGTGGCGTCGCACCAGAAGGTCGCGAGAGTGGCGGAGCCAGCGGTGGAAGTAGTGAAGTTGGCGGTGGTGCCACCTCGATTCCTGGCGGGTTCAGTGAAGAAGACAAGGCTGCCGCGGCTGCAAGAATGGATGAGAGCGAGAGGAGTGTCGGTGGCAACCGGTGGCCAAGGCAAGAAACAATGGCTCTGATTAAAATTAGGTCAGATATGGCTGTTGCTTTTCGTGACTCAAGTCTCAAAGGTCCATTATGGGAAGAAGTTTCCAGGTAAATATATACAATATTTATAAATTGAACTGAACTGAATTGGATTTTCATTGTTTTTAGCACAAAGCACGCACTCACACACAGCTGCCATAGATTTCATTAAACTCTTCTTGAATTTGCTGTAAAAAGTACTTATGGATCATAATTCCATTGAATTATTACTTTTTCATTAGAGAGTCATTGTCTTTCAGTTCACTTCACAGCAATTCAGCAGCTTCTCTGGAATTTAATTCCGGGTTTTCGCTTCTTCTTCAATTATTTTCCAGAAATAAAATATTTTGAGCATTTTTTTTACATATAATAATTCATCTGAATCTATATTCGGTTAAACAATTTTCAGCCGATTTAAATTCTTTCTTGTTTTATCTCCATGTTATTGTTGTTTGAATTAGAGAAGTTAATTCTTTTTTGTTTATTTTATGCGTTTGATTATTAGTATTAATGACTTTGTTTAATTGGAGAATTCGAGATGTGATTTTTCTTTGCAAATTTTATTATCAGAAAAATGGCGGAGCTTGGATTTGAAAGAACAGCCAAGAAATGCAAAGAAAAATTCGAGAACTTGTACAAGTATCACAAGAGAACGAAAGAAGGCCGAGCTGCCAAACCAGACGGCAAGACTTATCGGTTTTTCGATCAATTAGAGGCTTTGGAAAGCAATACATCACAGCCTTTAATGGTGCGGCCCCAGCCACTTAGCATGGTGGCACCGCCACCAATGTCGGGGAATCCTAATCCACCAATGCTGACAGTTTCAATGTCAAGTCCAAATCCAGTAAATGTAGCAAAAAATCCAGCTGCTGCTGCGCAAGTTGCAAATAATTCAGCTTCTTTATTTCAGCCATTGCAAGCAGCGCCACCGCTGCAGCCGTCAGTGCCACCACCAACAATGAACACCGCCACCACCACCACTACAACTACATATCCTCTTCAAAGCCATACTTTTCAACCCTCTAATGTGGTATTCTCAAATTCTTCTTCTTCTTCGACTTCGTCGGATGAGGATATTCAAAGGAGAAGTGGGAGGAAGAGAAAATGGAAGGATTTCTTCGAGAGGGTGATGAAGGATGTGATCGACAAGCAAGAAGAACTTCAGAAGAAATTCTTAGAAACTTTGGAGAAACGAGAGCGCGATCGAATGGCGAAGGAAGAGGCTTGGAGGGTTCAAGAAATGACAAGATTGAAACGGGAACATGATCTTTTAGTCCAAGAAAGATCAATTGCAGCATCTAAAGATGCAGCAGTCATTCAATTCTTGCAGAAAATAACTGAGCAACAAAATTTGCAAATTCCAATCAGTAATGCTAATGCACCTCAGATGCCGATGCCGATACCAACGCCAGTGGTACAAGTACCGGAAAATCCCCCGCCACCACAACAAACGACAGCACCGCCACCAGCACCACCTCCGGCTCCAACACTTGCACAGGTGGTTGTGACGCCGGCTAAAGTTTTGGATACTCCAACCACTGATAACAATGGTGGTGAAAATTTTATGCCGGCGAGTTCTTCCCGGTGGCCTAAAGCTGAAGTTCAAGCATTGATTGATCTTCGGAAAAGTCTTGATCTGAAGTACCAAGAAAATGGACCGAAAGGTCCTCTCTGGGAGGAAATTTCAGCAGCCATGGCGAAGATCGGCTACAATCGAAATCCAAAAAGATGCAAAGAGAAATGGGAGAACATCAACAAGTACTTCAAGAAAGTTAAAGAGAGCAACAAGAAGAGACCCGAGGATTCCAAAACATGCCCATATTTCCACCAACTCGATGCTTTATACCGAGAAAGGGCCAGGACTGATGCTTCATCTAATCCTGGATTCATTATGAAGCCTGATCAAAATCCCATGATGCCCATAATGGCTCGGCCAGAACAGCAGTGGCCTCTTCCCCAGGGCCAGTATCTGCACCATCACCAAGATTCTGCGCCGGACGATCATGGGAGCGAGAATGTCGATGAGAATGAAGATGACGAGGAAGATGAAGAGGACGAGGACGAAGATGAAGGTGGGAATTACGAGATTGTCACAAACAAGCAGCAGTCTTCAACAACAAACACAAACACAATTGACAATTGAGTGAGCAGAGGGAAAGAGATTGTTCGAGAGAGAGAGAGAGAGAGAGGTGTCTGCCTGCCTTGTTAAAATGAGGCAAGAGGCGGAGCTTTTGGCGGTGGGACAGAATTGCAGGAGGTGTCAGATGGGCGGAGGGGATAAGTGGGACAGAGAACTGGTGGGGTGGCGGTGAAAATTTTGAAAGAACAAAGGTGAAAGTGAAAACACATGGGCGTGGGGTAGCTTGTGTGGGTGTAGAGGTTAATTTTTCTATAAGTTAATTTTTATAATTTATTTATTAATTTTGGAAATAAATAAATTGAGGGTGGGGAATATAGACTAATAGAGAGTTTCAATTTAAAGAACAAATAAGGGAACAATGTTTGCATTTCTTTTCTTCTTTTGTTTTGCTTCATGGGGGGGTGTAAATGTCATGAATTATAAATTAAATTTCAAGTTATTTTTCATCTGCTTGTTTTCGAATTTTCGTTACATTGATTTGTAGTACTCTTTTCTATGTATATATATATATATATATATTTAGACGTAGGTTTATATTTAGTAGATCCAGGACTTTTTGTTCCAAATCTTCAACAATTTCCCGTCAAAATACACTAGCTCCACTCAAGAAGCCACTATTTCCATGGAAACTCAGATTCGAGAGCACTGACATTACCATCTTTCCATTGCAATTGGATAAAGTTCAATTTTTCATATACGTTTGAAGATTCATCGTGCGCGCGCGTTCACATAGTTAAGTTCGAGTATATATTATTGGAAGTTAGGGTTACATCTCAAAAAATTAGCCTTTAGGTAAAATACTCTCATAAATCAAAGTCATTCTCATATCTAGTCGATGTGATCAGACAACATTTTTTGTTTGCAAATCTACCAAAATGCTTGTTTGTGATCCACATTATTTGAGATAATGTATTTTAAAATAGTGATTTTTAAAGAACCTTGTTTGTTAATTTCTCTTTAATTTTTTTTTCTCTTTTTTCTACAGTATTCAATTTCAACCATTCATTAAAAGTCAAACCCACAATATTTGACTTTTCAACAAAATCTTAACCATCCATTCTCTTAAAAATCACAATTCATTTCAAAAAAACTCTTTTTAAACAATACCAAATACACATGTATTAAAAAGTAAGAGAGAAAAAATGTATTGAATAATGTGTAGTTAAAAAAGAGAGAGAGAGAGAGAGAGAGAGAGAGAGAGAGAGAGATGTATGAAATTATAAGAGCATCTCCAATGCACTTCGTGGATTGAGGCTGACGGGACATTAAAATTGACGAACATCTAAAGAACGTGGATAAATTGACGAAGAAGTGTAAAATTTCATCTTCGATGGTTTCGTCTACATTTAAATATTGTTGATTATGTGACATTTTTTTAAAATTTAAAAATAATATTATAGAGAGAGAGAGAGAGAAGATGTATGTATGTATATATTTATCTATAATATTCCTTTATTTAGTTGTTAAAATAATTATAAAATAAAAATAAATGCTGACTCGTCAGATCAGACAGAACGTCAAGATGTAGACATTATGCATTGAAAAAATATTTTTATCCAATTCCATCAATTTGTTAATGTGTCAAGTTTTTTTTTCCTCAATTGATGGTGTGCATTAAAGGTGCTCTAATGAGGCTCAAGTAAGTGCTAAGTACATTATCTTAGATGAAATTAAATATGAGTAATTCTAGAGAGATATTTTAAAGTGACATTATAACAATTCGCACGTATATCGAGTGGAGTGAAATTACTCATTAAATTTTAATAGAAGAGAGTGTGTATGTACGTAAAATTTGCCATCTATATCAACAATATTAGACATTCGACTAACCATTCTACTTATGCTAAATCTAACCCTAATATTTCAATCGAACAATTGAGCGACCTTCGACTATAGCTACTTCCCTACTTCTATAAAAATATATAAGCTACAACTGAATTCGGAACTTCAAATCAATGTTGACTTTAGATTATAAGTGTGGTGGAATGAAAAAAAAGTGATATTTTTGATTGTGTGTTTATTTTATTAACTAAGCACAAAGTTTTCAGGGAAAGTTGAAAAGACATCTCAAAACATTATTGGAGTTACAATATAATTGACATTAATCATTACAACACGTTTGTCGGTAATTATAAGCCCTTGTTTTGTTCTTTTAAAATTTTCTATTTTTTCTAAAGTGCTCAATTTCAACAATTTATTGAAAATTAACTTTTTAATTAAATTTCAACATTTATTCTTCTAAAAATTACTATTTATTAAAAATTTTTTTTTTTAAACAATACCAAATTTCATTTGTTATGTGATTGAAAAATAATTTGAGAAAATGTGTGTAATTAAAAAGTGATTTGAACAAATGTATTTATAAACTTTATAAACAAGTAAACAAACATTGGCCAGTTAGGATTACATCTTTTAATTATAACTGTGTTCGGCTGCTATAAAAATAGTATTAGAATTATAATGTTGATTTATTTAAGTTTTTTAGGTAAGATGTGTAGTTAAAAATTAAAGAGAGAAAATGTGCGTGATTAAATCATTGCATTTTAATTCACTTACTGAACATAGCCTTAGCAGAACATATAACTAGTAATTTCGCTTTTATGTGTTTATTTACTTCTTTTTTAACTCTTGGTTTGTTTCTGCCCGACCATTTGACTTGTAACATTTTTATCAAAATCAAGGGTCGTACTAATTTTTAAGAACATCATTCTAATTTTTAATACTTACACTTTTATTCGACGGTCTATTAAATGAGTTTATTTGTATTTTCTAGATAAAATATGTAATTAAAAATTAGAGAGAGAAAATATGTGTAATTAGATAATGATTTGAAAAATTTTATAATTTAAATTTATTCAAATTACACTTGCCGAACATTGGATGTTGATAAATATTTTGAGGGTCAAAAACGATATACTCCTAAACTTGTGGTGAGCCCCTAAAAATTATCAAGTGCAAATAGTATATATATAGGACGCCGTTACGTACAATCACACTCAACGCTAATAAAAGTCTTATCATAGGAGATAATTCTAACGTCATCTGCAGTCGCCGTTATTATAATTCGTTAATATTGCCAGTGTCCTTTTCTGAATCCTTGGGCCCCACTTTAATTTGTAGCTACAGTCCTCATGCTTATATATGATGTTTCTATCAAATTCTTTTCTTCTAAGTTTTAGATCCTTGATCCCGTCCGTGCATGTTGGTCCTCGATTAATTGAAAGTATTACGTGGCCGTTCTCTTTATGTTTCGATTTTGAATTTTGAATTTTGTTTTGAATTTTGGATTTTAGTTGTTTATTTTGGGATTGCTGAAAACATGTCATCTTTGTGATTTTTGAAAATTATTTTCAAAAATAGAAAACTGAAAAATGCGTTTACTTTGTAATTTTCTGATATATTTATTTTGTGATATTTTATATGTAAAAAATGGTTGATTTGTTGAATTACATTAAATTTAATGTCAATAAATCAGTTGTTCTCTATGTCAATAAATTAATCATTACTATTTTTTCAACCAAACAAAAATCCAACCCCATACTAACAAAATCTTAACATGGATCTATATATAATGACAAAATAACATAAGAACTCCAATTGAATGAAGTACCTCACATTTACGAAATATATATATATATATATATATATATATATATATATATATATATATATATATATATATATCTTAACATGGATCTATATATAATGACAAAATAACATAAGAATTTCAAGTGAAAGTAGTGTCACACATTTACAATAAATAAATAAATAAATAAAATTTAAAAATAAGGCTCTTCAAGTGAATAAAATTTACAAATAAATATATAATGACAAAATAACATAAGAATTTCAAGTGAATGAAGTGTCTCTCATTTACGAAAAAAATAAAAAATAAAAATCTTAACATGAATCTATATATAATGGCAAAATAATATAAAAACTTCAAGTGAATGTAGTATTTCACATTTACAAAAAAAATAATAATAATAATAATTTCCAAAAGCATGTTTTGGTTCAAAACGCGCGTTTTAGATTTTTTAACACAAAATATCCAAAACGTAATAAACTCGTTTTGAATTTCCTTTATATTTTTTTTTTTGTGTTTTGGAAAACGTATTTCTTTCTGAAAATGGGCAAAGTGAACGCGTTTTCGATATTTCCAAAAGTCGAAAACTCAAAACGGGCTGAAAACTGTAAAGAGAACGAGGCCTACCTTTTTCTATCGAGTTGTATGTTTTGCACATTATTTTGCACATTATTTATTATGGTCAAAAAAGAGAAGAAGAAAAAAAAGAAACTGAAAAAAAAAAACCCTACTCCTTGTCCAGACTCCAATTCCAGATTATGCGTCGACCTTGCGATCGCGTCCCACTCTATTCATCTTGGCTTTCTCCCCGCTCTTTTGCTTCGTTCCCTCCACCAATTCAATTATTTATGTAGCAATCTTTTAGGTCAGATTTTTTTTTTTTTTTAAAATGACTCGTAACAATTTGAGAAATCAAGATTGTCAGATCTAGCAAATTTTTTATTTTTTTATTTTTTTAATGGATAATAAAGCAAAGTGATTATAACTCGGTGAAGGTGTTTAAATCATGATTTACTTATAATTCATCTGAGAAATATTTATAAACATTTTAATATGTAAACAAATTGAAATAAGTTGTATATAAGTTGATAGTAATTATGAATTCCGTTAAATGTGTGGTTGAAAATAAAGTATGATATGATATTTATAGTTATTACTAGTAGACATACACGTACACAGCACGTGATGTCTAATATTTGTGTTGATTCGCGTGGTATTGTGTTTTGAAAACCTGTTATTTTTACATAATCAATTGATGTAAAGTTCAAGGATTTTGAAGCAAGTAAAAGTGAATGAAATGCATCGTATTTCATTAAAATTTTTGTGGTCTCAAATATTGTAATAATCTACCTAGAAGCATAATATAATTAATAGTTTCAAAGAACATTATGAAACAGAGATGACAATTCTCAATCCAATGTTTCCTATGGCTACACCGAGATGTACTTACCCTTATTGAGCAGGCAGTGAAATGGCCAAGATCAATGAACATGGCTCCAATACCTGTAATCAAAGAAATTTTAGCTATTGGTTAAAAACTTTGAGGCTGCTCATTTAATTTCATTAATTTAACTATAACTATTACAAGGAAGACCAAATCTTATCCAAGTATACATTGAGTGAATTGTTTTTCAGGGTGATAAACCAATAAGGGTGCGTTTGATTCGCGTAATTTTCCATGAAAAAATATGATTTTCCATGTGAATTACCAACTTTACGCTGTTTGGTTGTCTAAATTTTCCATGGAATTCATTTTTCCACTTGCCTCAAAATTCGGTATTTTTCTTGTTTTGAATGAATTCATTTTTCAAAGGGGAGAGGAGGTTTTATTTTCTATGGAAAATCTTATACCATTTTCGTTACGTTTGATTATTTTTGTTATTGTTAATTGATTTATTTTTTTTCTAAAAATTAACATTATTATTATCAAGTACAAATTTGTGAAAAAAATTAAAAAATGTATTTTTTTTTAAAATAGATCAATTTTACTTTATTTTCCATGGAAAATAATGTTAATCAAACAACAAAAGTTGGAAAATTCTCTACTTTTTCCACCTAGAGTATTAAACCAATCAAACACATTAAACTTCTAATTCCCAGGAATTCAATTCCCTGAAATTCATTTTCTTTCCACTCAAATTCCACCATCGCTATCAAACGCACCCTAAAGTTCCTTTTTTTCTTTTATTCCAAGTAGAGAAACACCAGGTCACAGATTTTACGTACTTGTTATGGAAAGGACACCTCCACCTCCACGTGAAATCCTATTTGCCAATTTCACTAAAGAATTGAATGATATTATGCGGAGAAAGACAATAAATTTATATATATATATATATATATATATATATATATATATATATATATATTTTGATTCCAAAATATTTTATTACACAGCCGAATGGCAATTGATATCAATATTGTAATGACGACTGCTGCTCTTCTTTGTCACACATCCAAAAACGGTCAAATGATATTTAAATTCATAATAAAATTAATAAATTTTACCTTCCTACGATCATTTGTTCGAGATTTTCACTTCAAGTTAGCATATATTCGTTGACAACTCAAATTTGTAATGCTTATTGAGACACGTTTCTACTTAAATGCCTCTAGTCTTCCAGTTGTAACTCGTATCTACTACAATATCAACACATTTAAGTAAATCAAATACAACTTTGAATAATTAGAAAATCTATTTACCTGATCATCCTTCAGGAAAATGGTGATCTTGGTTCCCGTGCCAAGTTGCTCTCCATTGGCAACCCATATAACAGTGAATAAGCCTCTAACTTGAGATTCCCATATGTATTACTCATCACCAAATTTGCAATTTCTGGGTTTAATAGAAACAAATATCTGTTCAGGAAATTTTTTGTGAAAACTGATTATTTCATTTGATATCCACAGGGACAAAGAAGAGTCTATTTTTTATGGACTGAAGAAATGCATTCCAAAATATTTTCATCATTGGTAGGACCTATACACCAATATACCATGTAACTAATATCTTTACTTAGACCTATCTTATGAACAGGTTCATCTAATGTCTATAACATTCTTATGTTTCAGAAGTTATTACCTTGTGTTGATGATGCGGGTAATCACTTGCTTGATCACTCGGACAACTACTCTTTCGGTAGGAAATGGTAAAAGTTTGTCCTAGTAACTAATATTTCCCGCGACAACGGAACTATGGAAATGGAAACGTCGAATACTACTCTACAAAACAAGCTTTAAGAGTAAAAGAAATAATGCCTGGAGAATATAGTTTTATGTGCATTCAGGTTATATTTGAGTTTACCAAAGATCATTGAACAGTCTAAATGAAAGGTTTTCAAATGTAATCTTTAACCTTAACGTATATCATTTGAGGGCTCATACTTGAAGCGAACTATCTATGCCGCAAAAAAAAAAAAAAAAAAAAAAAAAATTATTGTGCAATACACACGTGCTATTAGCCCATTAGTATATACTATTTGAATCAGATACATAAATTGCTGAAAATAAATATTTGGTTTTAGAATGTAGCTTTGTCTTTTGTTTTAATGGGAGCTATAGTTGCATTTATGTCTCCTTATATGTTTTTATTTTCTCCAAAATCAATTTACCCACAAACAATGACATCAGGATTTCACCTTCTAAATCTCTCTAAACATATTGTTAAATGCCCACAAAAAGGTATAGGATAGTGTATTAGTAAGACATAGAACGAACTATTGAAGACCTCCACGTGCACAATATAGATAACAGCAAGGGAATACTGAAAAAGTAGACTAATTCTATTGCGATTGAGTTGAAGGTCCTAATAAATCAATGTATACCTACAGAAGCCGGACTTCAAATGTGACCATATTAGCAGGGTCACGGGCCTATTAGCAGATGCATCAATTGCTTGTTTGTGATAACATCTTTCGCCTTTTCCACGTTCACATCCGTCACGTACCTTCATAAAAAATATCAAAGGTATCAATCATCTAATTTTATAAATCAAACAGAAATTTTATTCCATAATCATAATATAATAATTAAAAGAAGCCCTAAAGCTGAAGTTTACTTGAGGAAGTAATTTAGTAGGTATGGCTAAATGCAGAACATGCATCAACTTAACTATTTATGCACCAGGGAAAATAATGAAATTGACAAGGGCTTGCTTTCAAATTAGAGTATGCCTTTATGCACAAGAATGATATAACGACGCTGCTTTTGCTCTAGAGTGTGTGTGTGTGTGTGTGTGTGTGTGTGTGTGTGTGTAATTTTAGGAGTTTCCTGCAATTTTTTTTTAACAATCACCAGTCCCCAAAGTTTGACCCCTTTGCTTTCTATTCCTAACCTTCTTTCCTTTGCATTTAAATCAACTCATCAAGATGATAACCAGAGGTGAAGATGCACCTAAATCAACTATCAAGGAGATAAAGGCCAACAAAAAAGTTCGGGGATAAAATTGCAAAATGAGTCAAATAATAGGAACCACAGGTGCAATACACCCTCTTATTTTTCCCAAATGGATGAGTCATGAGAGGGATTAAGTACATATATTGAAGCATTATAATGTAAAACTTCGATCCTTTTTCCAACTCAAAGATAAAGAGTAGATAGCTTCAGTAGAAGAGTAAATTGGTATTAATACTAACCTGCTGGGGAGCGGTAGCTAGTTTTAATAGTTCATCGACCTTGGAGAAATTGGTAAACCACTAGGTAAGGGGACTATTTTTGGTGTCACCCCTCTTCCTATTGTCAGCATCATCAGTCAGCACTATAGACAAGTAAATAAAATAATAGCATACAAAACAATAGTAAATAGGGAAGTCCTTTGATAACAAAAAAGACAGAGAAAACATATCACGAGGCAAAGCAAAGTCACTGGGCCGTCTAGGCATAATAACGATAGGATGATTTTGCACAGGTGCAAGGAAACCCTCTGAAGGCTTGGAAAACACAACTTCATCATATGATTCCACAATAGACTTCTTCCTAGACATGGAACCAGATTCCTCCCAAGGGTATAACTTCAAATGGGGATACCTATAAGCATAGTCTGTCACACAACTAAAAAAAAATACAGAATTAGGAAAAAATGAAAAAAGAAAAGGAAAGACCAATTGTGAGTGCTTTGATAGGCCAGCTCTACTGCCTTAGAAATTGTTAAAGACTTCATCTACAGTTCTCTGTATCAGATCGGGAATTTTTAAAATTATACCATTCTTTTTAGCAAAAAAATATACACAATAAATCAAAATAGAAACGAAAAGGAAAAAGTAGAGAGAATTAGCTACTTACATCAGTTTTTGAATAATGATTTATGACTCAATTAGGCACAACACCAATATACCCAAAAACATTCAAGTTGGTCGCATAAAAATCTACCTATTTTAGTTCAATTTGATCTAAAAAGATTCATTTTGATTTCTAATGATTTTTTGCCAAAAACACAAACATCAAAAATAAAAATCATAAACATTTGAAAAGCTTCATGCTCTTGATAGCTATGATGACATGTCACTATGGATGAGTTTAGTCTAAAGAGAAAATGACAATATGACAAAACAAGCTATACATGTAAACAAATTCAAAACATGATATGATATTATGATTACTAATATCTTTTTCAAATATACATAATCAATTCAAAACGTCACAAGAACCGAAATTCAAGTCTGAAAAATATAATTAGAAAAAAGTATTTTCCGTTAAACCCATGAATTCATATTAACAATCCATATGAAGGGTAAAAACATGCATTTTAAACAATAAACTAATTATTTATAATTCTTTCCTTTTTTTGTGCAGCATATTTATTAATCAGGCTAATATAATTACAATCAATGGCACAACTCTATCACCAAAATTTCAATCGGAATCATTGAATAATTTCAATGAGTCATATTTTTTCTGGACCTCAAAATTTTAGTATTAAACCCATCTTTCCCACAAAACCTCAAATGAAATATTTTCTTCTTCCTAATGTTGTGATCAATTGTTAAATAGTTTCTTAAAAAGCAATCAGTACATTTTAAAGATTTTATTTAAGTTAAACCACACATAATCACAAAAATCCAAACCTAATAATCGATTTCAACATATCTTTTCTCTTCTCTTCTAAAGGAATTGGACTGGCGATTTTTTCCTTGCAATTAGTAAATCTATAAATAGAAAGAAAATTTATAGGAATTAGACGAATTCCATTGAAGATATTGATAGAAAACTGAAACAAGCCATTTTGGAGTGGGTAGATTTCTTAAGTTCTTGCATTTCTTTTTAACTTTAAAAAGAATACTTCAATTATTGTAAATAATTGATGCATCAATTTGTGGTAAATCCATCTTCAATAACTGTAAGTAATTTGTTTTAATAAATAAGCATGCACTTTACTGGTTGAAAAATACATTTTTTGAAGACAGAGAGTTAATGACTTTGAACCAACATATTTATGCTAGAGCTATAGAATTCATCGAGTCAAAATAAAAAGAGAGAAATGTCAAATAAAAAGCATATACATAACAAGGTTTCTCTATCATTTTCTTCCGAGGAGGTTGTTTGCAGTTTAATAAGATATACAAGCTCTTTACTATGTATATAGTCTAATGAAGGTAAAATCATAAGGTTGTTCTACACGTAATAAAGGTATCAAAACATGTACAAGTTGTCACCTTAATGTGGAGGAAATTTTGGATAGCACGTTTACCTATAACTCCAGCCTATTAAAACACACACACACACACACAAAAAATGGGGAAAAAATTAAAACTAAGAAAAATAATTTTATTTTTGTAAGCCTTCTTACCTTCCCTTTTGTATAAGTTCTTGTGTTATATACTCATATCTTTGTTCTTCTTTCCTAGTATTTTGGTTCATATATATTATTGCATGCACTGGCTATTTGATACTTAATAAATCAAGAATTAAAATCCAAAGTTTCGTAATGATGGACGTGTACCTTTTCCAGTCGCTTTTGAGTATCACTTGCGGGACCAAACAATAAAGTGATAAAATTGTGGCCAGGATATTGTTTAATCTGCAAAGACAGAATTACAGCGGTTCTTGAGATGACTACTACTTTCACACACAAATCAAGCTTGTTGATGTTAATAAGAATGTTTTTGACTCCATCCTTTGATAAACATTAAAAGTGAGTAAAAATTAATAAAAAGTCATAAGAATCTATTACATAAAGAGATGTTTCATGTGTTTTTATCTTAGCAATACAGAAAACAAAGTGCCATTAGCTGAACTCAAAGTCATTATATCCTCTCTAAAACATTGAATCATTCTTTAGCCCTTCCAAATCATTAATTCGATTGCACATTAGTAACACAAGTATGTTAAATGAAGCCTCTATTATGGTAAGTTGATAAATAATGATAAATTGAGAAAAAACATGGTGGTAAGGGAACAGATTATATTAATAAAAAAAAGGGAAACAATTCTGACCTTGAATGCAACCTTCCATAAGATGCTATGATCTAATGAAGGAAATAGAGAACTTTCACTTGAAGAAACAGTTATTACTGAAGTCACTTGGTTAATCCAGCCAATGTTATGCGGAACTCATTTAAGTCGTTTGATGGACCCTCAGCATTGAGGTAGCCTTGAAATTCTTTCTCTACACACTAATGAAGCAATTCCAAACCAGACTCAGCCTCACCTAAAGAACACAAATAAAATGTTACAACAAAATAGGAGAAAATACAAACAATATATGAGCTTTCAAATTCATACAGACCTTGTAGATAATCAAATAACTGCTTTTTAGCCCATTCACGCTTGGATAAATTATATCCATATGCATGTCCATTTAAACCCCTTATCCTTTTAAATTCACCTGAAACAACAAATCGAATTAACTATTAGTAGATACGTTACCAATCCAAGAATACCACATAATCAAATCTGTCATTAATGAACTTCAATTTAGAAACAACATAAAGAACCAAGGTACTATTTAAATTATAGGAAATGTTGTTCACTTATATACCTAAATAAACTTGTTCACCGTAATCCTGCACACAAACACAGAACACGATTAAGATCATAACGGAAGAGGGTTAAAAATGGGGATAGAGGTCAAATCCCAAAATTCAATAACCATTCTGAAGAGGATTACTTGATAAAAGAGAATAATTTTTCCTCTTCTATGAAGCCCTTGTTTTGTTTACACTAAAATTTTCTCTTTTTTCTATAGTACTCAATCGCAACCATCAATTGAAAGTCAAGCACATAATATTTGAGTTTTCTACCAAATTTCAACCATCTATTTTCCTAAAAAATACTATTCATTTAAAAAAAACTATTTTTAAACAATACCAAACACACTCTAAGGCCAGTTAACACAACAGTGCTACAACAATAATTGCAAAAATCAAATGTCAGCTTATAGCATGAATTTGTGATGAGTACAGAAGTTAATTCTAAATTTAAGGAATGATGAAAAGAAAAGTATACAAAGCTCATACACTCCAAGCAAGAAGTGAGAATATCAATTATTTGATCTTCCCATTAGTAATTTTCCAATTCAAGATAACTGAAACTACAACATAACCAATCTTTCATTTTAGAGAATTATCAAATTTGTTCAAAATCATAGCAAGAGTTCCTGTAGTTTCTCTCTTCTAACGGTATGAAATCTGATATCAAACAATTTTTAGATAATTAAGCATTATAAAATATTTTTTTCAAATAAAAATCGGTCTATAAAAATTACCGTTAAACATTTTAGGTGAAATTTAATTTCAATTTCCACAATTCTAATATTATACACCCAAAAGTAGATTGAATAAAGTTTACACATAATCCAAGGAAAGGTTATAAAATATGAATGAATGATAGAGAATTGATGAGGCAATAAAGGTTTATCTTTTTTATCGCTCTAGAGATTAGCAATATCGCTTACATTCTTAATGTAATATCAATTTATTCTGAAGCCGAAATGCATTACATTTGAAATAATTATGTATGCGGTAATCATGGGAACTTAAATGTGGAAGAATATTAAACCACAGAAATAATATGTCAAAAAATAAAAATAATACTCCCACAGAAGCATAAAAATATACGAACGCGCTAGAAAAAGAAACATCTCAAGAAAAAAAGAGACATGTCACTATGCCTTGAAAAACTTCGGCAACAGAGATTGAGAACAAATGGTTTTACTCCCACTGAATCATCTTTGACCTCATTCAATTTATTTACATGTTCCCAAGAATTGAATTCCAGAAAATGAATAATTCTTTTTAATTGAACAAAATATACATACACACATATACATTACAGAAGAATAATTGAACAAAATTGAGTAATTAAAGAATTTTAACTTGCTATAATGCTAATAACTCAAAATGAATAATTCCAAGATAATAAGACACAATAAAAATTTATACATAAATGCATATACATGTGTGTTGAAATTGGTGTAAACAAGTGGGAAGAAGTAGAATTAAAACGCATGGGAAGGAACTAAAGTAGCAATCAAAAAGTACATATAAGATGACTAAAAAGAGAATATAAATCGAAAAAACTCACTTGAAAGTATCATCTAAGAAACGAAGAAACAAATTCAGAGAAAATGATGCATGAAGAAAATAAAAGGAATAATTTGACAAAGAATCCCAAGATTTTATCTTTGATCTCACCAATAAATAACAAATAACCAAAGAGCTAAAGAACAAATAAAATGAAACTTAGTATTAAATGAGAATTACCCAAGATAGAATGACCATGTAAGATTTGGGGTTTGCAATTTGTAGAAGAAGTCGCTAGATGCGTTTCTGCAAAAACCAGAAAAATCAACTCAGGCAAAGGAATAAAAGAAAAATATACAAATTCCTTACCAAAGATGAACACAACCACAATCCGTAGGAAATCTGGTAAAAAAATCATGATTATAACATCAAAATAAAATTTAAAATAAATCAACAAACAATCGATTAAAATCTAACAAGAAAAACGAAAACACAAAAATGAGTTCAAGTTCTTATTTGAATATGAAAATAACAGTCCTCCGCTGAAATTTTTTTAGGGATGCTAAGAACAAAAAATCACTTGAAAGTAGCTTTAAAGATTGGTGATTGGCATAGTGTTTCAAAGGGCCTAGGCAAAGGTCAAGCAAGCAGTTGGAAAATGACCAGCTTCCAAATGCTACCCTAGTCATTTTGCTTTGATAGTGGAATTTAATCTTTGTAAATTCTAAATAGAGAAAAACACCAAATCTTCCAGATATTATCAGCTTATGCACCAACAAATGGATTCATCTAAAACTTCGTGGAAAACCCATTTAACAAATTCAAGAGAACAAATCACACAATTTACATGAACTGGACTCAACCATCAGCATTGCACAACAAAACTATTTTCCTTTTCCATGTCCACACAAAAGAATAGCAATAGAAGTCTCAATAGCACCATTTAAACCAAATAGAGACTTATTAAAATATTGCCCAAGAATACACAAAAAGAACATAGAAAACTATCTCTACTAACAAGAAGTAAACAATTTTTTTTCAACCTTCCTTCGAGAAAAATCAATATCAATATAAAGACAAAAACACTTACTGCAAGAAGAAACCCGCAGTGATTTGAAACCATTTCCTTCAAAGATTTGGGAATGAAGCTCGGCTTCTTGTAATGTTGTATTGATGGAAAAGATTTATTCCTCAAAAAAACAGTCTATAAATTAAATAACAATGAAGACATGAATGTAAAAAATAAAAACCCCTTCAAATCCTAAGACCGTAAGAAAATAAGTAGAATTCGAAAACCCCAAAATTAAAATATTACCTAACGGAACGGCCAGTAGCGTCGAGAGTGATGTTGTTGGAAAAATTGAAGTGAATGTTCTATACAAGCCACGAAACAAGCAGTGATCACCGATTACACCATGAACAGAAACATAAAAAATGAAAAAGGAAAAAAAAGGAGAAGAAAAAGAAAACGATAGATAATACCAAATACGCCGATGACTTGTGCCGGTTCCGAATTCCGACATAACTGCTCTTCGAAAGTAAGAGATAAAGAAAGAAATGAAGAGAGGCTCGATTTTGTTGGTGAGATACAAAGTAAAAGGAAATGGAGCAGAAGATTCTATAACATAATAGAAATGAACAGAGATAAAGTGTCTGCCCTTGAAGGTGAAACACATTTCTACCTTTAACTAAAAGCGTGTTTGTGCCTTATGAATAGTGAAACTCAAAGTGATTCTTATATATAATAGTGATATGAACAGCTCACCTGAGCTATAGGAATGACACACGACTCTCAATAATTGTTAAAGAGGAGATATTGAGCCTCCAAATCACAGGCCCATTAACGGGCCTACATACTGATCGAAACCTGAGAAATTGCAATGAAAGACTTGGATCAATCAATTTTGAATGTACTTGGGCTTTTCGATATGCCCAAAATTATGGAATCAATCAGGTAAGGGCCCAATTAAGTGCCCGTGAAACGATTGCAAATTAAATTTGTGGTTGTATCATGATTGGAAAAGTTCTTCTTTGATTATAATTATTTTTTTCGGTTAATTGCACCATGCACTTCATTTTTTGGCTCAATTGACAAATTACTATCCAAAGGAAGAAAATTGAAAATTACGTTGTCTTCTTCTCCAAAGCGAAATCGTCGTTGCTGCATCACCTTCATCCGCCCGAATAACCGCACAACCACAAGCCACCACCTACACCGAACCACCACCACCACTTCATCAAATAAACCCGCTGTACCACCACAGGAGAAGGGGGCGAAAACTGCGACTGTGAAGGCGAGGGAAGATGACCAGGAATCAGGCTTTCCTCACGCAATCTTCCTTAACTTCTACTACTGCCCGATTTTAAGCCTTCTCGTCTCTGAACGATTGGCGCCTGTAGTGCAAGTGGTGTGGTGTGGTGGTGGTGGTTGTGGTGGTGAGTTGGGGTGGTGATGCTTGTGTACGGTGCGGTGGTTGCCGGCTGTGGCAGAGAGGGGTTGTGGTAACATTGTGGTGATGTGCTGGTGGAGTTGATGATGATGGTGGTGGTTGGTGTTGGGATGGCAACGTCGGTGAGGTGGGCAGTGGGCCTGGTAGTGTCGCCGGTGGAGTACTTCACCACCATATTAGAGACAAAGTATCATAATCAAAGTGTAATATTTCAAGTTATGATACTACAATTTCGTCCAAAGTATCATAAAAAATTAATAAAGTTTCATATTTTGATACTAAAAATTTGAAGTCATGTTGTGCTACTTTACAAGTATCTTATGATACTTTAAGTATGGTGTTGTGAAACTTGTAAAGTATCATAAGATACTTGCAAAATATCATGTTGTGATACTTGTAATTTATCATAAGATACTTTCAAAGTATCATGTTATGATACTTGTGAAAACAGTATTTTTCCAAAAAAAAAAAAAAAAAAATTAAGTATTTTTCAGTTTTTTTTTTAAAAATGAAGTAAATTTCAATTATGATACAAAAATATGAGTATTTTTGCAAATGTCCCTATTTTTTTTTTTGTCATTGTTTGATTATCTTCTCTCCCAATAATTGATAAATCTTCAGTAATCATTCATATGTAGCACATATTGGGATCATGAATAATTCAATTTGCCAAATCACAAGCCCAAACCCCTGGCCCAAGTGAGGTTCCAACCCAAAACCAATCGGTAATGGGTGGAGTAGCCCACTTGGGTTATATGGTGGTTTATTTCATTCCTTACAACCGATGTGAGATTTCCCAACAATCCCTCCCTCAAACAAAGTCCACAAGGTACACTTGTCCCATCTGGCCCTCCCTCAAGATAAATCTCGTCACATCTCTTCATGCCCAGAGAGATCACCATTCACCGAGATAATCCATCATAGTCGCTGCACACTATGTTACCATGGATATTTCCATCTCGTGAGAAACCACATGAATTCTTCATCTTGAGGCTCATCATCTCGATTCATCTGTCATTGTTAGGGAGTCACATCCACTCGATCGTGTGTCCACCAGACAATCTTTCCGGCTCTGATACCACTTGTTGAGATCATGAATAATTCAATTTTCCCAGTCACAAGCTCAAACCCCTGGCCCAAGTGAGGTTCCAACCCAAAACCAATTGGTAATGGGTGGAGTAGCCCACTTGGGTTATATAGTGGTTTATTTCATTCTTTACAACCGATGTGGGATTGTTTGCATTCCCAACAGCACATTGCTAGAAATTAACCTAATATCCACTACCTCGATAGGCCAGCCATTAAAGGTGGGTCCACCTTTATCGATCTTTTAGCATGCGAGAGGAGCCAGATCTAATGTTTCGAAATACCGTCGTTTTAGTTTTGCACCTATTTAAAATTGTACATATAATTACTTTTTTTTATTATTAATATTTATTTAGTTGTTTGTAAGTTCTAAATTTGTTGGCTTGACATAGTGGGGTGGACAACTAAAGGAACATTAAATTTAAACTCCAGAGCTAACGGAGTAAGATAAATTTAGATTATACCGTTGATATAATTTTAATCCTTTTAATATTGGGTCTCTACCTTATCAAATAAGTGATAATGGTATAACTCGACTATTGTGATGAGAGAAATTTTAGGTTTCAAGCATTAAATGATTGCATGGGAGATGAATTATTTAAGAACTTGAAAGACTACCAAACTAGTATTTCAGTTATTCAAAGATGTCCAATATTATAAAACTCTCATTTATTAAAATTGTATGATTTTGACAACAAATAGTTATGTCAATAGTGTAGACACAGAGATGTGGTAGGGTTATCAATAGTGCTAAACAATCTCTAGTAAAGTTAATGGTATGTCCAAATCACACGTTTTATTTTGAAAACGGGATCATAGTTTTTAGTCCAACAAGATCAAAGTTAGGTCGTCTCAAATTGTGTGGAGTGAATATGCAAGATGAATTTTTAGTTGTAGTGCAATCAAGATACTAGAAGTGAACACAATTCAAACTGGAATTTTTTGAAATACTTTCAAATCAATCAAAACCATTTTTTACATTTCAATTTGGTTTCAAATGAAAGATTAAGTAGGTCATAATGATTATCGTCAAGGAAATGGTTTACCTCATGGATGATTATGAATTTGCCACGTGTAAAGGATAACACATGTCACAATCTTAAGCAACAATTCTTACTATAAATAGATCACATTTACATCCAAATAAGATGTTAATAACTCAATACTCAAACACAATATAAAAATCTCACTCTCATTTATCTCTTTTGCACACTTGTATTTTCTGCACCCAAATTATATTTATTCACAATGAATCCAGATTTGAGCATTAGAATGCATACGAGGAGCCACCCCGGCCCCCGTTGCATATTGACTGTTTCTCTAAGTGTGTAAGAAGTCTACGTGTTCAAGAGGAAGAGTTGAGACGTATTGATCCAAGATCCAACAAAATTTTGTAATCAGCAAGGAACCATTACTTGAGCTTGCTTATTCATTCTTATGAAATAGAAAATAAAAAAAATATTATCATAAATTATTATTACCTAATTGGAAGCAATAGAACCCCCTAGCAAGATAAGTTATAAAAAAAAATCGAAGTATAATTTGAATTTAAAATAATATATTTTGGGTGAAGCAAGTAATTTTTTTTTAAAAAAATTAGTTGAACGATTTGTTGGTTTGAATTCTGGTGGTTTTAACCATCCAAGTTGAACCAAACACCATAAGATACCCGTAATTCGACCTTGATGAAGTGTGTAATTCTTTTTAGTTCAAGGAAATTGAATAGATAAATCATCGCTTGAAAGGGGTGAAGATGATATGTTTCGTTCGAGGGGAGATTGATGGTAAAAGTGCAGGTTCCAAATTAAGTACACATATATAAGACAATACATTTTTAATACCTCGATTAATAAAAGGAAATGCCAAATGGGTTTCTTGGATAAAGGCGAAGCTGTTGGAATAATTGGTCAATTATTTATAGTATGAATTGAAATTGTCTCCAATTTGTGTAATAGTTGGTCACAACTTTTCAAATATAAAAATTTGAAATATGAAAAGTCATCACCTTATGAATATGTTCAATCTAGATCATTAAAAATGAAAATGTATGATATAATTGTTTAAAATAGTTTTTCCAAAAGATGCAACCGTGCAAAGAGACACTTGAAAATCTATAAATATGGACCTAATTTTCCATATTTCCTATTCCAAATCAATTCCATATAATGAATTTCTAATTCTTTCTTTCTCCAAATTTTGTCAAAGATGGCCATATTGTCACCACGAAGATTATTTTTCACACCACAATTATAATTTCTTTGTTTATTTATTAAAATAGGCACAAATACAATGACATAAATAATTTTTTTTTCTAATCTAATTTCTCTTGTTAATGTTTAGTATACCACAATCTCTAATACTAATTATCTTCACCGTATCATCTCTTTTATTTTTCAATCTTTATTTTTTCAAAATCATCTGTCTTATAAAAAATCTATCAATAAAAATGAATTATATGCAAACTAAAAAAATTAACTGTACACAACTTTTCCAATAAATTTGATTTCTCCATGAGCATTTCATTTGGCTTCTCCATATTTCAATCATTTTTTTTAACTTCATCAATAAAATAACATTTTAGACATAAAATTCATGGGAATTATTTCTCTTTCCTACAAGAATTTCAATCATAAAAAAATGTCGATTTAATATTGGTGAATGAAGTTTTTACCAATTCCTAAATCAAAATTTCCCCAACAAAATCTTTTTTTTTTTTTTTTTTGGACAACAAGATCTTTTTAAATATAAAAATATTTCTATACCCGATTATTCACTTAAAGTAAATGATTTTTTTTTTTTAATATATAATGAAGAAAAGATGAATAATTTCAATTATCTCAGGTCTTATTGTAGATCTAATTTGTGAAATAGTTGTGGTGGACTTATTATTTTTTGTTAACTTATTTAAGTTGACATTTTCTATTTTTCTACATGTTCGTAATTTAAACGAATTTAATTTAATTACTAAATATGTGTATTTAGTAATTTATTATGATTAATTAAATTACTTTATAATTTTTTGGACTTATGATTATATTTATCTTCCAAATTTCTTGAAATAATTATCTCGTGTTATCTGGTAATGTTTGTAGATAAATTATGTTACTTATCTTTTATGATAAGTATTTTGCATTGTGATAATGTTATACTTGGACTAAAATTTCATTTTATCACTTATCATTCATGATAAGAATTCAAGATAAAGAAATCTTGGCCAAAAATCTTGGTCTTAATTCTTGGTATCTAAGTTTGTATTTATCACTTATGGTAAGATCTTTTTATTTATAACCAACTTTGATTATCTTACATTATCTTCACTTATGGTAAGATTCTTTTATCTTTGATTTCTTACCTTATCTCTATTAATTTGTAATTATCTTTGATTTATTACAGGTAATAGAGATCTTGCACAATTAGGAGTCTTGGAAGACAAGCAACTCGTGTGCTATATATATGGATAAAGACGAGACGTTTTTCTCTTTAAGTCTTGAAGCTAATATTTTTGTGAGGTGCTAATTAAACACGGCTTCTTCAACATTTTGACTTCAATTCTCCGGGAGGAGTTTTTCAATCACTACAAGAAGAAAAGTCTTTCAGCTAGACGATCAAACGGGATGTTTGGATCAAGATCGAACGGGAGTTTGGATTTGCTGAAGATTGTTGCAGTTTCAAATAAAGCTACTGAAGAGTGGTGGGACGCCAACTCATATTACACGCCGCAGAAGAATCTGTGAGTGATTTATTTCTTAGGTGTTTGATAAGTCTATGTGTAAATTTATCCTGTAGCTTAGATTGATCTGTGTAAAAAAATTTCTTAAATAGTGATTGATTTTTTTTGTCCACAGGGTGCGGGCACATGAGTTTTTCCTATTAGGATTTTTCTCACGTTAAGTTCAAACATTGTGTTCTTGTTTCTTTACAATTCTGCGTATTTTATTTAGACTGTTCACATTCTATAATCCAAACAAATCTGGAATATAAGGATTCATCTAGATATGCGCTAAAACAAAATTTCACGTGTTCTGTTAATACTCAACTGTCCAGATCAATCTGTGACAATCTGTTCGTTTAAATATCAAATTTATACAACTTTAAATTTTCATTTTTTAATTGGGATAGTGTTATTAGAAAGTCAATGTGGGTAGAAAATGATGATCAGTAAAGAGGAGTGAAATTGTTATAGAGCGAATGAGTTGCAAAAAGCTGATTTATGGAATGCATTGTTAAATGATAATGGATGAAGAAATAATCGGCGGGGAGGGGTGAAATAAAAAGGGTAATATATAACAAGAAAGGTATATGTGATGTAATTTATTTTTTCCTTTTTTATTGCAATTGAATTAGGTCGCATTTGTAAATTACTTGTAGTGTATTTATCAAAATGTATTTTAGCCTCCGTTCGGCGGCTAGGAGGTAAAAAAAAAAAAAAGGTTTTTTTTTTTTGTGATTTTTTAGGTAGATGGATGGTTAAAAAGTGGAGAGAGAAAATGTGTAGGGTTAGAGATTGATTTGGGGAATTGTGTAGTTTAAAAATTGGTTTAAAAATTAAAAAAAACCTAAAAATTCCTATTTACCGAACAGAGGCTTATTTGTGATGTTATTATAATGTGGTGTAATATATAAAAATTGTGGTGGCAATATATTTACTCTTTTTTCAAAATAATTTTCAAATTATTTTGAGTTTCATATTCGATATCTATTACTAGATGTCTATTTCGTTCTTGAAGAGTATAGTCAAGCGTTGGTTCGCCGGACAAAATTAATATCGTGCTATATTAACTTTGGAAGAAGCATCGTATCTTAGGAGATGGACGCCCATTTGATCCTGTTAGCACCTGTGTAGGGGACGAAATCTGTCTTAAGGAGATTTGCATTTGCATACCTCACTTCATTTTATCTCCTTCTAATTTCTCCACGTTAGTAAGTCGAAATTATAAATGCCTATCATGATTTCGGTAAGTCAAAATTTATTTGATATTTTGTAAGTGTAAGTCGTTATTTAATCTTCTTTGCATGCACATATTTTTTTCCGTTAAAAGAATATAATCCTGTCCAATTTTATCCAACAATCTTAAGACGGATTTCGATATTGTTTAGATTTATATTCTTTTCTGATAGATAGAGAGACGTGTGAAATCTCAAGTTTGGGATTGTTTTAAGTTTATGCATGTCTAAAAGTAGAAAGTATGTAAGTTTCATTGCTTATGTTATGTACATTGATACAATTTTGTTGTATCCTAATTATGTAGACTCGCTTATCTTGTTGAAGATTATGTTACTATTTGTTAGTATAATTATCATTCATCTTAAATGATAACTTGAAAAGGACAATGGTCTATTTCATGGAAAACGTCACTTAATTTGATAAAATTGTGAGATGGTATTTGTGCAAATTAGAAGATAATATTATATTATATTATCATGTTACTTATAACTGCACAACAAGTGTATTTATTCATTATGAGGTTTGTCTCTATAAAATGAAAAATGTGAATAGTGTTGATGAATATTAAAATTAGTTTGTCTAGGTATCTTGGGGTCGAACAATTCATTCTCAACATAAAGTTGGATATTTCCAAATCTTTATGGGGATAGCAAGTTCTACAAGTTGCATTCTTAAAACTACCTTTTGTGGAAAGGTTGAAAGTCCTCAAATATCCAAGAATGATATATTAAATGTCATGGACCTTAAACAAAAAATGGTTATTATTGACCGTCTTAAATATGAAAGTACATGAGCTTTCATTGATGTTTCTAGCCATTTATATGTTGACTAGAAGTGAGTGGATAAATATAACAAAAAACGTGATAAACTTTAAAAGATATGATGAATTCTAAGTTCTTGCCTAATCCAGTATTGTGGGGGTATGATGATTGTTTGTATAACATTCACAATTAAACTTCTAATGCAACCCATGATTTGTGGAGGTTATCATTTCTTTCTTCAAATTAGAATATTATGATATTCAAAAATATTTGAAATGATAAACTGCACTGCAATGAATGCCTTGTTAAAATTAATATGCGCATGATGTTGAAAATTGGATATTCAATGCAAGGATTCAAAATCTACCAGTATATATATTTTACTATTGAGAGTGTAGTTATTTGAAAGAAATTAGTGCTTTCAGTAAAGTTAGTATGAAGTATGATGACTTCATACGTTTTCGAAGGATTTTGAAATTGGTGCAATTTGTGCCTGCTATATCATTTGATCGAGATTGATAGCTACAAACCATATGGCACAAAATGTCGTGTACAACAGTAAGTCTCAAATTTACGCGTAGACATAATATCATTTGGCGATTACTCTAAAATGGAACAATGCTGATTGTTTTATCAAAGGATAACCTATCGGATCTGTTTATAAATAAGTTATTTTGAGAGTAGATTGCGCATCGAGTGAAATGGGTGTAAAGCCTAAACTAATGGGTCAGCTTAATGGAAACCCAACCTAGCGACTGGAGATCCCACGGACTAGGTTCAATAGGAAAACTAATTATGATTGGCTCGATGAGAAGCACTTCGGAGTACTAAACTCCTTCCCATTTATGTGACGCAAAAGTGCTGCCTACAAAGAAAGTTAAGGATAAACTTTGCTTTTAATGATGACAATATCTTGTAATATGTAAAAGTGGAGCATTGTAGGATACTCTTTATAGTACATCACCTATGTAAGTTTGAACGTGGCCGGTTTATTGAGAATTTCTCTTAGGCGAATTCTCTAAAGCACTCGCAGAACCTAAGAAGTTCAGGGCCGAAATAATGAACACAATAGAGAACCAAGTTTGATATGAGAGATGATGTGTTTGGTCTATTTTCTAGGCTCATAATAACGGCTGACAGTTCAAACGTTGCGTTCACTGATTAGACAAGTGAGTTTGATAGATTCTTACTATGGAAGGTTCAAAGCGAAAGCTACATATCTTGATGCATTATCTTTCAAATTGTACTCTTCTTCATCTTCCTTGTTCTGAGTCGACTTCTTCCATTCATGTGGAGGATTGTTGGAATAGTTGGTCAATTATTTATAGTATGAATTGGAAAAGTCTCCAATTGGTGTAATAGTTGGTCTCAACTTTTCAAATATAAAGATTTGGAATATGAAAAGTCATCACCTTATGAATAGGTGCAATCTAGACCATTAAAAATGAAAAGGTATGATCTAATGGTTTAAATTAGTTTTACCAAAAGAAGCAACCGTTTGAAGAGACACTTGAAGAGTATAGTCAAGCGTTGGTTCGTCGGAAAAAATTAATATCATGCTATATTAATTTTGGAAGAAGCGTCGTATCTTGGGAGATGGATGCCATTTGATCCTGTTAGCCCAGTGCAGGGGGCAAAATCCGTTTTAAGGAGATTTGCATTTGCATACCTCGCTTCATTTTATCTCCTTTTAATTTCTCTATGTTCGTAAGTCGAAATTATATGTGCGTATCATGATTTCGGAAAGTCAAAATTTATTTGATATTTTAAAAGTGTAAGTCGTTATTTTAATCTTCTTTACATGCACGTATTTTTTTTAGTTAAAAGAATATAATCCTGTCGAATTTTATCCAACAGAGGCCAAATTCCTCGTAGCTTTATTGAATAGGAACACGACGTCTTCTTGTAAAAATAAATATAAAATATCTCACTTGAAGGATCAAGCAGGTTTATCGACAAGGAAATCAGCCAATGCATTACACTATCTTAATCTTAATCTATTTCTATTTAATATATAAAGAGATGAATTTTGATGAGAAATCCCGCCCAAAAGGTTTCTCTTATTCCCGCCCAAATTTTAGTCAAAGTAGGGAAAAAAAGTGAAAAAAAGTGTCTGATTTTTAATCTGTGAAATTTATTGATCTGCAACCTTAAGTACTAATGTTGCCAGTAAAAACAAAAAATGTGGACCAAGCCCATCACGTGCATCTGTAGTGAAAATTCGAAATTCAAATTAATTGAATAGAAATATTTGCCTTTACATTCTAGAAGCGAGAGGGGGCTGCACTTTCTCTCTCAAAGAAAACACGGTTGTATGGCAGGTCGACGAATGACTTATGGATTTTGGCAATGAAGAAGGAACGTTGAGGAACAACAAGGCTAGGCTCCAATTTTTCGTGGATCGTATCGTCTGTTTTCTTAAGGCTGAAAGTACTCCAAGCTCGTCGGTGCCGGGCTCTTGCCTGCCTCGTCCTCCTTGCCGCTCACGTATTTGAAAGGTTTTCCTATTTTGACAATTTATTCATAAATCTTCCAAGTGTTTTGAGGATTAAGTTTTTGAATTACTTGAATCGATTTCTACTTTTGCCCATATAAGATATGTAATAAAAAATTCAGTAATGCTCTATAATTTTTCTTGAAAATGTCCTATAATTTATAATTTCAAGTTTAAATAATTACAAACTAAGGTTTTGATTTATTTAATCAAATGACAGCAGGAGTACTGAAGAACTAAGGGTCGTGATGTTTGAAACCAAGCAATGGAAAGAGAAAGAGATCGACAAAATTGGTTGCTAGGATGTATAGTTTGATTTTTGGGTGATTGGGCTGCCATTAGGATCACTACAGGTCGAAGAAGAAGAATTTTTTTTTCCTCCTTTTTTTAATTAGCAAATACGAATCTCAATAATTAAACGAAACCCGAGATGCCAAAATCGTCCTAGCTATTTCATCTTTCACCTCAAAATTGATGCATATGCAAAGCATCCTGAAGGTGTGGTTGATTTGGATTATATATTTTTCATTCCTTCCAATGAAGACGAGAATGGCAGAATGCTTTCTACTGTGAGTCCATATTTTGTTAGATATCCTGGACTTAACTCCTTCTGAGGAATCTTTGTTTTGCTAATGTTTTGCGCAAATCATTCATTCAGAATTTTGATTAATATTTTTTTTTCTTTTGGAAGAAACTGATACATATGATTGATATTTTCCTTTCCATAAAACCACGAAAGAAATGGAGGCTTTGTGATGGATTTTGCTACAAACCCAATTCTGACTTGGACGTATTCAATGCCAAATTCAATTTCGTTTGAACAAACAGTGGGCGATCTAGATACGATCACAGGAAAGTTTGCACTTTCATGGCGGGGTAATTTGCAGAATCCTCCACCCGATCTTCTACAAAGCTTAACTACTAGAACCTGTTATTTGTTGCATGTTTTGTTCTTTATGTTTAACGGATGCCTGTTTCGTTTGTTTTATGTTGAGCGTTTGCTTACTATTGCCACAAGTGCCTATTGCATATCATTGTTATATCTACATATATTTTTGAGATATACATAACGAATGGTACTCAATTGTATTGAAGTGACTGCAATAGTAGTTGATTACTTTATGTAGGATTTCCGTGAGGAATTTCGTTTATTCTTCTAGATGTTTAGTTAATGTGTTACTATTTACAAGTTGTAAGTAGAATCTAAATGTGGAATTGTTTTTATTAAATTATATTTGATTCTGAACTTAATAATAAATGATTGAATTTAAATATCATTCAGAGGCTTCAACATCTCTTAATGCATTTCATTCGCCGTATGTAATTCATGAATTGTGGGTAGGGAATAGTGCTTGAAGAGATGTTGACATTGAAGGCATTGAACATTTTCCCATATCCATGGTTTCTTGCATCATTTTAATTGTTATGCAGATATATTTGGATGTTTATTCTTTGGTCTTTTTTGCAATTTGCAAGTTTATTTTACTTTCATTTGCACGTCTTGCAAGCATATTTATGGTGTGTTGGCATGATTTTTGATGAGCTAGAACCTGCTGTTTACCTATTTGGATAATTTTTTGAAGTTTTTTTGTTTGAGTAGACGATTTTTGGAGGAGGCCGACCCGAGTTGGCTTCTTCATCAAGTTCTTCTAATTTGAGTTAAGGTCCTTATATAATTTTACAACTTAAATGATTAAATTTCCTATTATATCCTCCAGTTTGAAGATAGGAAATAAATAAAAATGAAGTCAATTGAAAAACTCAAATTCTGGATTTTTGTGTTGATTTTTGGTAGAAGAGAGAATACCTCTTTTGTATGGTGTTAACTTGCATCAATTTTTCATGATTGAACCTTTTTTACAAAACTCATCTTATGGCTGTTGGTCAGAATTATTCAGATGTTATCGTGTTAACATCAGTAAATTTGTTTTTTTTTTATCACTTCCATGAATTAAAATTGTTGTGCAATTTTAAATTGGAAAGGAAAGGAGGCTTAGTTCCTAAATACTCTCAATCCGGTGAAACTCATTGATTTTCAAACAACAATTTAGATATAAATGTAGTTAACAGGGAAAAATAATGAGTAGATTAGTTGTGAACGTTAACAATTAGAAAAAATCAAAAAAGTTAAATTTGAGTTTCTTTGAGTTTGGGTCCGTGGATTTTTTCTTTGGTTAGAGGAGTCGTGGAAATGGTGAATGAAAAAAAAAATTGTTTGAGGAAAATGTAGAAAATAATTTTATTATAATTGTGTATTATATGTCAAAATCATAACATAGTGATAATCAAACATTAAAATATAGGATCTTTTTATATTCCATTAAAATGGCTCAAATGTTGTGTCCTTAAAATTATGGCCATTAAAATCAATAAATTTGTTTTTAAATTTAATAGTTCTTATATTGATTTTAATAAAAAGTTTTTTTTTGCGAGTTTTATTTTAATTCTTTATTAATATTATCAATAAATTTGATTTTTTCAGATCACTTCAAATTTTTTGGCTAAGAATAGTATATTAAATATTTTAGCAATTATTATTTTACATTTGTCATTAATTGCATTGACATCCGTGCTATGCTATTAATAACATCAAAATATTATTTTTTCTATTTTATTATTATTCTTTTAATAATTCTTGTATTATTTTGAAATCAAAAAATATGCAATATGAATGTCAAATTAAAGATCACAATGAGAAGTTTAATGCAAGCTAACAAGTGAGAGCAAATTGTAAATATATTGTACGTAAAATCATATAAAAAATTAAAGGTAAAATTTTATTTTTTATTTTTCCTCAATATCTAATTCATTTTAAATTATATCATTTAAGTCCTATAATATTATCTATAATTAGTTAACTAAGTTATTTTTGTCATAGATGATTAATTTCTGTTCTGATTTTTTTCTCATCAAATTAAAAAAATAAGAACTATATGAATTTTTAAGGCAAATTCAATTAAGTTTGGTTAATTTTACAAACTTAAGATTTCTTCAATTCATTCATCTTTTTCACATATGAATGATCTCTTGAGTTGAATTTCACGTTCGAGCATTAAAAATCTTGATGTTGATTTTCACTTTCGTGTATCGTCCATATTGCTTAATTTGTTACATTTATTTATATATAGGATCGCATATATTTAATCTGTTACAATTACTTTATTTTATACAAATTATAATATTTTAAGGGTTATTATGTTTATTCACGTTAGTCAAAAATATTTGGACGAAATTTTTTATTTATGCTATACAACATATATTTAAAAAATTGCATTATTTAATTTAAATTTGAGCAATTGTTTAAATATGTTTTGTCTATAGCAACTTTCATGTATCACACGGGTGTGAGTAATTACAAACTGTACAAACAATGTATTATTTAAAGAGGTTCTCCAAAATTGATGAGAATCGTAATTTATTTCTATTTTGAGTATTCATTGACAGTCTGTATCATTTATTAAAGTAAATTATGTGTTCAATTCCTATTTTGTAATGATATCTACAGTAAAATCATTTAGTGTTAATCTTTCGTGCAACGCACGGATGTGATACTAGTTTTGTTTATAAGCACAACTGTTTCATATAAAACGTGACAATATTTAGAAAATGATAAGGATTAAGAGTAGTGGCTTTTAAATGGCAACAAAGTGTGGTTAATTATCACTGTATATGAAAATGAATGATATCAACATCTGAAAATTGTAGATAAGGAGTTTTTGGACTAGGAAATCTTTACATTCTTTGATTTCGACCATACCGTTTGATTTTTGTTAATTTAAGTGCAAATGCTGCTACTGTCTTAACATAAATAAGCACGTTCTTTTTAGAAGTTGGGTCCATGCTGTGCACTTGCTAATGTCACTATCTTCAATGGCCTATGGCTTACAACCAGCAAAAAAATAACCTATCCAAACTTGCCATTAAATGCGCAGTTCAAAGTCAAGGGACTAATGTTTTACTACTAAAACCTAACATGGCACACACAGGGCAAAAGAGGATCCTTCTGAATGCATCGCCTTGAGTTTACCATAAAAATTCCGGCTCCGTATGGGAGCTTGGTTCAATTGTGTCAACGAAATATAGGACCCTTAAAGTTTATTGACTCTCACTCTGTTCGGTAAAAAAGTTTTTTTTTTTTTTATTGGTTTCTAAACCAATTTTTAAATTACACAATTTCTCAAATTAATCTTTAACCCTACACATTTTCCCTTATCACATTTTTAATCATTCATCTACCTAAAAAAAAAAACAAAAAAAAAAACTATTTTTAACCACTTTAGCCGCCGAACAGTAGCTAAAAGTGTCTTCGATGTAGAGAGCTAGACTCAATTGGTCAACATAGTACATGAAGCTCAAAGCTTATTGACTTACAAGTTCCCTTGAGTTCACCACACAAGTGTTGCCTCTGTGTGAGTTTGTGCTTGCTCAATTGGTCAACATAGTATGTTGACCTCAAAATCTGTCTAATCGAGTGGTCAATAGAATTTCGCATTACCTTTTTGTCTACCTAGGTATCATCTGCATGCTGGAACACACATTTTTAGAGTGCAAAGGTCTTGGTCCTTGAAAAGCTCGACAACCGTTTGCACTTTGACGATCAAGTCAAATGTCGAAAGGACAAGAATAAGTGCAAGCGACATTGGTGAGGAAGATTTAGCTAGGGTTTAGATAAACATACCTTAATTCATCATAGAGGAAGATAAATTAGTTAAATAAATAAGCTAAGTACGTAGAACATGGTTAAGCCTTAAATTGACATCATCGACGTCCAACCAGCTAATGTAGAACCCCCTTCGTCACGTATATGTTAAGTAACTTATAGATATAAAATTATACATGATGTTTAGAGTTTGTTGACTCTCATATCAAAATGTACAAGTAACAATTTAGACTCCGTTTGACGGTTGAAATAAATAGAATTTATAATTTCAATTATAACAGTAGCCTAACATACCCTTAATTTCTCAATTTTAAAAGGAGATTAAAAATTGACAGCATCAATATAGCTTTATCTTTGTGCGGTGCATGTCTTGTCTAAACACTTGTCCTGCACCTTTCTCCCTATGCTCCTAAAGTGATTAAGAAGGTACAAGTTGAAATGGAAATATTCAATTGTACAATAAAAAAAACGAGTCATTGATGGAACATCACTGGGATATTGTACACTTCGCAGTGTTGTAACCAGTAGAAATAATGATCAGTGCTTTTAATTTCACAGAGCATTTGTGAAATATTTGTTACACAAGATAGATTATGATATTCCTAGTGATATGTTTGTTTGCTTGTGACATCATTCTTCAATCTCACGTAAAATTTAGACTATATGGTCTGCTTGAGAAAGACCAGACATTGTTAGTTCATATTCAGGCTTACAAGTATGATTCATACCATATTCAGGCCCAATCTTGCTGGCCATGGGCTAGCTTGCGGGCGACTGCTCACATCACGGGCAGTCCATGTATGGTGATATCAAGCTATCCTTGACCTGATGTGAACCAACTTTTAGGCCTAATATAGGCTGAAGAATGTAGGTCCACATAGACTAGCCTATACGGGCAATGTTGTGCCGGTGCTTGTGCCATGCTTACAACATTTGGGGCCGCCATGTCATAAATGGCTAGGACAACTTTCACCACCCCAGGAATGCTCGTCTCTCTCTCTCTCTCTCCCTCCTTCCTTTTTTTAATGACTCGTCACCTGACTAATCCTAAGAGCATCTTTAATGATATGGGTCTGTCACGTGACAGTATAGTGTCATTTTGAAAGAGAGAAAAGATGAAGGAGGAGAGAGAAGAGAAAAGGTCCAAGAAGAGATAGAGGATGGAAGAGGGAGAGAGAGGGACACACACACAATAAACAAAAAAGAAGAAGACAGCGGTTCATGGCATGGTCTCTTTGCGGACCTTTGTCTGGACTTTGTGTGTATATTTTAATAATTTTTTGCTTGTCATGTGGACAATTTTTCTTGACAGAATTAACCATTAAAGATGCCCTAAGGAGTGCAGTATTTCCCCTTGGTTCGTCTCCATGTAAATTCAAATACAGATACAGTTTATGCATACTTGAAGTAGACATTCGGACAACAAATCTCCTCCTTGTGAACCTCTCTTTACGTCATGCGAACGGGACCCCCGAAGGTGTGACAGGGCGCACAATAAATCTGTCTCCATGCAAGCACTTGTCTTCCATCATTTAAATAATGTCTTCCAAAAATAAAGATTCGAACTTTCGATCCTCTTATTTCAACAAGGCTGCACCATGCCCTGGGAGCCATCCCGAATGCTTCTTTATATACAGGGCAAGATGTTTCCATATGATACCCACATAACTTAAAAGAAGCCAAATTTTTCAAGAAAATGGTTAACTACTTGGAGAAAAACAAAGCATGCCTTGCAATGATATTTGTACAGCTTGCCTATGCAGGCATGGCCTTGTTCTCTAAAGCAGCTATAGCTAAAGGAATGAACCCTTATGTCTTTGTAGCATATCGCCAAGTATTTGCCATTATTGCCTTGGCTCCATTTGCATTCTTCATAGAAAGGTTTTTCTTCTTCAACGTTTTTACTCTTTTTAAATTAAATCTGTTATACAGTACTTCTTCTGATGGTATTTCTATAATTTGCAGGAAGAAAGCTGATCCTGTATCATATAAATTAATGTGGAAAATCTTCTTGATTTCTTTGTTCGGGTATGCGTTTTTTTTTTTTTTTTTATCAAATTTTATACCAATACATTTTTTCATACAGTACATATATGTTTGGTACATTATACTCGATACGAATACGAGTTTCAGTTTGATTCAGCTTTTTTCTGCTACAATATAGGATTGCTTTTAGCTTGAATCTTTACTCGTATGCCATAAACTTCGTCTCTGCAACATTTGCTGCTGCCAGTGTGAACACAATACCCGTGCTTACCTTTGTGGTAGCCGCTACATTAAGGTAAATTGATAAACACTCGAAACATTTGTCTCTGATTTTAGATGAGATGATTTAACATGCTATTTATTTATTGTTTTTTTGGCAAGGATTGAGAGCATCTCCATAAGGCATTTTTATGGGATTGCCAAGGTAGTGGGTTCAGTGACTGGTCTTTCTGGGGCAATTGTGTTTGCATTTGTCAAAGGGCCTCAAGTCAATTTCATGAACTGGTTCATACCAAATCACAAAGCAATTTCAAGTAATAATTTGAGTTCCATGAACTGGGTAAAAGGCTGTCTCCTCATGCTCTTGGCTAACTTCGCTTGGGCTTCGTGGCTCGTCATGCAGGTCGAGTGACATTCTTACATTGGACACGATAACCCACAATTTTTCTTGTTTTTTATGAGTCTAAAACAACTTCGAATCTATTTTTCGCATGTCACGCCTTTTCGAGGCATAATTAGGAACATAAGAATATTGCACCATTGGTGTTTCCAATTTATTGCTCGAGTCTCAAAGTTGTTTTCAACCTTTGAAAATGAGCAAGCTGATATTCAATCTTTTGATATAGTTGCACGATCAATACTCAACGACAAAATCATTCAGATTTTCATTAAATCTTCATATAGACCCCACAAAAAATGTCTCATTTCAAGATTCTAGCAAGGATCTCAATTAGGGAAGCAATACTTGACCTCATGAAACTAGATATTTAAGACCGTGTGACGATTTAACAAAGTGGTACTGCTTCATCAATTAAAGTCCTAAAAGTGTCTCTCGTCTTTACATATTTTGTGTGCTCAACTGGACACGACTAGACACAACAATTGACATATTTCATAACGTGCCTCTCTTACTTAATTTGGAACTTTAGGCCCCTCTGATAAAACAATATCCGGCAAAACTCCGTCTCACCGCGCTGCAGTGTTTCTTTAGCTGCCTACAATCCTTAGTTTGGGCTATGGCAATGGAGAGGGACATATCAACATGGAAACTTGGATGGGATTTGAATCTTCTTTCAGTGGCCTATTGTGTACGTCTTCTCATCCCACTTATGCCTTGGAACTTGCTTCTTTTTCATTTTTTCGAGATTTATTCTGGGATTATTCGGTTAAGAAGGAAGCGCGTGAAAAAATTTGTATTCTATCCCATCCCAAATAATCTTGTCCATTCGAGTTTAACAATCATGGTCTCTAAAGTGCACGAAGGATATGCTGCCCAGGGTGAACATGTGTTATTGAGCCCACCGTGATTATGATGTTGACACATATCCCAACATTATTTTAGTGGGTACCATAACAAATATATATCGTGGACACCATATCCTTGCTGCTCTAAAGTATGACAAATTGCAAAATATCACTGACCATTATGCTTTGTTATGTTGCAGGGTATAGTGGTGACTGGTGTGACATACTGGTTACAACTTTGGGCTGTGGAGAAAAAAGGCCCTCTTTTTGCTGCTGCATTCACTCCATTGGCACTGATTGTTACTGCTATCATCTCAATGTTCTTATGGAATGAGATACTCCATTGGGGAAGGTCGGTCCACAAATCCTTTTTCAGTCGAGAATTTGGACATAGCTGAACATGACAAATTTCAATTATTTATTTATTTATTTTACGTCTCACTTTGTACCCAATACGGGTACGTAGCATCGCGTGTAGACAAAATTGACGAGGTTTCGATATTCGTGCAGTATTTTCGGGGGCATTTTACTGGCAGGGGGGCTGTACTGCGTCCTATGGGGGAAAAACAAAGAGATAAAAGAAGAGGCAAACAAAGAGCAATCTGATTTTGAAGAGGAAATAATTGTGTGAATACTAAAATATCAGTGATTGATGGGATGATTTTGCTGTACCTGTACCTGTATATACCTTTCTTAGAATTGAAATCACTCCTATAATTTGTATATTGTGGACTAAGTAGTATTTAATAAGTATTATTTTGAATTATAAAGGTTTTAGTTTTAATATATAAACATTTGGAGATTGGAGTTAATTCAATTCGAGCTAATTATAATTTACTTTAGTGCTATTCAAATAGTTGTACTTCAATTTATTTTTTTATTTTTTGATTCGATATTTATTCTTCGATCGTGTAAATATACTTTTATTTGATCTCAAATGGTTAATTCCACTTTAATTTAAATTCAACTATAACATTCTTTGTTCAATTTCATTTCAATTGTGTTTGCTAAACATGATTTTGGTTCTATTATGCGTAATGTGATCATAGTATGTTTGAAATTGAAATCAACATTCAGACGTATTTTATCAAACTCTTCTTCATTGTACTGTTTAATGTGCTTCTAGGCCTTGAAGGTACGATGATAGCAGATATTGAATATTTTTTCATCTGGAATTTTAATTACTTAATATTTGGTCAAAATCTAACTTTATTAACATAATTTATAGGACCACAATTTTTATTTACTTTCTAACAATTTATTCCTCGGAACTTATAATCAATTATAGTTTGACAAAATACACCAGAAAAAGTGGGATATTGTTGAACTACTATTATGCTGGGATTATGGGAGTTTAATTTCGTATTATATCTCACGAGGTCTAAACATCTATAAATAATTAAATACAACACATTTTCTTACCATTAATTCAAAACCCATTTTTTCTCAAACTCCTTTTCAACAAAATATTTTATCAGTAAAATAATTTGCATGAAAATCTAAAAAAAAATTCCTACTTTTCGAACCATACTTTCTCCCAAAAAAAAAAAAAAAAAAAAAAAAAAAAAAATCACTTATACAAAACTATTTTTCATTAAAATGGGACTCAAACAAAGGTGAATCATACATTGCAACTTTATCGTAAGGACCTACTTATAATGGTACAACTTATTTCTTTACATTTTATATATTTGTTTAAACAAAATTCACGCTTTGTAATTATGTTGTACCAAATATGTTCATGATGAATGTATGATATTATACCGTCGAATGTAAATAGGTAGAATAAGTCACATATGCAGCTTGATTGATGTTTTTGTACAGAATTTGGAAAGAAAACGCAAAAAAATGTATTCATTACAATCGAATGTCCTTAGTTATATCTAAGTTGATATAAAGTATGAGAACATGGGTGGCATGTTGTACTTTTATTTTTTTAAACATAACAATATGTATAAAGTAAATATTTTAAATATTATACTATCTCGAGATAAATATTTAGCTCCTGTTTGATAACGATTAAATATATATTTTAATCTAAATCAAAATCAATAGTCAATTTCAACCATATATTTCATGAGTCCCAAAACTTTTCAAGCACATATCTCATCAACTTTTTATCAAAATATACTAAAAGTCTTGATCGGTATTATTTTCCTACTCCCTAAAATTAAGGAGAATTCAATGACCCGACCTCTTGAGGTCATGGTCTTCCTTTGACCGACCTCTTGGGGGAGAACTCCATGGTCGGCACATGGCCGACCTCCTCGCTGTTCAACAATAACGGGCTACGCCTTAGCAAAATGCCCGATCTCACCTGGGTCGGGTGCATTCCGATCTCCTGCTTCAGTTTGACACTTGAAGATAAGATCGGTTCTTCCCGACCTATGGCCCGTGTTGTCAGGCTTCCCAATCTCTTTCAACACTGGGCCTCGTTAATGGGCCATATACTTGAGCCTCAAGGCAATACAGGATCCGCAAGGAAATTCTTTACAAAAAGGAAACTTAATCCTTATAAGTAAAGAATTATTCTTAAAAGGTAAGTTTATAACAAAAGAACTCATTCCTTAAATAAAGGAAGTTATGAGCTTTTTCAGCCATATAAATACAGCTCCTTTGATCACATATATTCATTCATAATTCTTTACATACATTCCAGTTATATACTTTCTCTCTACTCCAGAAAACTAATTCTCACACCGAAGGGGCGACGGGGAGATTCCTCCTCGCCTTTTTTGCAGGTCATCCAAGGCGAGTTCATTAATCTTTTCCAGCAATCAAGTATCATCAGATCCTACCACGTCAACGTTAGGATTTTTTACAGCATCAAGTCTGATTTCAATCTCCACCAAACATGGGCTTAGTTCATATTTGACTTTTAATTTTTTGAAATTTTATTTTTCTTAAAATCATTTTTAATGACACTTTATGAATATTTTTTTGACCACATATGTTTCTTCAATTTTTTATTATTAAATTCTATTAAAAATATGACTTGTTTAAACGTGGGGGGTTACACTCCCTCTCTTTTAATAAGCCTTGGGGCTAAACCTGCCAATCCAAGACTTTGGCCTTCAATTTTTCAAAGTCAAACGTCAAGAAATCTAGTAAGGAAGGAAAGTTTAGGCATTCCAATTTTCCCATATATATGAGTGGTCAAGTTTTGAAATAAAAGTTGGTCCCACGGTTGGAGCCATTAGCTTATTCTACACCTTACAAATTGCCATTAGGTTCATCAATATTTTACATCCTGTTTGATAACTAGTTGTTTATATAAAATAACTTTTTACAAATCACTTTTTAACTACATATATTTTTTCAAACCACTTTTCAACCATATTTTATCTTGAAATTAGCAATTTTTTTGTTTATAAATAAGGAACTTTTATTTTTGATTGTCGATTTTTTAAGGCAAAGCTAGGGTATTTGTTGAAAGAGGCTAAAGTACTAGCAAAGGCGAAGTTGACGCTCGAGATTTAAGAAGGAGAAGAGTATATAGAGATCAAAGAAATGTCATGAAGAGTTGGTGAACTTAGAAGCTAAGAAATAGAAGACTTATGAAAATGTTGGACCTCTTGATTCACAAATCGGACTTAGTTAGCGCTCCACTATCGACACAAAACCTCAAGCTCAACTCCACAATAACCTCACCTTGGTTGTTCGAATGCTATCTTGACCACAAGACTTGGGTGATGAATAATATCACAAAGGAAGAAGAATAGAATTTTATATGGCAATGGAGAAGCTCCAAGACGGCATAACATGTTCTCTCCTCTCTATCATTAAAACACTAAGCAAAAGCGAAGACAAAAAGGTAGGTTATATAAGTTAGTTTAGGGGGATAACTACATGACTATTCAACTAAAACTATCACTTGTAAACCTAAAAAAATTAAGAAAAATCAGATGTTTAATAATAATAAATAATATAAAAATAATTATCTTTTATATTGAATTTTAAAGCTAATATAATTTTAAACATAAAACCTCAAACACATCCCTACCCACCCCACCCCACTCCACTCCACTCCACTCCACTCTAACCCTACTCAACCCACAACCCACCCACACGATTCATAGTTGGTCACATAAAGTCACAAGTTCGATCACAATTACAAATTTAGTCGTAGAATTCATCCTTCCAAACCCCACACCACACCACACCACACCACACCACCCTACCCAACTTGACCCAACTCGACTCGCAAAGTTATAGTTCAGTCACACAAAGTCACAGTTCAATCAAAATTATAAATTTAGTCACAATATTTACCCCACCCCACCCAACCCAACCCACCCTACTCGCAGAGTCACGGTTCAATGACACAAAGTCACTGTTTGATCACAATTACAAATTTTGTCGCAAAAATCACCTCATCCCAAGCCCACCCGCAAAAGTCACTGCTCAGTCAAAAATTCACAATTAAAAATTTAGTAGCAAATCAATTTTTTTAATTCAGGTGTTTAATAGTAATAAATAAATATGATATTATATATAATATAAAAATAATTATTACTTATAATAAATTAAAACTAATATAATGTTAAATATAAAATACCAAACAACACCTACCCACACAATATGTCCATCTCACTACCACCCCACAACCCCACCCGCTCCACCCACAAAGTTATAGTCGGTCAAAATTACAAATTTAATCGCAAAATTTGTCCCATCCCATTCCGCCCGACACCCTACCTATAGTCACATCGCTCACACAAAGTCATAGTTCAATAATAATTAAAAATTCACCTTAGCCCACCCCATCCCATCCCATCCCATCCCACCCTACTCACAAAGTCACATTCGGTCACACAAAGTCGCAGCTCAATCATAATTACAAATTCAATCGCAAAATTCATCATACCCCACCTCACTCGCGAAGTCACAACTTGTTCACACTAGGGGTGAACAAATAAACTGTTAAATCAGGAAATCGAACTAAATTGCAACAAATGGTTCGATTTAGTTTGGAAAAATTATAAACCGCCTTAAACGATTTGATTTATGTTTCAATTGTAAAAACCGAGGTTTCAAAATGCCAACCCGCCAAATTTTTAAAAATTATAAAAAAGTAAAAAGCAAAGGCAAACCTTCAATTTTTTTTTTTTTTAAAAATACAACACACTTTTTACTCTCAACAAATCAATATTGGTGTCAAAGATTAAATTCTTCACATCCATAGGTATTTGGAAAGAATTTTTGCTCATTCATTTCATAATCATCATCCAAAACTTTTTTTTCCCCTTTAAAATAGAACTTTAAGTTAAGAACTAAATACAATTTATTTAAGAAATTTTTAAATGTTTACTTCTATATAATTAGTTTGTTTATCAACATGAATTGATTTACTATGTAACTTGTAGATGCTGCAATAATTATTATTGAGTGCATTTTACATGCATATTTCACATATTTTTTGTGGTACTTTTTGAATAATTTAGACAGATACCTACTGAATTGTGCATATTTTGTGGTTAAATAGGTTCAACATTCAAATATATGGAGAAAGCACAAGAAATGAGCTAAATAGATGAATAATTGAAGAAATTGAGGAAAAAAGAGTCAAATCCTTCAAAGAGTCAAAGTTTGAGGACCAAATTGTCACTTCCGGAAAGTTGTGGATCGCATGTGCAATTGATCGAAGGACTAAATTGTAAGTTTCCAAAGTTGACAGACTCAAATGCACTTCTGGAAGGGCTCAATTGAAAGAAATTTAAAACTTTGGGGACCAAGTTGATCTACATTGAAAGTTGGAGGTCGCAATTGCAAATAATTGAAGGATGGAGCTCCCAGGTGAACCACGCGATCGCGTGGCTCGACCAGGTCGCGTTTGCGGACTAGGCCAAAAATCCAACCCGAGACTTTTCACGTCAACCACGCGATCGCGAGGCCTTAAGCTGAGCGATCGCGCGGTCAAAAATCTGAACGATATTCTGGGTCGACCCTGTGCGACCCGGTTCGGCCTAAACGATGAGAACACGGATCTACGCGAAAATGGGTGTTTTTAGGGCCTTTCTGGCTAGGGTTTACTCAACTTTTACTTCATTTTCTTGCCAATCTCCTGTCATTTTCTCTTGTAATTAGTTAGTATAGTTGATGAATGTTGATTGAAGGGAAAAACACCCATGCCATTGTGGAAGAATATTGACATTTTTAAGCAATAATCATTGGTTAAGGGAAGTAGTTATTGCTTAATCCTTATATTTCTCTATTTACTTTAATCCATTGTTGAAAGGATGTATTTTATTCTTGCATTTTATTGTTATTTCATCATGGGCTAAACTATTTTGTGTTGGGATGATTGATGAAGCTTGACTTAGCTTAGTTGATTTTAATGCTTGTATTAAGAATTTAGGCTATTTATTATCTTGTGTATTTATTGTTGTATTTATTGACTTGCATTTATTGTTGCCACATTTATGCTTGGAATTCATGGGATGTGCAATTATTGAGAAATTGTTGCGTATTCTAGATCAATACAATATTTACTCTAGGTTCTTGTTTAGGATAAAGATATACCTAAAACCCTAGATGATCCATTGAGTTATTTTCACAAAGGTTTAATGCAATTGGTGTGTTTTTAATCGACATAAAGATATAGTAGGTTAATTTCACTCGAGAGAAGTAATTGACTAAGCTTGAAAAATCGGGTCTAACATGATTAATGAATTGCATTTCTATTTGCTTGTTGAGAATTCAATTAGGTAATGGTCAAGTGGAATCAAGAATCCCAACACTCCTTTATCATCTATTTATCATCATTTTCTAGTTATTTACTTACAATTGCGATTTTAGCTCTAGTGTTAAATCATTTCCAAAACCAAAACTTTATTGTGTGTATATTAAATTAATTAAAACTAGGGTGTAATTGAAATAGACAATCCTTGTGGGATCGATAAACCGGACTCATTTGTCTACTATCACTTGTATACGATACGTGCACTTGCAGTGTGTTTCTAGCGAACAATTATTATTTGATCTATATTCGGTATTAGATCTACATGCAATCGTCATTTATTGCAGACCGTTTTCCATATTTTGTATGATAGAAAGTTAGTATATGATCGTTTTGACAACCATTTACTCTACAAAAGACATCATTATGTATTGTGTTACAGTGGTTTGTGGCAATACGAGTGTTTGATGTATTTATTATTCCATATAAGATGTTATTTGTTATACTAACAAATTCTTATTAGTTGAATCTCAGAAGATTTTTTCAGGGATCGATCATAATATGATTGATGCAATGAATTTATGGAACTATTATGCAATTGATAATTGTATGCGATTAGATTCATGTCTTTTTTGTGATATAGTATCTCTGTTTCGGGTTTAAATGTCAGGACTGATATAATAGATCATATAATATTTACAGCAATGCACTCAACGAGAAGCTGAATACTATAATTGAACTAATTTTAACTTGGGATTTTAGATGAATATCTATCTTTAAGCTAGTTTGGAATCTGCTAATTCATTTGTTGGCAAACCGCACCAAACCGTAAAACATGGTTTGATTTTAGTTTGGTTTAAAAAATTAAATGATTTAATTTGATTTGAAAAAAATTCAAACCTCTTGCTACAACCCACACAAACCAAACCGTGTTAACCCCTAGGTCAAATAACGTCACAATTTGGTCACATTTACAGTTATTGTCGCAATCAAACATTTTTAGTCACATATTATTTATTGATCACAACTTACTCACTTTCTTTGCCACAATTAGTTAACACTTTGGTCACAATTACTTAATAATTGATCACATTTGTGACCGATAAGATTTTGTAACATATGAATTAATTAAATGGATCACGTCCATTGGTCAAACAAAGTCACAGTGTTCACAATCACCCATATAATTGGTCACAAGTCATACAAAGTCATAATTAATCAATATTTTGAATAATTAGTCAAAAATTATCCACAATATTGGTAACATATTATTTATTAAATGGTTTAATTTGATTTAAAAAAAATTCAAACCTCTTGTTACAACCCACATAAATCAAACTGTGTTAACCCCTAGGTCAAATAACATCACAGTTTGGGCACATTTACAGTTATAGTCACAATCAAACACTTTTAGTCACATATTATTTATTGATCACAACTTACTCACTTTCTTTGTCACAATTAGTTAACACTTTGGTCACAATGACTCAATAATTGATCACATTTGAAACCGATAAGATTTTGTAACATATGAATTAATTAAACGGATCACGTCCAATGGTCAAACAAAGTTACAGTGTTCACAATCACCTATATAATTGGTCACAAGTCACACAAAGTCATAATTAGTCAATATTTTGGTCACAATTACCTAATAATTAGTCAAAAATTATCCATAATATTGGTAACATATTATTTATTTATTGATCACAACTTACTCATTTTGTAGATCACGTTTAGTCAATATTATTTTGTCACGATTACCTAATAATTTATCAAATTTCGGACTTGTTACTATTCGTACAAAGTCACATTTAGTCAATATTTTGGTCACAACTACCAAATATTGGTCACATTCACTCCTAAAATCATCCAGCCCCAGCCCCAAACACCTTCCAAACTAATTATTTTCCTCCACTACCATCGTCCTAATGCAGCCACCCACCAGCACTGCCACCACCACCAACCTACCCTTCCCTCCTTAGAGATAGCAAACAAATCTGACCCAAATGTGGCGAAAAAACCTGTTAGCGGGGTAGGGCGGGTTTTGGCCTCCTCGACCCGAACCTGCCTTGAATATGTAATTAAAAAATATAAAGGGGAAAAATGAAAAAGTACATAAAAATTTTAAAAATTAAACAGAGCGGCGAGGTGGACCCGCCCCTGCCTCAAAATTCACGAGGGTTGGCATGGGTTTTGTATTAAAAAAAATTTGCTGGGCACGGGTCAGGGTTACCTGATAAGTGTATTTTATACACTTATTTCTATTCTAAAAGTAGGATTTTATTTGTTTGTTTAAGAATATTTGCTATTTATTTAGTTAATATTGTTTGTATTTCAGAAATAATCTAAAGTCGAGAAAACAAAGGAAATGAAGCAAAAACAAGTCATTTGGATGATAAAAGAGCCAAAGTGTGAAAAACAAGAGTTGATGAAGTAAATCAAAAGGGTCAATTGGAAGAAAAGTCAAAGAAAGAACCAAATTGGAAGAAATTAGGAGTTCAAGGACTAAAGTATACAAATCAAAAGAAGAAGGACCAAATTGCAAATATTCAATAGTTGATTCGGATCAAGATAAGATACTTGAGGACTTTTAGGAGTCAATTGGATGCAATTAGAAGGCAAAAAGGAATGAAATACGATAAGAATATTACCATAAATTCATTTCAATCAAACAAGATCTTCGGGCAGATTTTTAGTCAGACTTTGAAACCTCATTTCAGGGCAATAAAAGTTCGAATTGAGAAAATCTTATTTCAGGAAGAATTGTAGCCCTTTACGTTATCTTTCTAAAAGAATTTGAAGCACCTCAATCGGATAAGTGAAATGAAAGATATGATCAAAATACTAAATACTGTGCAATAAAAGGATGATGACCAAATTGCTGAAATTTAAAGAAGAAAATTGTTGCTGCCGATATAACCGTGCGGCCGCACGGAAAAAAAAATCAGCGACTGAAGGTTGGCTTTTCAAGGCTGCGATCGCGCACTTTTGAACCATGCGATCGCACGGTAGTCCCGACTGGGTCGCAACTGGGTTTTTTTCGCGAAATTCAGCAGTTTTCTCCTTCATTAACCTAATTCTCGGGGAAATCTATAAATACCAGACCTAAGGCACGAAATTAGGGGTTCTCAACTGTGATATTTCATGCCAAAACGCTGTCGAATTGCGAGGGGATCCATAGGAGGCCAAATTCAAGATTGAAGAATAAGGATCAAGGAGATGAATATGGTGACATCTTTTCATACTTCTTGTGATTTATTTTCGATCATGTATTTAGGCTAGGTTTTCATTGTTAGAATTGTGATGAAGCTTTAATTTATTGATTCCATGTTTTGACGGTACATTTATATTATGCAATTTATGAGTTTGATGCAATTAATTATGTTTTTATTCTCATATATGATTGTGGACGCATAATTATTGATGATTGTGATAGAGTTCTATGTTCGAAAGAGTAGGAATCTATTAGACCTTGATTAATTGTTGCGAAGTCCGATAGGGGATAGAAATATACCCTTATGCATCGTGTTATCCTTAAAAGTGTTCATAATTCGTTAATACTTTTCTACATGTTTGGATTGATCATAGAAATATATGCTCGTCTCTTGTAGGAAAATGTGTTTATGCATCGCTCGAAAGGGGACATAAATAAATATAGGAACACGGATTTTCAATACTCATACCTTGTTATTAAATGTTTAAGTCAAATACATGGTTGATATGATTAATGTGGATTCATAATTCTAACATATTCATCTCATCGTTTTCATAAATCAAATTTTCTTATTTTCTTTAGTTTAATTTTTAATTTGTTTTTCAAAATCAAGATTTCCAAATCCTAAATCTTCTTGTTCCGGTTAAGGTAGTATTCTAAAAATACGATTTAAAACAATCTCTGTGGGAACGATATTCGGACTTAAAATCCACTTTATTACTTGCGCGACCCGTGCACTTGCGGAGCGTTATCAAGTTTTTGGCGCCGTTGCCAGGGAATGTTCTTTAAATTTATTCTTAGATTACTTTCACTAATTCGGACTTTTTTACCGCTTTATTTTTATTTTATTCTTGTTTATTTTTTGTTCTTGTTTTTATTTTATTTTAGGACTTTAAATTCTAATTTTAGTTTAGTTACTAGTTTCGTTGTTTTTCTTTTAGTTGTGTATGTTACGTTCGAAAAAAGGAAATCTTTTCGAAGTTGACCCGGAAATAGAACGTACTTTACACCATAGATTAAGAGAACTTAGGGAACTAGATAAACAGAAAAATAAAAAAATTCAAATGACAAACAATATGGCTTTACCTGGAGTTGAGCTAGAAGATGAGGGGAATAGACTTGTAGGAGATTTCATGACCCCACAAATTGTCCAAAACCAATCAAGCATAATTTATCCACCTTTTGGTCTTGCAAACTTCCAATTAAAGACCAATGTGATAAATATGTTTCAAAATGGACATCAATTCTATGGCAAACACGATGAAAATCCACATGCACATGTGTCTAAATTTTTTGACATGTGTGAACATTTTAAATATCAGGGTGTGTTAGATGACGCCATAAGACTTAGGTTGTTCCCATACACCTTACGAGATAGGGCAATAGATTGGTTATACTCCCGTCCTCCTGCAAGTATAACAACCTGAAATGACTTGGCCCAAAAATTTTGCACAAAATTCATGCCCCCAGCCAAAGTTGCTAAACTCAGACATGAGATAACAATTTTTCAACAACAAGAGTCTGAGTCATTTGATGAAGCATGGAATAGGTTTAAAAGCATGCTTAGGAAGTGCCCTCAACATGGATTACCAAAAAATGAACAGGTAAGGTACTTTTACATTGGCTTGCTCCCTCAATACAAGAGTCTTGTTGATTCGTCATCAAATGGATCAATAACTACCCAAACTCTGGATGGAGCACTTGAACTGTTTGAAAGAATAGCCAATACCAAAGCAATGTGGGCGTCTGAGAGGACCATTCAAAAGAAACCAGCAAGAGTTTATGCAATTGATGATGTTTCGGCATTGTCTGCAAAAATAGACTCTTTGATGAATTTCATACAAACCAACCATTCAGTGAAAAGTGTAGTAACTGGATGCGAGGAATGTGGGGCCAATCACAATACCTCAGATTGTCCAATTTTGGCAGCTCAAGCTGAGCAGGTTAGCTTTAGACAAGGGGGACATCGCCAAAATGATCCTTACTCCAACACTTATAATCCTGGCTGGCGAAATCACCCTAACTTCTCATGGAGGGATAATCAAAATGGAACTGGCCAGCAAGCCCCTCCACAACAGGTAGTGGAGAAGAAACCTCAACTTGAAGAGATGGTTGTGAAATTGATGGAGAAAACTGACCAGTACATGAGCTAGACCAATCAATTTATGGCTAAAACTGATCAGTTCATGACAAAAACTGATCAGTTCATGGGGATGACTGAAACTACACTGCGAAATCATCAAGCTTCAATCAAAAACTTGGAAACCCAAGTTGGTCAGATAGCTTAGGCTTTAGCAAACAGAGCCCCAGGTACACTGCCTGTAACACTGAGGTTAATCCTAGGGAGCAAGTGATGGCAATAAAAACTGTTGAAAGAGAGGTAGATTTTGTGCCAGGAAGGATCACTTTTGCTCCATGTGACAGAGTTTATGAGCCTCCCACTCCTTTTCCCCAAAGACTGAAAGGTTGGAAAGAGAAACAAGGAGTAAATGCAATTACCACACGTAGTGGGGTGAGATTGCCTGAAATTCATGTGCAAAAGCCAGATGAAGAAAAGGGAAAACATGTTGAGGCACCTGAAAAACAATCTGCTGAGAAGAAAGAGGAGAATGAGGTAAAATTGACAATTAAACCTCATGAGTCCCCTATTCCATTCCCACAAAGGTTACAAAAGCCTAAGGAGGATCAGCAGTTCAATAAATTTCTCAACATGCTCAGAAAGCTGCACATTAACATTCCTTTCCTAGAAGTCATTACCCAAATCCCCAACTATACCATGTTCCTGAAAAAAATGATGTCAAGTAAGAGAAAACTTGAGGAACTTGAAGAGGTGTCACTGAATGAAGAGTGCAGCGCCATTTTGCAACAAAAGCTTCCACCCAAGCTGAGAGATCCAGGAAGTTTTTCAATTCCTTGCATCATTGGTGACTTACAATTTAACAAAGTTTTATGTGACCTTGGTGCAAGCATAAATTTGATGCCTCTTTCAGTCTGGTCACTCTCCCAACTCCACTCCTATTTTGTTAGGTAGACCATTTCTAAAGACATCTAAGACCAAGATAGATGTCAGTAGTGGCACACTCACCATGGAATTTGATGGTGAAACGATTCAGTTTAATATTTATGATTCCGTGAACTACCTTGATAATGATAATCATGTTCATTCTGTTAATGTTATTGATTCTTCAGTACAGGAAACTTTCAAACTTGGTGGAAATGGTGAAAAGCCAGGTAAAATCTCGTGTATTACATTGCCAACTTCTGATGACATGCTTTTGCCCCCTGTCTTGCAGGCCCTAATGAAAAATATGAAAAAGATGGAAATCCACATAATCCCAGTTGAAGGAGGAAACAACAAGTCTAGCCAAAGACAGTAAACAAAGGTGCTGCTCGGGAGGCAACCCGAGAGGGGAGTTTCTTTACTCCCTCAAATTGTTATTTTTTTATTTTCGTTTTTGTCATTTTCCTTATTAGTTAATTTCATTCAAAAAAAAAAAACATGTCCCCTCCTTTGATTACATTCACATTCCCCTATTTTGTTTTGTATTGTCACGCTCCACATTGAGGACAATGTGGAATTCAAGTGTGGGGGGAATGATTATCTATTATTTTTTGTTATCCCTGTTTTATTCATCTTCTTTCAATTTTTTTTTTTTAGTTTTTTTTAATTGTGCTTAGACCCACATTTTGGTATAATGGGAAGAGGCCTCACTTATGATTATTTTTGAACCACCAACTTCCTAAATTTCATAATCGGACAAAGAATGAGCACATAGAGATGAGTTTTCCAATAATTTCTGAATTAGTTTGAAAATGGGGACAAATTGAAAAATTTCTGTAACCTAATTGAGTCAAACCAAAATAGATATGATAAAATACTCATAATTGGATGGGAGGAACACATATAAACCATAATTTGTGAGCTTTAGAGCTTATAAGTTGCTTTTACTCTTTATATTAAGCTCTTATTTCTTTGATGTGTGTCTTGCATGGTTGATTTGTTCTTGGATTTGCTTTTCTGTACATGCCGTTGTAGCTTCTTGGCTAAAGTGCAAAATTTAGTACAGGCATTAGGTTAAACCAAATTTGACCTGCTAAAAGGGCCTACCATGATACATGTACCATTAGAAGCCCTTTTGAGCATTAAGCCTTTCTTTGAATTTTTTATACCACTCTACAAGCCATGAATACCCTTTCTTTCGCATTGTCTCTGTTTTGAACCCATAGAGAAGGGATTCGCAAGCTTTTGTTGATTAAGGATCGTGCTGTAGTCTAAGTCTAAGAAGTTGCAATGGTTATCTTGTGTTGGATGATGGTTGTGTAATGGACTGAATTCAGGGGAATGTAATTATATCTCAAGCCAATTGGTGATTGCGTAATGATTTGAACAAAAGAGAAAAAGTTGCAGTCTGTACTCGGGAAAAAAAATTGAAAGAGTAGAAGCAATGAAAAGGAAGTTTAGTCATGAAAATTAGTAATTGAGGATGTCAAACACTCAACTTGTGAAAAAAAAGAAGAGATTCAAGTGTGAACAAAGTTGGGTAGCGGGATACAATGAAGTTCATATTAAGTGGTGAAGGAAGTAATGTCATTGTGAATTGACTTGGTTTGCGAAATTCGTTCTCGACTCAGCCTAAATATATCATTTTATCCTACCTGGCCCGAAGCCCCATTACAACCAAATAAAGACATTTACTTTGCACTTGTGTTATTGTTGGCTCCGGTTATGACATTTGAGCAGTCTGTGGTAATAGATTCTCCATGCAGTGAGTTGAGTGAAAATTCTCACCCTTATACACTTTGTTCGAAGAGAGAAATATCTAGTGAGGGTGTTAACTCCCATTACATATGCTTATGAGTGGTTTAAATTGCTTGGTCTATATTCTGTACTTTTGAGTTGGCAAAAAATAACACCCATGTAGTAAATCATTGATAGAGGTTAAAAGAAAACTCACAAGAGGTGGGAGGATACAAGCCGGGGTATTGATTTTCATTTCTATTCAGAGGATATTGGATGATGCATCTCTTGCACACACTAATACACTCCGGTTATGCAATTGAATTTTCATGCTAAAAAAGAAGTGGACTGTAACATTGACTTTCCGATTGTAGGTCTATCTTTTTGTTTGAGTTATATTTCTTTTCTTTCACATCATTATTCGAGGACGAACAATGGTTTAAGTGTGGGGGGATTTGATAAGTACTTTATTAGAATATATTTAATTCACTTATTATCTTATTTTGTTATTAGTTTGATCCTATTGAAGTATCGTTTAATGCATTTTCATTTATTGTATTATACAGGATCGCAAAGAACAAAAAGAAAGGAAACATGACCAAAGAAATACCAGAAATCAAGAAGTAAGTTCAAGGGCATATTCAAAGAGCTCCAAATCAATAATGACATGTGGGAAGAAGATTAGATGCAAAAATTATGGTCAAAGAAGGTTTGGTATGAAGTTGGAAATCAAAAACCCGCAAGGATTGTGATTATGAATTTTAGTCATAGATTGAAGCTCAATTTTGTCATAGAAGACTTTTGAATTTGAGAAGATATATTTCAAAAAGGATTTTAGATATTTGATTTTTTTTTCCAACGCAACTTGAATCACCACAATCGGATTTCGGGAGAGAAAGTTATGACCAAAGCATCGAGCACAGGCGCTTCTCAGTAGAGATGCACTTACGGCTGTAACTTCCAAATTCCGAAAATTTTTACTAGCTCACTTACGGCCGTGATAAGGAAAGTTACGTCCATAACTTGCTCGCCAAGAAATTTCCTTATCTAATTCAAGGTCTATCTTTGGTATATCTTTGGGGTAAAGCTAGGGCATAATTTTGGGAGTATTAAAGGACCAAAATCACCACAAAAAGGAGGCTGGACATTGAGGAAAATTGAGAGAAAAATATAGAGCATTCTTGGAAGATTTTAAGTGCAAGAATATCAACAACAATGGAATTCATGAAGCAACTTGAAGAATCTACCACAATCATGTTAGGCTAAATTACATATCTTGTTCAAAGGGGAAGTTGTGTTAACTCGATTATGTTATTTTCTTTTCCTACAAATTAGTGGCGTGAATTTATTCCTTTATTTCAATATTTGAATTATTATGTTTTGAATGTTCAATTGAGTTTATTTGATTAATAGTTTAATTTGGTCAATTGGATTATTGATATTTGGATTCATGAATATGCTATGTTTAGATTCTTGATCCGTAATTGTCATTGAATCTTTATTTTAGTAGCAAATAAATCTCGTGCAGGTTTAGTAATAATTCAACTTGGATTGATTAATTCGAGCTTGTGAAATTAACGATCCAATTCAATCTATTCTTCTAGATTTTCATACTAGTCGTGCATTAAATCCTAAGAGCTTGTTTAGGATTGTTTGTGGCTAGAATTGGTTCGAAGAACTTGTTTTAAATCAATATACATAAGGAAGAATTTAGATAATCAGAGTTTGTTGATTATTTATGATTGATAATTGAATAGGGATATAAACACGTTACAAGGAAAATTATAACACTAATTAAGGGCACAACCAAACCCGAGAACAAGATTTATTCTCATATTATTTCTCTAGTCATATTTAATTATTTATTTTTATGCATACTAGTAATCGCACCCGTGCGATGCACGGAATAAATAATATTTATTGAATAAGTTGTAAAAATACAATGCCCGATAAAAATAACACAATAAAAAAATAATAATAATAACTTGCATACACAAATTGTGAATAATTTGTAATTTCATTTCTCCCTATAAGATTTCTTACTTTAATGCATAAATTGTATATTCAATATACAATCAAAATATCAAAAAAGAAAAGAAAAGAAAAGTTATGAATTGCATTTTTTTTAACAGTTAATTGTTCATTATCTAGTTTCCTTAATTTATTTATTCATATAGAATTGATTATTCAAAAATAATTTTATTTAATGTTCATTCACAACCACATATTATTTAAAAACTAATTTTTCACAATTGCACATACTACTTTTTAACTACACATTCTAAAAAAAAAGAAAATCAATTTTTAACCACTCAATTGATTGATTTAACAATTATTTTATTTTTTATACTACCTTCTTTCACTTTCAATCACACATTTAAAACAATTTCTATAGTTTATATCAAACTTACTCATATTCAATGGTTTCAAATACAATGTGACATTTTATTTTTCACCAACTATTGAAAACGGCCATGTTACCCACACACACAAAAAACTATTTTTTGTGCATGTTAAATAAATGTATGGACTATATTTTATTTTTAAATATAATAAGTTTGATAAAACCTTATATTTTTATTTTCTATAGAATTAATTGTTAAAGTCTGTAGTATATATTTTACAAATTGATGTTATTTTAAATTTTTAAAAATTAAAAAATAGATAAATGAACAAAATGAGTAAATTTATAAAATTAATTTCAAAATTACCAAAGAGTTTATCGAAACCTGAAGTTGTAGAAATTAAAATGATTCAATTGAATTTACTTAGAAAGATCAGATATCATTATTTCTTTTAATTTGATAAGAAAAAAGATTTGAAATTAATCATTTATGTCAAATTGAAGTTAGGTAAGAAACGATAAATATCATTTTATGTCTTAGATGAGATAAATTAAAAAGATTAGATATTGAAAAAAAGTAAAAAGTATAAGTAAAACTTTTACATTTATTATTTGAGGCAATTTTAAGAATGATATTTTTAGAGTTTGCTCTCATTTGTTAACTTGTATTGAACTTCTCGTTAAGATCATGAATTTGACACCTATATTGCATATTTTTTGACGAAAAATTATTACAATAATTATCAAAAGAATAAAAATAATATACAATTTGATCTTTTTATAGATTTTTTATTTTTTACAATCAATAAGTCATTTATTACATGTCACTTATAATTAATTTTGCATTAATTGAAGTTTCCTAATTCAATTATTAAAATAATTAATAAAATTACAAAGTTTCCTAAAATAGCAGGGAAAAATGGCGGGAAACTATGTGTGGATTTTTTTGACGGCTATACTATTATTATATATATTAAGATTTTTTATTCAAGCAATTTCAAACAACAAACCCCTCATTCCATTCTAATTGACCAAACAACTAAAATTAGTTTCCGTTCCTCGTGGGATCGACCCTTACTCTCGCTACTATATTATTAATTAATATTTGACGAGTAAGGATTTATTTATTATTTTGGTGCATTGCGACACACATCAAGGCCTCATCAAGGCCTTCTACAACTCCTTGCAATAATCTTCAACCCCTCTAGATCCTTGAGTAAGAGTTTGTAATCTTTAATAGAGCCCCCTATAGTCGTAACTAGGTACAAATCTTCTCCTCATAAGACTCTTCAACTCATCCAAAGTATTCACACTACCCTCTAGATTCCTTCTCCTGGTGAGCAAAAAATTATCCCAGCAAGTTAAGGCATAGTCGGCAAACTTCACTACCGCTAACTTAACCTTTTTATCCTCGAAGTACATATGGCATTCAAAAATCAATTCCATTTTCCTTTCTCATTCTAAGTAGGCATCCGGATCACTCTTCCCATGGAAAGAAGGAATTCTCATCTTTATGCTTCTAAGATTGCCATCCACTCCATCCCTACTTCTATGTTTTTTCCCATGACCTCGACCAACTCCCCTCACATTCCTACCTCCTCTATTCCTACCCATATTCCAATTTTGGTCAGTACCTCCTTCACTCTCCAATTCATCATCATCAACATCATCATCCTCATACTCATCTCTAGCCCTTCTCCTATATTATCCCTCCTAACATTATCATCCCTTGGGGGTGGAATTTCCCCCCAGTCTCTAACATTGCTAATCTCCCCTCCAACCTTCCTCCCATATCCTACATTGTAAGCGTGAGAGCTTGTATCATATCCCTCAAATCTTGAGTTTGTGCATTTGAATCTTGTCCACTTGAAGTATGTGTATTAGCCATGGAGTGCAAGTGTCCTCACAAAATATTTTCGCTTGTGTTTCACTCAATTAGGCTTTTACTCTCTAAGAGCATCTCCAACAGATTCTTTATATTTAGAGAGCATTTTTCACACTTTAGAGAGAATCTATAAATTTAGAGAGCTATTTTTTTAAATTACTCCAACAGCCAATTTATCTTTTCCTCTATATTTTTCTTTTTCCAAATAGCATTAATTTTTTTCCCTCAAATTTTGTTATTCCTCTAGTTCTAAATAAACTTCTTCCCTGTCAAGTATTCTCATTTGAGCTATTGTACTGATTTTTATCCCTATCAATTACAAAATTCACGTTGCTGGTTTCCAAAAAAAAAAAAAATCATGTTGAAGAAAAATTGCAAACATAGAGAAAAAATATACACACATATGAATATAGCGTGGACGGTGGATACAAGGGTAGTTGAAAATGGGGTTGATAATTGTGCATGATATTTAATAAAGAAAGAGGGAGGGTATTGAAAAGTGAAATATTCCAATGTATTTAATAATAAAGAGTAAGTTTGGCTCTCCAAATTTGGAGAGTCAAACCCACTCTCTAAATTTAAAATTAAATTTAAAGAGGCTGCTGGAGTATTATTTTAGGACCTTGCTCTTTAAATTAAAGAGGATTTTTGAGTTTAAAGAGGATTTTAATTCAACTAAATTGAAAATTCAATTCTTGTGTACCATAAATTCCACAAACTAACAACGAAGCAAAGGAATGATTGACATAATAGCAATTAGAATTTATTTGCTTACTATTATACACGAGAGTAAGGAATTGAATTTGATTAACAAGGTTTTCAAGGGTATAGTCACAATAAGCTTGATAAAAGAAATAAGGAATCAACTAGGAATGTGTTTGGTAATTGAAAGGTAGGATTCAACATGAAAACACTCTTTGAGACATTTTGTCAAATACTTATGATGCAAACTTGAATAGTTTATGGTTTTCAAGTGTTTGTTCAAATGTAACATTCAACAATTTTCAAATTGATAACAACAATAAAACTCAATATATAGAAACCAAGAAATATTCATGGGCTTTAGAATTTTCCCCAAATTTGTTTTTTTTTTTTTTATATGGAGAACAACAAGAAATTTAAAGATGGGATTACCAATTTTAGAGACAAGCTTTGATATCAAATGATGTGAACCACCTTGGTGTTTAAACCAAAAATTCCCACAACTATTAGGAAATCAACCCAAGAAAGCTAAAAAATGGATAATCTTGACCCAAGTTTAACCCAACCAAAATTCTAAGAGAGATGAACCTAGCCCAATAGAAAGATTAAAACAAATATCAAGATATTGTGGAATAAACAACAACAAATACACAAGACAAGATTCTCAATATATAAGTTGAAGAAAATTTCAAGAAGAAATGACAAGTAAGAAAGGATGATTCCCTCTCTTTAATGTCTCAAGAGTCTCTTAATGCCAAGCTAGGGTTTTGTAGCTTTTGTATTGTGAGAGAATGCTTTTAATATTACAAAAGTTAGGGTAGAAATGAAAACTAAGAAATTGCACAAAAAATCCCATATTTTCAAGTTCATCATGTTTCAGTCGACCGCCACGGTCGACCGAACCTATTTCGATTGATCAACTGGTCGACCGAAACGACAGTTTTGGTCGAACACCGCTCATCCGATAACGACTGAGGCTGACTCTAAATTTCCTATAGAGTTTCGATTGACCGAGGTGACTTTCGGTCGACTGAAAGGGCCTAAACTTCCAATATTAGGTAATTGACCTCGATCTTGCCCTCTTCCACATGGACTTGACTTCGGAGCTTGTAAATGAGTCTTGTCATTGACTCTTGGACCTCTTTGTTGGATCTAGTCATAGGCCCCACCAGTATTCTTATCATGGGTTGACTAGGTTTACTTTGACTTGGTTGACTCCCTTGATTCTCATCAGGTCCAGTGGCACGTGCATTGATGTTTAACTTTTTTCGATTCTCATCATCCTCTCCCTCTTGAGAAGGATTCGACCTCGAATCTTGTTTGTAAGCATTATTGTGAGTCTCCTTGACTTTTGATCTTGCAATGGAGCCCACGGGAAAGTTTAGTGACGCTTGACCTTCTTGGTTCTCATCACTCCCTGCCTCTCGAGAAGGACTCGACATTGAATGAACACCACATTAAAAGGAGAAAGATTAGATACATTAAATCTAGATGAAACTTTATACTTACTTGGTAGGCCTGTTTTGTAGGCGTTATCATCGATCCTCTCAAGAGGTTGAAATGGACCATCATCATGGAGTTGCAATTTGTATTTTCTTTGTTTGGGAACTCGTTCTTAAAGTATGATTATTTTATAAAATTCTCATTTAATAACTCTAAAGAATGATTAACATTATTCCAAAAAACTCATAATAGCTTTTATAGAGTGGTACAAGTTTAATTATGTTAAGAATAATGTTTTGAGATAATGAGATAAGACTTGAGAGTGAGAGATGATGAGTAGTATAGAGTTGAAATGTAGGGTTTGGTTTTAAATTATATATTTGAGCGTTGAGTGATTTATGACACTTTTAATTTGTTTGAAATTTTTTTTTAATTAAACTTATTAATCGGAGATGGTTTTGGGACAAGTCTGGGCGCGGGGATGAGGATTGATAGCAATCCCCATCCTCTCGCCCTCCCCTAGTGAGGATATTTTTTCATCCCCGTTCCCGTTCCCGCCCCATTCCATCCCCGTCATTATCGAGGATTCCCCGTTCCATTCAAGATCGATTCTCGTCGGGTTCAGGGATTCGTCGTCTCATTGTCATCCCTAACTCACCCCACCCTTCTCCAAGTCCACTCTTGGCCCATGTGTGTTGACTGCAATTTCTTGTCTTGTGCCACCGATTAACCAATCTCGTCAGTCGTCAACTATACATGGTTGAAAAAATATTAATTTTAAGGAAAATATCTAGAACAGTTACTTCTATAATTCTCTTTCTTGATTTTTTAGCCTTGTTTGGTTTTATTTAAGAAATTTTTCTTTCTACGTACTCAATCTCAACTATCGATTAAAAATTAAATTTATAATATTTAATTTTTCAATCAAATTTCAACCATCTATTCTCTAAAAATTACTATTCATTTTAAAAAAAAAAACTCTTTTAAACAATATCAAACACACACTAAAAATTATTTTTTCAAAATTAAAATTTTAATCATATAATCCACAAATTTTATCAACTTCATCTTGAATATAGGAGAGACCATCGACCAGATGAGAGATGCGGCGTGTTGATTCAAATATGGCATGGACACGTAACCGGGCTCATTGTTTGGCCTGATTTGCTCTCTTCCTTGCATACATTGAGAGTTTTGAGAGTACAACATTTGGGAGCGCTTTTTTTTTCTCATGTTGGGGGACGGGGAGGGAACATTTTCCCCCCTCATTTACACTATTGTTTTTTGTTTATAGACAAAATAAAGCAATTATTACCCAAAAAAAAAAAAATGTAGCTTTTCCCTTTTCAAAAGCAAATGATGATTAATTGTTATTTTTAAACTTTATTGTGAGTTTTGGTGGGTCATTTTGATTCTAGATAAATCAGTTGTCATTTGTAAAATTTGTTGATATGCGACATATAATCACTTAAAGCAGATGTATAGAGGAAACGTGCATCCTGTTTTATGTTTTGAGGTTCATGGTTATCCACTTGTTGAGTATTGAGTGTCTTGAGAACTTCAAGCAAATGCTTCGATTCGAAGGTGAATTCAAGTCAATTTACGCCAAGTTGGGAATGGGGTCGCTATGTGGAATGTTGAGTTCGATATCCTTGAGGTGAGTGATCGTTATGCTTTCGACATCAAATCTTATAGGAGGACTTTCAGTATGGATTTTGTTCAATTAGGCTTTGACGTGGCCCCTTAGCGATCAAGCATATCGATTAGTGAAAATGTAAAAGTAAAAACAAATATACCGATTTTCCAAGTTTTGAGTTTCTCTCCACTTCCCAACAAACCGCTACACGTTACGCGGTCCAAATCACCTCCAATAAAAGCCGTCCCGGATTTTCAAACGTCCTACATCCCCATTTGGCCATTCAATCTTTTTTCTTGATCTTTGAATCCATTTTTCTCTTATTATTTAAAGCCAAAAAAATTGGGTTTTGCTTTTTGAAGTTTGAGTCTTCAACTTTTTCTTGATCCTGTAGTGCAAGTTCTGCCAAAAGATTTAGCATCCTTTTTGCTTTTCTTAGTAATTTTCGGATCTCGTTGGTGCTCCTTTTTTAGCCTTTTTTGTCAAAGTTATGTACTCCATCTAGGTTTAGTTGGTAAATAGAATAAAACCTTGAAAGTTTTTCTCTTTCTTTACCGCAACACAATTGGGTCTTTTGAGTTTGCGTTTCAGTTCCCAATTTCAAGATTTCCTCGAAAACTTTCTATTAAAGCTAAGAAATGCCAGCCACAGGTTGTCGAGAAGCGTCATCGGCATCCATTTCGGGCTTTGGATTTTCAATTTTGAACAGACGGCCCGATCAGGTTCACTCCATGGATTCTCCTAGCCAAGAAATTGATCTGGAATCTTTCCAGAAACAGGTGGCTGACAGGTTTAACAATTTAGCTGCTGTAGATTCCGATGAATTGCTCTCAATCGCTTGGATTCACAAGCTTTTGGATGCATTTATCTGCTGCCAAGAAGAATTTAGATTAATTGTGTTCAGGAAGAAGGATTTCTTGAATAGAAATCCAATGGATAAATACATTTCCGAGTTCTTCGAAAGGAGCATTAAGGGTTTAGACGTTTGCAATTCGATCAGGGATGGGATTGAGAAGATTAGGCAATGGCAGATGCAATTGGAGATTGTTCTATGTGCATTGGACAATCAGAGGAGCCTTGGTGAAGGTCAAATTCGACGTGCTAAAAAGGCCTTGATCGACTTGGCTTTCGGAATGCTCGATGAGAAAGAATCGAACACGACTCTATCGCATAGAAATAGGTCGTTCGGGCGAAACAACGTGGCCAAGGAGAGTAAATCCTTGGGCCATTTTCGATCACTCTCTTGGAGCGTTTCGCGTTCTTGGTCTGCTTCTAAGAAGTTGCAAGCCATTGGGAATAACTTGGTTGCTCCTCGGGCTAATGAGATTATAGCCACCAACGGACTAAATGTGGCTGTTTTTACTATGAACTACGTGCTTTTTTTCGTGATGTGGGCTCTCGTGGCTGCGATCCCTTGTCAAGACCGCGGTCTTCAGAGCCATTTTTCGGTTAATAGGCACTTCATTTGGAGTGTTCCTATTATCTCACTCCATGAGAGGATTTTGGAGGAGTCCCGGAGAAGAGACAGGAGAAATTCTTGTGGACTGCTTAAGGAGATTCACTTGATCGAGAAATGTGCTCGACACATGACCGAGTTGACGGATACTGTTCGTTTCCCCTTGGACGAGTTAAAGGAGGGAGATATGAAGGAAAGAATCCGGGAACTGAGGCGAGTCTATGGAGCTCTGAAGGATGGATTGGATCCATTAGAGCGCCAAGTAAGAGAAGTGTTTGTTAGGATTGTTCGCTTAAGGACAGACGGTCTTGATTCCATTGGACGAGCAAATAGTCGCGATTGACACAATTTGAACATAGGCCGCGAAAGAAATTGGTTTCTGCAGTTCACGATGTCGAATATCAAATTTTCGATTTGAAATGTGTAATGATTTTGGTTCAGGGGTTATTTTTTGTTCTGAACTTAATCATGTATTGTGGATAGATTCGAGTATGTTTTGTTTCTTATTAATCGAAATAAGCCTTATTCACTGTAAATAAATTCAGAGTCGACTACATAGTCTACATTGTCCTTAAATTGGTTGTCACACTTTGCTTGTTTGTCTGCAAGATTTCCTTTCTTTAAAAAAAAAATGTGTAACCTACACCTTGGGGCTGGAATCGACCCGGCCTTGAGTCATTCGTTCGAGAGGTGAATTTCAAGTTGTGCTTCCTAGAGTTAGGGTGGAGGACATAGGTAACTTCCACGAATGATAGTGATTTTCGCTTGTTACATGACACAAATTCATTTTTTCAGGATTCGACCCCTCACTCGACTGCGCTAATCAAGTTTTCTTCCCTCTCCTTACCACTGAACCAAGGCATCAAGACCCTGACTTGTAGAAATTAGAAGCAAGAAGACTAGTATAATTCAAGAACCCAAATTAATGGAGCATTGACTGGCTTGATACGTTGAACATTTCAAGTGTTATCTAGAAGCTTCACTAGAACATGCCATGTTTAAGCATGTATTTGGAAAATTTATTATAATCAACATTTATAATCAATACGTTTCTTCAAATTATTTTTTAATCACAAATATTTTTCGAAATTATTTTTTAACCACAAATTATACCTTAAAAATACAAATAATAAAAAATAACGACGGCTAAAAAGCCGCCGAACGGAGGCTAAAAGTTCTAGGCCTTATCTGAGTGGCTCGAGACAATCAAACACCATATAATCTATCCACTAAAAAACAATATTAGTATAATATTGTAAATAATTAGAGTAATTTTAGGGAGATATTTTTAATTGATATTTTTAAATGATATTATGATATGTTGTACATATATTGTGTATTGTAAATAACTAACCCACCACTTACTTTTCATTACTCAATGTATGTGCGTCATATCACAATGTCACTTAAAATGTCAATTAAAATGTCTCCCTAAAATTATTTAAATAATTATGGTTCACAAATGAGTGGTCTCCTTTGTTTAGTAAAAGTTTTGGTTTATAAATAAAGAATGTGATACTTTTAAGGTAAAATATGTAGTTGAAAAGTGATTTCAGAAAATATTCTTGAATAAAAAATGTGTTAGAAGTTACAAACGGAGATTTTAGCTGAGACACGGCTGGTACTTGTACTTCAAGGCCAAGAATGGTAGAGGTCATTTCTGCAATACCCACCTAGAGCTTTAAATGCCAAAAGTTATTTGTGGGTTGGCATCCAATCTATCAAACAAATTCGCCATTACGAAGGAAAAAAAAAAAAATTTGCCATAGATCATAGATGGAACAGATTGTGGAGTTGGTGTGGGTGTGGGGGGCTGACTTCAAGCTTCATTGCTGAAAGATGAATATGATAAACCGGCACAGATTATTGATAGGGAAATACATTTTTCATTTTTTGTTGCACTTGAAATGTGAAAGCACTTTAGAAAATATGTGATTTTATATTTGTTGGCGTATTAGATGTCAAAATAACGTAAGATGAAATGTCACGCCATCTCTACGTTGTCCATTCCATGTGGAAAGTTCAATATTAATCATTGACAAACTTCCTCTGAAGAAGAGTAATGTTACATAGAATAATTGGAGCTAAAACACCATATTATTCATTTAATGCCACATACAATTGAAGCTAAAACACCATATTAATTATTGACAGACTTCTTAATTACACATATAATTTAATGTCACATACATTATACATAGATCGAAGTTTTAGTACCATCGATGTTAAATAACATTATTCGTTTAAGAATAATGCGGCCATCATTGAAAGTTAAGACTGAAATTTGATTTATAGTTGAAGGATATTTTCGCACACGGTGAGCAACAGTCGGGTTTTTTTTTAAAAAAAAAAATCATGTGACCTTGTCTCACATATAATGAACATGTCATTAATTATGTATCGTGACCACATAGATTTAATTGTCAAAAGCCTTTTGTGACTTGGAATTCAATTGGTGGAGGTGGTGGGGACTAAGAATAACAGCAATCTTGTATAATAGGTAAAAGAGGAATCTTTCTTACTTAATATTAAATGATGAGAATTTTCCGTCAATTTGACACAATTTTTTGTGTATTTTTTTTTATACAATATTATATATTTCATTTATTTTTACACTTAATTTTTATTGTTTTCATACTCCAAAGATCAAAACTCAACTTTTATTGTGTTCACACTGCTACTTCCACTTAAATATTTTTATGGAGATTTTTTTTTTTACTTATTTATATTTGATTATTTGTGTTTAAACCTCTCTTTTCATAATTTTTTTTTTTTATCTTTTAATGTTTTGAATTTTGCTAATAAGTATTTGTGTGCAGTCATACAAATTCAATGCAAAATTTTCAGTTCAAAATTATATCGAAATTGTATCACGCATCTAATACTAAATAAATCTTATTGTATAAAACTTTTTATAAATAATTTTATTTTTTTAGTTATTTAGTACATCTAAAAATTTGAGCTCATTTTTATTGCGTTCTATTAACTTAATCAATATTTTTATAGAAAGTTACATTTAATACGTAAATAATTTTTTTCAATAATTGTGATATTTTATTGGTATCAATCTTATGGATGAATAATTTCGTTCTATCATACAAATCTAATATCGACTCCTCCCGCCATTTGACACAACTTTTTGTGATTTTTTTTATACAATATTATATATTATATATTTCATTTATTTTCACATTCAACTTTTATTACTTTCACACTTCAAATACCAAAACTCAACTTTTATTGTATTCACACTGCTACTTCCACTTAAATATTTTTATGGAGATTTTTTTTTTACTTATTTATATTTGATTATTTGTGTTTAAACCTCTCTTTTCATAATTTTTTTTATCTTTTCATGTTTTGAATTTTGCAAATAAGTATTTGTGTGCAGTCATACAAATTCAATGCAAGATTTTCAGTTCAAAATTATATCGAAGTTGTATCACGCATCTAATACTAAATAAATCTTATTGTATAAATTTTTTTATAAATAATCTTATTTTTTTAGTTATTTAGTACATCTAAAAATTTGAGCTCCTTTATATTGCGTTCTATTAACTTAATTAATATTTTTATAGAAAGTTACATTTAATACGTAAATAATTTTTTTCAATAATTGTGATATTTTATTGGTATCAACCTTATGGATGAATAATTTCGTTCTGTCATACAAATCTAATATCGAATTTTCATTTATATTTATATCGAATATTTAATCAATTTGTATTAAATTTTGTTTTAAATAATCATACTTTTAATTCAATATTTATGATTCTTAAATTTTTACAATAATAAGCAAATTGTCTCCCAATTTACTTAACTGATAATTGAGATGATCAATATTATATTATAATTTTCATCAAAAAATAATTACGTTGTATAAAAATTGCAAAAACTTATAATACCATGAATTTGATGCATCTTTGTTAATCACAATTTTAGTTTTTTTCTTTTTTTATGATTATCGAATTCGTTTCTTATACGTGTTGTTTTTCATTGTTAATGGTCAAAACAATAAATCTTATCTTTTATAGCATGATCTATATTATTAACTTTTTCATATATTGTTTGATTGTTCAGAGTACATGGACATTGGAGATCGTACATTTAAATATTTATTTTGTAAAGCAAATTTTTGGTGCGAGGATAGAGTGAATAAGCATTATAAAACATGTTGTAATTCGAATTTCTCATTTTGTTGTGGGGTGAACACGACTTTTAATAATATTTCAAACCAAACCATTTAAAACGGTTTGAAATTTTTCCAAGCCAAACTAAACAATTTCATTTTTTAAACAAAATAAAATCAAATTATTTTTTGCGATTTGGTGCAGTTTGAAAACACGGATTGCCGATGAATAAATTAGTACATTTCAAAGCGAGCTCAAAGACACATATTCATCTAAAATTTCGAGTTGAAACTAGCTCAAAAATAGTATTAAGTTTCTAATTGAGTGCTTTGTTGTGAATCAATCAATGTTGGCAAACAAACTAATTATATAGAAGTGAACTATCGTTAGCTCTTATATTAAAAATTTTATTTTAATAAAATTTCTTGGATGATGATAATGAATTGTAGGAGGAAAAATTATTTCCAAATGATTGTGAATTTGAACAAATTAATCTTTGTCTCCTCAATTTTGATTTGTTGACAATAAAAAGTATATTGTTTTTTTTTTTTTTTTAAATTGAACATTTGTCTTTATTTTTATTTTTTAAAATTTGGCGGATTGGCTGTTTGAAATCGCGATTTTGACAATTGAAACATAAACCAAATTGTTTAAGGTGGTTTGGAATTTTTACAAACCAAACAATTTGTTGCAGTTTAATTCGATTTTGAGGTTTATTTGTTCACCCCTACTTTGTTGTATACAAGAGAAAGTGAATATTTTTCTTGTGGAAGATCATCCTCTAATTTTGAAAGATTTGTTATATGACAGGGAGACAGGATTAAAAATTTCATTGAGAACATTCGAACATATAATATGATGTTTTCATTCACTTTTATGGGGGAATAGATAATGAGCTAAATGATGGTAGAGGACCTCCCCTCTTCAGATTACACGATCAAAATTGTCATAAGATTGAGAGTCTATTTCCTGATGACGGTTCAGCTCTGCAATTTGCTCGCTTTACATTGTTGACAATGTGAATGAGGTTGAAAGCAGAAAAATGGTCGTGAGGTACGTATTATGTTTTTATTGCTTTTATATTTATATTGTTTACGGATAATTTTGTTGTAATATTCTAAAATTTAATTTATGTCTTTTAATGTCCTCGGGTAGGAGTGAATCATGCGATTCTATGTTGCATGATTTAATAGTTTCTGATTCGAAGGATATGCTAGACAAATATAACAAATTGTTAAGGCAATTTAGGTCGGTTTGAGAAAATATGATTGAGGAAACACTTCAAATTTAAGACTTATACATATTGGTTGGTGGGCGACCAATGATGGCCAATATGATTTTTCTATTGTCGATGAAATTGCCGAATTGATTGTCGATGAATTTTGACACACTATCTGAACACATGGATATCACTATTGCGCCACGTGATGGACATTTGCAACAGATAAGTGAGGACACAAGTTCTTTATGAGAAATATTGATCATACACAAGGATTGAGTAATGGAACAATGTTGATAGTTACAAAACTTGCGACCATGTTCTAGAAGGTCAAATTTTTTCTGGCATCAATGCAAGACACAAGTTCTTTATTCCAATGTTATCGTTGAACCCTTCTGATTCTAGGATACTTATTAGATTTCAAAAAAGACAATTTCTATTGATGGTGTCATATGCCATGACTATCAATAAGAGTTGGGGACAATCATTCTTGCATGTGTAACTTCTTCTTAAACGGTTGGTGCTTACACATGGATAACTTTATGTTGCAATTTCTAGGGTGACAAATCGTTCCAGATTAAAGATATTGATTTGTGATAAGAAAGGAAGAACAACAAAATCAACAAACAACGATGTGTACAAAGAAGTATTCCAGAATTTATAGCCATATGAAATCAATAAATGATGATATTATCTCTTATTTTGCGAAATTTATTTATTTTATGAAAATGATTTATCTAATTTCATATTGAATTATCTTTATCCAAACGTTTCTTCCCGTGCATTGCACGGGTGATTAACTAGTGATACTTAAAGTGATGTAAATCAATATTGTATTTTCGAGCCAAAATCTGCTACCGCAAATGTTTTTGGGGTTGTTAATATGTTAAATCATATTGTACCAGACATTATTACGGGAGAACAATAAGTTAACAATATTGTGTAGAGTAGTAGTCAAAATAAGTGAATTTAAAAGAAATACATATATTTGGATGTGATGTGCTTATAAATCCAATAAGCAAATATTTTTAGATAGGATGTGATTATATATAGTATAATTATATTCACACTATATTTGTTTTTTGTTTACACCACATTTTTATTGCACTTAAGTTCTTCAATCTTTGTTTATGGTATCATTAAATTTTTTGATGCATTCTTAATATAGACCTTCCATTCATTTATGGACGGATCCAGCCTCAGCGAGAGCGTTCAGCCGCTCGGGCTAGATCTGTCAAAAATCTTTTTTTATCTTATAATTTTGGTGTCAAAATTTTTTTGTCCTCTTATCTTTTAGTGTCCGTTTGTGTTTGATTGACTTTCTGAATTCGTCACTGCATTCATTTGTAAATATTATCTCTAATAATGGTTAAGTCCAAAAAGTCATTTGGACCATCTTAAAAATGATTTATTTGTCCATTATATTTTCAAAAAAAAAAGAAAGCAATATTGCGACAAAGATTTTTTCTTCTCTTTATTCCTAAGTATGAAAACATAATATTTTTATACAAACAATCAAGGAGGATGAGATATATTAATTAATGCAAAATTGAAGATAAGAATTAGATGAAAAAGAATTAGGGAGGTACGTTTTACAATGGTAACTCATTTGAACACAACAATCTTAGATTTCTATTGTTCGTTTGGCTTTAACCCCTATTTGGCCTCCATTAAAATCAAAATATGTATATTTTTCTTTTTTTTCTTTTCAACCACACTCTCCAATAAAATAATATTACTTGCAAATTCAAAAATTTTCATTATTTTTTAACCACGCATTACCCAAAAAATAATATTCTTAAACACATTAATCTTTCAAAAAGAGGCTCAAACAAGGGCTTAGATTAACCATGCCTAAATTAAGCATAGTTTTTTTTAGTTAATTTGCATTGAGTCCCAACCTTACCACACTAGGGTAGGGTGAGACCCTCCACTACTGGATTCCATCCAACATACATATAAGCAATGGTATTTGTACAATCATAATTGACAACCATTTTTGACAACTCAGATGTGACACGATCCTGTTAACTTGCACATAACATCACATTTTAAATCAACATATCACAATTTGTCACATCTGAATTGTTAACCATAATTATCATCAAAAATTGTACAAGTATCATTTTTCTACGTATAATTACACACAATGTGTCTTTGGAATTTCATATACATTTGGTTAGGTGGGTCCAAAGAATAAACCATTGTTTTCTAAATTTCTCACTTCGAGCCAAAAGATTTAATTGTCACGTTCTCATGAAGTAATAATAAAGTTTCAACAACTCGTGTAAATAAAGTCATTGTGAATTCCGTAATCCATGCAAGATTCCAACCACTAGGTACCACCATGGCCGGCCTTAGATCTAGGTGGTCTAGGCACGGGCGTAGGCCCCCCAAATTATTATTATTTTGAATATTTTGATTTAATTAAAAAAAAAAGGGCCCAAGCATATAACTTATAAGGTCCTTATATAATGTTACTGCTTTTTGTTAGAATAAATCGTATCAAGAGACCAAAGAATCACATTTTTTTTTTTTTTCATATTTTTCAAAGTGGAAATTACATCTAGACCTGTTTTTTAAGATCCAAATTCCAATATAAGATCAAACTTAAATAACTTCACAAATCAGGTTATAATTAAAATTTAAATAATTAAATAAAATATTATAGAACTAAATACCAAATCATACGATCCCTGACTTTCCCAAACCCTAATTGAAAATTTTCTCTCTACCGCTTTCTTCTACTCTCTGCACCATCTCTTACCGATCGAACACAACGTGGCGCTCGGTGGCGGAAAGTGTTAGGAAAGTATGGCGGTGCCTGCCCACGCAGAAGGGCCTCTTGGTGGCGGGCAGCGGTAGAGAGACAGCTCCTACGTGCGTTGTGCCTTCGCGAAGGGAACGCGATCAGAGACGGCGATTTCAAGTGTTGTGGTTTTTGGTGCATGTGATGTGATCGGAGACGGTGGTTTAGGTGTATGTGGTGGCTACGGTTGTGGTACCCTGCAGAGTGCAGTGGTTGTTGGGTGCAGGCGACGGTTGTGGGTCAGGTTTCGATGGTTGCTGGGTGCAGGCAACGAGGTTGTGGTAGTTGCAAAGTGCAATAGTTGTGTGTGGTTTTGGGTTTGGTGGCTGTTGTGCCTGCTTCCATCACAGAGGCAGCGCTGCTGCATCGAGATGGAGTTATTCAATGTTGCAACGCCCCTGCTGCCTGCGATGAGGAGAAGGTAATGGTATTGTTATCTTCTTTCTATAGGTGGGGGTGCAGGTAGGTTGTGATGTGGGTGAGGTTGAGTTGGTCAGTCGACGTTGTTTTGGTTGTTGCAGCGGTGGTTATGGACTTGGTTGGAGTTGTTGCGGCGATGGTTATGGACTTGGTTGGAGGAGACGTGGTTGTGACTTGAAGGAAAAATGTGACCTATCATTTTTTACCTTGTGACCTTAAAAATTGGTGGCGGTGACCTTAAAAAAAAATTGAGATGCGTTGGTTGTGACCTTAAAAATGATGGTTGACAAGTTGTGATCGAAAAAAACGATGGTTGTGACTTGTTATCCTTATTGTGACCTAATCGTAATATTTGTGACTTAAATATTTGAATTTTGTGACCTAAGATTTTATAATGTTGTGACCTTAATATTTATAATTAATAAAGTCTTTTTAATTATTCAATCATTTAATTAATCTTGATACAACCTGATTTTTGAAAATGTATAGGTTTCATCTTAATTTTGAAATTTACATTTGTAATCACCTTATTTACGTATTTTTTTTCATTTTTCAAATTATTTATCAAAAGGCCCACATATAATTTTTTACTTAAGGCCCCCGATATCTCAAGGCTGGCCCCGGGTACCACATTCCTAATATTTTCGACCTGGTTCACATGTACTATTGATGATGATAATATATGAACATCTCGACTTTGTTGAGAACCAAAAGTGCTAGGCTCGACCCCCCCCCCCCCCCCTTTTTAGCCTCCATAAATCGTTTATAAACAAGTATAAACAACACATTTTTTCAAATCACATTTTAACCACATACATTTCTTAAAATCACTTTTCAACAACACATTTTACCTCGAAAACATAACATTCTTAATTCTTTGTTTATGAACAAAAATATTCTTATTAGATGGGGATTAAGATGAAAGACTTTCTTTCATTAACATCCAGTAAAAGTGTATAGCTTTTTTGAATGTTCCTGACAACTAAATCTAAGGATGAGATTGGTCTTGAAAAAAATGTCTTTCTTTCTGATTATGAAATCTCTCAAGGCTGCTAAGGGTAGAGGTGTCAATCCGGGTGGTCCGGGCTAGGTCGGCCAGCCAACATAAAAGTCTGATAACGACCCGTTTGAAAAAAAGCCCGCCTCCTGCGGGTTCCTGGCCTGTTTCAACCCACAAATTTCGAGCAACAACTCAGGCCCGCCCGCTGGCCCATCCGGGTCAAGCCCATGCTGGTCGCGGTTCGTTTTGACTTGACTCGTATGAATAAAAACATAGAATTCTTCATATTTATAACAATTTTTTTGTCAAATTTATAAATATAAAATGATTTAAATGATAAATTTATATTTATACCATAAAATATTTACATGGAGTTTAATTTATATTTTATGTTACATGAATTACTTCAAAATCTGCAATTTTAAATAAAACATAAACAAATAACAATTAAATGCTAAATGCATTTCTAATTACTATTATCAAAGAACATTACTCTTCTTAGCTATTAGGGAGAAAAAAAAATAAGATTTTGCTTTAAAAGTTGTATTAGAGTTTTTAGAAGAAGAGAGATTTTCAATGTTACCATATTCAATAAAAACAGTTTTTTTTTTCACTGGCCAACGGGTTAACCGCGGCCCGCGAATGTTTGAACCGCAAAATTTGCAGTTCACAACTTCTTGACTAGTGAACCGCTATCATGGGTCACGGATCGGCCCGCGGTCCCGAGTCGATCCGAGCCGTTTTCACCGACCTGGTCTGTCCGTCTGTCGATCTTGACACCTCTAGTTAAGTGAACCCATATGGCCCATCTTCTAGTTTGCATTTCCAAGAGGTCTAGCACCCTTGCTTTGTAGATAGGGTTTATATGAAATGTGTAATGATGTTGGTTCAGGGTTATTTTTTGTTTTGAACTTAATGATGTATTGTGGATAGATTCGAGTCTATTTTGTTTCTTAATCAAAATAAGCCTTATTCACTATAAATTCAGAGTTGACTACATAGTCTACATTGTCCTTAAATTGGTTGTGATACTTTGCTTTTTTGCCTGCAAGAATTGCTTTCTAGATAAACAATTTGTTGAATTTCCACCTAAGGCATCAATGAAGACCCTGACTTTCAGAAATTAGAGCTAGACTATTATAATTCAAGAACCCATTTTAATGGAGCATTGTGTGACGGATCTTCCGTCCGGCACCCAAGATGCTCACAAGCATACGGGTCAACCTTCCCCAACACACGGGCCAGCAAGCTACGATGCATGTATAGCAGAACTTTAGGAAGGGGCTTATTGATATTACCTGCAATTGCATAGGCCATGTTAGTGCACATCCCGAATAATCCGACAATGTATGATCCTTGCCGTGCCACATGAGTAGGGGAAAAACCAGGCCGTGACAAGCTCCCCCACCCAATCCGCTAGCGTCCTCGCCTCGCAGCGGTGCGCTTGCCTCGCGTCTACACATGGCCTTTCTCTTCAATCAATCTTCCACCTCAAAGGACTTGCCAAATTCTCCACATTTACGGTACCACCCCCTAGTGAACGAGAGTCCACAGTGCCCCCTGCACCTCGTCTCGTAGTGCCTCTGCACTTACCGCCTTCGACACCAACCTTCACCCTGTGCCCTCTGCACTAGTCCCTCGGTTGGACGGCACTCCTCACGGCCGCAGCTCCTCCGGCATGTCGAAGCATACTCAATGCACTGTCCTCTTTTGGTGGATTCCCCTCAAATACACTGTCATGCTCAACGAAACAAACGTGCAACACGACTGCACTAACCATGCCTTTTCCTACGCCATCCCAAAGTTTTCCTTTCTCAATTATATAGCTTACTGACGCCGTTTCTCCATTTTGCTCTTTGGAAAAGTCACGCATTTCATGGCCCAAAACCGTTGCCGAAGAATGCATGCCATTGGTCTGCCACTCCAACAACGCACATTCCAACGGTCCCGCTCTGATACCACTTGTGACGGACCTTCCGTCCGGCACCCGAGATGCTCGCAAGCATACGGGTCAACCTTCCCCAACACACGGGCCAGCAAGCTACGATGCATGTATAGCAGAACTTTAGGAAGGGGCTTATTGATATTACCTTCAATTGCATAGGCCATGTTAGTGCACATCCCGAATAAGCCGACAATGTATGATCCTTGCCGTGCCACATGAGTAGGGGAAAAACCAGGCCGTGACAATTGGCTGGCATGATACATTGAACATTTCAAGTGTTATTTAGAAGCTTCACTAGAACAGCAGTAATAAATGGAAAGTTCTAGAAGTTCAAAATTCGCGATTGTCGAAATATGCAAGTCAACACCATTATACTTAAGAGAGCTTGACTGCAAGATTCACCCGTCTAGAAGGGACGAAAATCATCTTGAAAAAAAGAGTAATGATGAAGCTTGATTCATAATCTATGGGGATGGTCAGCATACATATCGACATGTCATGTTTAAAAGTTATGGGCCTCCTAATCTAAGTGGCTCGAGACAGGCGCGGAGCCAGTTCAAGCCCAGCGCAGTCTATGGACTGCACTTGACCTTGGGTCTGCACCTGGTCCGGCCCCCAAAAAAAAAAAAAAAATTAACAGTTATCTACTCGACAGCAACCAGAACTCAGAATTGCAGAAGCAAAGCCAAAGAAGAACTGAAGAAGTACCATCTCCCAAACCTAACTCTCCCCTCCTGGTCGCCTCCGCCTCCGCCTCTGCCTGTCGACTTTGAGTTCCGACCACTTATCGACAAGTACAATTGTATGATCGACTGGCCCAACAAAGCTCTCTCAACTCCTCCGCCTGCTTGCAATCCAAAGTTTCACTCTCACATTCACCAAGACACCGACGCACTGTGATTACTGATTTCCATTTGTTCGGTTGCTTCGCCTTCATGCTTGCTCCATTTGGTGAAAGTGAAAGGTACCATCTGCTATTTTGTGTCTTGACTTTTCAGCATTGGGTTAATGTTAAATAATAATGGTTGAAACTTGAATTGGGTTTAATGTTAAATATTAATTGTTAAATAGTGGTTGATTTATGAAAATAGCTGAACTTGATGTAGTATACAGTATACTGATTTTTTCTTTTAGAAATAGTAATTTATTTATTATGTCTTGTTGTCTACTCAATATTGATTTGAAATTAGGGATATTTTTAATTGATTCAATTAATTATTAGCTTTGTTTGAATTTTTTGTATTTGAAATTTGTGATTTGTTGAGTTGATTTAATTTTGAGATTTGTGATTTGTGTTTTGTGAAGTTCATTGGTGAAGGTTGATAATGAAGCTATTGTACAATAATTTCAAAATATGAAAACTCGCAAGGAATGATTATAAGATATTTCATTTGAGTTAGAATTTGTTTACTTCTCATTTGTAAAACTAAGTTTTCTCAATTTAGTTTAATTTTTCTCAAAAAAAAAAAAAAAAAAAAAAATTTGGGGGCAGCCCTTCCCCCCCCCCTCTCGGACTTCATTTAATTTTCGACTACGCTGACTGAAAATTCTGGCTCTGCCACTGGCTCGAGAGAAGCTGACACCATATAATCTATTAAAAAAAAAAAAAAAAAAAAACAATATACTAATATTGTAATAATTGTGGTTCTCAAATCAGTGGTCTCCTTTATTTGGTGAAAGTTTTTTATTTATAAACAAAGAATGTGTGTTTTGGAGATAAAATATATGGTTGAAAAGTTATTTCGAAAAATTTTCTTGATTAAAAAGTTATTTGAGAAAATATTGTCAAACGGAGATTTTTAGCTGACATACTGCTAGCACTTGTACTTCGAGGCCAAGAATGGTAGAGGTCATTTCTGCAATACCACCTAGAGCTTTAAATGCCTGAAGTTATTTGTGGGTTGGCATCCAATCTATCAAACAAATTTGCCATAGATCATAGATGGAACAGATTGTGGGGTTGGGGGTGGGGGTGGGTGTGAGGGGCTGATCACTTCAAGCTTCATCATTGCTGAAAGATGAATATGATAAACCGGCACCAATTATTGAAAGGGAACTACATTTTTTATTTTTTGTTGCACTTGAAGGGTGAAAGCACTTCAGAAAATATGTGATTTTCTATTTGTTGGCGTATTAGATTTCAAAATAACGTAAGATAAAATGTCACGCCGTCTCTACGTTGTCCATTCCATGTGGAAAGTTCGATATTAATCATTGACGGACTTCCTCTGAAGAAGTGTAATATTATACAACACAATCGAAGATAAAACACCGCATTTTTCATTTAATGCCACGTAGAATTGGAGCTAAAACACCATATTAATTATTGACAGACTTCTTAATTAGATTTATCATTTAATGTCACATACATTATACATAGACTGTTGTTTTAGCACCACTGATGTTAAATAACATTATTCATTATTCATTTAAGAATAATGTGGTCATCATTGAAAGTTAAAGACTGAAAGTTCATTTATAGTCGAAGGGTATTTTTGCAAATGGTGAGCACCATTCGGGTTTTTTCCTAGACGATTAAAATTCTTGTGACCTTGTCTCTCATATAATGAATATGTCATTAATTATGTATCGTGACCACATACAGCTTTAATTGTCAAAAGCCTTTTGCGAGTCAGGAATTCAATTGGTTAGGGGTGGAGGTTGTGGGGACTAAGAATAACATCAATCTTGTGTGATAGGTAGAAGAGGAATGGTACTTAAAGCGATAGGTCAATCTTGTGTTTTCGAGCCAAAATCTGCTACCACAAATTTTTTTGGGTTGTTATCATGTTAAATCATATAGTAGTAGACAATATTACGAGAAAACAAGAAGTTTAACAACATTGTGTAGATTGTTTCACGACTCAAAAAAATAAAATAAAAAAAGGATACATCTTATATAAGTAAAATAAGTGAATAAAAGAAATACATATATTTGGATGTGATGTACTTATAAATCCAATAAGCAAATATTCTTAGATAGGATGTGATTATATATAGTATAATTATATTCACACCATACCTCTTTTACCCATCACAAGATTGGAAATTGTGAATTTTATAAATTGATTTATAAATCTATTTATTTTGTTTACCAAATTGATATAAAAAAATGTTACAAAGCTACAACTGTACACTATATAGATTCACTTTGAGTTATGTATAAAAAACTGAAGATCGCAGGCTCGTGGGCCAAGTCGAGCTTGTCTTGGAGAAGCTCAACTCTTTCTCACGAGCCACAAGCTCGGCTTGTCACTACGAATCCACGCAGCTCGGTCCATTACCATCTCTTTTTTTCGTATGATTAAAATCTTAATCTCAAATCAAAATTAACAATTAATTTTAACTACACATTTTATAAGACTCGCAACTTTTCAAATACAAATTTCATCACTTTTATCAAAATTTATTAAAAATTTGGGGCTTAAGATCTTGTAACATCAATTTTTTTCAACATTATTGTCAACAAGGTTGTACAATAGCAATCCTAACTTACTGCTTATTTTAATTTGGGCTTAAAATCTGCCATTTTATCTTAAATTAAGATGGCATGTTTGGAATGGCTTTATGCCTTTCATCTTATCATTTTTTTTTTTTTGGTGAGAATAGTCTTTCATCTTATCTTATTTTTAATAGTTGAGTTCAATCTTAACGGATTAACATTGTTAACACCAATGTTCTAAATTATGGATGACAATTATTCCCACGAACCCGAAATTCATTAGGTATTCGACATAAATTGACGTGATCTCAATCGACGAACACGACGAAAATGCGGAATAACACAATTAAAAACCTAGAAAAGATCTAAGATAGATTAAACACGTGAAAACAAGAACTCAATAAATAAAATAACGGAATTAAAAGATAGATTGACGATAAAACCTTGACACAATATTCACGATGCAGGAATCGATGCAGAATAAAGAACCAAGATTGGTGAACACCACAAGGGATGTCAACTCCTTGATAAGTTCTAGTTGAAAAGTCAAATATTTGATAAGTTCAAGAAAATGGAATAACTCAACCTTTCAACAAGAGAATCCTCTCTCAATTAATCAATAAACTCAAAAATTGTTTACAATGATGTAATTGTGAATAATATAATGAAAATGCGTCTAACCCTAACCCTAGTCACTAGGAATTAAATAAAACGGAAAATAATAAAGAAAATAGAAAATACTTAAAAATGCTAAAATTTGGTTTCGATTTCAACCGCACAATCTCTTGGGCATCGGTGTTGCGATCTCATGGTTGGCCCTTAAACTCTCGAATGAAATTTTTTGTACCATTGCGCAATCGCTCGATCCTTTTCACCACGCGATCGCGTGATAGTCCGGGTGCACCTTTTTTTCTTCCTTTTAAAACAACGTGACCTGGTTTGATCCTTGGTTCAGGTTCAACATGGAACTTGCTCCGTTTCTCACGTAGATTGTCATGGAATCGCCCGTGCCCTGATTTCTCCCTTGATCTCCTATCATGAATCACATCATTCCCCCTCTCTTGAAAATGATTCGACCTCGAATCTCGAATTTGTCTAATCCTCTTGCAACTCCTGAGTTTGTTGTCCTTTGAATCATGCTTATGCTTTTTGGGCTGCTCCTTTGTACCAATGAATTTCTTCCTTGTTTCAGGATCATGGTTTGATCTAGGCACCTGCAAAACAGATTTTATAGAGGTGGAGAGGGGTCTGTTAGATTGGTTAAGTGCAAGGCAAGAATCCTTATACATCAACCTTTGTGCAAAAAAAATTATTTTGGGGGTGGACTATCTTTTCTTTTTCTTTTTATACTCTAGCTCTCATTTTTCTGAGGTCGTGGCCTCAACTCTCTTATTTTCACCCTCAAACTCATTTTTTATTTTCATTTGATCATCTTGTACCTCTTTAGGTGATAGAGGAGCAAGAGTAATCTTTTTTCCAGCTTTCACAAAAGAATATTAATTTTTGAACCCATCATGCACCACCCTTCTATCATGTTGCCAAGGTCTATCCAATAAAATATATCCAACATGCATAGGTACCACGTCACAAAACACTCCATCCTTATAACCCCCGATGGAAAATTGACCATAACTTGCTTATTCACCTTAATTTCTCCCGACTCGATCAGCCATTGCAATTTATAAAGGTTTGGATGTTTCCTCAAGCTCAAGCTCAAGCCCAAATTTTCAACTAACATTGTACTAACCACATTAGTACAACTCCCCCCGCCAATCACCATACCACAAACCTTTTCACCTACTAAGCATCTAGTGTGAAACAGATTTATCCCTTTGCTCACCGATTTCATCCATCCTGACTCTAGTACTAAAGACACACAGATTAACAAGTGAGCCTTTAACAGCATAAGTCAACCATTCCTCATCACTACTACTAGCCCCAACATCCTGTAATCTAGGCATCCCCTTAAACTCATCATCCGAACTAATATTACCATTATCACGTAAAAATATTACCCTTTTATTTGGACACTGAGATGCTATATGACCATATCCCAAGCACTTAATATTTCTATCCCTAGAAGATTGAGATTCAGAAATATTTTTACCTTTTGTTGTAGGTTCCTCCTTTCCTTTCGGAACATGGTCATCATTGTGTTCCTGCTTCGGTTGTGATGCAGGATAAGATCCCGACAAGTGTCTTGCTGCCCATTTTCACTTCAATTGCCGTTCCACCTTCATTGTCATATGCACCATGTCCTCTAGTTCTACGTAATGTTGCAAATCATTGATGTTGGCAATATCTCTATTTAACTCACTCAAAAACCTAGCCATTGTAGCTTCTCGATCCTCCACCACATTAGCCCGAATCATCGCCACCTCCATATCCTTATGATAATCCTCTACACTCCTCGGCCCCTGAGTCAAACCCTGCAACCTTTGATAAATATCTCTATAATAATGAGTTGGTACAAATCGCTTCCTCATTATGGTCTTTAATTCACCTCAAGTCTCCACCGGCTCCTCAAGGTTCCTCCTCCTACTCATCACTAATTGATCCCACCAAATGTGATGCGAACCACTTTGGTGATTAAATCAAAAATTCCCACAACAATTTTTGTATCAAACCAAGAAAGCTAAAGTGGTAAAATAAACCTAAACCCAAACTTACTCTAACCAAAATTTCAAGGAATAATCCTTAACTCAATGGAAAGAAATAAACAAGTTCATAGATTTCTTTCAACAATACAAGATTCATAAAATCCACATGAAGTTGAGCATAATTTCTCAAAAGAGAAACAAGATTAAGTTAAAGAATTTTACCTCACAACTGCTCTCCAAAGAGGCTTCATTGTTCATATATTCTAACTTGTAGGGTTTGAAAGAAAATGAGTATTAATAGTACAAATATGAAAGAAAAATAAAGAAAATATGAAAAACAGTAGAAAACGCGCATTTCTGAATGTTTCAGTAACTTTCGGTCGACCAAATTGGTCAACCGGACTCCATTTCGGTCGACCGAAAATTGTCAGCCGAAATTGATTGCAAGCGCCTTCTTCAGTATTTTTATCATAACTTTTGATCCGGACGTCCGATTGAGACGATTCAAAATGATCTGGAAATTAGACGAAAAGAGCTACAATTCTTCCAGAAATAGTGAACCTTAAATTCGGACTTTATCTTTGTCAAAACATTAATTGAATCCCGAACTTGATTCAATTTTCATGTCTTTGCTCCCAATTTGATTCTAGGCTTCTTTTCTTGGCTTGATCTCTTGTTTAAGGCTTGAATCTTCTTTCAAATGGTTCATAGTTGACCCGGAGCTCCACAAACATCCACTTCAAAAAAAAATTGGTTCGAATGATTGATTTTCCTTGTCGAACCTTCTATGATTCTTATCATACCCTCCTTCTTCAGGATGATTCGTCCCGAATCATAGGTTTGTTCATGATGCTTCATTGCACCTCCTGGATCAAAAGGGAAATTATGGCCTTCATGTATCTTGATCAACCAATAGAACTTAACAACTTTGGAGAGGTGGAATGATCGAATCATAAACTCCTTTGGACATATGTGGTTGGTTCAAAGTCCAAAGTGCAATTATCCTGGAAAATATACTTAAGCAAAATGAGTTGGGAAATGTTAGTTTCTCCATGTATAAGGTACGGATTCTTGTATTCATGAGGAGTCACCACCACTCCATCAAATTCAACAACGAGGCTCTTCACTTCACCTTCTATCTTCTTCTCGCCCTCTTTCTCATCCAACACCTCAAAATTTTTATTTCCATGTTCATTCACTTCCCTCACACTTTCAATCAACTCTCCCACATTTTTACTCTCAACAACCCCCTCTACATTGGTAAGTTCATGTACCCCCTCAACAAAATTTTTATCATCCATATGAAAAGTTGGAGTTTGTTCAACTACTCCAATCTTCATGTCTCCCTCCTTCTTCTCAACTTTCTTACCCCGGGGCACTTCTTGCAATTTAGCTTCAACCTCATTATCACTACTCTTTTGCATTCCAACATTATATTTATAATCCCATGCAATGAACTTTTCTTCTAAAATTTTCATTTGTTTCTTAAAGTCCAACATATGATCATTCTTCCCATGGGATGATGGAATCTTCATTTTAACACTAGCAATATTTTCATCCATCCCATCCCTACCCTTATGCTTCCTTATATGACCTCGATCAAGCCTCCTATCAAACTCCCTATCACACCTCTCTCCTCTACTCCTACCCATGTTCCACTTTTGTTCCATACTCCCATCATCATCAAACTCGTCCCTAACTTTTCTATTACTCCTTAATAATGGGATTCCTCTCCTTGCCTCCAATCTATCCAACCTCCCTTCGATGTCCTCTACTTGCTTAGTAAAAGTGGTTGAAAGAGTTTGCAACATCTCACGCAAGTCTTGAGTTTGAGCATAGAGTTTTGCTCACTTTGAGTACTTGGATGGATCATGTTGTGCAAGTGTGGAGTGTCCTCACAAAGAATTCATTTCACTCGTGTTTCACTCAATCCCCAAAGAATGTAATCAACTACACCAAGAAAATTAAATATTATGAAGATTAAAATCACAATCAAGGAAGAGATGTAGAAATTGATGGGCAAAAATAGCAAGCGAAATTTATAACTTGCTACAACAAAGATGTATTATGGATTTATGGGACAATGTTTTCAAGAGTTTGATCACAATAGACTTGATAAAAGTAACAAGTAACCAAATAGGAAAGTATTTGGTGTTTGAAAAGTAGATTCTAAAATGAAAGTTTTCTTTGAAGAATTTTAACAAACACTTTGTAGGCAAATTTTGGAATACATAGAAATGCAAATGTTTGGCCCATGGACATCCCCAATAATCTCAAATACATCAATTAATCAAGATACCCAATATGTAGGAATCATGAAATACTCAAGGGCATACAAATTTTCCAATTTTTCTCTAATTTTCGGTTTTTTTTTTTTTTTATAACACCAATAATGTAAAGATATGTTTACCAAATTAGAGTCAAACTCTGATACCAAATGACGCGAACCCCTTTGGTGATTAAACCAAAAATTTCCACAACAATTTTTGTATCAACCCAAGAAAGCTAAAGTGGTAAAATAAACCTAAACCCAAACTTACTTTAACCAAAATTTCAAGGAATAATCCTTAACCCAATGGAAAGAAATAAACAAGTTCATAGATTTCTTTCAACAATACAAGATTCATAAAATCCACATGAAGTTGAGCATAATTTCTCAAAAGAGAAATAAGATTAAGTTAAGGAACAAAATGCTCTCCAAAGAGGCTTCATTGTTCATATATTCTAACTTGTAGGGTTTGAAAGAAAATGAGTATTAATAGTACAAATATGAAAGAAATATAAAGAAAATATGAAAAACAGTAGAAAACGCCAATTTTTGAATGTTTCAGTAACTTTCAGTCGACCAAAATGGTCAACCGAACTCCATTTTGGTCGACCGAAAATTGTCAATTGAAATTGATTGCAAGCGCCTTCTTCAGTATTTTTATCATAACTTTTGATCCCGACGTCCGATTGAGACGATTCAAAATGATCTTGAAACTAGACGAAAAGAGCTACAATTCTTCCAGAAATAGTGAACCTTAAATTCGGACTTTATCTTTGTCAAAACATTAACTGAATCCTAAACTTGATTCAATCTTCATGTCTTTGCTCCCAATTTGATTTTAGGCTTCTTTTCTTGGCTTGATCTCTTGTTTAAGCCTTGAATCTTCTTTCAAATGGCCCATAGTTGACCCGGAGCTCCACAAACATCCACTTCAAAAATTGTCTGGCTCGAATGATTGATTTTTCTTGTCGAGCCTTCTATGATTTCATCAAAATGTTTGCATAATCTGTGAATTCAATCCCAGCTAATTTCATCTTCTTCTATTCTGAATAATTATTACAATAAAAAAGCCGTTCAACCTTTGTTTCCCAATCTAGGGACGTCTCCGGATCACTCCTACCCTGAAACGATGGTATTTTCATTTTCCCAAGGTCATCATCCTCAACATACCTACCTCCACGATGCCTCCTAACATCACGATTCTCCCTATCATACCTCCTCTCATACCTATTTTCTTTATCCCTCCTTCTCATGCTTCCCACCGAAGATATACTACAACTTTCACTACCCCTGCCCTCATCATCCCTACCAACCTCACGCATATTACCTCTCCTAACCCGAGAACCACTATGAGATTGATCTCGGTGTTGTTGTTCACATCTTGCACCTCGATTCTCCATATGAGCCATAAACCTCTCATATTGAGCCCTCATTGTTGTAATATCATCATTACCCTGTTCATCATTCCTATTCACACCCCTAAGTTGTTTTCTATTACCCACAGAAGATGATGATATGGATTCCTCCTTGTAAGACATTTTTTTTAATTACTAGAAAATTTTACTACGAGTGTGGCAAAAAAAAAAAAGAATTCGATTTGGACGAAAAAAGAACAAGAAAAATACTTTAAAAATTTTTGGAACGGATTTTATTGATCAAAAGCTAGAAAAACTCTACGGCACCAAAAACACAAAGAACAAGAAAAAAAATCAAGAAATCACAAGAATCTGAAATAGATCCAAGTTCTGATACCAGATGACGTGATCCCAATCGGCGAACACGACGAAAACACGAAATAACACAATTAAAAACATAGGAAAGATCTAAAACAGATTAAACACGAGAAAACAAGAACCCAATAAATAAAAAAAGGAATTAAAAGATAGATTGACAATAAAACATTGATCCAATATTCACGACGCAGGAATCGATGCGGAATAAAGAATCAAGATTTGTGAACACCACAAGGGATGTCAACTCCTTGATAAGTTCTAGTTGGAACGCCACAAAGATTAAATATTTGATAAGTTCAAGAAAAAATAATAACTCAACCTTTCAACAAGAGAATCATCTCTCAATTAATCAATAAACCAAAAAACTGTTTTACAATGATGAAATTGTGAATAATATAATGAAAATGCGTCTAACCCTAACCCTAGCCGCTAGGAATTAAATAAAACGGAAAATAATAAAGAAAACAGAAAATACTTAAAAATGCGAAAATCTGGTTTCGATTTCAACAGCGTGATCGCTTGGGCATCGATGTCGCGATTGCATGGTTGACTCTTAAACTGTCGGATGAAATTTTTGTACCATTGCGCGATGGCTCGATCCTTTTCACCACGCGATCCCGTGATAGTCTAGCTGCACCTTTTTTTCTTCCTTTTGAAACAACGTGACCTGGTTTGATTCTTGGTTCAAGCCCAACACGGAACTTGCTCTGTTTCTCACGTAGATTGTCGTGGAATCGCTCGTGCCCTAATTTCTCCCTTAATCTCCTACTAAGGATCACATTATAAATGGACAAAGATTATTCGACTAAATTGGTTTGTGGGTAGGATATAAGTTTAAATTTAGAAACTTGACATGAATGTGGGTATTTTGGAAAAACTCATACCCGACCCATATACACATTAATTTCCTTAAATAGTATATTACATGTGAAGTTCATAGAAAACTTACAACTAGATACTTATTTTATTATTGATCAAACATTTTACCATTTTTCATATATATATATATTATAACACGTAATGTGTTATAAATGGGTATAAGACCATACCCGGATCCGATCCGTCCCTCTTAAATGGGTATATAGATAGAGTATGGATGTTATAAATCTTCAATTGATAGGGTATGAATTTCCCAAATCCGACCTATACCCGACCAATTGCTATCCCTAGTCTAAACCATTATACATTGCTTAATTTTCTATGTAGAAACAATGTGAAATTTATTCCTTAAACATTTACAGGGTCAACCAAACATGATATAGAAGACACACTCTCCATTCAATATTAACCATTCATTCTTAGTCAAGCCCACAATATTTGACTTTTCAAAAAATTTTAAACCATACATTCTTCAAAAAACCATAAAAACACCAAATAAACTCTACATCAAAAAGGGGCTAAGTACATTTCAAAACTCTTACTTTAGTACCTTAGTACAATAATACTCTATTTGACAAACCATTTATAAATAGTTGTTAAATATTGCTTATAATAACGACGTGACAATATTTCATTTGTTCTTTTTTTTTTTTTTTTTTGAAAAGTCAAAAATATCGACAGGAATCTTTGACCAGCGGACCTGATCCGCCTCAATCCGAAAAATAGGCAGATCCCGAAACAGATACTCATAATGTCGATCAATCCCGCTACCATTACTAGTCATGTGATCGTTTATAAACAAACTTTTACCAAACAAAGGCTGAACATCAGAGTGTCGCCCCAACATTCCACCCTTTTTAGAGATTCTCTTGTTGCTTTCAGAATCTATTGTTGCTTTCACAATTAAACTTCATACAAGACTGCTAAAGGAAGATTTGTATAAAAACATCCTATTCATTTCTTCAGCATGTATTTATTATTTTTTCTGGGTAATCTTAAGGCTAAGTTAGCTTACAGATAAAGCAAAATAAAGGTTTGTTTTACCAGTTGTATAATTGTATTGGAAGCCAGATGAAAAAATTGTGAAGCAAAGCATATATCTTTTCCCTGTCCACGCCCTTGTTATAAAAGACATATCCATTCTTTCTGTTCATTTCATTCATAATTGTATTGAGTTTTCGGAAGAATGGAGCTCGAGTTGGGACTGAAATTTAATAGAGTTGTAGATGATTTCTTATCTACTGAGTTTAAAGTTGCCAAAGATCGTGGTGGTCTAGTTTTCTCGTCCAGAGAGACAGAGTTCATGTTTATCCTCACTGCTCATCTCAAAGGTACTCCGTTATGAGTTCTGTCTGAATTAAAATAAGCGCATTTACATGACCGGGGGACAGAGTTAGACCTCGGTCAGCCATATATTTGTGAAAATTATGCATGTTTAAGGTTGTCATTGAAAACGAATCAGGCACAAAATGAGAATGTATTGAAGACTTAAATTAGATAAATAGACGCGTTCCATTTTTTTAACATTTTAAGTTTTTAGACGAAGTACTTCAACGCTATGTAGACGTACATATTGACATGTTTTTGTTAAAGGATAAAATCTCACATCAAGTAAAGATTAAAATATAGATCAATTTATAAGGATTTAGACTACTCATCTTAACAATGTTGACATTTTGAAATTGATTCACAAGTCTTAATATGGTATCAGACCTCACTAAACCACGAGCAATTAGATCTGAGTAAGACTAAAAAACGAGCATATGGATTTCAAGATTGGTCTGCTCAAACGAGTTACCATCTTGAGAAGGCATGTTAAGGAATAAAATTCGAATAAAGATGAAAACACAAATTAATTTATAAGGATTTGAGATACTTCTCTTAACAAAGTTAATCTTTTAAGATGAACCCCATACTTTAACCGTTCTTATGTTGTTAATCATGTTTGAAATTTTTATGATCCTAAATTTGCAGGTTATAGGAAACAAAACATAAAGATGGAAATAAACGAGGATGGGACCCTGATTGCAATAACAGGTGAAAAACAGGTCCAGGAGACAGTAATGGTGGGATGGAAAGTGTACAAGAAAGACGTAGAGATTAAGAGATTCAAGAAGGTTTTCAGAATCCCTGATGAAGTGATATTGGACGAAATTGAGGCAAACTTTGATGAAGATGAATCCATTTTAACAATTTCAATGCCAAAAAAGGTTAGAGGAATTCTTGGGACTGCCATTGAGGAAGTTGAGGATCAGAGTTCAGTTGAACAGAGCCCTGAAAATTTGCAAAATGTGGTTGAAATTTCTGGAAAAGATCAAACTCTGAATCAAGAAAAATATAAAGAACCAGAGATTTCAACCGTTACCGATGGAGGTAAATCTGCTGAAGAAACCAAAATGACAGAAAAATCGAAACATCAGGAACAGAAAAATGACAGAGTACTTGATGATGCTGGACCGTCGGGTCTAAAGCAGTTGGAAGATGAGGGTCGACAAGAAGAAGATCGAGTTCATGAAAATGAAAATGGGATTCTTCCTGCAATAAAACAGGCTGAAGAATCTGAAACTGGAAAAACGGAGGATAAGCCTAGCGAAAAAAGATGCGGTAAAATGTGTATTCCTGTTGTTGCAGGATCAGCTTTGATTCTGTCATTTGTAGTATTTGTTATTCAAATGATTAGAACTAAACATCAAGAGAGCAAGAAAAGAAATTGATTTACAGGAACAAATTGTATTTGTTCGTCTTATTTTTAACAGTTTGAAGTTCAGTAGAATTTGTGAGACATATTTAAGTTGTCGTTTCTTTAATTTCTACTTTTGAGTGAAGATTGAAATGAGAAAGGAAAAGGGAGTAATCAATTAGTTTGCATAATGGTAAAGCAGCTAAATCTAATGATTCCAAAGTAGGATTTATACATACATAAAACAAGTACACCCCTCTAGACTAGACCATCATCAGCAAAATTGAACAACTCAAACTCAAAGCTCTTCCAAAAAATGAAAACCCGAGCACCTGCATTCCAATCAACAATACCATCATCAACGTCCTAATTGTAAAGAATATGCTATCTATCATTTATCATTATCGATGATCCAAGTTGCACCGACACTCTGCCGGAGCCAACGTGTCGATGTCCGACACATTTCAGACATAACACTCGCTAGACACTCTTTGAAACGTTCATTTCCTATGTTTTTTTTAAAAAAAATTAGGTGTCGACGTGTTTGTTTCGTATCGTGTCTATGTCACGTGCATCCTTGGCTATGATCATCAGTGATCTAGGTAGCAGTGGATCCATGACAATGATGCAGTAATCATGCGTTCCGCTTTTCTCTCCGCACAACATGTGAGTATACAATGAGAGACATGACACAACAATTATACTGAAATAAGTGCAATCACATGTTTGTGCATTGTGTTGTGTTAAATGGTTTTGTCCATCATGTGAACTACTGACGTTGACATGTCACGTACCTCTCTAGAATGGTCCCCATTTATGGGAAAAGGACGAATGGTGGCGGAATCCACCTCACCGGTGGGCAGAGGCACCGCCGGGTTACTGTTGATAAATGGGATGCCTTCTTTATCCGGCGCCGTGGGGCTGGTGGCACCGCCAGGAAGTTCTGCCGTACTGGGCGCAGGACTTGGCGAAGCGCTTTCTCCCGGCAGAAATGGCCAAGAGAATGCCGGAGAAGACGCCACAACACCGCCAGAGCTTAGAGGTGGCGCCGCCGTTGGAGGTCGCAATTCAGGGGAAGCATTTGGAGGATGTGATAATGTGACCTTCACAGTTAGCTTTTGGCCCTCTAAACATGCTTTGTTAGAGCCATTGTTGAAGGAGAAGTAGAAGAATCCAGGGCGTGATGTGAGCCACTTCATTTCAAGAAATAGTCAGGAATTTTTTTTTTTTTTTTTTTTATAAAAATGTAAATTATAACATATATATAATACAAAATGCTAGTGATTAAAGTGTAAAATCCCACATCAATTAATTAACTACAACTCCGAGTCCATTGAGTTCAAACGAACAATTTGATCCATTTAAAACTCAAATCAGCATTAAGATTTCAATATTAGGATTCACCATCAGGCAAGTTAAATCCCAAATCAGTTAACCATATGCAATATTAACCAATAAATAAATGGTCTAAATGAAGTTGTTTTGTTACTTACAGTGTAAGATGTGGAATTGGGTTTGGAGAGAAGGGTAGCTTGAGAAAAGTTGCAGAGACTGGAGGCATTCTGGCTCTGGAAAATGTAGAGATTGTAGTGATATTTGTGCTGGAAAACTGTAAAAACAAGAATACCCTGATTAAATGCAGGTCTATTTTTATACTTGTAGTAGCTGTAAATAATTCAGCAAAATAAACACTTACTGACAACATCTCCAACTTGAACTTGAGGATTTCTCCATTCTGAAACTCCATCCACAACTACTGTTGCAGATTCAGAAAGTTGAAACTGAAACAGTAGAGTCACAACAAAGTAGAAAAAGTTCGACATTGAGGTAAATCCCATAAATTCTTACACTGTTTTCTTTGTGAAAATTAAGTAAATTTTCTCTGGAGTCAAGAAAAATGGAGTCTTCTTTGAAGGGTGTGTTTTGGGGACTTTGAATGGTTGGGTGGGAGCAGTGGATGAGCGATTGGAGAATGAATTTTTATGAAGGTTAAGCTCCGTCCTCTATCGCGTTTTTCAGCTGTTTCCCATTTTTCATTTTTCGAAAATGCGAAAAATGCATTCTTTTGTACCGTTTTCGAAATTTTGGAAAACGTGAAAATTATGTTTTTCGGGTTTTCCGAAATTTAAAACGCAAAAAACGCGCGTTTTTCACTTTAAAAAAAAAAAAATTAAAATAATCAAAAAATTTTGAAATTTGTCAAAATTTGTCATTTTTAATTACATTATTTGTCACTGATTTTCAAAACTTGTCATTTTAATCCTCAAATTTTGAAATTTCTTTCGAAAATACCCTAATTTATTTGCAACTTAAGTCCCTCAACTTCAGATGTTGTTGCATATTAGTTCATAAATTTTACTTTTCTTTCAATTTATTCCTTCTCGTATTTGTTTTATAGGTCATTGTCTTCAAACATGTATAACTTTTGATGTATAACTCTGAATTGCACTCTGTTTTTTGCGTCGAACTCCAAATTCAACCATCTTTCTGATGATGTATCATGTGCTTAATTATTAAACATTTATTTTTTTACTTTTGTATTATAGACACTTATTTTGTAAGGACATCATTAATTAACGTAAATTGATTTTTGCAAATTTTATTGAAACTTAAATTTTAAACGTTATGAGTGCTTACTAGAAGGATGCATCTATATAAAGTATTAAATGGAACGATTACTTTAGAAGGGAAAATTACTACCCAAATGTGGAACGATTACTTTAGAAGGACAACATAAATTTTTGTACTTTTTTGATATAACCAAATTGTGTGATATGGGTTATTTCATTTATTTTTGTTGTGCAACTCAAATATGATATCTTTATTTCATTTATATTCACAAACAATATAATTACAAGTATACAGAAATAATTTTCTTCAAAATTTTAAACATAACTCGTTTTCCAACTTTTCATTTTTGAAGACAATTTTCAGAAATAACAAACTAAATGCGTTTTCAACAATTTCGAAAAAAGTCACAGAAAATGGAAAACAGTAAACATTTTCGAAAATGAAAATAGGAAACTGAAACACAAAGAGAACGCAACCTAAAGTTTCGTGTTAAATTTTTATTATTATTATTATTATTATTATTATTATTATTATTATTATTATAGGTATAATATATGATTGAAAAGTATAAAAAGAAAATGTGTGATTAAAAATTAACCTCCGTTTGGTAAAGGGTTTATAAGCTAAGCCCTTGTTTGATTTTCATTAAAAATTTTCATTTTTCAATTTTTCAATCAAATCTCAATTATCAATTTTCCTAAAAATTACTATTCATTTCAAAAAACTCATTTTAAACAAGTAGAAATTTAAAATTCAAATTATAATGGACACAATTTCCTATACTACTTTTTTAACTACAAATATTTTTTTTCTCTCTCTCCAATTTTTAATCACATCTTTCTAGAAAACCTAAATAAATCACCTTTCGGTAAAATGGTTTAAAAACCATTTATAATTATTCCAATTTTCAATACAACTTTTTAACCACGCATCTTTTCTCTCTTCAGTTTTTAACCTTTCATTTCCTCAAGATCCACGAAATAAACCAGTTTTTAAACTTAACCTCCGTCAAAAAAAGGGTTTATAAGCTAAGCCCTTGTTTGATTTTCATTTAAATTTTCATTTTTCAATTTTTCAATCAAATCTCGATTATCAATTCTCCTAAAAATTACTATTCATTTCAAAAAACTCATTTTAAACAAGCAGAAATTTAAAAGGCAAATTATAATTGACAAAATTTCCTATACCACTTTTTTAATTACAAATATTTCTCTCTCCAATTCTTAACTACACATCTTTCCAGAAAACCCAAAAATATCACCGTTCGGTAAAATGATTTAAAAACCATTTATAATCACTCCAATTTTCAATACAACTTTTTAACTACGCATCTTTTCTCTCTCCAATTTTTAACCCTTCATTTCCTCGAGATCCACAAAATAAACCAGTTTTTAAACTTGTTTGAGCCTTCGAAAAGAGGCTAAATCACATTATAATTCAAATTCCTTGATTGATAGCAGCCGAAATGACCTTTAATTTATAAATTACACAATTTTTTAAATTACTTTTTAACTATATACACACTTTCTCTTCACTTTTTAACCACATATTTTATCTCAAAATCATAAATAAATTGATTTATAAATCATTGAAGTTACCAAACAGAAGCTTAATTTGAGAAATTATATTGTTTAAAAACTTATTTTTAAATCGTTTACACAACATAGGCACAGTAAAACTAAAAAGTGAAATGATTTTGTGCGTGAATTCTCGAAAAGAGTTCAAAAATTGAAAAAAGAAAAAGTGAAGAGTATTGTGTAATTACTCAATTACGAAAAATACCATTCATGTTTATTAAAAAATTTAATATACTATTAACATTTTAAAATGACGCAAATTATTACTTATGTTTAAATTTTTACACTATATTTCATTTTCTTTACTTTCTAGTCTAGGTAAATGTTAAATGATGATATCACGATGACGTGACCTTACCTTTTAGCAAGTTGACGTTACAAAAGCATTAAAAAATATATAAATGTTTTTTAAATCATTTATAAACAGCTATTTATAAATATTGTTCATAAATAAAGACGTTGCAACATTTTGAAAAGTTAAAAATGATGAACGATAATTTTTAATCTATCGAAATTATTGACTTTAAAAAATATTATCCAATGAAATATTATTATGTAGCTATTTATACAAAATTTATAAACAAATTTTACCAAACAGAGATCTGGGTGGCTGTGATTAGTGATAATGGGTATTATTATTCTAAAATGATTAGTGCTGTGATTGTATGTCTGGAAACAAATATTATTGAGAATTTTATTTTAAGGTTTTCTTTGGTGGGGTGCAGTTATTTTTGGGCTTTTGACATGCAGCTTTTGGATGGGAAAAATACATATGTCAGGTGATTATAAAATCACAATTCATATTTAGAAAACAAATTACATTTATTCACTAATCAAGTCTTAATTACAATTAAATATATATTACAATTAAATATAAATATATATATTACAATTAATCAGTCCCAAGTAATCTGCCCCACCCATCACACTCGGACTAACTCTTCACCATCACCACCTCGGATGTGCCACCGTACCACCATCTTCGACGAACCATCGCCGTCGCCGCCGCCGCCACCGCCACCACAACCTCCGATGTGGCCATAACAATAAAAAATGTGTTCTACGATGCACCATCATCACAACAATCTCAAAGGAACCAACACCACTATCATATTCACCTTCATAGACATCTCAAATGTGTGACCTTAACAATGAACGTGTGACCTGAGATGTGAATCAATATGACTTGAACCAGAACATGTGACCTACGAAATTAAATATGACAAATTGAACTTGAGGAATTGAATTTGTGACCTGAGGAACTAAACGCGTGACCTTAAGAAAGAACATGTGACCTGAGATGTGAATTAATATGACTTGAAACAGAACATGTGACCTACGAGATTACATGTGAGAAATTTAACATGTGACCTGAAAAGCGAAAGTGTGACCTGAGAAAAGAACTTGTGACCTGAGACAAAACATGTGACTAGGCACTACCGCCACCACATTCAACATCAACCACAGGAACCAACACCATGACCTGACGAATTCATAGAGAACGTTGATACATTCTCAATTATTCCTGATGGTTGGACCTTAAAATGAAAAGGGACATCAGGGATTCAGGGGCCGCCATCTGCACAAGAAACATATGGGTCTCCACTAAGGTCACAAGAGCCACCACCCAGCGTTGCCAGTAGTTTTGCACGGCAAGTGGTTGCAGCGGCGAGCTCCCCATCGCACAATAGAAGCAGTAGTTGCACCTCACAACAGAAGCATTAGCACCACCATTTTGACCACCACCAGAATTATCTCGCCGCAACACTTGCACCAGCACTACTGGCGCCGGACAACCTCCTCCTCTGCCCCACCACCACTGCCTTCTCCTCTGTCCCACCTCCATCGCCGCCTCAGATTCACCCCACCATCCGCACTAGCACCGTTACTACCTCCTATACACAAGCTTCTCACCATCACCACCACCAAGCACGTTTTGTTCAACGTTGAATCTGAAGCATTCTCAGGACACATGTTGACTCATAAAGTGTGACCTAATAAAATCGTCAACATGTGACCTGAGAAAAGCATATTCAACCGGAGCGATTTTGGAGTCAGACTTACCGCACCCACATGCACCCCACCGCTGCTAGATTAGAGAAGAGGCGTTGGTGCCTTCCTTCAAGTAGGGGGCGTCTATGTAGGTTGACGCAGCGGTACAACTGCCTATCGCAAAATCGTAGCTGTAGCGAAAGTTTCAGATCTAACTAGTTACGACTTGCAAACGAAAAAAATGCTCTTCACCGTTCATTGAGCGACCCTACTGTGGTCGCTTGCAGTGGTGGTGGCGCAACTACTGCTTCCGGTGGTGCATTTTGAGAGAGACATCGTAGTGGATCATAGGAGAGTGAAGGTATCAGCAGAGAATGTGATGAATGATTTGAATTAATTAGGGTTGACAAGAGAGGGATGTGGTAGGTGAGATGTGGGAGGTGATATTTTAATATTATTATTTTTTATTAGTAAACTTCTAATTATCACCTGAAACTTGAAATTATACATATTTGGTCAGAATTTTGAGTTTGGTTTCTTAAAAACAAGTTTAGGTGTAATTTCCACCTTTTGGATTCTAATTATCTTTTTGATTTTTTATACTCCTAGGAAACAAAATGTGTTGAGTGATTGAGAAATCTGTCTATACTTTTGACTCAAGTAAAATCTGTACTTGGTTCTCAACTGGCTACTGTTGATTTGGACATCGTGTTATTGTTCGTCGACAACTCCCTTCTTGTTTTGTGCAACCATTCTCGTACTTGTGAGAAAATCGATTGAATTGATAGTTTTATCCTTCTAGATGTCAATTTATGTCTGTTTGTTTTTATACTAACTTTTTGGAGGAAAAAAAGAGTTTTGAGAAATCGTGTAGTTAAAAAGTGGTTTGAAAAGTAAAAAATTGTGGACTTGACTTTTTAGGATGGTTAAGATTAATTACTGTAGAAAAAAGTTATATTTTTTGTGTGAAAGTTATAGAATCAAACAAGGGCTTTATATGCGTAAGGTAGTTGCGTACTAAAAAACTAGAAAAGCACCCGCATTGATATTTTTGGAAATTGTAACACTGGGATTTCTTGAATGGAGTTTTGTGTTCACGAAATTTTCATGAATAAAAGTCACATTCTAATTTAAGTGACGAGGCTTTACTGCTTGTTAAAAATAAAGTTTGACCATCATAAACTCGTGATTAATTGTCATTTTTTCTTGTATTGTTTAGAAATAGAAAATCGACAAAGATTAGTCGAAAATGATTCGTTTAACAATTGTTATAAGTTAGTCCGAGGGCACGAGTCTGTCCAGTAACACGGAGAAAATGAGGAACGAGGGAGCAGAAGAATTTGGATTAACACCTGCTGGAGTTTAGTATATCCCGTGTTTGATATCTACAATAGCTTATTGAGAATTTTACTTTAAGGTTTCTTTTGTGGAGTGCAGTTATTTTTGGACTTTGGACTTTTGGCATACTTCTGAGATTTTAATAATCTTTTTGATTTTACTAAGTATACAATTATACTCCTAGGAAACAAAATGTATTGAGTGATTGAGAAATCTTTCTATACTTTAGAGGTTTAGCGCTAAACGTTCTAACTACTATTTATTATTATTATTATTATTATTAGAGAGAATGTATTGAATCTAATGACAAGAACGTTTAGCGCAAAGAAAGATTGATCTCAGAGCGCTTATACAGAACTTAAAACGATAGAAACAAAATGCAAATACAAAATAAAGTAATAAAATCACATCACTCCAAACCCATTACCCAAAAAAATCATATAAATATAAATAGCAACAAAATGCAAAAACAAAATAAAGTAATAAAATCACAAAAGTTAATAGAATGCAAAAAAAAACCATCTAATGTTCACCAGCTTTGGCAATATTCCTCAAAGCTGCATTCAACGAAATTCTCAAACCCTCAAAGGGACTCCATATTTACACACGTACCCTTTGCGAATCCACATCCGTTCTCCCAAAATGCTGTCATTTGTCAAAATTATAAAATCATTACTTTTTAATCTATTTCAATTTTCTTGAAAAATATTTTCTTTTCCCCAATTTTTCACCATCGCAATCAAACAGAGACGGATCCCATTGAGGCCCAGGTGGGTTGTAGGCCCCCACTCAAATTTGAAATTTTTTTGAGTCCAAATGGGCCGGTCCACATGTATCTCTGTTTGGTAAAAGAATCTTTTTGTTTATAAACACGTTTATAAACAACACAATTTTTCAAATCACTTTTTAACCACATACATTTTCTCTCTCCAATTTTAAATTATTACTTTTTACCACAAAATCATAAATAAACAAGTTTATAAACCAAACAGTGTTACCAAACAGAGGCTAAGTCGGCACAAATTTTTTTTTGAAAAGCCCAAAATATTGCTACAGAAATACGTCCACTCACTGCTGCAGAAATTTTACTATAAGTGAGAAGACGTTTTACAGTGGGAGACCTCATACATCCTTGCCCACCACCATTTGTTTATAAGTTAAGAGTAAAGAGCTAAATAAGCAAGAGATTTTTTTTTTTTTTTGTATGAGATTTAAGATTTTTAAGCAAGGAAATTTGAAGAACCCATTTATCGATATATCATTATTTATGATTATCCTTGTATTCGATTTGGTACTCAAAATCACCGTCTCAATCATCTTGATTCAAAAAAATCGGAGGCTCCGCCCCCAAACCCCCGAGACTCGGTAGGGGGTCTCTCCCTCCCACCATTTGAAAATTTTAACTCCCACTCGCTCTTACTCCTGGCTCCGTCCCAGCAATCAAACACACCCTAATTGTTTATATAGGTTTTGATCTATTTACTGGCATGCACACGTGTAATTTTAATTGGGTGGACGGCTTAAGTGAGAGCAAATCTGGACTTCCTCTTTCCTTCTTCTGCGTATCAAACTGAATTCTCTATCGAGCTCCCTTGCGCTAACGTTCCTAGACTTCGATCCCTTGCAAGAATTTAAATCAGCAATTAATGGCAGTATTCACAAACTTAAAAACATCAAAATATGCTTCAGAAATCGCTGCATTAATCGAATCTTCGACTATCTCTACTATGGTTTTCTAATGCTGCACTGCAATCTGTAATAACTCGTTGAACAATGGGAACTGGATCTGTGTTCAAAAGCAGATTCTTCATGTACAATGTGTTGGGATGCAAATAATCCCACATCGATTGTGAGGAAGGAAATAAACCACCATATAACCCAAGTGAGCTACTACACCCATCACCAATTGGTTTTGGGTTGGAACCTCACTTGGACCTGGGGCTTGGACTTGGAATTGGGCAAAATTAAAATATCTATGGTCCCAACAAGTGGTATCAGAGCGGGACCGTTTGAGTGTTGCGTTGTTGGAGTGGCAGACCAATGGCGTGCATTCGTCGGCAACGGTTTTGGGCCATGAAATGCGTCACTTTGCCAAAGACCAAAATGGAGAAACGGCGTCAGTAAGCTAAATAATTGAGGGAGGAAAACTTTGGGATGGCGCGGGAAAAGGCATGGTTAGTGCAGTCGTGTTGCACGTTTGCTTCGTTGAGCATGTCAGTGTATTGTATTGAGGGGAATCCACCAAAAGAGGGCAATGCATTGAGTATGCTTCGACATGCCGGAGGAGCTGCGGCCGTGAGGAGTGCCATCCAACCGAGGGACTAGTGCAGAGGGCACAGGGTGAAGGTTGGTGTCGAAGGCGGTAAGTGCAAGGGGCACTGCGAGACGAGGTGCAGGGGGCACTGTGGACTCTCGTTCACTAGGGGGTGGTACCGTAAATGTGGAGAATTTGGAAAGTCCTTTGAGGTGGAAGATTGATTGAAGAGGAAGGCCATGTGTGGACGCGAGGCAAGCGCACCGCTGCGAGGTCGCTAGCGGATTGGGTGGGGGAGCATGTCACGGCCTGGTTTTTCCCCTACTCATGTGGCACGACAAGGATCATACATTGTCATATTATTCAGGATGTGCACTAACATGGCCTATGCAATTGCAGGTAATATCAATAGGCCCTTTCCAAAGTTCTGTTATGCATACTTATTAGCTTGCTGGCCCGTGTGTTGGGGAAGGCTGACCCGTATGCTTGCGAGCATCTCGGGTGCCGGACGGCAGGTCCGTCACAAGTGGTATCAGAGCCAGAAAGATTGTATGGTGGACGCACGATCGAGTGGATGTACGTGACTCCCTAACAACGGCGGATGAATCGAGATGATGAGCCTCAAGATGAAGAATTCCTGTGGTTTCTCACGAGATGGAAGATCCATGGTAACATAGTGTGCAGCGGCTAAGGTGGATTATCTCGGTGAATGGTGATCTCTCTGGGCATGAGGAGATGTGACGGGATTTATCTTGAGGGAGGGCTAGATGGGCCAGGTGTACCTCGTGGGCCTTGTTTGAGGGAGGGATTGTTGGGATGCAAACAATCTCACATCGATTGTAAAGAAGGAAATAAACCACCATATAACCCAAGTGAGCTACTACACCCATCACCAATTGGTTTTGGGTTGGAACCTCACTTGGACCTGGGGCTTGGACTTGGGATTGGGCAAAATTAAAATATCCATGGTCCCAACACAATGCTTTTTTATAGCGTCGTCTTCTGCATGTTTTGGGTAGAAAAATGCAAGAGTACCTTTTAGATTGGTTTTTTTAGCTCGCAGGAGTAGATTTTAGAAAATGAATGCATTGGTTTTTTGTAGGTGAATTCATGCATGCATTTGTGGTTAGCCTTATATTCTAGAAATTAGGGTTTTCCACTACAAAAAATCGGATTAACAGCGACGAAAATTAGCGACGACAAAAAAAGTTGTCGCTAATACCAAAGTTATTGCGACGACATTTTTGTCGTCTCAAATACTCGACCCTATAGCGACGACATAGGGCCAGTCATTAGCTACGACATTATTTGTCGTCGCTAATGACTGACCCTATTGAGACGATATTTCCTGTCGTCGCAAGAACATACCCTATTGTGACGACTATGTCATCTCTATATGTTCGAATTTTTTATTATTTTTTATTATGCATTTCGATATTTATAAAAATAATATTAAAGTCAATGTGTTTGAACAAGTGTTTATATACTATTATTAAAATGTGATTAGTTAAAGTTAACTATTATATATTACTTAAAACAAATCAAAATACAAAAATTTATTTGCCAGAATGGTTGGGACATCACTCACCTAACTACTTGGTCAAGTGTTCGAGTCTCCAAGCCAGCACTATCATCACATGAATTAAAAATAAATACTCGAGGTTCAGGTCAAGTTCAAAATGGGTCGGATCCGGTCAAGTTAAATTAAGGGATAATTACGCCATATCATACCTCTAAATTTTATAGTTTTAAAATAAGATAACTATGAACTATTTTACTAAATCAGTTATTAATTTACCATATCCAAACCAAACCCGATCTCTCCCTTTCGTCTCTCTGGCTCTCTCTTTCTTCTCTATCTTTACACCAATTCATTTATCCATGTTGATCTACAAAATAAACCAAATGATGAAGAAATAAACCCTTACAAAGCTGGTACATAGATCTGGATTTTGATGAACGGCTTCTGCGGCGTCGATATTGCTTTGGTGACAGAGCTGGGTTATAAAACTAAGTCCGAACACTCTTTCTAGAGGTACGTCTAGTAGTCATACCTACAGGTGGTTGCTCCCTTGAAGCTTCTTCTGATGGAGGCAGCAATATGGGCTGTAAGTCACCATCAGCAGTTGAGGAGGTGGAGCGTTTGGCTGTGGGAGTTTTGAGTTAAAAGCCAGGTGGTGGAACAAGCGAATCACGAGTCATTCTTTTGATTCTTAATTATATTGGGCAGTATGGAGATTAATATTTGATAGTGCATAGATTCTTCTTTGTAAGGAGGGATCGGTTAATAACCTCAATTTGTGTGTTCCGTTAATTCGTTTATGTAGGACATTGATTCTCGAGTTCTTAGGGCTGTTGCAATTGAGCATAATAATGATGTTGATGCCGCTGTTGAGGCCGTTCTAGTGGAGATTATTCTCCTTTTTACTGAAAGATCTACACAAACTAGTTCTTCGGGTAAAAATAGGAACATGGCTGAGTCACCTAAAGGTACCACTTTTCCCAATTAGATTTAGAATGCCTTAATTTGTTACTTTAATATTATATATCTCAAGGAAACAATGAGGGTATATATTGATAGTTAAGCTCATTATTATGAGTTGTATTTGATGTGCTATCTTAACTTGGTAATTATAACAGCTATTGTAGAACATGTGTCAACTGCTTGGACCAAGGATGCCTCTTCTCTGGACACGAATGGTTCAGCTGAAGAGTAAAATGATTTTGCATCTTTTTATGTGAGCTTTAGAGTTAAGGAATCAATTCATGGTGCAACTGATGGACATAACGAGCCTTTTTACGACACATTATTCATGAAGAATGTAGGAACAGTGGAATTATTGAATTGATCTCATCGGTTAGATGTGATGAAAATAATGTTAAGCTTAGTAAGGATGTCTCATTTATGTTGAACCTGTCATATTGATGGATGAAAATAGAGCAAATAATCATCATGAAGTGTCTAAAAGAGAGGCATCAGTTTTTGTCAAGAAGTATTCAGAAACTAGTGTTGAGACTGTTCAATCAGAATTCCTGTCATACACTGGGATCTACAAATGATGGGGTGCATGTGTTGAAGGAAATGTGCATAGTTGTATGTAGGATAGTGAAAATGTTGGTAGACCAGAAAAGTTGAAATTTCGAGTGACTTGTAATATACAATTAAGTTATTATAGTCATTGTCTTCTTCAAGTGCCTTCGTAATGTTAAAGCTAACTTTTTTTAAAAAACAAAAAAATTATCTATTTTGGAAAATGAAAATTTTTAGGATGTCCCCTTTTGCAAACTATAGACGAAACAAGGAGAGGGGCGACTGGTGAATTTTCGGAGTTACTTGCTTCTGCCAAATTAAATTAGATTCCGGCAAATCGAAGAAGTTCAGAAGGTGGCTATCATTGATTTTTGCAACAATGTTATCCCAGAAGACGACTTTGCTTCCTGTAAAGAAACTTAGGAAATCTCTGATTTTCAATAGCAAGTTGCACAAAACCTTGTATGGGTTTTTTGTGTTCAAGGTCCAATGGTGTAATGTCGTGACATCAACTATTTTAATGAGCTTCAAGAGGCTACTGGTCACACTATTCAATTAAAGTTATAATTATAATTAATTACACAATTTGAAATAAAATTACAATTGTAATTAATTGCAAAATTCTGGCAAAAAAAAAAAAAGTTACAATTGTAACTAATTCAATTAATTTTAACAAAAAATATTTCACATTTTACAAATTCATCTGTTACAATTGTCATTAATTACAAAATTAAAATAAAATTACAATTGTAATGAATTACAAAATCTGAATAAAGTTACCATTGTAATTAATTGAAAAATTTACATAAATTTACAATTGTAATTAATTAGTTACAATTGTCATTAATTACAAAATTAAAAATAATTAGTTACAATTATCATTATTTACAAAATTAAAATAAAATTACAATTGTAATTAATTACAAAACCTGAATAAAGTTACATTATAATTAATTAAAAAATTAAAATAAAATTATAATTGTAATTAATTACAAAATCTGAAATAAAGTTACACTTGTAATTAATTCCATTAATTTTAGAAAAATTGTTCTCCAAATGGGCAAGCTGATAGCATATTCGCAACTAAATCTTCTTTTGGCATTCTGGTGTAATTTAATATATATATATATATATATATATTAGACACTGGTATAAGTTTCTCGCTTAAAAAATTAGAGGGTATGTAAATATAAACAACTGAAAATCTTACATTTATCATGGAATATTGTAATGAAGGAAATAAAAGAATGCGACGAGATGCCTGCATACCCCAAAAGTGGATTCATTTGAAGAACTAAGTTGCCAACGATCAAAATCAATATCATCTTCACCTTCCTGCCAGTAATATTTTTTTCAATAATGGTTCTCCTTTAACTCCCGTCGAGAGAAAATTTGGCCGAGTCTTTCGTTATTCATTCTTGCAGTCCAGCCGTTTCGATGTTTCTTGTATGTTTGTGATGACAATTACAACCCAGATCCAAAGAATGTGAAGAACGAACTTGAATCTGGTATTAAATTGCGAATGGGATTTGAATAACTTTGGTAGAATCTTCATTTTCGATTTTCACCTGATTCTAAAAATATGTTTGATATTGTTAAAATTTCTTTTAAAATGCCTGAAATTTAAAAACAAGTCCTCAAAACCTTGGTATTTGTGTACTTAACCCTTAAATTAATAAATTATTAATAAAATATTTTTCGTTATTAAAGACGACTATGTCGTCGCTAATTGTCGTCGCAATAGCCTCCAAAGAAATAGCGACGATATTGACTTTCAGCTACGGTCCTAAAGCGACGACAATGTCGTCTCTATTGATCTATAGCGACGATTTTTAGGCTTTCAGCGACGACTTCTGTCGTCGCTGTTGGTCCGATTTCTTGTAGTGTCCGTCAGCACGTGTTTGGACTTTGGAGGCTAAATTAAGCAAAGTATGATAAACAACAAAGAAAGGAAAAAGTGTTTTCATTTCTTGTTTTGTTCTTTCTCCAACTTAGATGAGATTTCTTTGTAGACGTAGACGAGGTACTTTTTTCGATTATTTAAGATCGATTTGCGTGAGTGTAGAATATTTCAACAAGCCATTAATATTTTGTAAAAAAAAATTAAAGGGATTTACGAATGCCTTTTCAGACGTAAAAAAGAGTTGTTAAGACTTAACTCTTAAGGTACTACATATAATGTTGTTAATAGTTACTAGGCATCAAAAAATAATCACATGTTGTTACTTAAGCATGATGGAGTATGAAAAAATTTCAACAATCCTGGAGCACCTATACTCATACTTCAAGTCAATTGGAGAATTCCCTTGCAATAGGGGCTCAAAAAATCAATTAACTGGCCTAGCCGCCCCCATTGCAAGGGACCGTCCTCCATTGACATGAAAAATACTAAGTGTCATTACTCCAAGAGAATTAGAAATCTTTAGATGGAGTATGAACCAAATACATTGGTCCAAATTATATATATACAATATAAATTTAAGAATGAATTGGAGAATTCCCTTGCAATAGGGGCTCAAAAAATCAATTAACTGGCCTAACCCCCTATTGACAGGGACAGTCCTCCATTAACTTGAAATACTAAGTCTCGTTGCTCCAAAAGAATTAGAAATCTTTAGATGGAGTATGGACCAAATACATTGATCCAAATTATATATACCATATAAATTTAAGGGGGGTTTATTCAATTCGAATTTCGAAAGACATTTAAAAACTTTTTTTATGGACTTTTTTTAATGGATTTCATTGAATTTGATTGACTTTTATAGATTTATATAGACTTTTAAAGACTTTCATGGACATTTATTTAAAAGACTTTCATATACTTTCAAAGACTTTTATAGATTGATTTAAAAGATTATCAAATACTTTAAAGACTTTTACAGACTTTTATTTTTTAATTGAAAAACATAAACGCTAATAGATTAATTTTCGTACGATGTGAATATGAATCATTAATAATAATTATATGTAAAGTGAATTAAAAAAAAGCGTGAGAAATATAAATAGTTTTAAGACAGAGAAACATTTGTGATTAAAAAAATGGGGGGAAAATAAAATCGCATTTGATATCGACACAAAAATTGTACTATGAGTTATATTTATTTTCATAAAAAAATCAAAAAAAAACGATGAAAAAAAGAGAGTCCAAATATAAAGAAAAAATATTTAAAATAAAAAAATACAAAAAGTTGAAGAGAAGAGAAATAATGATTTGTTTAGTCAAATGTTTAAGGTTTCTAAAAATAATATGAAAGAAGAAAAATATAGAATAAATAAAATTACAATTTAAAAGAATTTTTTATTTTATAAAAGTCTTTCAAAATTTTGGAGGTTAATGAGAGACAAATAAAGAGATTTTGTGGTTGTACTTTATGTTTAGAAGTTAGTACATAGAGGATTTCGTAGGAGTCTTTAAAAGTCATTGATAATTTGAATAACACGGGACTTTTAAAGACTTTTAAACGTCTTTATACAATACACCATGACTTTAAAAGACATTTTAAGAGTCTATTAAAATCTAGATTTAATAACTCAAAATTTTAATGGATTTTAAAAAGTCGAGATTGAATACCCCTAGACTTTTAAATTCCATCAAAGTCTTTAAATTTTCTTCAAAATCTTAATTAAATAAACCCCTAAGAATGTGTATGTGTGGAGTCAATCCTTTTAACTTTTGTTGCCAACAATTCATGATCATCCGAATTTTGGGTTCATTCACAAATATGTGACCAACATTTTTTTTCTAAATAAGGCTCGGGATGATTTGTTCTACAAACTACAGACGACTATGTCAACTGATTGGTCTATGTTCGATTTGTTTTTACAAATAGATATAAATTAATGAGAGCCAAATCAAATAAATGAATAGTACTTGAAAGGAATCATTGAAATGGGTGTTGAAATTTAATAATTTACAAATTTTGATTAATTCTTATGAGAAGATATCAAAAAAAAAAAAAAGGGTACTTGCAACCTTCAAACAAAGTCCAATCAACACACGCCCCCAAAGATAAATTGCATACATCTTCCTTCTTAGGTCCGCAGAAAAAGGAACTCCACTAACATTATAATAAATTTAATTTGTCTTCTTGCTAGCATATTCTCAAAGCATTGATACCTACGTTGCCTTTTGATAATAGGTTTCTAGTATATATACTTTCTAGGGGTGTACTCATACCCGAATAGATCCTGACTTGAACCATTGATTCAAGAGGTAAATAGCAGATTGTGTCTCTCAAAGTCAAGGTGTAGAGCATTGGTAACTCCCATGAATAGTGATGACTCCCGCTTGCCACATGGTACAAATTCATTATTTAAGGATTCAAATCTTGTACCAGACTACGCTGAACAAGTTTCTTGTCCTCTCCTCTGTCACTGAGAGATATGTCCTGGAGACTAATATATACACTTTCCAAACATTATCTAGTAACTAGTGTCAATGGTAGTGTAGCGACCAAGAATTTTTACGCGATTAATAATTATTTTAATAGAAAATCGTGTCGCTACTATTTCACCCATTTTTATTAAGTTAACGCCACGACGTATTCGTATAGCCAAGTCAAGAAATAATCGAGATCGTTCGATTTTAAATTAAATTTCGAATTTCTAAAAATATCTCCATTTTCTTGATTTAAAGTATATTAAGTCCAAGTACTTAATTCAATGTTATCCCAATATTTATTTATACAAAAATTATTTTTATTATTGAAATTAAGAAAATATATGCAAGCATGAGAGGTTCCATTATATATAATAATTATGAGAATCTTAATTTAATAAATATGGAAAAGTATATGAATGAATTATATACTCCATTATATGTAATCATGAAGAGCATAATATTTGTATAAATATGGAAAAGTATATGAATGAATTATATACTCCATTATATGTAATCATGAAGAGCATAATATTTGTATAAATATGGAAAAGTATATGAATGAATTATAGACTCCATTATATGTAATCATGAAGAGCATAATATTTGTATAAATATGGAAAAGTATATGAATGGTTGATAAGACTCCATTATATGTAATCATGAAGAGCATAATATTTGTATAAATATGGAAAAGTATATGAATGGTGCTTTACTTTAAGAAAAGGATGTGTTAAAATTAATAGAATTGAATGATTATGTTTACAATATGCCAACTTTATACATCTATTTAAACCCATCTCTTTTACACACAACTCTACACATATACACTTATTTCCAATCTCTTGACAAAATTCACAAGTAAGAGAAATTCAAGGTGGTCAAGAAAGTTTTGGTCCATTTACTACTACACTTCATTTTAATCTTTTAAAAGGTAAGTATATCTTATGTTTTTATGAAAAGTAAGTATGTTTTTATGAAAGGTAAATACACCTTATGTTTTTATGAAAAGTAAGTATGTTTTTATGACAAGTAAGTATATCTTATGTTTTTATGAAAAGTAAGTATGTTTTTATGAAAGGTAAATACACCTTATGTTTTTATGAAAAGTAAGTATGTTTTTATGACAAGTAAGTATATCTTATGTTTTTATGAAAAGTAAGTATGTTTTTATGAAAGGTAAATATATCTTATGTTTTTATGAAAAGTAAGTATGTTTTTATGACAAGTAAGTATATCTTATGTTTTTATGAAAAGTAAGTATATCTTATGTTTTTATGAAAATGTTTGGATCATTGCTATGAAATCAATCTCACAAGATTGTTATGGGTTCCATATGATATGTTTATGATTATGCTAAGGGGACCGGAGTTTAGTAGTGCTACACATAAGAATTCTTGCCATTTAAGTTCGGTAAAATTCTTGTGTCTCCCTATGTTTATGAGTATTTCGATCCTATCCTATGTTATGATGAAAATGATCCATATGCTTTCAAAAGAAAATTTATGCTTGGTATACTTACTGGGATTTTATAAATCTCACTCCACGATATTTACCATTTTCAGATAATTGAAGGTTCGAGGCGGTCAACATGGAAGTGGCAAAAGTGGTTAAGATTGATGAGATAATTATGTTGAACTTTATGTAAGAAAATTATGTTCTATTTTTATTCACAAATAAAATTATGGGATTCTAATTATTCTTTTGAATAATTTTACATTTCTATTTAAGTCTCGATAATATGATATGAGTCACTTTTAGTGGCACTCGAATGGTCGAGAATTCGGGTCGTCACAGTTGGTATCAGAGATAAGAGTTTTAAAAACGATTCTGTAGATTTTTGAAATTTTATTTCTTAAAAAAAAAAAAAAAAAAAAAATACTATTCACGTGAACAGTAAAACGACGTGCTATTCATGATGAACAGTGAACGAAATCACTATTCAATTAAAAAAAAAATTTGAATTTTCACATGTCAAGTATGGTTATGATTTTGAAAAGTATGATGAAATTTGATGTGCGAATTTCAAGGACAAAATTCATTTTAAGCAAGGGAGTTTGTAATGTTCTGAAGATTTTATGGAATATAATTAGTTAGTGATATGATGTTTATATTGATGTCTTTGATAAATTTCTAGAAGTTCGGGGACTAAAGGAAAATAAGATTTGACGATAAAATTTTATTTGGGTTAATTAGGCCCAATCTTATGTAAAGATGCGAAATGATTAATAATAATTTTTTTTTTTAAATATTTTAACTCATCACTCTACTATGTCACTCTCCACGTATTGACTCCTCGAACCAGGTATGTTATATGCTTTGCAAGTCATTTACGATTTTATTAAGACATGTTAAGTATGAAATATTCATATGTTATGAATCTTTAAGTGAAATATACATGTTGAGTATGATATGAATTGATAGAAGCCTAAATTTTAATTTATTCATTTTAATGTAGAATCATGAGACATAGAGGATATTGATATGAATTTTGGTTCATATTAAGCTTAGTAAGATTGACTCAATTAGAAATTAAGTTGGGTTGTAACTTTGGCCCAAAATATATGGAATAATATATTAAACAAACAAAATTGATAATGAATTGTACAATAATTTATCCCTTTATCACTACCTTTGTGTAAAAACAAGGGAAAAACTGTGGATGGTTATTAGTACTTCCTCTTCAAGTTTCAATTTTCGGTTCAATAATTTATCCCTTTATCACTACCTTTGCTTAAAAGCAAGGAAAAACTGTGGATGATTATTGGTACCACTCTTCAAGTTTCAATTTTCGGTTCAATAATTTATCCCTTTATCACTACCTTTGCTTAAAAGCAAGGAAAAACTGTGGATGATTATTGGTACCACTCTTCAAGTTTCAATTTTCGGTTCAATAATTTATCCCTTTATCACTACCTTTGCTTAAAAGCAAGGAAAAACTGTGGATGATTATTGGTACCACTCTTCAAGTTTCAATTTTGAAAAAAAAAAAAAAAAAAAAAAAATATGATTTACGAATGATTTTCAAAATAATCTTTGTCGTCAAGTTTAGAAATGATGAGCTCTAAATGGACTTTGCGTAATTGATTTTAGACATGGCACTAAGTATGAGAAGTCAACAGAAAGGACTAGATAATATTTTCGAATTATTCATCGTTTAGATTAAACGAGAAATAGAAAGTCAGTTTTATGAAGTTATGATGAGATGTTGAGATTATAAGTGATATGATTTTATTGAGATTTTTATGAGAAGAATTATGAAGTTGGAGATTTAAAGTTTAGGCTCTTAATTATTGAGAAATAAGGACTTGATATGGTGATATTAGAAATTATGATTTGAAATTTCTATGTTGAGGAATTATGAATTGATTTTCTGGAATATTTATGATGATATTGAAGTTTGATGAAATTGTGATCAAATGTACAATTAGTTATTATTGTGAGTTATGAAGTATGCTTACGATTTGGATAAGTCCAAATTTCAAAGGAAAACTCTGCCTAGAATTTTATCGTTTGGAGTTAAGAGCATAGTATGGTATGCAATCACTAAGAGAATTGAAGTTAGACATACAAGTTCATTTACATCACAAACGAGATTTAGTAGATGATAACAGAGATATTATTATTTTCTCATAAGGAGAACACACAAGAGTCACCCTAGAAAGGAAATACATGAAAACACGCAAAAGCAAAAGAAAGCAACATGAGAAATTCCTCAAATTGAGAGATGTGTTTCCGGAGTAGCCGTATCCTACCACCTCTGACCTTTTGAGGAAATAAAGAAACCTTCAAAAAGGTGTGTTTCGAGAGTAAGAATACTCCGTAATCTACCACCTGGAACCTTTGAGGTACACACAAGATTTAAACATTAAGGAAAATCCTAGGAAATTAGAGGGGTGTCTCGAGAGTAAGAATACTCCGTACTCTACCCCCACCTATTCTAAGATTCATAAAGTTAAGTTTACATTAACCGGACTCCATTTTCGCTTGATTCCCCTTCCTTGCGACCAATCTATCTTAACCCCTGCTGGATCTTGTATTGAGATATATGACTGCAGCTTATCCAGTAGTTCATCAATAGTAGGAGCAGAAATAAGGAGTCTTCTGGAAAATGGAGAGATGAATCCCTGTTCCACAGCATAATCAAGAAAGGTTAACAAGCCATCAAAAAAAATTGTTAACATTCAGAAGCCCAATAGGCTTAGTATGGAGATCTAGTTGAGCCCACGAGGTAATGTTAAAGATTTCTTCTAAGGTACCAAAACCTCCGGGCAGGGCTATAAAGGCATCAGAACCATATAGCATACAAGTTATGCGTTCATGGATGGATAAGGTTTGAACTTCATGCCCTCGTGTTTTTCCTGCAACATCTACCAAAGGGACAGGTATGACACCGATTACTTTTGATTTCTCTGCAAGAGCAGATTGGGAAACACAACCCATTAGACCACTGCTACCACCCCCATACACAAGAGTGATACCTTTTTCCCCCAGTTTCTTTCCAAGATCTACGGCCGCTTCTAGATAACTGAAGCCTTTCCCCACTTTTGATCCAAAAAATACACAAATAGTTTTGATCTGTCGAAGTTTTGGTGCTTCCATCTTTGATAGTATAGAAGAGAAAACTTACGAAGAAGATGTGATTTTGGGATGCCTGAACTATGAAATATGTTTGGCTATTTAAAGCCGGAAAAACTTACTGTTTTTCATTGATTCTGAAAAAGTAAAGATTTACTTTTGACAAAATCGGCCAACTTTTGACTGTTTTACCAAAGATATCACCTTTCGGTGATTTATTTCCAGCTTTATCAAACCTCGAGAAAGGAAAATATATTTATTTCCAGCTTTATCAAAACTCGAGAAAGGAAAATATATTTTATTTCCAAAACGCGTGAAAGAAAACAGCAAAATATTTTAAATGTGTATCAAGAGATTTACCTTATATCATTGATGAACTGCCAGAAGCCTCATTTTGTAAAACAGACTGGCAAACAGGATCTTTTGCTATTATATTTTGGAGACTATAACGATTTTTGTCCCCGTTAAACTGAGCGTATAAGGAGAAAAGTTCACGTTGCACATAACCACTTGGGTGCGTCTCAAGAGTCAGTCGAATATCATCCAAAGACTCCTTACTCAGTCCACCCTTTATGAATTTGATTTTATCATCCCGATTAGTAGAAGAATATCCTACTGTTTTGCAACGAGTATCACAGTTCCAACGAGCACATTTGTAGCAACCATTCAGCCTTTTTGCTCTTCGTTTCTTTGCGAAGGTGCTTTTGCCTAAACCAGGCATGTGCTTTGGAAATGTCATAGGTAATTCACCAGATAGTCGAACCTTTGCTTCGATCAACCAGCGAACATCTTCTGAAACACCATGAGCCATCAGCAACCTCAATCTTTCGAGTCTTATTCGATAAATTTTCCTCAGATCATTCATTGGAAGACTGGAATAATACTTGCGAATGTTTGTAAGAATGATATCCATGTTTTGATGGATCTAACCTCTTCCCAGCATGAACTATTTAAAAGCATTAAGGATCGGAGGAAATCCGCGTGATATTGATTCCAGCAAGAAAGCGCGGAATAGAATAATGGAAAAGAGGGAACAAGAGTTATGCGCCGTTTACTTTCTTGATAAAAGGAAGATTTGATGATGACGGGATTTGAGACATGGAATATTTTCTTGGATTTTGGGTACTGATATTTTGATATAATAATCAAGGTATAGAAATAATACGGGGATACGTGAAAGTGAAATAAGGACTGTATTGAATCAGGATTAATAAGTTTGTGCAAGTGAAAGGAATACCTTACGGGAAATGTTATGATATTTGAGTTAAGAATTTTAATTATTTGGGAGATATTTGTTTATTGAATTTTGCAGAAATTTTGGGTTACAAATATTGGAAAGATAAACTGATGATTATGTTGATATGTGAATAACATGTTTGGGTATATTACATAGAGAATATTCAGGTAATCGTTTTAATTATTTTGGGATATTTGGTGATAAGAAGAAATGACAAATTATTATGGTATGATATGTTAGTAAAGATTTATTGAAATTTTAGAGATATTAATACGAATATTTGAGGTTACATGATACGATGATAAGTGACAGGTTACATGAGTACTACAAGATATGATGAAATATCACATACGATTGGGAATTTTCATTTTGATTCAGAAGAATTTATGAGTAGACATATGTCTATTATTGATAGAAAAGTTCATGTCTTAAGAAAACAAATTGATGCATTTAGTTAAAGTCCAGTGGGTTAAATATGGTTGGGTTAAATATGGTAGCGATGATGCTACATAAGAAGAAGAAGAAGAGATTCTGATTAAGTGTTCAGAAATCATAAGATCAAGTAAGTTTAATTTCGAGGACGAAATTATTTTAAGGGGGTAAGTTTGTAGCGACCAAGAATTTTTACGCGATTAATAATTATTTTAATAGAAAATCGTGTCGCTACTATTTCACCCATTTTTATTAAGTTAACGCCACGACGTATTCGTATAGCCAAGTCAAGAAATAATCGAGATCGTTCGATTTTAAATTAAATTTCGAATTTCTAAAAATATCTCCATTTTCTTGATTTAAAGTATATTAAGTCCAAGTACTTAATTCAATGTTATCCCAATATTTATTTATACAAAAATTATTTTTATTATTGAAATTAAGAAAATATATGCAAGCATGAGAGGTTCCATTATATATAATAATTATGAGAATCTTAATTTAATAAATATGGAAAAGTATATGAATGAATTATATACTCCATTATATGTAATCATGAAGAGCATAATATTTGTATAAATATGGAAAAGTATATGAATGAATTATATACTCCATTATATGTAATCATGAAGAGCATAATATTTGTATAAATATGGAAAAGTATATGAATGAATTATAGACTCCATTATATGTAATCATGAAGAGCATAATATTTGTATAAATATGGAAAAGTATATGAATGGTTGATAAGACTCCATTATATGTAATCATGAAGAGCATAATATTTGTATAAATATGGAAAAGTATATGAATGGTGCTTTACTTTAAGAAAAGGATGTGTTAAAATTAATAGAATTGAATGATTATGTTTACAATATGCCAACTTTATACATCTATTTAAACTCATCTCTTTTACACACAACTCTACACATATACACTTATTTCCAATCTCTTGACAAAATTCACAAGTAAGAGAAATTCAAGGTGGTCAAGAAAGTTTTGGTCCATTTACTACTACACTTCATTTTAATCTTTTAAAAGGTAAGTATATCTTATGTTTTTATGAAAAGTAAGTATGTTTTTATGAAAGGTAAATACACCTTATGTTTTTATGAAAAGTAAGTATGTTTTTATGACAAGTAAGTATATCTTATGTTTTTATGAAAAGTAAGTATGTTTTTATGAAAGGTAAATACACCTTATGTTTTTATGAAAAGTAAGTATGTTTTTATGACAAGTAAGTATATCTTATGTTTTTATGAAAAGTAAGTATGTTTTTATGAAAGGTAAATATATCTTATGTTTTTATGAAAAGTAAGTATGTTTTTATGACAAGTAAGTATATCTTATGTTTTTATGAAAAGTAAGTATATCTTATGTTTTTATGAAAATGTTTGGATCATTGCTATGAAATCAATCTCACAAGATTGTTATGTGTTCCATATGATATGTTTATGATTATGCTAAGGGGACCGGAGTTTAGTAGTGCTACACATAAGAATTCTTGCCATTTAAGTTCGGTAAAATTCTTGTGTCTCCCTATGTTTATGAGTATTTCGATCCTATCCTATGTTATGATGAAAATGATCCATATGCTTTCAAAAGAAAATTTATGCTTGGTATACTTACTGGGATTTTATAAATCTCACTCCACGATATTTACCATTTTCAGATAATTGAAGGTTCGAGGCGGTCAACATGGAAGTGGCAAAAGTGGTTAAGATTGATGAGATAATTATGTTGAACTTTATGTAAGAAAATTATGTTCTATTTTTATTCACAAATAAAATTATGGGATTCTAATTATTCTTTTGAATAATTTTACATTTCTATTTAAGTCTCGATAATATGATATGAGTCACTTTTAGTGGCACTCGAATGGTCGAGAATTCGGGTCGTCACAGGTAGTATGCATCACTATTAGGATAAAAAATATGTAGCACCTACAATGAAAAGTAGATTCTACAAATAACAGTATACGGCGAGATCGATAAAGCTTTAAAGACGATCCCCTCTTTTGAATCCGAGAAAAAGGGAGAGTTTAAAGAGCGAATCATAGTGAAACCAGCTAATCCAAAGTATCCATCGAATGACGATAAATTAAGATATGATTTATGGGATTAAACTATGTTTGATAGACTTATCTAGACTTATGTTTATAAAAAATAAAAATAAAAATAAAAAATTCTAACATAATGTATAATAACCAATAATTTCAAAAATACTGAAAAACCCGCGACCCGAGCAAAAACAAGTTGGGTGACACCTAAAATCTGATCTAGTCAAACTCAGTCAACGATCTAGGTTGACCAGAGAAACTCGACCAACCCGATCGAATCGGATTCGGGTTTGACTCTTATTTTATATTTTTAATTTTTAGTTTTTTTTATATTTTAATATTGCCCTGATCGACCTCGAGTTGACTCTATAACCCTTGATTTGATCAATCGAGCGAATTGATGGGCTGGCAAGTGTGAAATTGAAAACATCTTATCTTACTTAATATTAAAGGAGGAGAATTTCCCGCCAATTTGACACAACTTTTTGTGATTATTTTTAATACAATATTATATATTATATATTTCATTTATTTTCACACTCAACTTTTATTGCTTTCACACTGTAAAGACCAAAACTCAACTTTTATTGTGTTCACACTACTACTTCCTCTTAAATATTTTTATGAAGATTTTTTTTTTTACTTATTTATATTTGATTATTTGTGTTTAAACCTCTCTTTTCATAATTTTTTTTTATCTTTTAATGTTTTGAATTTTACAAATAAGTATTTGTGTGCAGTCATACAAATTCAATGCAAAATTTTCAGTTCAAAATTATATAGAAGTTGTATCACGCATCTAATACTAAATAAATCTTATTGTATAAAACTTTGTATAAATAATCTTATTTTTTTAGTTATTTAGTACATCTAAAAATTTGAGCTCTTGTATTGTGTTCTATTAACTTAATTAGTATTTTTATAGAAAGTTACATTTAATACGTAAATAATTTTTTTCAATAATTGTGATATTTTATTGGTATCAATCTTATGGATGAAAATTTCGTTCTGCCATCCAAATCTAATATCGAATTTTCATTTATATTTATATCGAATATTTAATCAATTTAGGAGAATTTCCCGCCAATTTGACACAACTTTTTGTACATTTCTTTAATACAATATTATAGATTATATATTTCATTTATTTTCACACTCAACTTTTATTACTTTCACACTCCAAAGACCAAAACTCAACTTTTATTGTGTCACACTGCTACTTCCACTTAAATATTTTTATGGAGATTTTTTTTTTACTTTTTTATATTTGATTATTTGTGTTTAAACCTCTCTTTTCATAATTTTTTTTTATCTTTTAATGTTTTGAATTTTGCAAATAAATATTTTTGTGCAGTCATACAAATTCAATGCAAAATTTTCAGTTCAAAATTATATCAAAGTTGTATCACGCATCTAATATACTAAATAAATCTTATTGTATAAAACTTTTTATAAATAATCTTATTTTTTTTAGTTATTTAGTACATCTAAAAATTTGAGCTCCTTTGTATTACGTTCTATTAACTTAATTAGTATTTTAAGTCACATTTAATACGTAAATAATTTTTTTCAATTATTGTGATATTTTATTGGTATCAATCTTATAAATGAATAATTTCGTTATGTCATACAAATCTAATATCGACTCATCCCGCCAATTTGACACAACTTTTTGTAATTTTTTTTATACAATATTATATATTATATATTTCTTTTATTTTCACACTCAACTTTTATTGCTTTCACACTCCAAAGACCAAAACTCAACTTTTATTGTGTTCACACTGCTACTTTCACTTAAATATTTTTATGGAGATTTTTTTTACTTATTTATATTTGATTATTTGTGTTTAAACCACTCTTTTCATAATTTTTTTTTATCTTTTAATGTTTTGAATTTTGCAAATAAGTATTTGTGTGCATTCATACAAATTTAATACAAAATTTTCAGTTCAAAATTATATCGAAGTTGTATCACGCATCTAATACTAGATAAATCTTATTGTATAAAACTTTTTATAAATAATCTTATTTTTTTTAGTTATTTAGTACATCTAAAAATCTGAGCTCATTTGTATTGCGTTCTATTAACTTAATTAGTATTTTTATAGAAAGTTACATTTAATCATTTGTTGCAATTTAATTCGATTTTGAGGTTTATTTGGTCACCCCTACTTTGTTGTATACAAGAGAAAGTGAATATTTCTCTTATGTAAGATCATCCCCTAATTTTGAAAGATTTGTTATATGACAGGGAGACATGATTAAAAATTCCATTGACAACATTCAGACATATAATATGATGTTTTCATTCACTTCTATGGGGGAATAGATAATGAGCTAAATGATGGTAGAGGGCCTCCCCTCTTCAGATTACACGATCAAAATTGCCATAAGATTGAGAGTCTATTGCCTGATGACGGTTCAGCTCTGCAATTTGCTCGCTTTACATTGTTGACAATGTAAATGAGGTTGAGAGCAGAAAAATGATCGTAATGTACGTATTATGTATTTATTGCTTTTATATTTATATTGTTTAGGGATAATTTTGTTGTGATATTCTAAAATTTAATTTATGTCTTTTAATGTCCCCGGGTAGGAGTGAATCATGCGATTCTATGTTGCATGATTTAATAGTCTCTGATTCGAAGGATATGCTAGACAAATACAACAAATTGTTAAGGCAATTTATGTCGGTTTGAGAAAAGATGATTGAGGAAACACTTCAATTTTAAGACTTATACTTATTGGTTGGTGGGCAACCAATGATGGCCAATATGATTTTTCTATTGTCGATGAAATTGCCGAATTGGTTGTCGATGGATTTTGACACACTACTTGGACACATGGATATCACTATTGCGCCACGTGGTGGACCTTTGCAACATATAAGTGAGGACACAAGTTCTTTCTGAGAAATATTGATCATACACAGGGATTGAGTAATGGAACAAGGTTGATAGTTACAAAACTTGGCGACCATGTTCTAGAAGGTCAATTTTTTTCTGGCATCAATGCAAGACACAAGTTCTTTATTCCAATGTTATCGTTGAATCCTTATGATTCTAGGATACTTATTAGATTTCAAAGAAGACAATTTCCATTGATGGTGTCATATGTCATGACTATCAATAAGAGTCAGGGACAATCATTCTTGCATGTGGAACTTCTTCTTAAACAGCTGGTGCTTATACAGGGATAACTTTATGTTGCGATTTTTAGGGTGAAAAATTGTTCCAAATTAAAGATATTGATTTGTGATAAGAAAGGAAGAACAACAAAATTAACAAACAACGTTGTGTACAAAGAAGTATTCCAGAATTTGTAGTCATATGAAATCAATAAATGATGATATTATCTCTTATTTGTAAAATTTATTTATTTTATGAAAAAGATTTATCTAATTTCATATTGAATTATCTTTATCCAAACGTTTCTTCTCGTGCATCGCACGGATGATTAACTAGTTGATAATAACAAGGAATGCAGACGTTTTGTTATCATATTTATTTGAAAATAAGGCATCAAATTCCTAAGTCAAAGCAGAACATTAATGGGTTCTATGATCACCCAACAAAATCACATGGGAATCCATTCAATATACAGTTATCCTATTTCAACTTTATTCCAGTCACTTGTCACGGCTAGGACCAATGCACCTTCCAATGTACAATGAACGTCAGCATCTGCAAAATTTAATCAGCAAATAATAATAATAATCATATCATCATGCCATATATAAAAGTAATGCACTTCTCACAAATAATTATTGATCATTTTCTTCTCCATTTTTTATTTCTATAAATAGTAAATTCTCATAAAATTAAACATATTTATCTTTATTATTTATAAGTGAATTAGTATGAATGCAAAATGAATGTATGTCAATTGTCAAATGTGAATGCAAAATTTGAATAAATGTGAACGTATTTATTGCCTTATATATATAATATAGGTTAATATGTTTTTAATCAATTTTAATTTTATTATTAACACTAATACTGAATGAGTTCAATTATATTTTTAGCTATCAGTATTAAAATTATCATTTAATTATTATTATTATTATTTTATTTATTTTTTGTTCTTAATATTATAAATTCTTTGTGTAGCCATCAATATAAAAATTGTGTTTTAATTATTAATGGTCAAATCATTTGTTATCTTTAATATTAAAAATCATATTTTCTGAAAAATATATGTGGTTGAAAAAATGCGCTGCTTATAAATAATTTATAGAAAAAGTTATTAAACGAATACTAATATTGAATAATTAATGCTTTAATTTCTTTTTTCGTTAATAATAACAATAGAATAATTAATATTACATTTTTTAAGATTATAGGGTATAAGATTTTTGATATAATTTCGTAATCTCCAACTTTACTAGGTTGTCGTATCACGATAATCGAGATATTTTTTTAATTAGTTGTCTTCCTTCATCTTTCATTTTTAATTAAATATTCATTTCATATGTTAAATATATAAGGCTGTGTTTGATAGCTAAGGTGGAATTTTGGTGGAAATAAAATGAATTCTAGGGAATTGATTTCCATGGAATTGAATGTTTTACGTGTTTAATTGATTTAATTTTCTAGGTGGAAAAAGTAAGAAATTTTTTAATTTTTGTTGTTTGATTAACATTATTTTTCATGACAAATAAAACAAAATTTAGCTATTTTAATAAAAAATAATAATTTCACACATTCGTACTTAATAATAATAATAATGTTAATTTTTGGCAAAAAAAAAAATCAATTAACAACAACAAAAATGATCAAACTTGACGAAAATGATTTACAATTTTGCCAGAAAAATAACTCCTAATAGTTGGATGAGAAAAACAATTCAGTGAAATCATGGAATTCAAGTGCGTGAATTAAGACCATGGAAAATGGATTGCCTAGAAAGTGAAAGCTATCAAACACATTAACGGACTGTTCTTTTACGCAATGATTACAATTTATAAACAACACAATTTTTCAAACTACTTTTTAACCACACATATTTCCTCTCTCCAATTTTCAATTACATATCTACCTAAAAACTACCAAAATAAACAAAACAAAAAAAAAGGGCTGCATTAGCAGCCGAACACATTGTAAAGTTGGAACTTGGCATGGAAAATACCATTTTTCATGAAAAAGAAAAGGAATCAAACACTGCCTAAATTTAATATATGTGAATAACAAATGATTGTGTATCGCACGGATGTAATACTAGTAATAATAAAGACCACAAAATGAATTACTTAATATCAGAAACAGCTTTTAACACTTCGAAGTTTTTGTCAAGCGGCCTCTAAGAGTTATTCAACATTACCCGTTAATAGCCAATTATCTCACTCGAAAGCTCTCCCATTCTTGATGAAACCTGCATCCTCTGTTTTCGTCATGATCTTCAAATCCATTATTCGCAGTTTTCGGGGTTTTGCCTTTAGGTAAAGGGAAATTCAATTAATTACCAATAAATATATAAATATATATTAAATAAAAAAAATTGTTAATAATGTAATCTATAAACAAACCAGTTTGAGCTTCCAGGAAATTATCATGAAGACGCTTCTTAGCTGAAGTCTGATTGTGAGAAACATAACAATTTTGAACATCTCCATTATGAAGAACTCCAAGGTCGATCCTCCCATGATCTAGAAATAATAATAATAATCATCATCATCATCCTTAGCCTCTGTTCAGATCTTATTTAAAGATCATAAACTGGTTTTTTTTTTTTTTTTGAATTTCGGGGTAAAACTGGTTAAAAATTGGAGACAGAAAAAATATGTAATTAAAAAGTAGTTTGAAAAATTATACTACCAAATAGTGGCTTAGTTGCATAGACAAAAATGCCAAACTACCTAGAAACGAACAATTTTCTATTGTTGTTCAATTTAACGTACCAAACATGTCAATAATTGAGATAATAAGTTAGTTTTACCGTTAAATGGATCGGTTTCTTGTGGGGGAATATTCAATCTCACCCATTCATCCACAGTATCCTTCCATTTTCTGTCATATCAAACACAATTTTTTCGATTAAAATGATCATACAAATGAATGCAATGTCACCTTAATTTGTTCATTTACAAAACAAAACAAACCTGATAAGAATCTTCACCAGTCTACGTACATCGTTCGACGAATGTTTTCGCAGTCGAGTTGCATGTCTTCCTATATCAGTTTCCTTAAAATAAAAAGTGCATAAATAAAATAAATAAAAGAAAATTCCAACCTTTCAAATTCAAACTTAAAAATGAATTTCTTCAATTATATTTACCTTGAGGGTTTTGAAAGTAATCTTCATGTCAACTAGTCTTTGAAGCAGTTCAACCAAACAACCCTCGGACTAAAAATTTCAGTTACAAGAAAGAAAATGTTGAATCCCATCGTTAGTACTGCGTACTATACGTGCACTAATAATTAAATGAAAACTCGAGAATATAAACGAAACCTGAGTCGAGTCATCCAAAAGATTCTTGATTTCAAGAATTTTCTTCCGAAGATCATCTTCTTCATTCATATCCACCATCTTCTCTGCTTGTAATTCTTGTATATTTTCAGTTTCTTTACCTTCTGATCCGTTGAAAACACAGTTACTACACCTCGAAAATGGGGGTGCATAAAGCCTTTGGATGATCCCATCTCTTCTGTTCTTCAACTCTTTTTCATGATCTGCACATGCCACAGTGATTGCCATATCCATCACTCTCCAAACATCAAGCCCTGAATCCTCCATAAATGAACGAAACATCTCCAAATCCATTTCAGAATTCTAAGAATTTTCTTAATTAGTCCAAGATTTATTCTTGAATTTTCCTGAAAAGGCTCGTATTTTTTAAGAACAAAAAATTAGTTTTTGGTGTCTTTTAATAGAGGGAAGTATGGTGAGTTTTTGGGTGTATCATGTATGTATCTATGTCGGAACTCGGAAGTAAGAGTCAAATTTTAGTGCTAGATTCAATGTGGGTTTTGTAACTTTGGGACATCTAACAAGAAATGACCCTAGTGTCCATGCCTTAGCTACTATATTTCATCGTCAAGTTATCCGTTAGTTGAGTCGATAACCTTGATGACACTCAATATATAATTGAGTCGATGGACTGGTCGAATTTGTAAATACTTTTATATTCGAGTACGTACGGTCAAATGAAATGAAAAGATAAGACTAGAGCACGGAGATAAAGTAGGGAGCATTTGTTGGATTATTCTTTCCAAATTCCGGAAAAAGTGGCCTTTTTAGAGCACAAATGATATTGCAATGAAGTCAAAAGTTGATGAGGGTGAGGGGGGCCTATTTCATAATTTTGACTCTTGAATATCAATTCATAAAAAAAAAAAAAAAAAAGTGTAGCCCACACCCTGAGGGCCCGAACCGACCACGCCCAAGGCCATTGGTTCGGGAAGGTAAATCCAGGTTATGCCTCCAAGGAGCTAGGGTGGAAGGGCTTATGGTAAGCATGAGAAACGCTCAATAACTCCCGCTTGCCACAAGGGCAATTTCACCTTGCGGGGAATCGAACCAAGCACACAGCTGCACTGAGCACTTACCACCCATCCCCTTTGCCACTTGGAGATATGCCCTGGGGGCTTGAATATCAATTCATGTTCTTATATTTTTGTGCAATGAAGCCAAAAGTTGATGAAGGGCCCTATTTCTTAATTTTGACTCTTGAATCTCGATCCATGTTCTTACATTTTTGTGAAAGAAAAAAGAAATGTGAAAAAGTAGCAGACCTTATCCTGATGCTGCGTTCCCAAATATTTTTTTCTCTGTTTGTTAAACTTATATTTGTAAATAAAATATTTCTTCATATTTTCCTCAAACAAGTTTTTATTCACACATATTTTCTCAAACCACTTTTAATCACAAACTTTATCTTAAAACCTAGTGTAGCGCCGAACAAAGTCTATATGATAAATAAAGTTCATGAATCATTACTGATAAGAAAAAATAATATCTTTAATATTATTCTTGTTATCTTTTGTAATCTTTGTATATCTCATTTATCACTTTGTATCTCTTTAGGATTCTTGTATAGCAAACCAGATATGGCAGGAGTTCTCCCTTGTATTATAAATTCTGTTATCACCATTGTTGAGTAAGTGCTACTCACTTTGGGCCTAAATTGGTTTAGCCCACATACATGGCCTAGAATTAGACCATTATATAAGTTGGTGGTATCAAATTGGTGATAATAATCTTGGTAGTTCCACAACAACACAATTGACGGTTTCTCCTCTTTAGCTCCCTTTGGGAGGCGTTTTTGATTAAGAGTTCGGACAAGATTGCTTAGTGATGTTCATTTGTAATTCCCTTTTGTGATCTCTTTTCTTGATGATTAGAGTATCTTTTCTTTGTGGTTTCTCCAATTTCTTCGTGTTTGGAGTGGTTTTACGATATGTGTAAAACATAGTTTAGATGGAGAGTAATCTTTGTGAAATCCCTGTGTTGTATGGTAGTGGATAGAATTAGTGATTCTTGGAGATCATTTTGGTATTCTTGGTGTTGATCTTGAAAATGTAATGAACTTCTTGATGTGCTTAATGGATTTGAGCGTAAATCCAAGTTTGATGGATTGCTTAACGGGGGATGTAGATGATTCTTGAATTATCGAACCTCCGGGGCCTTTGGTCGAAAAATCTTGGCGTTCATGTATTTTTACACTTAATTATTTTTGTTCTTGATCACGTATCGATCCTAACAGTGGTATCAGAGCCTTGTGATTTGAATTTAGAGCTTTGTGTTGGGCCAAGAATCAGTTGAATTTTGCGATTGAAATCAATTTCAAAATTGGCGAGAAAAGGGCCACTACCAAGTTTGGCAAAACAAAGGAAATACTGACAAGAAATCTGAGACGACAGGAAAATTGGAACCAAGAATATTGAGAGAACCGGCTGGAAGTAAAATCAAGAAATTTGGGAAGATAGCCACAGCCATGAAGTACAAAACGTCAAACCAATCGTAGAAGGCACTGACCGAAGGAAGAATCTGACTGGAAATTGACGGAGGAACACGCGACTAACCGGAACCAAAAATGGGAGAAAGAAGGAGCTCACTGAACGAAATTGCAAGAAGGAAGTCATAACTGTGGCAATCAACGGCAGTCCCAGGCGGAGTCGGAGAGAGGCTACGATCTACAAATTAAGTCCACAGGTACGTTCGTGAGGCCAAGGTGGAGTCTCTGCAGGTGGAGAGTTGCAGACTTCGGAGCGAAAGCTGCGATTTGGCCGGAAAAGGTAATCTTGACCGGAAGTTCAAATCAAAATTTCGACCAAACGAAAATTCAGATCAAGAAACGGTCACCACCGTTGAACTTGCGAGGATGAGGAGATGCTTCCATAGTTTCTTGGCATGTTTTTGTGGCGGCCGGAGGTGGTCCGGCAGTAGCGCCGGCGTCTTTCCGACGAAATTCCGGCGAGCACATTTTTGGGCAGTTTCATCATCTCGACTTGCTGAGTCCATTTCCTCAATCTGTTTTGCAAGATTCCAAGCACATATATACGAACATGAATTGTTCGCTCGGTGATAGTCCTAAACCCTAACGTTTTCTTGCTTTACGGATTAGCTACCTTGCCGGTAGTAACTTGTTTGATTAATTATTTTGAAAATAATCACCTTGTCGGTGACAACCTGTTTTGCGAGCTATGTTCGATATTGATATGTCTTAATTGCTTTGGATTTGTGATCATTGACTTTAGTTGGGTAAAATTCGATAATTCTCGTATATTGTGATTGATCACTTTATTGAAACCCTAGCTTAATGGACTTCAAATGAGACCTACCTAGTAAATAGTGACTTAGAATTAAGGAATAACATTTTCTTTTGTGATTTTGATTGTTTCTTAATTTAGGTTTTATTTGATTGTGCATTTGTGCCATAATCTGTTATATTTGAAATACTTGGTTGAGTCGCTACTTGGTATATTTGTTTTGTTAAGCTTTGTTTCAAATATGACTACACATTGCACGAATTTGGGGGTTTTCGATGTGAATTATGATTTTTGGTTTGACAACACAAAATGAGGCTGACTGGTAAAATTGAGCATAAGATCATGATAATAATTGAGGGTGATCTTTTAACTTGTAAGGGGTTATGAGAATTGGTGTATTTGTTACCACTGCTTATGTGATTAGAGATGTTGATTCCTCTATTTCTTTTACTAACACAAATGACATGCTTTGTGGTGATGAAAGGACTGTTATTGGAGACTTTGTTTCGTATGTACCTTTCTGTGATAAATGCGAATTATGTGTAGACTGTATGTCTTATATGCATTTATGTGGTCATTGTGTGTTTGGTAAGTTTCATAGAAGACATGCTTGAAAAGACTATATGTCTAATGTGGTTTTATGTGATTGTCGTGTGCTTTGTAAACAACGGCGTGTTTCTTTTACTTCAGTTATTTGTGATACTACTCATGATATATTGCATGATAAATGTGTTGATCATTTTTTGCTTTAGACTTTTGGTTGTGCTTTAGAATCCAAAAGTGTGGTTAGATCATGGAGTAGTATGATCACGGTTAATGGGGCTGATATGTCATGTTTAGGAAATGATTTTTGGTGCAATTGAGAGAAAAACAGCAAGATATGCTAGTTATCAGTTGCATGTAGAGTTAGATATAGTGAGATTACCATACCCAAGCCTAGGATACCTCGAGTGAGGTGGAGACTCCATATTCAGCGTCCTGAAGTTAAATATAGTGGTGAGAGAGTGATAGGAAAACACCTATTATATCATATTCTTGTGTTGACTGGTATTTGACTAGTATGGTAATTGATGAGACTGTGGATGAACAATCAATAGAGTGGATAAGCAATGATAGGAGACATGAGTTTTCTTGTTATGAATTAAAAGAGGATACCACTCAGAATGAACTTTTAAGATTATTGGATACATAGGTACACACATAGAAGGTGGTGAAGGTTATATGAAAATTTTTGTTTGTGGTTTTGTTGGTCGCAACAACTTAAACAACCTGATGTGAAATTACATTTTTTTATAAAAGTTTTTATATTTTAACCTCTTGATTTTTTGAAGATAAATGAAAATTCGTAAATGTGTGTCTTTTGTCTTAAAAGGTTCTTATATGACTTAAAAGTTGCTTTGGTTGTGGTATAAATGACTTGATTTGTTTGTTCTTATTATTGGCTTTTGATGCAATAAGTTTGATCATTGCTTGTATATCATCTTGTTGAAATAGTAGTAACTTGGTGTTCTTATTAGTGTATATTGATGATATTGCTTTTGATTGATTCATTGTTGATACTTATAATGAGAGTTTTGAAATATGTACATTGATCTGAGGAAATATGATATGAATCTTGTGTTTAAGTGCTATACACAATGTGATATTGTGAGAATTTATAGATGTATGTTATGCATGAGATATTGGTAATTGGATGTTATCCTCCTATGTGTTTTCACCTCGTGTGATAGTTATGTGAGTTCGAAATCACATATTTTTTGCACATAGTTCTTTTATCCATGATCGAGTCTGAGTATATTGGCACCAGATGAGTCATTAAATGATCTTTGATATTTAATGTCTTCTAAATAAACATTGTGGTTTTATTGGTCATATGATTATACTCTTTGACGGTTAGCATGTTATACATTTTATGAAAAATCTAGTTTTTCACGGTTGCACTATACATAGAGAAAATTTGATACATTTTGTTTAAGGTGTCACATGTGAAGGAAATTTTGAATAAATGTACATTTTATTTGAGATGTGTCACAGGGTGAATAAAACCTATATAAATGTTTTTATCAATTATTTCCTCAAATATGGTACTAAATTCATAACTTGTTTTTCAGGTGTGTGAGAGCAAGATGATATTAAGTTGGTTGCTCAAATTCACTATTAGTGCACTCAAGTTCGTAGCAAGGTGGAGATTGTTGAGTAAGTGCTACTCACTTTGGGCCTAAATTGGTTTAGCCCACATACATGGCCTAGAATTAGACGATTATATAAGTTGGTGATATCAAATTAGTGATAATAATCTTGGTGGTTCCACAACAACACAATTGACGGTTTCTCCTCTTTAGCTCCCTTTGGGAGACATTTTTTATTAAGGGTTCGGACAAGATTGTTTAGTGATGTCCATTTGTAATTCCCTTTTGTGATCTCTTTTCTTGATGATTAGAGTATCTTTTCTTTGTGGTTTCTCCAGTTTCTTCGTGTTTGGAGTGGTTTTACGATATGTGTAAAACATAGTTTAGATGGAGAGTAATCTTTGTGAAATCCGTGTGTTGTATGGTAGTGGATAGAATTAGTGATTCTTGGAGATCATTTTATGTTCTTGGTGTTGATCTTGAAAATGTAATGAACTTCTTGATGTGCTTAGTGGATTTGAGCGTAAATCCAAGTTTGATGGATTGCTCAACGGGGGATGTAGATGATTCTTGCATTATCGAACCTCCGGGGCCTTTGGCCGAAAAATCTTGGCGTTCATGTATTTTTACACTTAATTATTTTTGTTCTTGATCACGTATCGATCCTAACAACCATGAATATGAATATACAATTTTCATACGGTATCACAGCAATAACACTCAAACGAGTCCAGGAGATCCACGAGAAGATCTTCCTTCTTCTTTCGATTTCTTCCCCAGCAGCCTGCCACCAATTCCAGCAGTCCCACATGAACTCCAGGCTCCTTCATCGTCCACTTCTTTAATCCCAGCAATCTCCTCCTGATTAATTTCCCTCCTTTCTTTATCTCACTTTATCAACACTCCCATGGCCGATCTCAGTGCAGCAACTGTCGCCCAAAAAACTCTCTTCAGGCCAATACATCATCCAACTATCCTTCATAGCAAATTCAATTCCAAACTCTCCTTATTGGATATGATCTCATGGGCTACGTTGATGGTACAAATCTGTGCCCATCAGCCACGTTGAAAACCTCAAACAATACAGATCTGACAGTTCTCCCAATCTCTACACCTAATCCAGCCTTCTCTTTCTGGGTTCGTTAGGATCATTACTCAACGACATTTGTTAAGTGCATTTTTATACACTTTTATACCTTTAAACTAGCATATTTTTGAATATCTTGAGCAAATATCTACTAATTTATGCATATTTTGTGTTTAAATAGGTTAATGTCCAAGTTTGAGGCCAAGAATCACAAAAGGAGTGAAGATTTTGCTGATATTCCAAGTTTGGGAACCATTTTGTCACTTCTGGGAAGTCTTGGACGAGCTACGCAATTAAATGAGGCACCAAATTGAAAGATTTCAAAATTTAAAGGACCTAAAGTGCAATTTTAGAAGGACCTATTTGAAAAAAAAAAATCTGAAAAGTTGGGGACTAAATTGCTCGAGATTAAAAGATGGAGGACTTGATGACAATTACGGAAGGGACTAAGCTGCAAAATCATCCTCCACCTAAGCCACGCGAACTAGGGATGGCAAAAAAACCCGAACGACCCGAAACTCGGAGGACTCTAAACGACCCGCCCCGTCGGGTCCGCGGGGCGGGTTTTTCGCCCCGAACAGCTTTTCGAGGCGGGTTCAGGGCGGCCCCGCCCCATGACCCGATGATTTTTTTTTTTTTTTTGGAATGAGAAACTAAAATTAAATTTAATGAGGTATAGAAGAATTGAACCTTTGTGGTATTTAAGAGTATGAGAATATATAACTACTATACCATTATGTTGTTTATTGATTTTTTCCCCCTTCAAATATACATATTATGTTTAAGTTAAAACTTAAAAACTCTAACTAGTTCGACTCCTAAGTTTTTCACCTAAAATTTTATTACCAATTTTAAAAAAAATAAATAAATAAAAATTCGGGTCATTTGGCGGGGCGGGACCGCGACCCGCCCCGACCTGCCCCGCGAACAGTCGCGGGGCGGAGTTCCCCCATATCGGGTTCGGGGCGGGGCGGGTCGACCCCGAACCCGACCCATTGTCATTCCTAACGCGAACGCGTGGCTTGAACCGAGCTGCTCGCGCGAACCACGGCTCGAAACGGACCCGAGGCTAAAGTTGGACTCGGAATTGAACTGCGCGATCGCGCGAGGTTTACCGCGAGCGATCGCGCGGTTATAAAAAAAAAAATTCCGGGCCGGACTGGGTCAACCCGGCCGACTCGGTTCGGCCCATATGCTAAATTTCATGGATCTAGTGCGTTTTTAGGGTTTTTTGGGTGATTTTTTGGGGGTTTAAATAGAAAAAATCCTCATTCAATGCCCATTTTTCAATTTTTCTTAACATTTACTCATTCAATGCAATTTTCAAGTAATGTTTTTATGATTTAGTAATGTTTTCTTATATTTAAGTATTTTGTTGTTATTTAAACTTTTGAGTGTTGTTATTTTCTCACATTTTCATCAAGAATGTCATTTATTTCTTGTGCATTTAATGTTTTGTGCTTGGGTTGTTGAATACATTAATGGTTGATGAAGAATTTGTATTGAAGTGAAGAAATCTTGGGTTTTTACTTCAAGAACTATTCAAAGAGGGGGAGTTTTCTTTATTCTCTTGTTTTTAATCTTTATGTTGAGTATTATTCATATGTTTATGTTGTTTGTTAAATGTTGTTAGTTTATTATGGGTTAATATTATTGTGTTGGAATTGTTGACTAGTTTATTTTTAATTAAGTGTTTTAGGTTGTTTATGGATGTTGGGAATTTATGTTTATGTTTTTGTGATTAGGAATGTTGATTTATGTTTATGTAATCTTAAAATATTGGCAATATTTTGTATTGTATTTGCAAGTTAGTATACATGTTAGGTTTAATTTAGAGTTTCCCATGTAATTTGGTTAATTGATTGACTACCACTATTTGATTTGTGAAAGAAGAAATTAGTGTAGTTATAAAAACTAAATACACCTTGTCTCATATTTTCTAGTTTAGTTAGTACCAAATTCTTGTTGTTATTAGTTTACTTTGGTTAATTAGTTTTAATTCTAGCTTTTACATATTGTTGTTCATTTGCTTTAATTAACTAGTTTTGTTATGTCGCCATGTTTTAATTTTATGATAGTTAGTATTCACCATCAAACCAACTTTTTATATTACTTGACTTTTCTCTTAAAATGAAATCAATAATTTTAGTTACAAATCAATCAATCATCCTGGGTACGATAACCCGAACTTCTCTAGTCCACTTTACTACTTGAATGCGAAATCGTGCACTTGCGGTATACGATTTTAGCGAACACAATTATTTGGCTCCCTCTCTCCTACCATTGTTCCATTTGTTGGTAGTTGCAAATCCTCATAGGATGCCTGGGCAACACACTCTAATACCTATGCCAAACCATCTCGTGGAAGAATTACGCAGCTCAAAACCCAACTATCTAGTTTAACCAAAGGTAGCCAATCTATAACTGAATATCTACAATTGGTTAAAGGAAAAGCCAATGAACTTGCACTCACAAGTGCACATGTCCACTCCGAGGATCTCATGGTGAAAATTCTCGATGGCCTTTCCTGAAGAATATAATGTCATTGTTGTAGCCATCAAAGCTCATGATACACCCATCTTGTTTGACGAGTTACATGAAAAACTCATCAATTTTTGAGTCTCTTATTTATCAAAAGCAGAAGAACCAACATACAAAATCAACCCACTCAAATCTCAAACTCGGACACTGCCCCACCCTCTTTCGACCCTATTGTGGCTACTGTCAACTTTGCTCTCAACAAGTGCATTGTAACACCCCAGGCCAGGAAAGTTTAAAAGAAATGATAGGTACTACTCATACCAACAAGGTGCACCTTCTTTTTCGGAAGTCCATCGTTAGAAACTCCATAGTTAAGCGTGCTTTCTTTGGATAAATTCTGGGATGGGTCATGATAAGTGTGCTTTACACACTTATTTAGTTCCTAAATTAGCACTTTAATTGACAAATTGAGCAAATATCTACTTATATATTGTGTTTATCTTGTACAATTAGGTACAACCTCAATTGGAAAGCAAATGGACAAGATTGGAGTGCAATCAGGCTTAAAGAGGAGCAAATTTGAAGTTCAAGGACCAAATTGAAAGAAATCAAAAGTTGAAGGACCAAAAGTGCAATTTTTGAAGAACATGAGCTGGAAATGAAGAGGAGAACGTGGGAGATGCTGTAAAGTGAAAAGGAGAAGACAGGAAAGCATGGCAATGGCAAAAGAATAGACAAGGAGAGTGGGGAGCAGATGGAAAAGCTGGAAAAGTGAAGAAAGCATGGGCAGCTTGGTGGATGAGTGGGGCACGCTGGAGATTCAGAGATATACATATACATATACAGAGGCAGAGAGAAGGAGGGAGGATTACTGCTGGTGACAGCAGCAGTGGGAGCCAAGTAAAGGGGAGAACTGCAGGAAAAACCAGGGGGTTGAATTGCAGGGCGCACTGCTGGAGGGAAGGAAGCCGCTACTGCTTCTGCCTGAAAGTGGGAGCTGCTGCCTGGTTCAACTGCAAGGCTAGAGGCTGGTGACAGCAGCCTTGGAATCAACCAGCTGGAGTTAGGAGTAAATAGATAGGAAAATACACTGCTGGGGGCTGGACTGCTCACGCTGCTGGGAGACTGAAGAAGGGCTGCTGGTGAACAAGTTGGTGACTGCAACTGTCTGGTGCTGTTGGGAGGAAGCTGCTGCTGCTACTTTAAGCTGGTTGTTGCTGCTGCCATTTTGCTAGGTGAAACAGGGGGCTGAAAACGAGAAGCAAACTGAGACAAGGACTGAAGTTGCTGAGTGATTGGATGTTGCTGCTGGAGCTGTTTTGCTGCTGGAGGGAAGAAAACTACTGCTGCTGATTGCTGGAACGCTGCTGGTATTGCTGCTGGAGCTGTTTTGCTGCTGAAACCAGTTGCTGGTGCTGAAACTGAATGCTGCTGTGCTGCTGAATGCTGCTGTGCTGCTGAAAGCTGGACTGCTGGAAATGCTGCTGTGCTGCTGAATGCTACTGCTGAAAGCTGGATTGCTGGAATTAATTGCTGTGCTGATGCTAGAACTGGAAGCTGCCTGTGAGCACAAAGTGATCTGCTGTGCTGCTGAATATTACTGCTGAAAGCTGGATTGCTGGAATTAATTGCTGTTGCTACTGCTGGAAAGGAAACTGGAGACTGCTATTAACTGGAACGAGTCTGAGGTGCACTGATTTCAGTTGCGGCTGGACACAAGGCTGCAACAAGAAGTTGCAATGAACCAGGTTGCGGCTGGACGCAATTCAAGCGGCGATGCAATTCTGATTTCAACATTCAAACTCCGGGTTTTAATTTTATCATCTATCGCTTTTTCTTCCAATATGTTTAGCTAAATTTTAATGTTGGGATTTATGGAATGAATTTAACCTAGCTTGGATTAATTTTAATATTTGCTATTTGATTAAATGCTTATTTCATGTGTGTTTGTTATTGAGATTATTACATGTGTTTGCTTGATCACCAAATATGTGTTTTGTGAAGTGTATGATAATCGAGAGATATTATGCATTTTAGACCAAATAACAAATGCTCTAGGTTCTTGTTAAGGATAGAGATATACCTTAAACCCTAGATGATCCATTGAGCTATTTTCACAAAGAGTTAATGCAATTGATTGAGCCTTAATCGACATAGAGATATAGTAGGTTAGACCAATTGATTAGGGTTGATTTCACTCGAGAGAGGTAATTGGCTAAACTTGGAAAATCGGGTCTAACATTGTAAATGAGTAATTTATTAATTTGCATGTTGAGAAATTAATTAGGCGACGGTTAAATGAAACCATGAATCCCAACCACGTTTTATCTTTTCATTTTCCTTATTTTAATTTGGTTTAAAATTAGTTTCTTTAATTTAGAATTTCTAAAAATCCATCTTTTAATTGTGTGTTTCCTTTTGTTGTTAGAATTAAATTAATTAAAGTTGTATAATTTAAAGTAAACATTCCTCATGGGATCGACAACCCGGACTCAAAAAGTCCACTTTATTACTTGTACGCGACCCGTGCGCTTGCGGTACACTATTTTGAGCGAACAAGTTTTTGGCGCCGTTGCCGGGGAATGTTTTTACTTTGATTATTACTTTAGTTAATTTTAGTTTTAACAATTTGTAATTATTTTTCTTTTATGTTTTATTTTGTTATCTTTGGTTAACCACTACAATTCTAATCTCTCTTGTGTTTGGTTTTCTTTCTATGCATATTTGATTCTAACATTGGCAAAATAGGAAAGCAATTGCAATGAACAATCTCAACATGAGTGATGAATACACGCTTGAAGAATATTCAAGTTGTGAAATTTGTTACAAGATGCATTGTAATGGACAATGCTTGTTTTCGGGCAATAGTTTGATTACGTCGAAACTTATTGGGTTTAGACAATATTTGAAATGCCGAAAACAAGCAATTGATACATTGGATGTGAGTTACATGCTCTTGGGGGATTGTGTACCAGATGATTGGGATGAGGACATCACTCTTGTAGGAGATGGTCCTCCATTATTGAATGAGAAGGTACTTGCAAAGTATTACAATGAGCTTGCCAATTTGGATGAAGAAGATATGCTTATGGGGGATGCCATGTATTGGGAAGAATTTCGAATGTGGGGGTATAATCCACTCTTGGGGATTAATAGGAAAAACTTGCAATTGCCCATTGATTCAAATTTTAGATCGGTCATTCAATCTGAGGAGACATCAACTAATGGAGATGAACTTGAAGAGAATGATAATTTAATCACAAAAGAATCACTCGGAGAAGTGGCAATTAATGAGAAAGAGATCAAATCAAATTCTCTCAACTTCATTAATTGTCCAATAATAGAATTTGTGATTAAGCCACTTGAGGAGGAGCAAGTCTACATTGTTGAGTTTGAATTGGATAGAATAGGAAAGTCCCATGACATTGGAAGGGGCAAGGTGCAAGTATTTCGAATCAATGAAGAGTGGGGCAAAGCCAAAAGAAGCAAAATGGGGAAGGCATCAAAAGCTATATTTAGAGTGCCATGAAGTACTTATGCGGAGAGTCGAGCTAATGACTTTAAAATAAGCGCTTAATGGGAGGCAACCCATTCTCTATCCTTTACTTGCTTTATTTTTATCTTTTTTGCATTTTATTTACTTTCTTGCAAATAAGTTGGTTGGGCCAAGTCTCTATCTTCTACATTTATTTTCCTCAAGTTGGGTTGTGTGAAATAGCTCCAATGCATTCTCATTTAATTCTAGCATGCACTCATATCAAACTTTCAAAGACAAATATTTGCTTAAAACTCATTTTTAAATCACTTGGTTCATATTGTCTTTTATCTTCAAGTGTGATTTAATATTGATGTGGATGGGCAAATTGTATTGGATTTATGAGTTAGAATTGAGATGTTGAATGTGATTTAAGTTTTTGGGTCATTCACCACTTAATATCCACTCTTTTCTTGTGTTTTCATAGGATGCTCACAAAGTGTTCGATGAAATGCCTCATTGGAGAAATTTGTGTTCAATTGATTGGAGGTTTCAACACAAGTTTGGGGGTGAATTGTTGGTGATTGCAATGAGAGTTTCACATGCCCAAGACTACTTATGAGTGCCCCCCACCACTTCTTGGGATGTCTAGTAACTTCTTTCCTCTTACTTTGATTTTATTTTACACATTGAGGACAATGTGCATTTCAAGTTTGGGGGTGATTTCCTATTGTGTATTGACATGTTAGATAGCCTTGCCGTGGCCAGGATTACTTAGATGTTTAAAATTGTTATTGATTCATGATTTATGACCAATATGCTACTTGTGTCTACTTTTACAAAATGTTTATCCATGCAAGATCTAATTATCTTAAGCACAATAGTCACAATCGATTGTTGGTGAAGTTTGGGAATTGTTGAAGGGTGAAGAAGTTAATGGAGTAGAAGAACTAGGTTGTGAGCTTGTATTGTTAATTTTTATCAACCTATCAAATATTTCCTAATGCTCTAAATCTCTTGATCCTATTGTAAGACAAGTTTGGGGGTGGTCGACCCGGTAAAGGAGACGGTCTAGACGTGTGGTGATTCCATGCATGTTGGAAATAAATTTTGTGTGGAGTGTATTTCGCCAAGTATAAGCTAAGTAATGACCGTATGCTAAAGTTCTAGCCCATTTTAATTTTTTGCATTGCATTGCCCCTATCTCGAAGCCTTTTTGACTCGAGTAATTAAGCCCGTAGGAGTATCTTGAAACTTGGTGCCTTAAGTTTGAAACTTGGGAGTCATCGGCCGAAAGCTCGCTACATGGGTCAATTAGAAAGCTTAATGAGTAGGGTACTCACACACACATGAAAAAAAAAAAAAAAAATTCACATTATCATTGCATTTGCTTAATAAGTCTATCCCACTTCGTAGCCTTTTTGACTCGAGTTAATAAGTCCGTAGGGGTATTTTGAAACCTGGTACCCTTTGATCTTAAAACAATCGAGGAGTTTCCGACCTAAAGTTCGCTACATGGGTCAATTAGAAAGCTTAAGGGAGTGGGGAAGACACGAGCATTCATCACGCTAGTTGTTAGAAATCATGCATTTGTACTTGCATAAGGGCTTAGATGAATAGTGAGTTTGAATTGCTTAGTATAAACTTGAATGTCGAAGCACTCATTAGTGGAGAGTCACTGCATTTCTAGGTTGTCGAGATTGTCGGTAAAACACACCCAAACTAGAGTGTAAAAAGAAAAGAGTGATTTGAGAGTACTCTCTAGAATTGCATCCCGGGAGAAGAAAGAAAAATATTTGTTGGGGGATGAATGTCACGAGTGGGAAAGAAAAAAAAAAGAATTGACCACTAACGGTGGGTAGTTTTGACTTGAAACTTCTTTACTCATCAACATTCTCGAAACTTAATTGACAATTGAAAGTGACTATGCACACACACAACGATCGAACATTGGATTAGCTTAACTTCTTTTTTGTAGCATTATTTGGAATCATACTTTTGAATTGGTTAAACAATTTTGTACTCATGAGTAATTTGCAAGTTATCTAACATTGTTGATCTATATCCCATGTTACTTGATTGCACTAGTAGATAATTTTGCTCGAGACGAGCAAAAGCTCAAGTTTGGGGGTGTGATAAGTGTGCTTTACACACTTATTTAGTTCCTAAATTAACACTTTAATTGACAAATTGAGCAAATATCTACTTATATATTGTGTTTATCTTGTACAATTAGGTACAACCTCAATTGGAAAGCAAATGGACAAGATTGGAGTGCAATCAGGCTTAAAGAGGAGCAAATTTGAAGTTCAAGGACCAAATTGAAAGAAATCAAAAGTTGAAGGACCAAAAGTGCAATTTTTGAAGAACATGAGCTGGAAATGAAGAGGAGAACGTGGGAGATGCTGTAAAGTGAAAAGGAGAAGACAGGAAAGCATGGCAATGGCAAAAGAATAGACAAGGAGAGTGGGGAGCAGATGGAAAAGCTGGAAAAGTGAAGAAAGCATGGGCAGCTTGGTGGATGAGTGGGGCACGCTGGAGATTCAGAGATATACATATACATATACAGAGGCAGAGAGAAGGAGGGAGGATTACTGCTGGTGACAGCAGCAGTGGGAGCCAAGTAAAGGGGAGAACTGCAGGAAAAACCAGGGGGTTGAATTGCAGGGCGCACTGCTGGAGGGAAGGAAGCCGCTACTGCTTCTGCCTGAAAGTGGGAGCTGCTGCCTGGTTCAACTGCAAGGCTAGAGGCTGGTGACAGCAGCCTTGAAATCAACCAGCTGGAGTTAGGAGTAAATAGATAGGAAAATACACTGCTGGGGGCTGGACTGCTCACGCTGCTGGGAGACTGAAGAAGGGCTGCTGGTGAACAAGTTGGTGACTGCAACTGTCTGGTGCTGTTGGGAGGAAGCTGCTGCTGCTACTTTAAGCTGGTTGTTGCTGCTGCCATTTTGCTAGGTGAAACAGGGGGCTGAAAACGAGAAGCAAACTGAGACAAGGACTGAAGTTGCTGAGTGATTGGATGTTGCTGCTGGAGCTGTTTTGCTGCTGGAGGGAAGAAAACTACTGCTGCTGATTGCTGGAACGCTGCTGGTATTGCTGCTGGAGCTGTTTTGCTGCTGAAACCAGTTGCTGGTGCTGAAACTGAATGCTGCTGTGCTGCTGAATGCTGCTGTGCTGCTGAAAGCTGGACTGCTGGAAATGCTGCTGTGCTGCTGAATGCTACTGCTGAAAGCTGGATTGCTGGAATTAATTGCTGTGCTGATGCTAGAACTGGAAGCTGCCTGTGAGCACAAAGTGATCTGCTGTGCTGCTGAATATTACTGCTGAAAGCTGGATTGCTGGAATTAATTGCTGTTGCTACTGCTGGAAAGGAAACTGGAGACTGCTATTAACTGGAACGAGTCTGAGGTGCACTGATTTCAGTTGCGGCTGGACACAAGGCTGCAACAAGAAGTTGCAATGAACCAGGTTGCGGCTGGACGCAATTCAAGCGGCGATGCAATTCTGATTTCAACATTCAAACTCCGGGTTTTAATTTTATCATCTATCGCTTTTTCTTCCAATATGTTTAGCTAAATTTTAATGTTGGGATTTATGGAATGAATTTAACCTAGCTTGGATTAATTTTAATATTTGCTATTTGATTAAATGCTTATTTCATGTGTGTTTGTTATTGAGATTATTACATGTGTTTGCTTGATCACCAAATATGTGTTTTGTGAAGTGTATGATAATCGAGAGATATTATGCATTTTAGACCAAATAACAAATGCTCTAGGTTCTTGTTAAGGATAGAGATATACCTTAAACCCTAGATGATCCATTGAGCTATTTTCACAAAGAGTTAATGCAATTGATTGAGCCTTAATCGACATAGAGATATAGTAGGTTAGACCAATTGATTAGGGTTGATTTCACTCGAGAGAGGTAATTGGCTAAACTTGGAAAATCGGGTCTAACATTGTAAATGAGTAATTTATTAATTTGCATGTTGAGAAATTAATTAGGCGACGGTTAAATGAAACCATGAATCCCAACCACGTTTTATCTTTCATTTTCCTTATTTTAATTTGGTTTAAAATTAGTTTCTTTAATTTAGAATTTCTAAAAATCCATCTTTTAATTGTGTGTTTCCTTTTGTTGTTAGAATTAAATTAATTAAAGTTGTATAATTTAAAGTAAACATTTCTCGTGGGATCGACAACCCGTACACTATTTTGAGCGAATAGGTCACCTCCTGGGAAGTTTTCTCGGGGAGCATGCGAGTGAGGACAAAGCATGTTGAAAAGACTCGTATTGGTACAGTGGGGATAGTACGCCGTCATCTAATGGCCAGGACAGCCCGTTAAGTGAGACCCGGGTCGTTACAAATGGTATCATAGCCGGCCGCCAGCCAGAAAATCGGGAACTAAGTGCTTCGCCATAGGGCGGGAGCCACCTCTAGAATTCCAACGCCTGGCAACAGATCCTCAGATGGATTAAGCGCGAAGAGGACGTTGCGAGTCTAACGGGGGGTGATTGTAATACCCCAGGCCAGGAAAGTTTAAAAGAAATGATAGGTACTACTCATACCAACAAGGTGCACCTTCTTTTCCTGAAGTCCATCGTTAGAAACTCCACAGTTAAGCGTACTTTGCTTGGAGAAATTCTGGGATGGGTGACATCCTGGGAAGTTTTCTCGGGGAGCGTGCGAGTGAGGACAAAGCATGCTGAAAAGACTCGTATTGGTACAGTGGGGACAGTACGTCGTTTTTATGTAATATTACATTGTTGATACTAATATTACATTCCGTGTAATGTACTGTAATACATGTTGTCATTACAGTGTATTTAAAATCACAAAATGATGGCGTTTTAATTACATTATAGAGCTTGTAATAGTAGGTAAAGCGAAATTAAACTCATTGAAAGACTATTGTGCATGTAATTTTGCCTCATGAATCCATAGTGCAAGTGCTGGGGTTGCTCATAATATTATAATCCATGCAATTACTTAATATTTGTAAAACATTATATTTGATGTAATTCAGAAGCTAGTATATGATTTTATCGATTAAATTTCATGTAACGCCAGTTTGATGTATGTTAAATTGCATGTGGTTTTAATCAAATTACATAGCTTGTAATATCACGTCTGATCTAGAAGATGATTTCCCATATTATTAAACTAATTTAATAATTGTAATTTTCAGATTATTAGTTGATTTTAAATGTAATTATACCCTTAATTTAATATCCTATATAAATTGTAATTACATTTCTAATTAATAGATTCCATAATTAATGAGGTCAATCAAATAATAACTCTCTCACATAAAATTCAGTATTTTTCTAAATAGTTTCTAAATAATGTATTTATCTAAGAAGGGTTGAAGGAACTAGTGTAGAGTCTAATTAATCCTAAAAAAAATCAGGTGACCGACCAAGCTCGTTGCAAATTAAACTGGGCTTCAATTTTTTTGGTCCATGTTAAAAATGGCTCTAAACAATGGACTAGCCCAACTCAAAATGGCTCTACCATTTTTTTAGGGCTATCCACAAAAATACCCTACTTTTAGGGATTAACTGAAATTTACTTAAATTTTATAAAACTTGAAAATTACTGTTTCAGTAATTTTTCTGACCTTGACGTGACGAGATCAAAAACTGATATTTGTTGGAGATGATGATCCAAGCTTCCAAGAAACCTGCAAAAAAGGGCAATGAGGGATGCCCTCGTCGCCCCTCTGGTGTGAGAATTAGTATTCTGGAGGGAAGCAGAAAATATATAACTAGAATATATGTAAAGAATTATGAATGAATAATATATGATTAAAGAAGATGTATTTATGGGGTTGAAAAGCCCATAGCCTTTTTTAATTAAAGAATGAGTCTTGTTGGTATAAACTTACCTTTTAGGAGGAGTTCTAACCTTACAAGAATTGTACTTCTCCTTTTTTAGGACGTTTCCTTATGGGTAATGTCTTATTTCGAGGGTTCAAGAGGTGGCCCATTGGTAAAAGCCATAAACGAATAAGGCTTTGAACCCGTTTGTATTGGACTTGTAGGCGTAATGTGGCCGGGATGTACCGTTCATAAAATACTATAAGATTAAACAAGACAAGACCAGGAATACCCGGCCTAGGTTACAAGATAAGCCCGGGCAGACATGTCAACTTGTAGATGAACTGATTTGGTAACCTAATGAGGTCGGGCATCAATCCCCATCTATGCATGGCCGGGGCATTATTGCCCGACCATGTGCTTATTTGGTTGTTGGTCATGGATGTGATCGACCCATTGATTAAGGTAATCCGGACCTATTATATTCTGAGCCCCTAAATTATTGTATGACGTCGTGAATCTGTATCGATCAGGCAAGATAGAAGGCTGACCCAAAGCATGACCTTGAGCCTCATGTATAAAGGTGAAAAGTAATATTCTAATAATGGAATGACCAAAAATATACTGATCAATTACTTATAATAAAATCGTAAAAACTGAAAAATACTTCATAATTTTATGAAATATCACAATCTAATACTTATGATACTTCTCAAATCTGTTAGTATCATAACATGATACTTATGATATTTTTAAATTTTTTTAAGTATCATAGTATGATACTTTAAAAAAATTTATGATACTATCTCAAACATAAAATCAAACATTTTCCTACATTATTTTCTACACTATCATTATCAATCAGAAGCTAAATTTCATCCCAGTCGTCAAATTGTCAAACCAAGCCAATTATTTGTTTATAATAATGACTTTTACCAAACAGAAATGAGCCGTATCCATCCAAAATGCGTATATATTCACATAAATTTATTATCCTGTTAAAATTCTCTTGAAAATGACGTTTTTTTTTTTTTTATATAGGCAGTCCCCCACACGGAATCTCCAGGCAGAGTGATCTTCAAAACCACCATTCCTATTTGGCACATTTCCCAAATGTTTCCTATGACAAGCCAATGAAAAGAAGAGGGATAGTCAAAGTGGGTGATGGAAGGGCTGTGAGGACCTCTCAACAGTGGACAAGCCATGGCAATGTCGTCATCATCATCATCATAAATTAGAAATATAAACTACTCCTTCAGAGGAAATTAATATTAATAATCTTGATGACCTTTTACTCTCTTGGAACTGGTTTTAGGGGTGCAGCTCCTCCAGCTGAAAAGCCAGTTTCTATGGAAACCTGGACTGATTTTGCGAAGGCTGGACATACCCTACAACCACCGTTATGCAGACGCAATTTTCAAGGCAAAATGAGATTGAAGAGGTGGTGATTCGGTGTGGCGGCGGGAAGAAGATTGGGAACACCCGTATCCCCTGCTCTACCACTTATTATCACGTGTTTTTCATTTTGTAAACAATTAATAAGCCTTCCATTTGGTAAACTTGTTATATAAACAATAAAGTAAACTTTCTCAAATTACTTTTTAACAATATATATTTTTCAAAATCACTTTCAATCAAATATTTTAAATCGAGAACATCATATTCTTTATTTACAAACAAAAACTTTACCAAATTGAGTATAAATGACTATATACTTAAAATAATTATACTAGGGGAGCCACGAAATGAACAAGAGAAATATTGTAGATTAATACTACTTAGAGCATCTCCAATTTAAAGAGTGTATTCTACATAATAAAGATCATCTTTAAATTTAAAAAGTAAATTTTTTTACAAGTTTCAACTGAGAGCATCTCCAATAAGCTCTTTAAACTTGATATGCTCTTTATTTTAGGCTATTTACTTTAACATTTTAATTTCGAGAATGGGTTTGGCTCCTTATTTTTTGCTCTTTATTTTACTTTTTCATAAAAAAATTTATTTTCTTTCTTTATTTTGTTAAAAGTGAATGACTAATGATAGCAAATAGTATATAATAAAGAAGTTAATGTAGCAACATTGAAAATTGAAACTTTTTGAATGCATTTAATAATAGAGGGTGAATTTGACTATCCAAATTTGGAGAGCTAAACACACTATCTAAATTAAAATCTATATCTATATCTTATCTTACTTAATATTAAAGGAGGAGAATTTCTCGCCAATTTGACACAACTTTTTGTGATTTTTTTTATACAATATTATATATTATATATTTCATTTATTTTCACACTCAACTTTTATTGCTTTCACACTCCAAAGACCAAAACTCAACTTTTATTGTGTTCACACTGCTATTTTCACTTAAATATTTTTATTGAGATTTTTTTTTTACTTATTTATATTTGATTATTTGTATTTAAACCTCTCTTTTCATAATTTTTTTTTTATATTTTAATGTTTTAAATTTTACAAATAAGTATTTGTGTGCAGTCATACAAATTCAATGCAAAGTTTTCAGTTCAAAATTATATCGAAATTGTATCACACGTCTAATACTAAATAAATCTTATTGTATAAAACTTTTTATAAATAATCTTATTTTTTTAGTTATTTAGTACATCTAAAATGTTGAGCTCCTTTATATTGCGTTCTATTAACTTAATTAGTATTTTTATAGAAAGTTACATTTAATACGTAAATAATTTTTTTCAATAATTGTGATATTTTATTGGCATTAATCTTATGGATGAATAATTTCGTTCTGTCATACAAATCTAATATCGACTCCTCCCGTCAATTTGACACAACTTTTTGTGATTTTTTTTATACAATATTATATATTATATATTTCATTTATTTTCACACTCAATTTTTATTGCTTTCACACTTCAAAGACCAAAACTCAACTTTTATTGTGTTCACACTGCTACTTCCACTTAAATATTTTTATGGAAATTATTTTTTTTACTTATTTATATTTGATTATTTGTGTTTAAACATCTCTTTTCATAATTTTTTTTTATCTTTTAATGTTTTGAATTTTGCAAATAAGTATTTGTGCGCAGTCATACAAATTCAATGCAAAATTTTCAGTTCAAAATTATATCGAAGTTGTATCACGCATCTAATACTAAATAAATCTTATTGTATAAAACTTTTTATAAATAATCTTATTTTTTTAGTTATTTAGTACATCTAAAAATTTGAGCTCCTTTGTATTGCATTCTGTCAACTTAATTAGTATTTTTATAGAAAGTTACATTTAATACGTAAATAATTTTTTTTCAATAATTGTGATATTTTATTGGTATCAATCTTATGGATGAATAATTTCGTTCTGTCATACAAATTTAATATCGAATTTTCATTTATATTTATATCGATATTTAATCAATTTGTATTAAATTTTATTTTAAATAATCATACTTTTAATTCAATATTTATGATTCTTAAATTTTTACAATAATAAGTAAATTGTCTCCCAATTTACTTAACTGATAATTGAGATGATCAATATTATATTATAATTTTCATCAAAAAATAATTACGTTGTATAAAAATTTCAAAAACTTATAATACCATGAATTTGATGCATTTTTGTCAATCACAATTTTAGTTTTTTTCTTTTTTTATGATTATCAAATTCGTTTCTTATACGTATTGTTTTTCATTGTCAATGGTCAAAACAATAAATCTTATCTTTTATAGCATGATCTATATTATTAACATTTTCATCTATTGTTTGATTGTTCAGAGTACATGGACATTTGAGATCCTACATTTAAATATTTATTTTGCTAAGCAAATTTTTGGTGCGAGGAGAGAGTGAATAAGCATTATAAAATATGTCGTAATTTGAAGTTCTCATTTTGTTGTGGGGTGAACACGATTTTTAATAATATTTCAAACCAAATCATTTAAAACGGTTTGGAATTTTTCAAGCCAAACTATTGTCTGATGACAGTTCAGCTCTGCAATTTGCTCGCTTTACATTGTTGACAATGTGAATGAGGTTAAAAGCAGAAAAAGGGTCGTGATGTACGTAGTATGTATTTATTGCTTTTATATTTATATTGTTTACGGATAATTTTGTTGTGACATTCTAAAATTTAATTTATGTCTTTTAATATCCCCGGGTAGGAGTGAATCATGCGATTCTATGTTGCATGATTTAATAGTTTCTGATTCGAAGGATATGCTAGACAAATACAATAAATTGTTAAGGCAATTTAGGTCGGTTTGATAAAAGATGATTGAGGAAACACTTCAAATTTAAGACTTATACTTATTGGTTGGTGGGCGACCAATGATGGCCAATATGATTTTTCTATTGTCGATGAAATTTTCGAATTAATTGTCGGTGGATTTTGACACACTACCTGGACACATGGATATCACTATTGCGCCACGTGGTGGACCTTTGCAACAGATAAGTGAGGACAAAAGTTCTTTCTGAGAAATATTGATCATACACAGGGATTGAGTAATGGAACAGGGTTGATAGTTACAAAACTTGGCGACCATGTTCTAGAAGGTCAAATTTTTTCTGGCATCAATACAAGACACAAGTTCTTTATTCCAATGTTATTGTTGAACCCTTCTGATTATAGGATACTTATTAGATTTCAAAGAAGACAATTTCTATTGATGGTGTCATATGTCATGACTATCAATAAGAGTCAAGGACAATCATTCTTGCATGTGGAACTTCTTCTTAAACGGTTGGTGCTTACACATGGATAACTTTATGTTGCGATTTCTAGGGTGACAAATCGTTCCAAATTAAAGATATTGATTTGTGATAAGAAAGGAAGAACAACAAAATCAAATAACAACGTTGTGTACAAAGAAGTATTCCAGAATTTGTAGTCATATGAAATCAATAAATAATGATATTATCTCTTATTTGCGAAATTTATTTATTTTATGAAAATGATTTATCTAATTTCATATTGAATTATCTTTATCCAAACGTTTCTTCCCGTGCATCGCACAGATGATTAACTAGTAATATATAAAAGTAGCTGAGTCAACCACAGTCAACTTCATTGGTTCCCTCCAAAACTCTTGTACTATGTGCAGATTTTATTTATTTATCCAATTCTTGGGGACTTCAATATTTATCATGTTCACACTACTCATATCTCTCATCCAATAATCAACTTCAAAACTCACTTCAAAAATAGTTGGGCCATCAATATTTATTTATTATTTTTAAAATTGCTGACGTCTACTTACATTCTTAATATTTATTGTGTTTATATGGCTTCTATTTCCCCCCGCTTAATTATAACCGACACCTAAAGTCTTTTTTTTATTTTTATTTTAGGCGTCGATTGTAATATTACAACCGACGCCTAAAGTCTTTTTATTATATTATTATTTTTTTTTTTGATTGTAGGTGTCGGTTGTAATATTACACCAACGCCTAAAGTCCTTTTTTTTTAAGCGTCGGTTGTAATATTACAACCGACGCCTGAAGTTTTTTTTTTCTTCCTAAAGAATACGCGTCGGTTCTTCAAGAACCGACGCGTATTCTTTAGGTTTAAACTTTACACGTTACAACCGATGCCCATTCTTCGATTATATTTACAAAAATGTCACCGTCCTTTTATAGACTTCGATTATATTCCTCATTTTTTTTGTGATTTCTGTACTAGTGTATACACGATAATAAAAGATTCAATTAAAGGGTTATTTCTTTGAAAAAAATGTGTACTATTTAACATGGCCCCTCCACTCCACCTTCTATTTATCACGTTTTATGATTCAAAATTTCTGGTGCGGTGATAATGTTTATTAGTTATTAATATTACAAACTAGTTGAAAATAAAAAAATCGTAAATTATTTTTTGAAAAAATAAAAAGGATTGTCACTACTCTTTTCTTCAAGACCTATGATATTTTGAGTCGTTGAACATAGATTTTGGTTTCTGACAAAAAAGAAAAATATTAAAACTATAATATTGTAGAGAAAACTTCGAAAACAATATAGAATGCAAAATTATTTGAGACTAATAAGAGGATTTGCTAATAGTCTATTTATATTATGTTCTAGATTTCTCTGTTGGGGTAACAATGTGTTAGCTAATGTTGGGCTATTTAGAATAGCTTTGGGTTGGATATATATGTTAATGGTTTTGGCCGTTGAGTGAAGAAAAAACATATTATTCATGTGTTAATATATATATTTGATGAAATTGTATATCACATTGTATAAAAAATAATAAAAACAAGAAACTAGAATTATTATTATTTTTTTAAATTTACTTTTACCGAGAAGTTGTTTTTTATTTTTCATGATATAAGAACGATAATTTGTTTGGTTTTACTTATTTATATTTGGCTTTTTTGTGTCAAAATCTCTCTTTTCATAAAAAAATGTGTTCTTCTAACATTTTCAATCTTACAAATAAATATTTGTGTTCAGTTATACAAATTCAAAGTAAAATCTTCAGTTAAAAGTTATGTCAAAATTTTATTACTAGATAATACTCTCTAAGTCCAACAAAGATAGTCCAATATTTCTTTTTTATCCGTATAAAAAAGATAGTCTATTTTATTTTTTAAGAGTGAAATTAATATTTTATATTCCTTTTTGTCCTTAATCTGTGTGAAAATGAGTAGAGGACTATCTTTATGGGACGGAGGGAGTACTAAATTATAAATCACATCATACGTATAGTTTTTTTTATAAATAATCTTATTTTTAGTTATTTAGTACATCTAAAAATTGGAGCTCTTTTTTATAGCGTATTATTAAGTTATTAAATATTTTTATAGATAACATTTAGTACGTAATTAATTTCTTATAATAATTGTGATATTTTATTGGTCTTAATTTTATGGATAAATATTTGGTTCAGTCATACAAATCTAATGTCAAATTCTCAATTAAAATTATATTTAAAATTTATACACAGTTTAATTTTTATAAATCACGTTGTATTGAAATTTTTATAACTAAATCCTATTTTTAAGTTATTTATTACATATACATATTAAATTTCTTTCCTATATTGCATTATTTATCAAAATTATTTCAATGACAATTACATTTAATTCTTAATTAATTTTTTATTCCAAAAAGTCTCATATCACTTTTTTTTAACATTAACGGTTAACAAATTTATCTATATTGTTTGAAATGATATATTTATTAATAATTTTTGTCCTAACTGTTAATTTTAAAATTTCAAAAAGTAATTAACCATACCAAGGTATACTTTGCTATATTTTAATTCAAATTTTATGATATTTTTTCAATAATATATAAATTGTCTCCCAATTTACTTAACTAAAAATTGAGATGATCAATAATAAATTATAATTTCAATCAGAAAATAATTAAGTTGTATAAATATTGAAAACCTAAAATATCATAAATTTGATGCAATATCTTTGTCAACCTCGAATTATTATTATTATTATTATTATTATTATTATTATTATTATTATTATTATACATGTTATTTTTCATTATCAATTGTCAAAATATTGAATTTTATCTTTTATATGCATGATCTCTACTATTAATTTTTTCATCTATTGTTTGAATGTTCAGAGTACATGAATACTGGAGATCTGACATTTAAGTATTCATTTTGCAAGGTGAATTTTTGGTTCGAGGAGATAGTGAATAATCGTTACAAAACTTGACGATCATATTCTATAAGGTCAAATTCTATCTGATAGTAATGCAGGACAGAAGTTCTTTATTCCGAGAATATCGTTGAGCCATTCGAATTTTAGGATACTTATTAGATTTAAGAAAAAAAAAATTTCATTGATTGTGTCATATGCCATGACTATCAATAAGAGTCAGGCACAATCATTTTCGCATGTATGACTTCTCCCTAAAAGGTTGATATTTATACATGAAACTAATAAATGATGAACTTATATCTTATTTGTGAATGTGATTTATTTTGTTTAAGGATTCATTTAATTTCGAATAGGATTATTTTTAATTAGACGTTTCTTCCCGTATATCGCACAGGATGATTCACTAGTGTTAAATTAAAAAGTCTATTGAAGTAGCATTTTAAGTATCGACTCTCTAAAATAAAAAGTATCTCAAATTTAAAGAGCATGTTGGAGATGCTCTTAGGCCATGTTTGCTAACATTGTAACAATTATAAATTGAAAAGTGGACAGATAAAATATTTAATCTGTATTATTTATAAATTATAATAATAACTTCAAAAAACAGAGGCTCAGTCATCTGTGCTTGAGTAACAAGTGGGCCTCTACAATACACGCTTTAGAGTGATTTGTCGAGAATAAGACTAGACATGACTAGATTAAACTAGACTACTCACTAGTGTTTTTCATTTAAGTAGCGTTGGGTTTCAAAATCTTTTTTTGAATCGTTATAACGATCAAACCGATATGAGATCACCTTTCATATACCCTTTAAATCTATTTTTACTCATGATGGATTTTATTTATTTTGAAAATTATAACGGATTTTATTTGTTTTGAAAATGATAGATAAATTGAGGTTTCATCCATAAGAAACTTAGGCTATGTTTTCAATTTTATGTTTTCGTTCTCTATTTTCAAATTTGTTAAAAACGTGTTTCACTTCCATTTTTGAAAACTATTTCTGAAAATGGAAATTTGGAAAACACACTTTATTTGAAATTTTGCAGAATATTACTTAGATTATTTTTAATTAATTTGCTTGTGGATTAAATTATAAAATTTCTATTATTTTGAATATTTACTTTGTATTATAAGAAATTAGTTTATTTAATTTTTGTTGGACTAGTTTAATAATTTCTGGAAAGTATTACAAAAATAGATAAAGTCATTAATGTTCAAGTCTCAAAAATATTATAAAAAAATATTGGATCCAATCTAATTAATTATTGGGAAAAATACATAAATAAGGTGATTATAAATGTAAATTTCAAAATTGAGATAAAACTGGTATAATTTCAAAAATCTGGTTGAAACTAAGATTAATTAATTAAACTAAATAATTATAAATATTTTATTAATTATAAATATTAAGGTCACGATATTATATAATCTCAGGTTACAAAAAAAAAATACAAATTTTTTATGTCACAACAATCATTTTTAAGGTCACAATCACAATTTTTTTAAGTCACGGATTATGTTAAGGTCACAAACAGTCTAAATATTATATCACAAATCGAACTTATTTTTAGGTTACATTAAGAATCAAGACCGATTTCAATCAGGTTACATATATAAAATATTTAGGTCACAATTTATTAAACGTGACAATAAACAACACACCACCACCTCCACCGCCACCTCCGACACCACCACTACTGCCAAGGTTCCCCCTGAAATCACCATCGCCTCCGACATTACGGACTCCACCGTCCTTGCCGCATAACGTCGGTTGTACCACCACCCCAAAGTCAAAAGAAGCAGGCGCATGTTTTCCTCAACTCCATAAATCAGAATGGTAAAATCATCAAACAACATCTCTATTTCAAAAATCCCAAACCCTGCTTCTTATGTCAAATCTGATTTTGGAAAGAAAATTGATTTCGATAGAAAAACGGAGAAGGCAACAAAAACTCACCAAAAGTCGCACGGAAATGCGACAGCAAGGTTACCGTGCCACTATCGCGCTCTCGCATGTGCACATCGGCGTTGGGTTTAACGTCGCTATAACTTCCTTCTGCACCTTCGTATTATGCAGCGCTGATTGCTGCAACAGAAGCTACAATGGGGCATTGTTGTGGCATCTCCTTCACGCAGGAGGCCGCCACTGCATAGAGGCGGTTCTCGTCGTAGAGAGGAGATGCGGAGTTGGGTGATTTCGACGCCCGCAAGCCAATGATGGAGAAGAGATTAAGGGTCACAATCGGGCTTGTAATGATTTGTGGGCGGGGGCTTCTATGCAATTCTTGAAAGTGGTGTCCCCGCTCTCGATGGTTACTGGTTTGGGTGGGAAGAGAGGGTGAAAACTGAAGAGAGACTGTTTTTCTGAGTGTGTGCGTGGGTGAAATAAGAGAAAATAGGGTTTGAAGTAGAGATATTGTTTGATGAATTTATTTTAATTTCATATTATTAGTATTAAAATTAAAAATATATTTAAAGCCTGATTTTTGAAGTTATTTAAGTTTAATCTTAATTATGAATTTGGATCTTTAAAAGTAGAGGTAGGTGTAATTTCCTTTTAATTCTTCCACTGTACAAAACATCTATGAGTCTAATTCATCAAACACGACAACTTTCATTAATTCAAGTTTGTTCTGCTATTAACAATCTATCAAAATTAAACCAATAGATCAATAAACAAGAATATTGAATTGCAAAATAAAAACATTTTATTAATTTAACAACTTCAGAAAGTAGAGAAAGGCTCAAAACTTTATTTCGACTTTAATAGAGTTTTGTACTGAAAATGTCCGAAATGATGCTTTCCTTGTTTTGAGTTTTGTGTACAAAATTTTTGCTTATTTTCAAAATTTGTTTTGAAAAATATGGAATAGAACACGTTTTCGATATTTTCGAAAATAAAAATAGAAAATGACTTAGAGTATGTTTGGTAAGTCAAATAAGCTAACTTATTTGGAGAGCTTATTATTAAGCTTTATCTACTAAAATAAACTCTATTTAGTTGATGAGCTTATTTGAGAAGTTAGAACTTATCTCAAAGATTTCTTTTACAAGCTTCTCAAATAAGCTCTACGAGCTTTCCAAATTTTATTCCATTTTCAGTCTCTTTATTTTTTTAAAAATTACACCCCCATGTCATTGTGATATTTAAAATATATTTTCCTTTTATGTCATTTTATATTTTTGAGTTAGCTTTTGTCAAACACTTCTATTTCAATCAACTAATTTATCATCTATTCGCTTCTAATTAACTTTTTAGCTATCAACTAACTTATCAGCTTGGTTGGCCAAACATACCCTTAAAAAGTGGACATGGCCTTTGTTGACCACAAAATCCGGCTGGATCTTGAACCAACACGTCTCAACTCCTCCCTCTTGAATACGTGGATCTCCTGCGCATTGTGACAAACAATCAGTTTGCAAAGGGGGCCGAGGTGGCTCCCGTTTGCACTCCGATGCCAAAGTCAGCGGCCATGTTCAACAAATATAATTTGAGTGTGGGAAATATAAGTGCATAAAAGAGAGAACAGGGAGTGAGAGAAATATCTTTAGTTAAGAGTATCTAGTCGCTAACCCCTTACCAAGCGGGAGGTGTGCCATATTTATAGAGGAATCAGCTGTTTCGGATCATGACACGTGGCATAACACTTGTCTTCACCCTAGCTCTTGGAGGTGACAACCTTGTTTTTTGGCTGTAATCATTGCTACATTTTGTAGGGGATGGACGCCTGTCACATCTTGGTAAAGGCAGTGTCACATCTATGACTTCATGCCTTGTCCCATCCTTACATCCGGGGCGCTACCGTAAACACCTCGGCAAAGTATGAAGCGCCTCTGCTAGACACAAACCAGTTCGGCCGAAGGGGCTCCTGTGCCTTTCCACCTCGGCCATTAGTCCAGGGCGATATCTATAACTTTGATCATGGGCTGAAGTCCAATGGACCCTTGTTGGGCCTTCACTGGCGGCCCAATGTGCCATATTTTTGGTACTATCTCAACACTAGTCCCTCAAATTCGATGTGGTCATTCATGGGCGGATCGAATTTGTCGTGATTTCACAGCAATAACTTTGTCCCAGTTTCCTCGCTTGCTACATCCAACATTTTGCAATTGCTCCGCCATCCGCTAGATGGGAATCGCTATGTAGCGCAGCAATCTTTGGGGTCAGGAATGGCATTTCTTATGTGAAGTTTGGATTCATGGTATAGCCGACCTCCTACTTCGGCTTTTCTCTCCTGAGTGAAGGTTGGGGACGCACTAGCGCGCATCTTAGGTGCCGTATTTAATGAAAAGGGGCTACTGGTATCGGTTCCCAAGGAATATAAAAGGTGATGGGAGCGGCATCTCTTCCGCGTGTGGCACTCACTGTGGTAACTGAACGGTTTTGTCCATTCCTTTGACGGCTGGTGCTTTGATTAACCCATTTTCCAAGAGGCGTGGGTTACCCACATTAATCATATGGTTCAAAAACCCAGGGGTCTAGATCATTAGGATCCTTATAAATCCTCCTTCGTTTCATTATTTTCCCTTTACTGTTTTCCCATAATTTTTGCAGCAACACTCCCGCGAAAGATCGTATCATTCTTTTCATTTCTTGCAAGTCTTGAGTCTTCTCTTCAAGGGTTTTCCACCCAACACCCGTTCTTAACGTTCGACAGTTTTCGTTGGCGAGTTCCTCATTTCAAGTGTACAATTTCTTTGAAGGTAAATCTCTTTGTTTTTGTGTGTGCAAAACATTTTTATTTCTAGTTTTTCATTGTGGGTTTGAAAATTTTGTTTCGCATTTTCTTTTTCTTTTGATGAGTCTGACCCGTCTTTAAAAACAAAAGAAAAAATGGAAAGAGTTGAGGGAACGGGTTCACAGGAAATGTTAGCAATGGCGGTTCCCGTCAGAGGTTTCTGCCCCATCTCTTTATCGATTTTTAATTCCCGCTTCTTTAGGGAGCAGATTAAGAGGAGAAATAGGAAAACCAGTGGCATAATTTATTTGAGTGATTCTGACAGCGAAGAAGAAAAACACAAGAACTACATGGCCCATCTATCACCCGAAGAGGAGGCATCTTTGAGAGAGCTTCGAAGTAAATAAGACAGGGATTTGGGAAGAGAAGAGGCGGTAGGCTCTTCTTCAGGTCACCAGGACCTGGGTTTAATTGTTAGGGCCCCATTTTTAGATATTTTTGAAAAATATATGATAAACACATATAAATATTGGAAATTTAACCACAAATATCATTTTCATTAATAATACCCAATCCTCTTCGTATAAATGAAAATCTATCGGGCGGTAGAGGTTTAGTAAAAATATCGGCCAATTGTTTTTCGGTACTAACAAATTCCAAGTAAATGTCACCTTTTTGCACATGATCTCTAAGAAAATGATGTCGAATTTCAATATGCTTTGTGCGAGAGTGCAATATGGGATTTTTTGACAGATTAATAGCACTAGTGTTATCACACATAATAGGAGTATTTTCAAATTGCAAATGATAATCATTAAGAGTTTGTTTCATCCACAAAACTTGAGCACAACAACTAGCGGCCGAGATATATTCGGCCTCGGCAGTAGATAGAGCAACGGAATTTTGTTTCTTACTAAACCATGACACAAGTGCGAAGCCTAGAAAGTGACAAGTTCCACTTGTGCTTTTTCTATCAATTGTGCATCCCGCCCAATCGGCATCCGAATAATTTATAAGATCAATATGAGTGCCCTTTGGATACCAAAGTCCCAAAGTTCTAGTGCCACATAAATATCTAAAAATACGTTTTAAGGCACTTAGATGAGATTCTTTAGGATTTGATTGAAATCTAGCACATAGGCATACACTAAACATAATATCGGGTCTGCTTGCGGTTAAGTAAAGAAGGGATCCAATCATACCTCGATATTTTGTAATGTCAATGGAAGTGCCTTGCTCATCTTTGTCCAATTTGATTGAAGTACTCATGGGAGTATTCATTGGCTTCAAGTTTTCCATCTCGAACTTTTTGAGCATATCCTCAATGTACTTGGTTTGACTAATGAATATTCCTTCACTAGTTTGTTTGATTTGAAGTCCGAGGAAGAATTTTAACTCTCCCATCATGCTCATTTCAAATTCATTGCTCATACAATTTGAAAATTCTTCACAAAGAGAAACATTAGTTGCACCAAAAATAATGTCGTCAACATAGATTTGTACAACAATCATATTTTCCTTTTTGGTTTTGATAAAAAGAGTAGTATCCGCATTTCCCATTTGAAAGCCATTTGAAATAAGAAATTTACTCAATCTTTCATACCAAGCTCGAGGAGCTTGTTTTAAACCATATAGAGCTTTTCTTAGTTTAAAGACATTATCCGGAAATTTATGATTTTTGAAACCGGGAGGTTGTTCAACATACACCTCTTCTTGAATAACACCATTTAAAAATGCACTTTTGACATCCATTTGATAAAGAGTAAAACCTTTATGACAAGCAAAGGCAAGAAGCATACGAATGGATTCTAATCTAGCAACCGGTGCAAAAGTTTCTTCAAAGTCAATTCCTTCTTCTTGATTGTAACCTTGGGCCACCAATCTAGCCTTGTTACACACAATTATACCGTTTTCATCCTTTTTGTTTCGAAAAATCCATTTTGTACCGATAACGGTTTGATCATTTGGTCTATCAACTAAATCCCAAACATGATTTCTTTCAAATTGATTTAGTTCTTCTTGCATTGCAAGAATCCAAAACTCATCGAACTCGGCTTCTTTGAAATTCTTTGGTTCAATTTGAGAGATAAAAGCACAAGTATTTAAGAATCCTTTAGAAGAGTTTCTAGTACTTACCCCTTTTGAAGGATCACCAATTATGAGCTCTTTTGGGTGAGATGAAGCAAATCTCCATTCGATAGGAAGTATTAGATCACTTGAGTTTTGGGAAGATGTTCCTTCTTCTTGTTGAGGAGTTGGTTCTTCCAAGTTGTTTTCTTCATTGACTTTGGATATTTCATTTCTTTGATCTTGAATATTTATCTCCTCAAAGGGAATTTCCAAACCTACGTCAACACCTTTCTCTTGATCAAGAGAATTAGTTTCGTCAAAAGTAACATGTACGGATTCTTCCACTACTAGAGTTCTTTTGTTAAAAATTCTATAAGCTTTGCTAGTGGATGAATAACCAAGAAAAATTCCAACATCGGATTTTGAATCAAATTTTCCCAAGTTTTCTTTTGTGTTGAGAACAAAGCATTTACAACCAAAAACCTTAAAATATCCGATATTAGGAATTCTATTTTTCCAAAGTTCATAAGGAGTTTTAGTATTCTTTCGACTTACCAAAACCCTATTTATGATATAGCAAGCAGTGTTAACGGCTTCAGCCCAAAAATATTTTGGTAAGTTATTTTCATTTAGCATGGTCCTAGCCATTTCTTGCAATGTGCGATTCTTCCTTTCTACTACACCATTTTGTTGAGGGGTTCTAGGAGCCGAGAAATTATGTTCATACCCATTTATTTTGCAAAATTCATCAAACGCCATGTTATCGAATTCTCCACCATGGTCACTTCTTATAGTTGTAATAGAAAATCCTTTTTCATTTTGAACCTTTTTGCAAAAATGTTTGAATGCATTTAAAGCTTCATTTTTCAAATTTAAAAAGAGAACCCAAGTAAATCTTGAGAAGTCATCAACAATGACAAAAGCATAGTGTTTACCACTTAAACTTGCGGTTTTAGATGGTCCAAAAAGATCCATGTGAAGAAGTTGTAATGGTTTTGTGGTGGAAGAAAATTGTTTATTTTTGAAAGAACTTTTGGTTTGTTTTCCAAATTGACAAGCATCACAAATTTTATCCTTTTCAAATTTCAAACTTGGTAGGCCTTTGACAAAGCAATTTTTTGATATTTTTGAAATAAGGTCCATACTAACATGACCTAATCTTCTATGCCATAACCAAGTGTCATCTTTAAAGCTTGACAAACATTTTAATTCTTTCTCAAATTCAATGTTGATGATATAAACATCTTTACTTCGGCTTCCTATGAACAATACCTCTTTTGATGAAGCATCTTTGATAAGACATCTAGAAGAATCAAATTTAATATGATAGCCTTTATCACATAATTGACTAATACTTAGCAAATTATGTTTGAGATTATCTACTAATAAAACATTTTCAATAGAGGGAGAAGGATGATTACCAATATTTCCAATGCCAATAATTTTTCCTTTGGCATTATCTCCAAAAGTGACATGACCTCCATCTTTTCTTTTGAAACTTGATAAGAGTGATTTATCTCCGGTCATGTGCTTTGAGCAACCACTATCCAAGAACCAATTGCTCTTTACTTTTGTTGATACCTACAAAACATGACTTAATTTTTGACTTCTTGGTACCCACATAATTTTGGGTCCTTGATAGTTAGTTCCTTGAACCCTCTTGTGCCTTTCTTCAAAGTGTAGCTTCTTTTTCAATAAACAATTAAAAGCTACATGCCCACTTCTATTACAAAAGTTACAAGTAGTTGATGTCTTGACAAAGGTGTTTTGATGAAAGGAAAATGAAGTAGAAGCTTTTACAAAAGTATTTTTGGTAGATTTTTGTTTCAAAAATGGTTTGTATCCAATTCCTCCTTTATCAAAAACAAATTGTTGTTTACCAAGCATTAATTCAAAATTTTTCCTCCCTTGAGTGAATTTGTGAACAATGGACGTTAAATCTAAAATTTTTTCTTTTAGGGAGAGATTCTCTACCATCAAAGCATTTTGATCAAGATTCTTCTTTTCAAAATCCTTTTGTATTTCAAAATTCTTTTCGTTTTCATTTTTCAACAAGATGTATTGCTTTTTAAGAGTGGAATGCTTAAGAACAAGTTTTTCAAAAACTTCAATCATTTCTTCATATGAGGTAGATAGTTCATCATAAGAGGGAATGTCATTATTATTTACCTCATCTTCAATGGCCATGAAGCACATGTTGGCAACTTCATCTTGACTTTCACTTTCATCTTGTTCATCATCACTATCATCCCAAGTAGCTTGTAAAGCTTTCTTTTTGAAGAATTTTCTCTTGTTGGGACATTCGGTTCTTTTGTGACCGGGTTTGTCACAATCATAGCAAACGATCTTTTTCTCTTCACCTTTGTCTTCTTTCTTTTGAAATCTACGGTTGTTGCGAAAGGTTTTCCACTTCTTGACAAGAAGGACAAGATCATCGAGTTCCTCATCGCTATTGTTAGAGTTTGAGGCTTCTTCAACAATAGATGACTTTAAAGCAATTTGTCTCCTAGGAGGATCCTTCATTTCTTCCTCTTTTGCTTTTCTAGACTTTTCTTTTGTCTCGGCATGATTTAGCTCATATGTCATCAATGTTCCATAAAGCTCTTCCAAGGGATATGTGTTGACATCTTGTGTGTTTTCTATCAACATTCTCAATGAGCTCCAATCTTCCGAGAGAGATCTAAGCATTTTGCTAACAAGTTCACCATTAGAAAATTTTCGATCAAAGCCCTTAAGACCATTAACAATATCGGTAAATCTAGTAATCATACTAGCAATGGGTTCATCTTGTTTCATGAAGAAGTTTTCAAAATTTTTATACAAAAGATTTATTTTTGTCTCTTTAACTTTATTTGTGCCCATGTGAGTGACTTCTAAAGCATGCCAAATATCGTGTGCGGAATCACATGTGCTAATACGATTAAATTCATTAATACTAAGTGCACAATAGAGAAGATTTTTGGCTCTAGCATTTAAAGACAATTTTTTCTTATCATCCTCATCATATTCTTCCTTTGGTTTTGAAATAATCATATCCGGTTTTCCATCAATTTTAATAACCATAGTAAGCTCATGAGGACCGGATTCAATGACATCCCAAATATTATAATCAATGGATTGAATAAAAATCATCATTCTAGTTTTCCAATAATTATAATTAGTACCATCAAACAATGGAGGACGATTAGTAGAATGACCTTCAAGATTATGGTTAGCCATTTACTCAAGATTGTAAAATCATTTAAAAATGAGCACCTAAGCTCTGATACCAATTTTTAACCCAAGAGTAAACTAACCAAGAGGGGGGTGAATTGGTTTATAAAACTTTTTCGATAAATAATCTCAAACTTAAAACCAATAGGTACAAGTATTAACACTTAGTGATACAAGAACTAAACTATCAATGTAGTGTGCTATATATGTGTAAACTTAATTGATAAGGCAAGTATAGCACAAGATAAAGCGTTGCACAATATAAATTGATAGAATAGAGTAAGTGCGATGTAAGTAAATAAAAGGGATGAGAGAGTGCAAACGCGATTTATGGAGGTTCAATCAACCAACGTGATCTACGTCCCCCGTTACCGAGCTCTCCGTCACGAGCAAGGCCAAATCCACTATTTTGGTAACTTACAACAAGGAGTACCAAATCCTTAGGCGACTTAAAACAAGGAGCGCCTATCCTTTTACAATCGAGTTTTCACACGGCTCTCGAAACCAACAATCGAGTTTTGACAAGGCTCTCGAAAACCAACAAGATATAATGAATTGAATTTACAATTGAAATAACTCTCTTGACAAATGATATATTCAAATTAAGTACCAAGAGAGAGTTAGGCTAACACTTCAATAGATAGCAATGAATAAAGCTCAAGTGTTTTTGAAAACTTTGAAGAATGATATGATATAGTTTTGCTTGAATCAAAGTTTTTCAACCAATGATCTCTCTTTCCAAATAATACTTAGTTAAGTATGAAGAGAGATATACACTTCAATAAGTGTTTGGTGATTTTAACTTAATCAAAGATCAATAATGAATTAAGAGTATTGAGTTTTCAACAAGATGGAATTCTTGATAAAGATATGAAATAGTTTTGAACAATCAAGAAATTCCTTGCAATAAATGAAATAGAATTTAAAATAAGGTAAGCTCAATAATTTTCTCAATAAATCTCTCTTAAATGCTCTTATAAGTTGGTGAAATGAATGTAAGAGAAGTGGCTATTTATAGATCAAAATTTTGAGCTTCAGACAGTTTCGGTCGACCGAATCAGTATTTTCGGTCGACCGAAATTCATAAACTAGCCGTTGCATTATAGCCGTTTAAACTTTCGGTTGATCAAGATTTTCGGTCGACCAGACTTTCGGTCGATCAGGTATACTTTCGGTCGACCGAAAGTGTGACGACCCGAATTCTCGACCATTCGAGTGCCACTAAAAGTGACTCATATCATATTATCGAGACTTAAATAGTAATGTAAAATTATTCAAAAGAATAATTAGAATCCCATAATTTTATTTGTGAATAAAAATAGAACATAATTTTCTTACATAAAGTTCAACATAATTATCTCATCAATCTTAACCACTTTTTCCACTTCCATGTTGACCGCCTCGAACCTTCAATTATCTGAAAATGGTAAATATCGTGGAGTGAGATTTATAAAATCCCAGTAAGTATACCAAGCATAAATTTTCTTTTGAAAGCATATGGATCATTTTCATCATAACATAGGATAGGATCGAAATACTCATAAACATAGGGAGACACAAGAATTTTACCGAACTTAAATGGCAAGAATTCTTATGTGTAGCGCTACTAAACTCCGGTCCCCTTAGCATAATCATAAACATATCATATGGAACCCATAACAATCTTGTGAGATTGATTTCATAGCAATGATCCAAACATTTTCATAAAAACATAAGATATACTTACTTGTCATAAAAACATACTTACTTTTCATAAAAACATAAGGTGTATTTACCTTTCATAAAAACATACTTACTTTTCATAAAAACATAAGATATACTTACTTGTCATAAAAACATACTTACTTTTCATAAAAACATAAGGTGTATTTACCTTTCATAAAAACATACTTACTTTTCATAAAAACATAAGATATACTTACTTGTCATAAAAACATACTTACTTTTCATAAAAACATAAGGTGTATTTACCTTTCATAAAAACATACTTACTTTTCATAAAAACATAAGATATACTTACTTGTCATAAAAACATACTTACTTTTCATAAAAACATAAGGTGTATTTACCTTTCATAAAAACATACTTACTTTTCATAAAAACATAAGATATACTTACTTGTCATAAAAACATACTTACTTTTCATAAAAACATAAGGTGTATTTACCTTTCATAAAAACATACTTACTTTTCATAAAAACATAAGGTGTATTTACCTTTCATAAAAACATACTTACTTTTCATAAAAACATAAGATATACTTACTTGTCATAAAAACATAAGGTGTATTTACCTTTCATAAAAACATACTTACTTTTCATAAAAACATAAGATATACTTACTTGTCATAAAAACATAAGGTGTATTTACCTTTCATAAAAACATACTTACTTTTCATAAAAACATAAGATATACTTACTTGTCATAAAAACATAAGGTGTATTTACCTTTCATAAAAACATACTTACTTTTCATAAAAACATAAGATATACTTACCTTTTAAAAGATTAAAATGAAGTATAGTAGTAAATGGACCAAAACTTTCTTGACCACCTTGAATTTCTCTTACTTGTGGATTTTGTCAAGAGATTGGAAATAAGTGTATATGTGTAGAGTTGTGTGTAAAAGAGATGGGTTTAAATAGATGTATAAAGTTGGCATATTGTAAACATAATCATTCAATTCTATTAATTTTAACACATCCTTTTCTTAAAGTAAAGCACCATTCATATACTTTTCCATATTTATACAAATAATATGCTCTTCATGATTATATATAATGGAGTCTTATCAATCATTCATATAATTTTCCATATTTATACAAATATTATGCTCTTCATGATTATATATAATGGAGTCTTATCAATCATTCATATACTTTTCCATATTTATACAAATATTATGCTCTTCATGATTATATATAATGGAGTATATAAATCATTCATATACTTTTCCATATTTATACAAATATTATGCTCTTCATGATTATATATAATGGAGTATATAAATCATTCATATACTTTTCCATATTTATACAAATATTATGCTCTTCATGATTACATATAATGGAGTCTTATCAATCATTCATATACTTTTCCATATTTATACAAATATTATGCTCTTCATGATTATATATAATGGAGTATATAAATCATTCATATACTTTTTCATATTTATACAAATATTATGCTCTTCATGATTATATATAATGGAGTATATAAATCATTCATATACTTTTCCATATTTATACAAATATTATGCTCTTCATGATTACATATAATGGAACCTCCCATGCTTGCATATATTTTCTTAATTTCAATAATAAAAATAATTTTTGTATAAATAAATATTGGGATAACATTGAATTAAGTACTTGGACTTAATATACTTTAAATCAAGAGAATGGAGATATTTTTAGAAATTCGGAATTTAATTTAAAATCAATGATCTTGATTATTTCTTGATTTGGCTATACGAATACGTCGCGGCGTTACTTAATAAAAATGGGTGAAATAGTAGCGACACGATTTTCTATTAAAATAATTATTAATCGCGTAAAAATTCTTGGTCGCTACAAACTTACCCCCTTAAAATAATTTCGTCCTCGAAATTAAACTTACTTGATCTTATGATTTCTGAACACTTAATCAGAATCTCTTCTCTTCTTTCTCTTAGTAATCTCATCATTATAATATCTAACCCACTGGACTTTTACTAAATCATCTCTTTGTTTTCTTAAGAACATGTATTTTTCTTATCAATAATAGACATATGTGTCTACTCATAAATTCTAACTCAAAATGAAAATTTCCAATCGTATGTGATATTTCATCATATCTTGTAGTACTCATGTAACCTGTCACTTATCATCGTATCATGTAACCTCAAATATTCGTATTAATATCTCTAAAATTTCAATAAATCTTTACTAACATATCATACCATAATAATTTGTCATTTCTTCTTATCACCAAATATCCCAAAATAATTAAAACGATTACCTGAATATTCTCTATGTAATATACCCAAACATGTTATTCACATATCAACATAATCATCAGTTTATCTTTCCAATATTTGTAACCCAAAATTTCTGCAAAATTCAATAAACAAATATCTCCCAAATAATTAAAATTCTTAACTCAAATATCATAACATTTCCCGTAAGGTATTCCTTTCACTTGCACAAACTTATTAATCCTGATTCAATACAGTCCTTATTTCACTTTCACGTATCCCCGTATTATTTCTATACCTTGATTATTATATCAAAATATCAGTACCCAAAAATCCAAGAAAATATTCCATATCTCAAATCCCGTCATCATCAAATCTTCCTTTTATCAAGAAAGTAAACGGCGCATAAACCCTTGTTCCCTCTTTTCCATTATTCTATTCCGCGCTTTCTTGCTGGAATCAATATCACGCGGATTCCCTCCGATCCTTAATGCTTTTAAATAGTTCATGCTGGGAAGAGGTTAGATCCATCAAAAACATGGATATCATTCTTACAAACATTCGCAAGTATTATTCCAGTCTTCCAATGAATGATCTGAGGAAAATTTATCGAATAAGACTCGAAAGATTGAGGTTGCTGATGGCTTTATAGCCCTGCCCGGAGGTTTTGGTACCTTAGAAGAAATCTTTAACATTACCTCGTGGGCTCAACTAGGTCTCCATACTAAGCCTATTGGGCTTCTGAATGTTAACAATTTCTTTGATGGTTTGTTAACCTTTCTTGATTATGCTGTGGAACAGGGATTCATCTCTCCATTTTCCAGAAGGCTCCTTATTTCTGCTCCTACTATTGATGAACTACTGGATAAGCTGCAGTCATATATCTCAATACAAGATCCAGCAGGGGTTAAGATAGATTGGTCGCAAGGAAGGGGAATCAAGCGAAAATGGAGTCCGGTTAATGTAAACTTAACTTTATGAATCTTAGAATATGTGGGGGTAGAGTACGGAGTATTCTTACTCTCGAGACACCCCTCTAATTTCCTAGGATTTCCTTAATGTTTAAATCTTGTGTGTACCTCAAAGGTTCCAGGTGGTAGATTACGGAGTATTCTTACTCTCGAAACACACCTCTTTGAAGGTTTCTTTATTTCCTCAAAAGGTCAGAGGTGGTAGGATACGGCTACTCCGGAAACACATCTCTCAATTTGAGGAATTTCCCATGTTGCTTTCTTTTGCTTTTGCGTGTTTCATGTATTTCTTTTCCAGTGTGACTCTTTGTATGTTCTCCTTATGAGAAAATAATAAAATCTCTGCTATCATCTACTAAATCTCGTTTGTGATGTAACTGAACTTGCATGTCTAACCTTAATTCCTTTAGTGGATGCTTATCATATCATGCTCTTAATTCCAAATGATAAAATTCTGGACAAAGTCTCCCTTGTAATTTGGACTTATCCCAAACCATAAGCATACTTCATAACTCACAATAATAAATAACTCCACATTTGATCACAACGATCTAAAAATATTGAAAACGATTCCAACACTTCAATATATCAAAAAAAATATCCCATAATTCAATTCATAATTCCTCAACATAACAATTTCAAATCATATTTTTCAATATCACAATATCACTTCCTTCCATACCTTAATTGGCTCAAAAGATTACTCATACTTATATTTATAAGTCATAAATCATATTCCCAAAATTTAATCACAAGGCCAAAGTTCATAATAAATTTCTCTTCAATATAGAGGCATAATTCACTTACTCAACATAATATCCATTACTTAATTCCCAATAACCAAATTTTTAAATCTCTAACTTCATAATGCTTCTCATAAAAGTCTCATTAAAACCACTTATAATCTTAACATCTCATAAAACTTCATAAAATTGGCTCGCTATTTCTCATTAAATCTAAATGATAGATAATCTGAACATATTTCTAATCATTTCTGTTGACTTCTCATACTTAGTGTCATGTCTAAAATCAATTATGCAAAGTCCATTTAAGGTTCATCATTTCTAAACTCAAGGACAACAATTATTTTGAAAATCATTCTTAAGTCCTAATCTTAAAGGAGTCGCCCCAAAGGGGAAAGGGAAGAGGTCGGACAGAGGGGACTCTAAGAGGGAGAGGGAGGTTAAAGATGTTTCTGCACCATCCTCTCTCCCCGAGGACATGCCTGAGCGCGTATCCGAGGAGGATCCCGCTCCCTTGAAGAGGCTAAGAAGGGGTAAGGGCAAGGAGTCCACTTCCGCACTTCCGCCACCAATGATTGAAGACTTGGAGGACGAGCCGTCTGTGCCCATTCCAGGCTTGGCCTATGAAGTGACATCGGAGGGGGCAGAAGAGCTCAAGCATATTAAAACCAGTATTTTCCCCAGAGATGTCATTTTCGGCCCTTCACTGTTTGACTCCCTCGGTTCTCCTCCAGCCCGCACCGCATTTATCACAGAGCAATTTTGGACGGAGGGCTGGTCTGCCTTCTCTTCTAATGACAGTCCATCCTGGAAGCTGCTCGCCGCCAAGGCCATGAACGCCAGGGCGTTGGCCCTGAGGTGGAATCGTCCGTGGAGGAGACGCAGAGGGACAAGAAAAATGCTGAGACTGCTCTCCGGAATGCGGACAACATGCTAAAGGAGATTAATGACCTAAAGACCAAGCTATCCATAGCCCGGAAGTCTTCCTCCGAGGAGAGGGCCAATGCTAAGCGTCTCCAGGAGGATAATGATAAGTTAAGACACGACCTCCAGGCCTCTGAGTTAGACGTGGCGGCCTTGTGCAAGAAACTGGATGATTCCAATCGTGAACAGTCTATCACATCTGAAGCTCTGACCGCCGCTAATGCAGCCAAGTCCAAGCTGGAAGCTGAGGTGGCAGCAGCTAATGAAAAATTAGGGAGAGAACTGGAGGCGAAGGCAAAGGCGGAGGAGGACCTCGCCTCTTTGGAACGACACATGCAAACAAGGATTACTGAGGTTCTGGAGCAGACTGTCACGACACGGGTGGAGACGCTTTAAGTACCAGAGTGTCTGAGGCTGTCCAGAACTTTAAAGACACTTTTGAAGAGACCCCAGAATACGAGGCTATGCAGAGGGTTTTTGGTAACATAGGGGTTAGGATGGCTTTGGGTGACGTGAAAGAAGCTTTCCCAACCTTGGACCTGACCTCTATTGAAGCCTTGTACCCCGAACCTCAAGACAAAGGCTCTTCAGAGGATGTCCCTCCGCAGTGATCATGTTCTGTATCTGCCTTTCTGTTGTATCTTCTTCTCTTTTTTTTTTTCTTTTTTTTGTAAGTGACACGGCACCTGATATTGTAAATGCAACATTCATTCAATTTGTATATATTTTGCCTTTGCGAATGCGATGATTTTCCATGTTTGAGTTTAATGCCTTAGTTTACGTGTTTTTATTTGTTTAAGTGCGGACGCTTCCAAACACAAATGATTTGCAATTTTCGTACGTACGAAGATATTAAGTGTGCAGTTCACAAGTTTTAGTTTATATGACAACATTTGATTAAGTTTGAATGCTTCCAATCCGCAGATATCTTTTAAATGTATTGCACTTATTGCACGGTTATATGTTGATAGTCCCTCAGATCTGAGTGGTTTGAGGTATTCATACTTACCAGTTAGATCTGATTTTGAAAAATATTTGAACATATCTGAATCACCCTTTGTGAGACCTGTGCAAACAAATTTGTATGAACCCCCTTTTATGGTGCTAACACACTCAATTCTTACGCAGTGATCGCTGTGTGGGCTTATAAGAGTCCCTTGTTTTTAACAACTTTCATGCATAGCGTGGATGTATGGTGTTATAACCAAAATAATCTTGTAATTTGTGTTTATCCATTGTGTTTATCTAATTAGCAATTGGTATAACCCTCAATGTAACTCATTAACGATTTCATAAAACCATATGATAATGTTGTACTCATTGAAGTGGAATTTGATTTATTGAAAATAGCGACGAAGGTGGTCCGTGTTCCAAGGATTACATAAAGGTACTCCGGATAAGTCCTCGATCATGTACGTTCCGGGTACCACCTCGGCAAAGAGTTTGTAAGGGTCTTCCCAGTTAGGACCTAAAGTCCCTACTTCTGGTTCTTGAGTTGAAGGAAGAACCTTTTGAGGACTAAGTCCCCAATATTAAAGCGCCGACTTTTTACCCTTTTGTTGTAATATCGAGCCATCTTTTTCTGGTACCTGGCCATCACCACTTGGGAATCACTCCGTTTTTCCATAAGGAAATTCAAAATGGCCCTTCGTGATTCCTCATTTCTCACTTCGTCGTAATGAATTTGACGAAGAGAAGGGATCCCGATTTAAACGGGACATACCACCTCGGCTCCATATGCCAATGAGAAAGGTATTTCGCCAGTAGCGGTGTGCGAAGTGGTTCGAAGTGCCCATAGTACTTGTGGGAGTTCATCTACCCATGCACCCCTTTTGGACTCCAGCTTCCTTTTCAGGGTATTTTTATGGTCTTGTTTACGGCTTCGACCTGTCTGTTAGCATGTGGGTGGTGTGGAGATGAGAACAGTTTCTTAATTCCCAAATCGTCGCACAACTCATCCACGCTTCTGTTTTTAAAATGTTTTGCATTGTCACTAACCAGCGAGTGTGGTATTCCGAACCGGCATATGACATTCTTCCAAATGAACTTGGTAGTGTTGGCCTCGGTGATTCTCATCAGAGGTTCAGTATCGACCCATTTGGTGAAGTAGTCAATTGCTACTATTGCAAAGCAGTTATTACCAGCACCCCTAGGCATAGGACCAATAAAATGTTGACCACAAAATCCGGTTGGATCTTGAACCAACACGTCTCAGCTCCTCCCTCTTGAACACGTGGATCTCCTGCGCACTGTGACAAACAATCAGTTCGCAAAAGGGGCCGAGGTGGCTCCCGTTTGCACTCCGATGCCAAAGTCAGCGGCCATATTCAACAAATATAATTTGAGTGCGATAAATATAAGTGCATAAAAGAGAGAAAATGGAGTGAGAGAAATATCTTTAGTTAAGAGTATCCAGTCGCTAACCCCTTACCAGGCGGGAGGTGTGCCATATTTATAGAGGAATCAGCTGTTTCGGATCATGACACGTGGCATATTTTACACTTGTCTTCACCCTAGCTCTTGGAGGTGACAACCTTGCTTTTTGACCGTAATCATTGCTACATTTTGTAGGGGATGGGCGCCCGTCACATCTTGGTAAAGGCAGTGTCACATCTCTGACTTCATGCCTTGTCCCATCCATACATCCGAGACGCTACCGTAAACACCTCGGAAAAGCATGAAGCGCCTCTGCAAGATACAAACCAGTTCGGCCGGAGGGGCTCCTGTGCCTTTCCACCTCGGCCATTAGTCTAGGGCAATATCTACAACTTTGATCATGGGTTGAAGTCCAATGGACCCTTGTTGGGCCTTCACTGGCGGCCCAATGTGCCATATTTTGGGTGCGATCTCAACAGCCTTAGTTCGTTTGATTGAAACCCTTTTTCATGATTCAAGTTCTTAGCAAATTGGCTGATATTAACGCGCCTCCATTGGCTGTAGAGATGGCAATGGAACAGGTACTCTCGATCCCGCCCCATGAGAAGATTATCAAAATCATACCCGCCTCATTACCCATTAAATCAAAACTGGGAGGATCGGGGCGGGTATCAAAACGGGGCATCCAAGCCCTACCCCAACTTTTTTTTTTTTTTAAAAAACATAGTTTTATTCAAGTTTCTAACTTTTTTTCCCACTTAAAAGAAGTAAAAGTCAAAAGAATCAAGCACCCAATTCATCACAAAATCAAAGATGTTATCACAAGAAATAAATTGTATCTTTAAAGTGCGTTGTTTGCATTTTTTGAATTAATTATTTTTTAATGTAAATAAATTTGCGGGGCAGGTCAACAAAAAGCAGCCCTGCCCCAAACCTATTTCGGGTAATTGATATCAAACACAAACCCGCGAGATGGTTTCTTTCCGTCCCATTAGGGTTCATCATTTCTAACTCGAGGACAAAAATTATTTAAAAATCATTCTTAAATCATATTATTCCCATTATGCTCAACACTCGTTTTCTTTCTTAAAAAAATTCTCATAATCATACATTAAAGCATATAAGTTATGACAAAGCATAACAACATCATTATTTTCGAAGAAATACATTCTTATTTCTCATAAATCATAAGTATCCGAAATACTCTTCATTCTTTCTCATAAATCAATACAATGAGTATTCGAAATACTGAAATAACTTTAAACATCATAAACTTCTTTACCTCGGAGTTGGTGAAACGAATGATGGCAGTGGCAATCTTCATCAATAAAAATCTTATAATGAAAAATATTTCTTGAAAATTCTTTTTGAAAATTTTTCCAGTCTACAGAAACGCAGACTGGCTCTGATACCAACTTGTAGCGCCCCGAGTTCCGTATACCCGATTCACTACGTCATTTTCTGTCTAAATTTTTCGAATAATATTTTTGCGGAAGAAATAATTGAAATTCATTTTTGGCAACATTAAATAAACTGTAATGGCCGATAAAATTGAAACATTTATGAAACCATTTGAAATAGTAAATCGAACCATTAATTTTGTAAAGAAATTGACAATGTCATAATTTCTCAAATAAATGAACTTCTCTAAATTATTCGATTGTTTGGAAAAATACGGAAATCATTAACGTCAAACTTTCACCCGTTTAACGATTATTGCCACCATCATTCATCGCTCGCCACCGTCTCCGAAATCTGCAAAACTGTTAAAAAGTAGGGTGAGTATTTCATGGGGGAAATACTCAGTAGACTCATCGCAAATTAATTTAATTTATAAGATGATTAAACACATAAATCCCGGCTCTTTATAAAACGGGCATTGATAGAGCTTCTTTATAAAACGGCTCTTGATAAAACTCATATTGTGCATTACAGCACGGGACATATTTTGCAAATCATAGGCTCTTTGAAAATAGCTCTTTGAAAACAGCTCTTTGAAAACCATATACTTATAAAAACATTTTAATTATGCCAAGCATAATTTCTTTTTGAAAGCATAACATAAGATAGGATCGAAATCCTCATAAACATAGGGAGACACAAGAATTTTACCGAACTTAGGTGATAAGAATTCTTATGCAGTAAAATCACAGTAAGTTTTCATCATAACATAGGATAGGATTGAAATCCTCATAAACATAAGAATTTTACCGAACTTCGGTGGCAAGAATTCTTATGTAGTAAGTATACCAAGCATAATTTTTGAAATTCATAGGGATCAATTGCATCATAACATAAGATAGGATCGAAATCCTCATAAACATATGCGACAGGAATTTTACCGAACTTAGGTGGCAAATCCTCATAAACATATGGAAACATAGGAATTTTACCGAACTTCGTGGCAAATCCTCATAAACATAGGAGACACAAGAATGTTACCGAACTTCGTGGCAAGAATTCTTATGTGTAGCGCTACTAAAACTCCGGTCCCCTTAACATATCATAACTTATCATATGGGACTCATAACAATCTTGGTAGATTGACTTCATAGCAATGATCCAAAAAAACATTTTCGTGAAGCATAGGGTATACTTACTTTTCGTAAAAACATAAAGTATATTTTCTTTTCATAAAAACATACTTACTCTTCATAAAAACATAAGGTATATTTACCTTTCATAAAAACATACTTACTTTTCTTAAAAATTGACTTTCACAAGTCACATGACATTCATATGAAATCATAATTTAAATCAATTAATAAGTGCGAGTCTACCTCAAATCCGACGAGTGCAAAGTTGAGCGAGAATGACTTCAATTTCTTTAAATTTTCCGTACGCTTCGTCTTAGCCAATAAGTCACTTTAGTATATCGAATATATAGTTCAAAATGATAAATTATAATTTGAGGACTAAAATTGATGTTTTGAAAGTTGAGGGACTAAAATGAATACTTTTGAAAGTTGAGTCGGAAACTCAAAACAATAGGGTTGAAATAATATATTTTAAAACAATAGGGGCTGATTAAAACTCATTTAAAACTTAAGGGCTGAAATTGATAAGTTTAAAAGCTAAAAGGACTGAATTGCAAAACTTTAAAGCTTGGGGACTGATTTGAAACAATTTAAAACTTCAGGGACTGAAATGATCACTTTTCAAACTTAGGGGGCTAATTTGCAAATTCTGAAAATCATTATTTTAAAACATCAGATTTATCTTCTCTCTCTCACTTTACTGTCTCTCGACCTCACTCTCTCTTCACCGGCTCTCTCTCCCAAATTCGGACCCAAGGCGAAAACGAAGGCTGCGACGGTGGAAATTTTTTGGGAATCAAGGGTGCTATAGCCGGCGGTTCGCCGGCGCAGGAGGTGGCCAACGGCAAGGGTTCCGCTAGACTGGGTTTTAGGACTGATTGGGTGCGATTCTTAAGGTGAAACCGGAACTAGAGTTCGCGGTTCTTCCGGCCAAAAGTCCGATTAAGATGGCGGCGATCGAGGTATGTAATTTGGTATTTGATTTTAAGGTTTGATTTGGTGGGGATTGAAGTAGTCAGTGTTGTCCGATCGTGGAGGTGGTGATGACTGTTGCAGTGGCTTGAGGTAGTTGGGCGTCAATGGTGATGATTCTGGTGGAAGTTAGCTGTAGGTTGGCTGCAGTTGGTGGTGGTTGCCTTGATTGGGCAGACTGTGGCGTGGTGGCAGTTTGGGTTGGTGCCGTGATGATACTGATGATGGTTGGTTGGGTGGTGGCTCTTAGTTGATACATACAGTGGTTGCAATTAGGGGTGAATTGATGATAATGGCTGAGATTGTTGATCTTGCAAATTGGAATTCTGAAGATGGAAATTGAATTGGATGTAGTTGAATGGAGGAAAACTGGGAGGAAGCTGGCCGGTTATGGAGGTTTTGATGTTGATTTTGATATTGAATGTTCAATTGGCAGTGAGGGTGATGATACAGATTTCTTGGGTGATGGAGCTGCAGGAGTGGTGATGAACTGTGGTGGTTGGACTGTGATTGCAGGTGATTGTGTAGACAATGGTTGCAGTGGATTGGTTGAAGTGATGATGATGAAGATGAAGATGAGGAAAGGAGGTGGTAACGGTGGTCTGGCTATGAGTTGCAGGCAGTGTACTGAAATTGGCGGTGGTTGAGTCAGAGGTGAGTTGGGCAATGTTTATAACGTCTGGGCTGTGAGGTTGATGATGATGAGGATTCCAATTGTATATAGAAAGAATTGTGGTGTGTCCAATCTAGAAGGTAGTGATGATGATGGAGAATAAAAATCATTATGTTTAGTAGACACATGGGGTAGGATTGAATTGTGATAGCTTTGATTAATTGGTAGTGGAGTTCTTTGTTAGGTATAATAATAATAATCATGATAGTTTGTGTGTGCAGGACGGAAGAATGCAAATTGAGTTTTATGTGGGTGAAGATATTGATTATTCAAATGATGGTGATATAGTGGATTGAAAGTGTGATAGGTGGAGTTGGTGAGGATGTGATGAGCATGATGAAGAACGTATAAAATTAGAGGAAGAGATGTGGATAGTTAGGTATTAAGAAAAGTGGGAAAACATGGGGAATAATTAGTTGGTTTGGTGATGATGATGTTTTGAGGATGAAGGTGGCGGAAATGGTGATGATTTAAAATTGGTGTTTGATAAAAATGTGGTGGAAAAGAAAAAAAAAAACATGTGTGGAGAATCTATGTTTAATTATTGGACTAACTTTGATTTAAGAAATAGAATTAAAATTGATATATTTTGGACTGAAAATAAATAAATATTGAGATAAAAATTGAATTACGCATTTGAACTTGAATTATTTTGAATAAGGAAAATTGAGATATTTTAAATAAATTTGGAATTCAAAAATGATTTTGAAAATAATAGTTTGAATAAATAATTTAAAATAACATAATTTTAGAAATTCGGATTTTAATTTAAAATCGAACAAATTCGATATTTCTTGACTTGACTAGACGAACACTTCGCGGTGTTAACTTCAAAATAATGAGTGAAATAGTAGCGACACAATTTTCTAAATATTAAATAATTATTAATTGCGTAAAAATCTTGATCGCTACATCGAGTTCGGGTCAAAACAGGTTTTTTTTTCTATCCCTAATTGGCTAGAATTCCGTCGTCTTTTGAGGCACACACATTATTTACGATATATTTCAATTAAAGAGAGAAATATTTTGCTTATTAGTTATAATTATGGAATTTATATACTATATTTTTTTTATCATTTTGAGTGATTTTATGAATTTTTACAAATATAATGTTATTTACGGGACTCGTGTTGCAATTACGTGACATTAGTTCATGTACGTCTTTTGAGATTTAGGAATGTGGACCATGTTCATTTTCAATTTCAATTTAATAATAAAAAAAAAAAAAATAATAATAATAATAATCCAACAAATCAAGTTGCATTAGCCGTGGGCTAGATAGCCAAGTGTCTAGTAAGATATATCTATCGAAATAGGGTCGTGTAGGGCCAAAATAGATCGAATCAACTCAACTATCATCAATCCTCAATTAAAACTTCTAAGTATATTCCTACTTTTGGGGGCAGAATCTTTTTTATTTATAAACATATTTATAAATAATATAATTTTTTAACTTATTGTTTAATTACACATATTTTTTTCTTCAATTTTTAATCATTATTATTTATCTCAAAATCATAAATAAATAAATTTATAAACCAAACATTGTTATCAAGCGAAGGCAAGTCTTTGTTTGGTTCTCTTTAAAATTTTCTATTATTTTTATTGTACTCAATCTTAACCATTCATTAAAAGTCTAGCGCACAATATTTTATTTTTTAACCAAATCTTAATCATTCATTCTCTTAAAAATTATTATTCATTTCAAAAAAATTGTTTTTAAACAATACAAACACACACTTAGTCCTTATCTGATTTTGCTAAAAATCATATTTTATAGCAAATTTTGATATGTGTATATATATATATATATATATATTGAAATATGTGATCGAAAAGTTAATAAAAGTTATGAATTCTAGAAATACGTAATTAAAATTACGTATTAATTTTTATTTATTTTTTAAGTAAACTCAAATTAAAAGATTTTTAAATGGATGAGATATGTATTCAAATAAATCATCACAAATTGATAACTTGAATTACAATTTATAACTTTCTTACCTGAAATTCCCTAGCTCCTATGTATCCTTGTCCACACAGTGACACTACGCGTAGATTTTGACGTATTGATTTCGTATATAGAGAAATAGATGGTCATAAAAACATGGGATTCTGTTGAAGACTCTACAGTTGCTTCAGTTAATATCCTTAGCCATTCTTCCAACCACGGAAGTTTTATCCAAAAACAGAAAAACTTATATTGGATCTTTACTCAATTCATATATTTGTTAGTTGTTGAGCTTATTTACAATAAAATTTATTTACTCGGTCGGAAATGTTTTGATTTGAGGTTTTTGTAGCGGAACGTACGAATTAATGTAACTAAACTAGTTTGAACTCAAATTAAGGTAGCTAGGTATCGGTAGTTTGGTCTAGGTGTCTCGAGAACTAGATTGAACCGGTTCCCATTAAGAATTGTAGCTAGATCTTTGAACCGAATCAATTCTTGATTTTAAGAACCAACCATTAATACAAGTGTAACTTCAACCAAATTGAATTGTTTTAGTTCAATCCCATTTTGGTTCGACTTTCGAGACACTTCTGTGTAGTGATACGTATAGTGGTATTAGAACAAGTCCGTTGGCACAAGAAGTGATTACAAAAAAAAAAAAAAAAAAAAAAGTGATGAGCCTTGAGCGTGTTGGTTACAATTAGGCTTCACTGAATACTCGTTTATATGGTGTAAACTTTGATACAAATACAGTAGTGTAACCATATTAACAAAAGTCATGCAATTTTTGCATATAAAGGTGACGGATGATAAGGTTATCTACCAGATAAACTTAATAACCTCTCTCTCTCTCTCTCTCTCTCTCTCTCTCTCTCTCTCTCTCTCTCTCTCTCTCTCTCTCTCTCTCTCTATATATATATATATATATATATATATATATATATATATATATATAACACCCACACGCAACATCTATATATATGTATAGAAACCTTAAACTGTCTTCTAGTGGCTTTAAAAGGTTTGTTGATACAAAAGACAACCTAAGAAGTTGCAGTGATTGTTACTTTCTTAGAGCCTTGTAGCCTTTCGTTTCTTTGTGAAGCTTTTGGAAGAAAGAATTGCTTACTAATTGGTTGTCACAAATTCTAAGATATAAATAAATTATAAGTATTTTCATTCAAGTAAGTATTTTATACGATATACGATTGGCGAAGAATTCAAGATGTGGACCAGATTCAAAAACTCAAAGATCAACAAAGGTTTGTTCTTCAAAAACATCTTTCATTTGATTTGCAATAATTATTTCTATTGAATATAGAAAATAATTAGATAAAGTTTAATATACGTACAATTTTGATTTCAGACAAGAAGAAAGCATTGAAAGAATGTGACAAAAGTCTCAATGTCAACGAAGAGTATCTTGGTGCATTTAGAACAAAATCCTATGGGGATTTCTTCATAAAAGCTCAATTACTTGTAAATGAACCCTCATCACCTGCTAATTACTGCCATCAAGGGTTCTTAGAAATTCTTGATCCAGGCCAAGAAACTATAACACAAGTTCTTGAATCAGTAGTCCTTTCGAGAAAGTCGAAGAATCTCAAGTCCCTTCTCTTCAATTACTTCGATATGAGTGCAGAGGCCTCGAAATTCTGCAGCCAGCTTCTCAGAAGTATAAATCAAATTCAAACTGATTACAAATTTATTCACCAAGTTCTTGACACCATTGACGACTTTTCTTCTTCAGAGAAATTTCACTTGATCGTGTCTGAGCTCCGTTTGTGCTTACTTAATCTCAGTAAACAAGATTTCAAGCGCATCCATGAAAGATACGTGTCAATTCTTCAACTCCTCAAGTCAAAGCGAAAAATGGTGACGAGAAAGATTAAAATGATAAAATTGTTCAACAAGGCGTGTGGGGTATGTTTGACATTAGCTTGTGGCATGGTTGCTGCAGCAGCTATGGTTTTAGCAGCGCATACTCTAACCGCGTTACTCATGGGCCCCGCGATTTTCAGCTTACCCGTGAAGCCTTTAAAGAAAAAACTTCTTAATATTCAATTCTTGAAGCACGGATTCCTAAGGAAGATTGGAGAACAGCTTGATGTGGCTACTAAAGGTACATATATTTTGAACATGGAGTTCGACACCATGAGTCGACTCATGGCTGGAATTCAAGACGAGATTGAACATAACAAGGCGACGATTCAGTTCTGTTTGGACAGAAGGGAAGATAAGTTTTCTTTTCAAGTATTGAAGGACCTTAAAAAGGGTGAATTAGGGTTCAAAAAACAAGTGCAGGAGCTCGAAGAACATGTCTACTTATGTCTTGTTACAATTAATCGAGCTAGAGCTTTGATGATCAAGGAAATTGCAAAATCTTGTGTAATAAATAATTCAATGCACTAGACATTTTTTTATTCACTGTACAGTTATTCTTGTTTGTAAATACGATTCATTCTTATGTAAGTTGAACAAGAAATTCATCGACGCCATCAAGGATGTAACTTCTTTATATATTAAGAGATAGTTCATTATTATTTTATTAGATTCAAATCTTGTCACGATTAAATAACAAAACCTCTAACGTTGTTAGACAAGTTCTTACATATCTCAAATATATCAATGTTCTTTTTCTTGTTTCAAATATGTATTTAGAGGATTTTGTTTAGTCCTAGGAAGCAGGGAAATTCTTACCTCATAATCATACGATTGATTCCATGCATTTACCAAACAAATAGTTCTGTTTGTTCCATGACAAATTCAACAATTTTTTCCTCAAATTTATTTTCAACCACGAGACCTATTGTTTTACACACTTTTCAACAATTTTTCAATCTATTTTTCAATCTACATTCAATAAATTCTCAATTTTCTCATACATGTTTTAAATATTCTTTGAATATACTTTGATTGCTATGGGAATCTCATTTGCTTCTACCAACTACCAATCTGTCACAATCAAATCTAGGCAACTCGGATCTTGAATGTGCCAATTGCTAGGAATATATAATTGATATTATTTACCTTGTAATCAATTCTATTGTTGGTTTAAATCAATTGTGAATAACTTAGAATCCTTGGTATTTAGTTTCCATATTGTTGATGTATATAGTTTTGGTAGGATTTCTCTTTCTGTGTCATCAAGAAAGTTTGTATTATATATTCACCAACCTGTATCAATGAAAGTGGATTAATTTGCGATCTCTTCGTAACTTCTTCATGGTATCAGAGCAATTCCTCTAACGAGAAAAATCATGTCCGAAATTAACCTCAACAGCTCAACCAGTACTGAAACTGGTACTGCACCTCCACCTAACACTGGCCTCACGCCATCCAACATCAACCTCCAACCGCTTGCCTCCACGGACAACATCATTCCAACAACATACCCAGTTCTTCCTCTTCAGTCGTCAATGGCAACACCACCTCCTATGTCAATCAATGTGCTCGCACAAATACCATTGAAACTTACCTTTACTGACTACACTTCCTGGAAAACACAGTTTCATACTCTACTCATTGGTTATGATCTCATGGGCTTCATTGACGGCTCCACCCCTTGCCCACCTTCAGTCATCCAGCAAGAAAAAATGATCACGACCCCTAATCTAGCCTTTTCATTTTGGATTCGTCAAGACCAACTTTTGCTTAATGCCATCATAGGCTCTCTCTTTCCTTCCATCGTTCCCTTCGTGGCCGCATCCAAGTCCGCTCGCTATGCATGGACAACATTGGCCAATACATATGCCAAACCTTCTCGTGGACGTATTATGCAACTAAAATCGCAACTTGCCAGTCTAACCAAAGGTTCAAATTCCATTACAGAATACATGCAAAACATTAAAAGCAAAGCAAATGAACTAGCCTTGATGAATGCTCCAGTTCATGGTGAAGACCTTACCGTTAAAATACTTGATGGACTCCCTCATAAATACAAGGAAATTGCCGTTGTAGTCCGTGCTCGAGACGCTCCAATAACTTTCAATGAGCTACATGAAAAGCTCATCAACTATGAGTTCCATACCTCCTAAGACGTCATACCCGAACTCCCTGCCACTGCCTATTATACAAACAAACCACCAAATTCCTTCCACAACTCGAATCAACCCCGACCGAAAAGCAAGAACAATAGCCGCTAGAACACCTCTTCCACCCAACCTCATCAGTCGCACCCAGGTCAGCCACAAAATCAACAAAACTCACCCAATTCCAACTACACTCCACGGCCTTGTCGAGGCTACTGTCAACTCTGCTCACGACAAGGTCACTCTGCCCATCGTTGTCCACATTACTCATACACGTACTCCAGCCCCCAACAACTGTCCCTCCTTCCCCCTTACAATCCTCGACCTTCATTCTCCTCTCCCGCAGCACACTTTACTCACCACTCCCCCAATGATCTCCAATTCGTGGGTCCTCAATTCAGGTGCTTCTCATCACGTAACTAGTGATCTGGACAACTTGTCTCTTCACTTAGCATATCCTGGCTCCGATGGGATTTGATGATGCAAAAAACTGTACCTCAGATATTCCGAGCTCGAGCAACAGGCTGGCACGAACTTGAACTCCGAATACCTGCAATAAAGGCGAGGAGGTGTGTCCTCGTCGCCCCTCCGATGCTTAAGTCAGTAAAGAGGAAGGAAATTTATGCAAGAGGCTATAAACTGGAAAAATAAGAATTGTGTACCTGTATTGTGATTGAGAACTATCTATTTATAGAGAGATATAAACGAGTTATAGCAGGACTGAAATACCTTCGTTGATAGAGTCATGTTAGGAATCATCCTCCTAATTTTTAGGGGTAGGGTTGGAAGCCCTAAACGGGATTCCAAAGGATACAAGTCCTTCTTGGACTAGGAAGACGTAGGTCCCAGGAGTTAAACCAAATTATGCCCGGGAACATATGAGCCACCCCGAACAGAAAGTACCCCGAGGACACATTACTCTTATTGGAGGAATGTGGGTCCCCGGGGACATACACTCCTCGGGGGCACATTCGGCTCGGGGCCGAAGACTGCCACCAGACCATGTTTGATCGTGGTCGGGCATATGTGTTGTGATCGTGTTCGAGCTTGAGCTGAATTATTGTTCATCACTGGCCCCCGCGCATCCGTGCCTGAGCTTTGGAAGAGCGTGGATGCGCCACTGATCTATCACGAAAATGGTTCGGGGGTGACGTGGCACTTAGGATGGTTTCTGACATGTGCCACGTCGTTCTGAAATGACGTGTCGTTTGGCAGGACACGTGGGTGATGGATGGTTGACATGTGGCGTCGTTTGTGGCTCAGATCGCACGACCGTTGGTATTCGTGCACCTTCCCCCTATAAATAGGGAGCATCCTCATTCGCCACTTTACCTTTGCTTCTGAGAGAGAGATCACAGAGTTCGTGCTCGGGGCTTAGAAGTTCGTCCCTTAGTTTATCGTCGGTCGAGGTAAGATCTTTGAGCCTTTTAAGTTATCAGTTTTTAGTCGTTCCTGTGGGAGATGTCTAGCAGCAGCAGTACAACTAGTAGTAATAGTAGCTCGGATAGATCTAGCAGTTCGAGTAGCGAGCAGGTTAGGCTAGAGAACGTAGGTAATACCATGATCCCAATGGTGGACCCTGTAGACGTAAGACCTTGGGCAATTGGAGTCGATGATGCTCCGCTAACATACCCCGACCTTAGGTGTATATACAAAGAGCACAAGGTCATTGAGGTTTCGAGGGAGTTCGGGTTAATGCCCAGGTGTGATGTTAGGGCCCCCACCCCCGAGGATAACATTGTAACAGCCCGGGATGGGGAATTTTTGGTTTATAGGGACTCGTTGAAGGCTGGGTTTAGGTGGCCGTTGCATCCTTTCTTCATAGGGTTTCTGGTCGAGCACTCCATGTGTCCGGGGCAACTTGTGCCTAACGGTTGGAGAATGCTCGTGTATTTTTTCATCGCATGTAGGGTATTAGGTATAGAGCCCCGACTTGATCTATGTAGAATGGTATTCGAACTGAAACAACTTCCTCATTTCTCATGCTTTACCTATATCTCTAGTCGGGGGAGATTTAAATTACCTAGGATGCCCAGCTCTCTTTGGGGTTGGAAGGAGAAATACTTTTATGTGGTCCCTCAAGAGCCCGGGCATCCCTTTTGGTCGAGCTAGGTTGTGCCTGACACCACGAAGTTTAATGAGGGTCAGGCCTATTTTGAGGTGTTAGAGCGTGATAGACAGTTGCTCGAGGCTCTTGAGCCACTTGTTGATAATTTGGATGACATGCTCGGGGATGAAGTCCTCGACCTTGCTGGAGTCAGGAACTTCGGGGGTAGGAGGCCAGCCCTTCTTCTTTACTATGCTTTTTCACATATTGCTCGGGCTAATGACTTGTGTTTTTTGCAGGAAACACAATGACGTTTGATCCTTCGTCGCTCAAGAACTTCATACAAGGGAAATCCGGGGGAGCTGGTGGAAGACCCCCGACCAAGAAGACGAAGAAACGACCAAGGCATGTGGCAAGCGGGCCCGGGGAAGGTTCAATACTTTGCTCAGGGATGAGGATGAGCAGAATGTTCCTCCCCCTCCTCCTCCTCCTCCTCCTCCTCCTCCTCGTGCGTCCCCGATTAATCGGGCACCACCTGCTGACTTCATTGATCTTGACGACGACCCTATACTGGCCGCTTCTCAGGCACCTGACGTCGTCTCAAAGTATAGGAACGAGGTTCCTCCGAGCACAGGCATCAAACATCTGGAGGCTTACTTTACTAAGGTAATTTAGTTAAATTTGTCATCTTTTTTGCACGAGCTGACGGAGGAATTTCGCGGGCAGGCCCTAAGTATTGCTCAAGGTCTTGCACTCAAGGCCATTGATGATGAAGACAAAGTTGAGGGCCTGGGGTGTTCCATTGCACGCCGGGAAATAAGAGTTAGAGAGCTCGAGGATGAGCAGAAGAAGATCAACCTAGAGCATGAAGCTTTGAAAGCAAAGCTCGGGGAAGTAGAGGACGAAGCTGATGAGCTAAGGCTAGAGCTCGAGCGAACTCAAAAAGATTTCGAGGAGAAATTATCTGCAGCGGAGACTGCTCGTGCCTTAGCAGTAGAAAACTTTAAGAAATCTGCTGAGTTTTCTCTTATGCAGGGCGAATATGCCTCAGGCTCGTACAACTACGCATTTAAACAGGCCCGAGCCATATTGCGCTTGAAAGGAGCTGAGGCTAGGCCCGAGGATTTTAGTTCCGACCCTAGCGTCACAGAGGGCCTTGTCCTTTCTGAATCCGAGGACGGGGACGAGGATGATTTAGGGGACGAGCCTGATGACACAGATGCCCCGAACTGAATTTTGTATCCCCTCTTTTTGTATCGAACTGATCATAATTGAAATATTTTGTTTTTTTTTTAACATCAACAGTGTATGAGCAGTGATTGTACGAGCTTCACGTTCTAACCCCCGATCATTAGATTAACGAATTGAATCAAGTATTAACCCCGTTCAATGGATTAGTTAATGATTATCACGTTCTAACCACGATCAATGGAACTATATTGAACAATGTACAAACCCCGATCATAGGAATCATATTGAACAATGTACAAACCCCGATCAATGGAATCACATTGAACAATGTATGAACCCCGATCAATGGAATCACATTGAACAATGTATGAACCCCGATCAAAGGAATCAGATTGAACAATGTACGAACCCCGATCAATGGAATCAGATTGAACAATGTACGAACCCCGATCAATGGAATCACATTGAACAATGTATGAACCCCGATCAAAGGAATCAGATTGAACAATGTATAAACCCCGATCAATGGAATCACATTGAACAATGTATGAACCCCGATCAAAGGAATCAGATTGAACAAACCCCGATCATAGGAATCACATTGAACAATGTACAAACCCCGATCAAAGGAATCATATTGAACAATGCACAAGCCCGAACATGATACTAAGCCCGATCACTTTGAATCGCAAGTGTTGCTGAATTGTTATTGGTGATGCTCGGGGCCGTGTGTTCAAACTCACGCTCGTGGGCAAGGCTTTGGGTGCTTCCTCGTGGGGAAGGCTTTCGAATGCTTTCTCGTGCGCAAGGCTTTGGGTGCTTCCTCGTGGGGAAGGCTTTCGAATGCTTGCTCATGCGCAAGGCTTTGGGTGCTTCCTCGTGGGGAAGGCTTTGGGTGCTTCCTCGTGGGGAAGGCTTTCGAGTGCTTGCTCGGGACAAGACTTTGTGTGCTTGCGCGGGCAAGACTTTGAATGCTTCCTCGTGGGGAAGGCTTTGGAGATGAACAACATAATTGTTGAGAAGTACCTTTTATTCAGAGATGTTACTTGGGGAAATAAAAGTTGGCGCGCAGGCCATAAAAATAAAAATAAAAGTTGGCACGCAGGCCATAAAAATAAAATGAAACAAAGTGAAAGGAATGATCTGCAAAGTTTTGATTCTGCTACTTGTAGTAGATTTTGAGATTATCTGCGTTCCAAGGTCTTGGTAATGACGTTCCTTTGAGATCCCGAAGACTATACGATCCTCCTTGGGTCTGTCGTATTACTTCATAGGGCCCTTCCTAGGCTGGGCCGAGCTTCCCTGGTGGATGACCAGCGGCTTCTGCTTTCCTCAACACAAGATCTCCTGCCCTGAACTTTCTTGCTCTGACCTTGCTGTTGAAGTATTTGGCCGTCCTACTCTGATATGATGTTATCCTTGCGCTTGCTTGCTCACGAACTTCCTCGAGCATGTCAAGATGCTCGCCCATACATTCACCTTCCAAATTTGGGAAGAGACGTCTGTAACTGGGCATGCCTACTTCAATGGGGATTGTTGCCTCTATCCCGAAGGCGAGCATGAATGGAGTCTCCCCAGTAGCTGTTCGGTGTGTGGTCCTGTAAGACTAAAGTATGGCTAGTAGTTCCTCGAGCCAAGATCCTCGAGCATCTCCAATCCTCGTGCGAAGATCTTGGAGTATTATCCTGTTCGTTACTTCGGCGAGCCCATTACTCTGGGGGTGTGCAACTGAGGTCTGACGATGATCAACATGAAGATTTGCACAGAAATTTTTGAACTGTGCGTTATCAAACTGCCTGCCATTGTCCGTTATCAATACTCTCGGTAGGCCAAACCTGCATATGATGGATTTCCAAACGAAAGATCTTAGTTTGGGTTCTGAAATTGTTGCTAGGGGTTCAGCCTCTACCCACTTAGTGAAATATTCAACTGCTACTGCTATGAACTTCAACTGTCCCCGTGCAATGGGAAAATGGCCCAGGATATCGATCCCCCATTGTTCGAACGGTCCCAGACACGGGATAGGAATATGATCTTCGGCCGGTCGGTGTATGATATTTCCGTGCCTCTGACACTTGTCACACTTCTTAACATAATTTAGAGCATCTGTCCTCATGGTCGGCCAATAGTATCCGTATCTGAGGAGTCTATGGGCTAATGACCTAGCACCCTGGTGATTCTTACACATGCCTTCATGTACTTCTGCAATAGCTTGAGCAGCTTCAGAAGATTTGAGACATCTGAGATATGGCAAGGTAAAACTCCTTCTGAAAAGTACTCCGTTTATCATGCAGTACCTTGCTGCTCTTTGTTTCACGGTCCTAGCCTCCCTCTGGTCACCGGGGAGACTTCCTTCAGTTAAGAACTTAGTGATGGGGTCCATCCAGGATGGCTCATGATCAATGTCCATAATCGCAGGCCTCGGGTTAATACTGGGGTGGGTCACATATTTCATGTGGACCGTTCTCTCCAAATTATCAACACTCATAAACACAAGTTTAGATAGTGAATCGGCTTTGATGTTTTCTGATCTTGGTATTTTCAAGATCTCACAACTTCCGAACTTTCTTTGCAAGTCATGAACACGCAGGCAGTACAGAGTCATCTTCTCCTCTTTCTTCTCGAATGTGCCATCAATTTGTCCCACTACCAGCTGAGAATCACTGTATACATTTACATGATTAAGTTCAAGGCCCTGAGCAACCTCAAGCCCTATGATGACGGCTTCATACTCTGCTTCGTTGTTTGTTGTTTCAAATTCAAATCTCAAAGCGCACTATATCTCAACCTGTCCATCCGGGCTTATGAGAATGACCCCTGCACCCGAGCCCGAGGAGTTGGATGCTCCATCCACAAAAATTTTCCAACAACTCTTGGGTGTGTTCGGGCTATCTACTGGCCCCCGAGGCCTTGGTGTGAGTTCCGCGATAAAGTCCGCCAAGGCCTGTGCCTTTATCGATGGTCGGGGCTTGAACTCAATATCAAATTCGCCAAGTTCAATAGCCCACTTTAGCAATCTCCCGGATACATCGGGCTTCTGAAGTATATGCTTCAAGGGCTGGTTCGTAAGTACCACGATCGTATGTGATTGGAAGTACTGCCTCAATTTCCTTGCAGCTACAACTAGTGCCAACGCCAATTGCTCTGCAAGGGTGTAACGGGTTTCGGCGTCGAGGAGGACTTTGCTGACATAATATATGGGCTGCTGGGTTCGTCCAACCTCCTTGACGAGCACTGCGCTCACTGCATACTGAGACACAGCCAAATATAAGGATAGCACATCTCCTGGACTTGGTTTTGTAAGCACAGGGGGCATTGCTAGGGATTCTTTCAGATGTTGCAGCGCATGCTCACATTCCTCATTCCACTCAAAGCTCTTATTTCCCCTAAGTATTCTGAAAAAAGGGAAACACTTGTCAACTGCTCTTGACATGAACCTGTTAAGCGCTGCTACCCGACCTGTCAGCTTCTGAACATCTTTTCTACTTTTGGGGGACTCCATTGAAATTAGGGCTTGTATCTTATCGGGGTTGGCCTCTATACCCCGATGAGTGATCATGAAACCCAAGAATTTTCCTGACGATACCCCGAACACACATTTGGCTGGATTTAACTTCATCTTGTATTTTCTGAGCGTAAAGAACACTTCCTCGAGGTCCTGAACATGCCTGTCAACTTCTGTGCTCTTGACGACCATGTCATCAACATATGCCTCAACGTTTTTCCCAATCAATCCTCCAAACACCTTGTTTATCAACCTCTGGTAGGTTGCCCCAGCATTTTTCAGGCCAAAGGGCATGACCTTATAACAATAGATCGCCGAATCAGTCATGAACGATGTTTTTTCCTGATCGTCCTCTGCCATTGGGATTTGGTGATAACCTGAAAATGCGTCAAGGAAGCTGTACATCCTATGGCCCGAGGTGCTGTCCACGAGGTTGTCAATTCATGGTAGCGGATAGCTGTCCTTGGGGCATGCTTTATTCAGGTCTGTATAGTCCACACAAACGCGCCACTTGCCATTGCTCTTTTTTACCAATACCACGTTCGCAATCCAGTCTGGGTAATGAACCTCCCTGATGAATCCTGCCTTTAAGAGTTTGCCAATCTCCTCTTGAATCACAATTCGACGATCAGGGGCGAATTGTCTCTTCTTTGTTTAATGGGCCTTGCGTCGGGATTCACATTTAAACTGTGTGCGGCAATCTTGGGCTCGATTCCAGGCATGTCCTCAACACTCCAGGCGAATACATCAATGTTTTATCTCAAACACCGCGTGAGCACAATTTTCAGACCGTCATCGAGATCCCGACCAATGATGACATTTTTCCCTGGTCCGACCTCGACCTCCAACAATTCCTCAACTGGCGACAGCCTACCTCGGTGCTCGAGGTCGGGCTCCATCGCATCCACCTGCGTGACCTCTGTAGCGACCGAGAAATTTTACGCAATTTAATATTTATTTTTAAAGTTTCGAAAATCGTGTCGCTGCGATCTCACCCATTTTTAAGTTAACGTCACGACGCGTTCGTCTAGCCAAGTTGAGAAAATGTTAAGTCAATTTGATTTTAAATTAAAATTCCGAATTTCAAAATTTTATTATTTTATTTATTTATTTAAATTATTATTCTCAAATCATTTTAAATTTCAAATTACATCAAGTTCATCGTAACAGATCCATTTTCCAACTCAGTTGAATTCACGCGTATTATTTCTCGATTTCCGTTCCTTGTGTTTCAAACCCCATAAAATTCCCATCATATTCCACTAACCCATACTCCACTAACTCCACCCCATACCTATCAAACTCCCACTAACCTAAACCCATACTCTTCACTTCACCCGACACACTCTTTATGCATCACCACACCCCAATTTGCAGTTCCATTTCCTCCTCAACCCCTCCCTTCACGCAGCCAACCTCTCCCAAAGCCATTTGCAGCCACTTCCAGCAACCCCAACTTACCACCTCCATCACGCCACCAACCTCCATCATCACCACTGTCACCACCCCTGCAGCCACCATCACTACCAATCACCTTCACCTTCACCTCCATTCCCATCAACCATCCACAGCCAAAAACTCGACCAAACTGAACAATCACCCCAATAGACCCAATCACCGTCACTGCCTATACCCCAAACCACAACCACGACCACCCAAATCGCACCCCTCAACACTGGTTCCCAACCACCAAATACAACCGGCCAAGAACCACCATCACCGCCTCAACCAACACCACCACATCACTGTCACCATCCTTTCGAACCCACCATCCCCCACCAAATCAACCCATAAATCACCAAAATAAAACCCAAAACCAAGGATAAGACTCAACCTAAAACACCTACCGTGGACTGTCAGCCTTCGTTGCCGGATTTTCGCCGGCGAAATCGCGACGCTGCAGCCGCGGATTGACCTCGGTTTCACACCATATCTCGCACCTAAGCCCCTCGAAATTGAACCTTGCCTTGGCCGCCACCCCGCGCCGGTGTTGCGCCGGAAAACCCCCTGTTGAAGACCGGTTTCGTCGCGCCCTTCCCCTCTCCCTCTTGACTCCTCTCCGCCGGTAGTGAGAGAGAGAAATGGATATGCGGATATGTATGTAGTGTATGTTTTAAACTTTTGAAAATTTTCAATTTGGTCCCTAAGTTTGCAAAATGTTTCAAATCGGTCCCTATAGTTTTTAAAACCTACCATTTCAGCCCCTTAAGTTCCAAATAATTTTAATCAGCCTTTCATTTTTAAAAAAATCTATTATTTTCAGCCCTATTGTTTAATTTTCGTTATGAGCTTCGACCCAACTTTTGAAGTTTACATTTTAGTCCCGCAAGTTTGATAAGTATTCATTATTAGTCCCTCAACTTTCAAATTATCAATTTTAAACTATAGATTTCAACAGATTAATTTAACTTATTTTCATATTGGATAGACGAAGCGTACGGTGAAATAAGGAATTGAAGTCATTTCCCGCTCAACTTTACACTCGTCAGATTTAAGGTAGACTCTTATCTACAAATTTACGTTTTTCAAAAGTGCGCATCAATAATTATTTGATTTATAAGTTTAGCATATATGATTTTGTGTTCATGAGAATTACTTGCTTAAATGCATGAGACTTGAACATTTTCTTTGTTCATGAGAATTACTTGCGTAAATGCATGAGACTTGAACTTTATGTTCATGAGAATACTGGTGATCGTTAGACGCCTGAGACTTGAATATCATGATTATGTGTTTTAATTTATAACGTTAAATGATTATTATGCGCGAGTCTACTGAGTATTTCTATGAAATGCTCACGTCTATTTTTAACAACCTTTGCAGATTTCGGAGAAGGTGGCCAATGATGGATGATAGTGGCAATAGTCGTTAAATAATTGAGAATCTTATTTTGATGTTCCATATTTCTAAACTTTGGCTAATTTTGAGATTTTCAATTATTTGGGAAATTATGGCGTTGCCGAATGTTTCGTATTATTAATGGCTCGACTCGTTAGTTTGAAATACTTCATAAATGTCATCGAATTTTATCGACCATTACAGTTGATTTAATATTTCCAAAAACGAATTTCAGTGATTTCTTCCGCTAAAATATTATTTTAAAAATGTAGACAAGAAATGACGTGGTAAACCGGGTATTTAGAACTCGGGGCGTTACAACCTCTGTTGGGAGGTTCTTGACACTAGTAACATAACACTGCCTGGCTACTGTCTGGTCTCCTCGAACAACCCCACGCCTTCTGCTGTTGGAAATTTCATGGCAAGGTGGAATGTTGACACTATTGCTTTGATGCTGTTCAACAGTGGTCGGCCAAGTATTGCGTTGTATGTCATTGGAGCCCTCACGACATGAAACATTGTGATCTCTGTTACCTGCTTGGGGTCTGTCCCCAATGTCAAAGGGAGTTCGGTGGTGCCTTCGGGCATGATGATACTTCCCCCAAATCCCTGCAAGGGAGTCCTGATAGGCCTTAAGTTGCCTGTCGATATCCCCATTTTGATGAAAGCTTCATGCGATAACACATTAGCTGCACTTCCATTGTCTACCAGTATTCTCCTCACCTCATAATTAGCTATGATTGCTGTAACTACCATGGCATCGTCGTGAGGAGTGTTCACTCCTTCCATATCATCAGAGCCAAAGGTGATGTCAGGGTGGTAAACAGGCTCTGTATCCGAAGACTGCCTAGCATATATTTTGCGCCCGTTTTGCGAATCTCCTCCCGAGGCTGTTCCTCCTATGATAACGTTGATTGTTCCTGCGGTTGGCTTGTTACCCCTTGGCGGTTGATCATGCTCATGATCATGCTTCTGCCATTTATCGTTCCCCACGTATGTTTTCAGGAAGCCCCTCTTGATCAATGCTTCTATTTCTCGCTGTAAGGCATAGCAAGTCTCTGTAGTGTGCCCATGATCACGATGAAAATCACAGTACTTACTCTTGTCGCGTTTCTCTGGCGGGGATCTGATTCTGGCTGGCCACTTTAATTCCTTCATATCTTTGATTTCCATAAGAATGTTAGCACGAGGGGTATTTAATGGAGTGAAAGAAGGCTGCTGCTCGTTCCTTCCTTTCCCCCGATCGTCACGATCACGCCCCTGCCTCGAACTATCCTCACGCTGTCTCTTTCGATTGTTTCTACTATCCTTCCGTTCAGATTTTTTGGGGGTTGTATCGCTCCTCTTCGGATTCATAGCTTCCTCCATATTCACGTACTTCTCAGCCCGAGTAAGAAGGTCCGTTACAGATTTTGGCGGTGTTTTTGATAGGGACATCTTGAAGGCCTCACACCTCACAGCCTGAGTAAGAGCTGATACAGCATCAGAAATATGAAGGTCGGGAACTTGCAACCTTTCTGTGTTGAACCTGGTCATGAATTCGCGCAATGTCTCATTATGTCCTTGGCTGAGTCTCATGAGCGAAGCAGCTGTCTTCTTTATGCGCTTACTACTTGCAAAGAAGGCCGAAAATTTATTAGCAAGGTCTGCGAATGTCGGAATGGAGTTCGGTTCGAGGGTGGAGAACCAATCTCTAGCATCGCTTGTCAAAGTTTGGGGGAATGCCTTGCACATAACTTGGTCGGGGGCAATCTGCAGATTCATGACGTCAGTGTATATATTAAGATGGTTCACTGGGTCGGTCGTTCCGTCATACTCTTTCATCCTCGGGAACTTGAACCTGTCCGGTAGGGGAAAGGCCAAAACATCTGGAGTGAATGGCGTGTTCGAGGTAAACCCTGATGGGGCCTGTGTGTTCTGTCGCATACCCGCTGCTATTCCTTCCTGGATAATTCTTGCGAGCTCAGCAGGGGGCATGGCCACTGTTCTTGAGCTCATAACATTTGGTGGCGATGGAGGCAATCCCGAAGCACTGGCCCTACCAAGATTAAGGGCATGGTCCTGCGGCTGGACCCTCGAAGCATTCCCCTCCTCGGAAGTCGGGGTACCGCGCTGGCTCTGCTGTGTGAGCATCTGTGTGAGGGTAGCAACCTGTTGACGGAGCTCTTCCAATGCTGCCTGTGTATCAGCAGCGGGTTGCGGGTGTGATGTTTGGTTTCCTGGTAGCGTGGACTGGTCTTGTGGTGTTGTTTGGGGTACCTGCTCTCCCCCAACAGCGTGAACATGGGCAGGTAAGTTTGCTTGTGGAAGTCCAGAACGTGTATTCACCATGGCTTCTAGCTCTGGTTCCCACAGACGGCGCCAATGATGATGCAAAAAACTGTACCTCAGATATTCTGAGCTAGAGCAACAGGCTGGCACGAACTTGAACTCCGAATACCTGCAATAAAGGCGAGGAGGTGTGTCCTCGTCGCCCCTCCGATGCTTAAGTCAGTAAAGAGGAAGGAAATTTATGCAAGAGGCTATAAACTGGAAAAATAAGAATTGTGTACCTGTATTGTGATTGAGAACTATCTATTTATAGAGAGATATAAACGAGTTATAGCAGGACTGAAATACCTTCGTTGATAGAGTCATGTTAGGAATCATCCTCCTAATTTTTAGGGGTAGGGTTGGAAGCCCTAAACGGGATTCCAAAGGATACAAGTCCTTCTTGGACTAGGAAGATGTAGGTCCCAGGAGTTAAACCAAATTATGCCCGGGAACATATGAGCCACCCCGAACAGAAAGTACCCCGAGGACACATTACTCTTATTGGAGGAATGTGGGTCCCCGGGGACATACACTCCTCGGGGGCACATTCGGCTCGGGGCCGAAGACTGCCACCAGACCATGTTTGATCGTGGTCGGGCATATGTGTTGTGATCGTGTTCGAGCTTGAGCTGAATTATTGTTCATCAGGATTAAAATTGGTGATGGCTCAAATCTTCCCATCTCACATTCTGGTTGCTCAACACTTACTAGCTCTTCTCGAACTTTAAATTTACATGACATCTTGTGTGTTTCTTCTATGTCTCGCAATTTATTAACTATCAACAAATTGTGCACATCAAATAATGTTAGTGTTGAATATTTTTCCTTCCTCATTTCAGGCGAAGGATATTCTCACGGGGGCAAAAACTCTTTTAAGGACGGACTAGAGGTGGAATTATGAGTTGACTGACATACCCTCCAAATCTACTCTTGTGTTTGCATTCTCGGCCTCCAAAGGATCTCTACTCGTCTGGAATTATCGTCTAGGACATCCCTCCTATCCTATCTGCAAGAGTTAATTAAGTCCAGTTCTTTACCCGTCTCTAGTTTAAGTTCTAGCAATGTGCATTGTAACTCATGTTAATGTCAAAAGTCTCACAAATTCCCATTTGGAATCTCAACTATTACAAGTTTCAAACCACTTGATGTCATATTTTCTGATATTTGGACCTCTCCAATCATGTCTACTAAATGCAATAAATATTACGTCATTTTTATTGATCATTTTTCCAAATATGTATGGCTTTATCCCCTCCTACACAAATCAAAATGTTTTGGAAGTTTTCAAAACTTACAAAGAACTTGTTGAAAAGCAATTCAACAGCAAAATTCGCACTTTGTATTCCGACAATGGTGGTGAGTTTATTGCACTATAATCATTCCTTCCTAACCATGGCATCTCACACCTCATTTCAGCATCTCATACCCCAGAACACAATGGGTTTGCTGAACGACGTCATCGTCCTATTGTTGAGACGGGCCTTACTCTTTTACATCATACCTCGATTCCTCTTACACTGTGGGACTATGTATTCTCGGCTGCGGTATATCTCATTATTAGATTACCAACCACGGGACTTTCTATGAAATCTCCCTATGAGGTCCTCTTCCATGCCACGCCCAATTATAACAAACTCCGCACCTTTGGTTTTCTTTGCTATCCTTGGCTTCAACCCTATTCCTCGCATAAACTAGCCTCTCGATCTCACCCGTGTGTTTTCCTTGGATATTCTATCACTCAAAGAGCATACTTATGCCTTGACAAGAGTACCCAACGAATCTATACCATTGTTGAGTCCATCTTCCCATTTTCCTCTTCCACTGCTTCACCATCAACTCTAAGTTCCGTGGATGCTCCAACCCCCGAACCAAATTTCCTCCTACCCTCTTTTCTTTCTCAACCCGCCAACCACAGTTCTCAACCTGTGCCCAAGCCTAACTCGCCCCAAATTCATTTCCAATTTTAATTTATTTATTTATTTTCCCACCATATTTTGATTTTTCAAACGAATAAAATAGTATTTTATTCACCCGCTCTAAATATAAATTTGAACTTTTATTTTTAAAGCATAATTGGACATAATTAAAAATAAGTATTCTTCTCAGAAATAACATTTTTAATTTAATTTAGAAGAAAACAAAATAAACTGACTATAATATAAAAACTTTATAGTTAGTAGTTGATATAAAAATATCTGTTTAAAACAGGGAACAGAGAGCTGATAGTTGAAGATAGCCGAAAATTTGCTATTTAAAATATTTAACTATTTTGGAAAGAAATAAAATTATTTAAAAGTAGTCGAACATTTTTGGGGTTTCCCTGGTGAGAGGTCCATGAACCACGGTCAGGTACCCAGTACACAATCGTCCCGTCATTTGAGAGTTCGCACCAACCTCCAATTCATGCATTGTCACACCTACAATGCAAAACTAAATGAGCTAATGCTCATCAAGTAACATATGCATGATCATGCGCATAAGTTTCAATTCACTTTCTCAAAATTATCTCATCACAGGCTCCGTGCCTTCTCGTCATCTCAATTTATCCACATTTCCTACTTGGACCCGAATCCCACTACGTTGTACCGTATGAGCTTAAATATAAACATGTCCGATAACATGCGCCTTCCAGTACCCGTGGTCCGTCATCGCCCACCGAGACTCAATACTCCACAGTTTGTATCCATCATCGCCCACCGAGACTCAAGATACTGCAACGAGAATTATATTATATCAATCAGGCCTGACCTATTATATACGGCGCTCGGCATGCCGATTCGCAGTCCTAAGGCCACCAAGAGACCTCCCAACATCGCTCGTATATTTCCATATACTCTTTATCTATTTCGAGTGTATATATCCGGACGCTAAATAAAGTACGGTACACTCATAGGGTGGTTCTACTATCATCGACATCATTCTCTTTCCATATATTTCCATATACTCTTTATCTATTTCTTTATCATTTATGAGGGACTTCTTCTAAGTCCACACAATGCACATGTCAATGCTCATGAATGCCAACATATATTTCGTGCACCAGTTTCACGTCATATAACCACATCATATGGCATTCCAATGATATTCATGTGCATTAATAACATATCATATCATCAAATCACGTCTCGCATGCTTTCACTATATACAGATAATTGTCACATCATATTTCATGTATATTGCACCCACAATATATTTCACATAATCACATAGGAGCACATAATAATATAAATATTATGTTTTGCATTGTAGTTGAAATGTTACTTACCTCACTCCTTGAGTATCCTAGAGTTCACGACTTTATTCCTCAAAATTTGGTACCACTAATCCGCTTGGAGTTAAATCACTCCCTGCCTATCATATATATAAATTATAATTTAGTAACGTCGTATTATATTATATTTAAACTAAAAAATGTTAATTAGGGCCCAACAAAATTAAAATGGACCATTTCCCTACAAAATATTTAACCGAAATAATTATTGGAATCGCCTTAATTTAAAGAGGTTAATTTATTTTATTATACCTCATAACGAAATTAATTTAATTTCTCTGTTTAGAATAATAATCATAACCATAACTTAATAATATAAATCATAATGGTATTATATTATATTATATATATAATAATATAATATATATAATATTATAATAATAAGTAAATAAATAATTTTAAAAAAAAGAATATTGTTACCGGGGTCCTCCCCCCCCCCCCTTCCTTTTAATTCCCCCCACCCCCTCCTTTTTATTAATAGGGTGGGTCGACCCACCCTATTAATAAAACGGGGGTCGACCCCCTTCGGGAAATCAGTTTCGACCCTTTTTTTTCTTCTTCGTTTTCAGTTGCGGACTGCCCATATATATATATATATATATATATATATATATATATATATATATATATATATATATTTTATCAGGGACTAAGCTGTAATTATTTTATTTCCTCTTTTAGTCCCCAAAAAATATAATATTTATATTTTAGTCCTAAAATTTATTAAAAACTACTAAAATGACTCAAAAAAATTATATGGTCATATGAACTAGAAAAAGAAAATTCTTGGGGCCAATATGAAGTTCTCAAGGAATATATTACAACGATATTTTCAAATCATAAAATCGATAATCGAGGGAAAAGTTATCGATCATCAAAGTTAACCACTTAAAAATATTTTATTTCGATTTCTTTCTGGGGGCTATTTTCGTCTTAATTTTTGGTACTTTTATTATCATTAAAATTGAACTTTCAATATGTCATTCTAAAATATCCACGATCTAGTTTCCCGTATCCTTGTCGAAATGCAATATGGTTAACTATAGCAAAAGTTAAGGTTTGTCAAAATAGGCCGTTTAAAACTGAACTTTTGAATGACAACATTCTTTATTAAAGTATTTGAGACACGTACGTCAACTGAATACGTGCCTGCAATATGCCATTTTGAAGGTCATTCAATACTCTACATGAAGGTATTCTCGAATAGTCAAGACAGATAACAAAACTAAGAATTTACGCGTCCCGAAACTATACGAGTAATTCGTCGTTAATATATAATATAATATATATATAACATAAGTTACGTTTAAACTTATTTATTATACATATATTATTATTATTATTATAACCAAAAAGTTTACGGTTTAACTTGGTCTATTATTTTTCGACGTTGGGACAATTTCTTAGTTCCACTTTGAAGTACAGTCTATATATTTCAATCCATATCTTTCAAATTGTGGAATCAATAATCGATTTATTTAATCGATAAAATTACTTCAAGTAACATTTAATATTCTTATTTATTTTTCGTTGATAATACGTCAACTAAATTAAAAATCTTATTTAATGTCGAATGGTCCCTTTATATAAGTCCAATAAATTAAAATTTCAATTTTGACTTTCAAGTAGATCCCGTTAAATGTGAATAATTTAATATAATAATAGGACGAATTTTTTGGGTCGTTACATTCTTCCCCCCTTAAAGAAATTTCGTCCTCGAAATTTAATCGTTAGTTATACCAGTCCTTATAATTACAAACTTAAAACTCGTGTAATCACTGGAGTCAATTCTATTATTGCTTAATCACATTCTATAAACTATTCGCATCGTGTCAAATTCAATTATTATAATCAGTAGAACTTCTATCTAGCATTTTCTTTCTCATCTTCTTTTTATAGTTATCATTTGGTGAATCGATATTATTCACTCCTGCGTTTAGATCATGATTTCAGTAAAAATTCTCCAATACTTCATCATTATTAATTTACAATAATATGCTTCAGTAGCAACGTAAACTCGCAATATAGGGTTGTTGCATTAGTCGCATCTGAGCCTTATGGGTTCGTTCGTTGCTTAGTGAGTTCTCTCTCACTTGTTCCAACCCTCGGTTATTTCTTGTGATAATATTCGAGCCATCTACTTCTTCTGCATCAACCCATTATTCCACTCCAAAATGAAGCATTTGGAGATTGACATTCACTATGTTCACCAACATGTTCAATCTGGTGCAATCTGTGTCTCTCCAATTTCAGGTTCCGAGCAGTTGGCCGATCAGCTCACTAAGTCATTGCCAAGCTCCCATTTTCTCCTGCTACGATCCAAGAAAGATGTTTCCAACGGATCCTCTATCTTGCGGGGGCGTGTTAGGAATGTGTATAATTAATATTAGTTACCTTGTAAAAATCAATTGTGAATATCTTAGAATCCTTTTTATTTAGTTTCCATATTGTTGATGTATAGTTTTGATTGTATTTCTCTTGGTCATCAAGAAAGCTTGTATTATATATTCACCAACTTGTATCAATAAAAGTGGTCAATTTTGCAATCTCTTCGTAACTTCTTTACCAATTAGATAACATTTATTGCAATGAGATGTATGGGTTTTACAATTTTTATTGTTTTATATAAAATTCTATGTTCATAGTCAACGTGCTTCGTTTGCAAGTCTCTCTCTCTCTCTCTCTCTCTCTCTCTCTCTCTCTTTTTTTCTTTTCTCATTTGCAGAAGATACAAGTTAAAATAGCCCGGAAGTTGTGCAACTCAGAAAAGGTTTGCTTTACAAATTCACCCTCCTTTGCGTTTCATCTTTTTCCAAAAAATGCAATGAGTGGTTTTTTTTAAATTACAAAACGTGAGATTAAACTCTGTTCGGTTTTTACCTTAACGAATTATAGATTGATTTATTTATACTTAATAATTGATTTATTTATGTTTTCGAGTAAAATATGTTTATTTATGTTTTCATATGTGATTGAAAAAATGAAAAGAAAAAATGTAATTAAAAAATGGTATAAATTGCAAAAGATGGAAGCTAAAATTAAATCTTCTCCCCTATACTGTTTGTGCAGAACAGTTGTGGTAGCTTCTTCAGGAAATTTTTTTGCTACGTTCAGCATACTTATACTATTGAATTTTCGTTGTAAAGGCTCAATTATTTCTTGGTTATAGCCGCCACCCTTTACAAAATTGAGCCTTGATCGTGTTTGTAATTTATTTGCGCCAAAACATATTTCCTGTATCTATAATCAATCTCGTTTATCAAGTGTGAACCTTTATAAAGTTTCCTGAACTGGGTTCAACTCTATACCAAAAAGCTGTGCGCGGAATTGACTGTTGAGTGATTTGATGTTTTTGGTATTGGTTGGTTAAGTGTAAAAGTCGAAGCTTTTTCAAGGTTTTTAATGGCTTTTTTCCATATGCATCTAGCATGATTTTCTTGTGTTCTTCGCATTTGCAGCCTTAGTTTTTGCGGGATTCAAGATTTTGTTGTCCACCTTGGTCAGAAAATCTGGGTGTGCGTTATTGTTTCTTGTTGTGCTCCTTTTCTGCCGAATTTTGATCTATATATAATTGGGGTGAGTTCTTATAAGGGTTTAAGTTGAATTTGAGTATTTTGGCTGCTTGTTAGGAATTTATGTTACTCTAGAGCCGTAGAGCTTATCAAATGATATGGAAAGTAAGAGGAGGGAGAAAATGCCAAATATTTCAGAAGATAGGGCGAGTTTAGATCAAACTCATGGATATGATGAATCAATTCATAACAATCATCCTCCACGAGAGGATTTGAACAATGGTTCGTCAAATGGGGCAAAAGATAAGGAGGAAAGTTCAATGGAAGTGATGGCTGAGACTATGGATGAACCAAATGATAGGCTTTCAGACGAACAGTCGGAAGTGTGTTCTACGCCAGAATCAAACTACCAGAGTAGGTTCATTTTGCAGTCTTCATCTGTCGTAGAGCGATCCTGGTGGAAAGATCCAAGTGTTAGTCAATCACCTCAGGCAAAACGAGGTCCGTGCTTATAATCTACCATTGTCAATTGTTGATGTGAACATGAACTTTGCAAGTAAAAATAATTTATTTAGATCTTGAATCATGTCGCGTTCTGTCTTTATGGTTTTTATAGAATGATATACTCAAAGTTCTTCACTATGGATAATTTCGCATAACACAAGCTTCTGTCTGAAGTTGTTTTCCAGACCTTTATTTCAACCTTGAGCAAGTTTGGACATTGATCTAGTGAGAAATCTTGATTTCAATTAGGTCTGAAGGACTGCCTGAAGTCTGGAAGTTCTGTCTCGTCATATTATGCTCGATGTTCCCCCCAGAAACATAAAAAACGTTTGACCAATCCTAAGGTCTTTAAATTTAGAAAGTGAATACGATTAAGTTATCATCTTTTAAGTTTGAGAAACTTTCAAGCCTTCCGAAGCTCGAAGAAACAAATAGTTACACATCCACCACTTGTTTCTCTCAAATTTGAGAAGTTCCCCCTATCATTTCATAAATCCTTTAACTAATTTATGTGTCCTTAATTCAAAAGCTAGGAATTATGAGAAATGTTGTAGCCTAACCCCAAACTGTCCTTAGTCCACTAATTTGGGAAGAGTTTCTTTTTGTTCCTATGTGAAGTCGGGAAAAGAGTACACCCCTGATTGCAAAACCTAACCCCAAACCATTATGAGAAATGTTGTAGCCTTAAGGTTTAGTTATTGCAATTACGGGCTCCTGTTCTTCCAGTGTTTCATCTCTCATGCTTTATATTCTGTGAGACACTTTCCACACAAACTCTCAGAGATTTTTCACTAAATTCTTTTCTTTAGCTTCTAATTCTCTTGCTGAGAAAGGGTGCAATAGCTCTCTTTTCAGTCTTAAGGGGAATATGATACCAACTTATTGTCCTTTACTGATATGACCATTCAAGACTGAATCTAATTTATACATGATTTAGCATTTATCCTACTAGAAAGGTAGTACTAGCATGATTTAGCATTTATCCTACTAGAAAGGTAGTACTAGTTCAGTTATCTGGTTTTCTATTTTATGCCAAATGTGTTATGTTGCTTGCTTTGTATATTCTTGAACTACTCAGTCTGCAATTTGATGATGCATTTCTATTGGTAATCACATTGGAGCTTCCTTTTTGGAAGAATTTATAAGTAGTTTAATCCATAAAGGATAGAAATGAGTGGTGGATAAGTGTATAGTACTCGTAGGTCTATTGGAATGTGTGGTTGAAAATAAAGTTTGATCATTTATAAATGATTTATAAACTGATTTATAAACTTTGCAAAATAGAGCTGAATCTGAGTTATCAAACTTACGTGATGAAGATGGTCTCGAAAGTATGAGGTAGATGAGAGCATTTATTTTGTTTAGTCTCTAAAGTGTGAGGTAGATGAGAGCAGTTATTTTGTCTAGTCTCTAAAGTGTGAGGTAGATGAGAGTATTTAATTTGTTTGTTTATGCTTAGAGATTTGAATGTTTCTTATTTAAGCATTTTTTTTTTCACTATTTAAGGTTTGGACCATAGCGTCACTGCACCTGTGGACACTCGCAAAAATCTCTTATTCGAAAATGAGGATGGTGCATTTTCAAGGTCAATGACTTGGAAAAGGGGCATACCAAGGATCGACCTAAAATTTGATAGACTCTCTGAACGTGAGAAGGTGAATTTTGCAGCTAACTGCATCTTATACCTGGCTTAAATTCCTTCACTACCACACTTTTAAGTTTTGAGTACTTTGTTTTTGTACAAGGCAGATATAATTTATGCATCCCAGTGTACTTATGTTTCTTATTTGAATATCTGCTGCTGCTTAATTTGCTCGATGTCCTTTTGCTTCTTAACTGAGTCGTATAGCATGTCTGTTGCATTAAGAGAAGGTACAAAAACTGTGAGAATAGTTCAATCTAGTGTTACGTATTTTAAATTTTTTTTTCTTTTTTTTTTTCCTGTGATGAGGGGACAAATAATTACGCCTTGTACTTCTTCTCGTGTCATCTCATCCTGACTAAAATTTAAGGTTCACTTTCTGCATATATGCTTGCTTTGCAGACTGAATGCATATATCCTTTCGAGTGAATACTGCCATTGTTCTTATGGTTACCCTTTCCTTGTTCTGATTTGTACTTGCACTTTTTTGTGTCATTCTAATAATCAGAAAAAGCTCATTGTGGAGTTAGTGAAGATCCAAAAAGATGGGACAGTGGAGGTTGATTTCACTAAGAGTACACCTGTTGCTTCTGAATTCTTAGAGCTTCATTCAGTTGAAGGAGTTCCTCCAAGTACTGAATACATCACAAATCCCACAACTGATCTGAACAGATCAATTCCAAAATTGAACGTCGCAGTGCTTGTAGTTGGAACAAGGGGAGATGTTCAGCCCTTTCTGGCTGTGGCAAGGAGACTTAAAGTATGTAAATGAAACTCAAACTTACATATGAGTACACAAATGTATGATAGTTTTATGGTTAGCCTCCCATTTCCCCCTGCTACTTTTTCTACATCTAGAATCCTATATTATTTATGCTATTGAAGTTAACATGACTCGAGATTATGTGAGATTCAAAACCAATATTCTAGGCTTTGAAAGAATGTTACTTAATGTAGAATGGCAATGGGCAACTAGGAGTGAAGTATCTTTATATAGGGTTTAGTCATCTAGAACTTCAACTATTAAGTTAATAGAGAGAAAGGTTGTATCCTACGAGGTATTAGAGTGATCTCTTCAAGGGATTTATTTTGTAGCAGGAAAGTTCTGTTGGAGATCAAATATAAATAAATAAAGTCTTCTCTCTAACCAAATGAGCTTTTAGATAAGAAGGAGATGGTTTAACATGTTAGCAAAGACAAATATCTTCGGTGAAAGTCTAGCCATCACCAATTTTTGAAATTCCACGATATAGGTCTTTGATGAGAAGGGCCGTGTTGAACCTAAATCATAAATAAATAAGTTTATCTTCACTTTAATAATTAAGCTTTTAGATGAATTGGTTTAACAAATAAATAAAAATTACTCAATGAAGGTGCTATCTGATATGTATGAGAAGTCATCTGCGTGTAATAGGTAAATCTGATGAAAAAGTTATTTAATTTGAAAATGGCTGAAAGTAATCTAGCAGTAGAATATTTCAATAAGCTAAATACAATTATCAATCAACTGGTCTAAGTTGAGATTAAATTTGATGATGAGGTCTTCGCCATAATCCTATTGGAAGTAAGCAATATAAAGCTTAACTGGTTGTAAAGGAATTTCAACGAAAAGAAGGCATTGACTACACTGAGATTCTCTCAAGTGGTGAAGGTAACTACAATTAATGAACATCACTTGCACCTACAATTTTTATGGTGATTTGGAGGAAGAAATTTACATGATGCAGTCATAAGGTTTCGAAGTACTAAAAAATGAGAAAATGGTGTGCAAACTTCAAAAGAGTTTGTATGGTCTTACAAGATCCAAGACATTGGTATAAGAAATTTGACAGTTTTACGGATAGTAATGGCTTCATAAGGTGTTCAGGAGATCATTGTTGTTATGTGAAGAACCTTAGTAACTCTTATATTATTTTACTGCATATGTTGATAACATGTAGATTGTAGGTGCTTGCAAACAAGAAATATATAAGCTAAAAAAAGAGTTACCCAAGGAGTTTGCAATGAAAGATTTGGGTGCTGCAAAACAAATCATTGGGATGAGAATTATTAGGACATTGTTGTCTGGAAACTATCACTGAAGAACATGTGAAGAAGGTGTTAAGAAAGTTCAATATGAATGATGAAAAACCAGTTAGTACTCATTTAGTTAATCACATGAAGCTATCAAATGAGCGATCATCTACTATAGAGCAGGAGCAAGCATACATGAGCAAGGTGTCTTATGTCTCTGCTATTGGTAGTCTTATATATGTCATGGGTGGTGTGTGCAAAACAGGATGTAGCACATTTAATGGGAGTTGTGAGTAGATATATGAGCAATCTGAGTAAACTGCATTGGGAGGCAGTTAAGTATAGATTCTCAAGTTAGCCTTGTGCTTCAGAAAATCTGGTTTGGGATTACAGGCTATGTAGATGATGGCATGGTTGAGGATATTAATGGCAGGAAGAGTATTGCTGGATATGTATACGCTTTGGGTGATACATTAGTTAGTTGGATGTTTAAGCTGCACAAATAGTTTCTCATTCTACTATTGAAGTTGAGTGTGTTGTCATAACTAAAGCTAGCAAATATGATTGTAGTTTTTTGGAAGAATTAGGTCACAAGCATGGAAAAAGTGTTGCACTGTAACAGTCAGAGCGCTATTCACTTGGCAAAGAATATTATTTATAATGCAAGGACAAAGCATATATAAGTCCGTTATCATACGTTGGAGGATAGAATTTTAGTACTTGAAAAGATTTAGGGAAGTCAGAATTCAGCCAACATGTTGATGAAGACTATTCATCGAGAAGCTGAAGTTGTGTGCAACTTTAGTTGGACTTCTCCTTTGAGGAATGAGAAGTTATTGTCGTTGCAAATGAGGGTGAATTAGTCTCCAAGTTGGAGATTGTTAAGTTGTGGAGCCTAATTATTTGTCGAGCCTAATTATTATCACTTTGCGGAGCAGTATGCGGGTCGACATCCACGGTGAGGTCACAATGGGGGTTGGAAGGGAGATAGGAGGCCCCTTCTCGAGGGTGCGTCACCCTTGGACTAAAATTTAAATTAAAGACTATTTAGGAATTTTTGTTCTTGTAAAATTTTGTTAAAGAATTGGAGTTCTCGTAAAATTCAACTTTGCGCTATTAAAATCTTATAAATAGTATGCATGGCTTATGCTTTTGATCAACCATAAAAATGGAGAGAATGAGAGGTTAGAGAAGATGGATGTGCGATTTTCTCTTGTAACCTTCTTTCATTATAGTGAATTATTGTAGTGGCGGTCGAGGACGTAATCTCACATTGAGGCGAATTTCTATAAACCTTGGGTGTTCTTGATTGTTTATTTTTCTTTCTTCAAATTAATTGCTCTCGGTAAAATAAAATTAAGTAATTCTCAGCAATTACATTGCACCTTGTTTAATATTCAGCTTTAACAATTCATCTTTTATGCAGTTGTAAATAATTCAATCCTGATTTTAACCTATAATATTCTTGGCTACAGGAATATGGCCATCGTGTTAGGTTGGCAACTCATGCTAACTTTGGTGAATTTGTGAAGTCAGCTGGGGTAGATTTTTACCCACTTGGTGGCGACCCTCGGGTTTTGGCTGGATGTAAGGGGTCCTTAACGTGCATATACATACCTTTCATGACTATATGAACTGTAGTTGATCTACTGAGGCATTAGTATGACTCTCATTTAGTCTCATTAGGATTATTATGAGTATTCTGTGACCTTGGATCCTAAATATAGAATGCAAGTACCCTGCCTCTTTTTTCCCCTTTATATTATTGTTTTCCCCTCCACCCCACCCCACCCCACCCCACCACAAGAAAAACAATAACCCCTCCTGTTGTTTTATCTAGTGTCACTATCTAGTTCATAGCTTCATTTAGATGTGGAAAACTATATTTTTATTGTTCTAGTCAAAGATATGTATGGATGTTGTCAACAATTCATTGTACGACTTAATTATCTTTATCTACTTGGCAGTAAGTTTTCTAAAATTTATTTAATAGAATCAAATCATCAATGATTGGGCACCTCTTTGAGTAAATTTTTTGTAATTGTAGATATGGCAAGAAATAAAGGTCTTATACCATCAGCACCAGGAGAAATATCTGTACAAAGAAAGCAAATAAAAGCCATTATTGAATCTCTCCTTCCAGCTTGCACAGAACCTGATGTAGAAAATGGTGAACCATTCAGGGCCCAAGCAATTATTGCAAACCCTCCTGCATATGGTTAGTTATTGTAATGTTTCTCCATTAAAACTTTTCAAAATTTCGCTAATTTATTATTGTAAAATGTCTATCTTTTTGATGGAATTTAAATCTTTTAGAGCTTGTTTGGTGTAGGAGTTTTTGGATGAATTTTGAGTTTTTGGGAGAATGTATGGTTGAAAAGTGATGAGTTTCATAGAAATGTGTGATTGAAAATGATTTTGAGAAAACTTTTGAAAATATTACCTTTACCAAACAAGCTCTTAGTAAAACCATTAATCAGCATTTAGCCATTTATGGTTGAGAACCAAATTAAGAGGAAATTTGGATTTTGAATTTTTGTGGTAGCTTTTGAAACTCATCAAATACGTCAATATGGTTCAATTGCATCTTGAGTGGACGTAGCAATAAACTGATTTATTTAGCCAGCCCCAAATTTGTTGGGGATAAGGATTTGTTTGTTGTTGTTTGGAAGCGTTTGTGTTTTCACTTCAAATATTTCCTGATTATTGTCAGGACATGCACATGTTGCTGAATCTCTTGGTGTACCTTTGCATATCTTCTTCACGATGCCTTGGACGTGAGTTTAGATATTCATTTCTGTATATGTTTCTCAGTTCTCTGTCTCACTTACCCTTATAAGTTATAAGTACCTGAATCAGTATTACCAGTATTATAAGTACCTTATAAGTTATAAGTACCTGAACCAGTATTATCTGTATCTGGTATAAGAGTTAAGTTTCATTTTAAAAAATATATACATATATATATATTTAATTTCTCTATATTTCCTCAAGGAAGGATAAAGAAAGTTCACATATAAAAATAACAATGTTCGAGTATTTGATTTTCGAGGAGTGGTTTTTTGCTTTATAAAATTGACAACAAAAGGTTTTTGTAGATAAATTTATTTCTAGAGTTTGGAATATATGATGTATTAATTTGTCCCTTTATTGGTATATACTGATGCATACTCTTTAGCGGCAGAGAGAAAAATAAATTCTTACACATGTATTCAATAGGCAGGCCCACGTATGCATTTCCTCACCCGTTCGCACGTGTACCTCAAAGTGCTGGATACTGGGTATGTAAGTTGTTTGCTGAGATTTTTTACTTTTGCAATTTAGATATAAATCTTTATGTGAATTTCATAAATCATAAATGTAATATTCTCCTTAATATTTCTTTGTTGATCCAGCTTTCATACATTCTTGTGGATTTACTAGTATGGTGGGGCATAAGAGGGTATATTAATGACTTCAGGAAAAACAAGCTGAAACTTCCCCCTATTGCATACTTCAGCACGTATCATGGCTCAATATCTCATCTGCCAACAGGCTATATGTGGAGTCCCCATGTTGTGTCCAAGCCAGAAGGCAAGTACATCATTTAGGTGCTTGACATTTTTTATACTTAATTAATGACATTTACGTTCTAAATAGTTAATATTGGTTAATGTCATCGTGGATGCAAGCTCAACCCTGCCGTTTACTAACACTCTTTTATCTGCATGAAACCACGTGGAGGTACTGGACACTACTATGAACAAGATTCTAGCTTATTTTTCTTATATAATACTGTTGAGTCCTATCTAGTATTGTGAACCAAACATGCAAAAAAAAAAAATTTTTTTGTTGATGCTTTTTTATCATAATCTTATTGAAGGACTAATTGCATTTTAAGTGATATGCAGATTGGGGCCCTCTGGTTGATGTTGTTGGTTATTGTTTTTTAAACCTTGGGTCAGAATATCAACCTCCAGAAGAATTTATTCAGTGGATCCAGAAGGGACCCTTACCTATTTATATTGGATTTGGGAGCATGGTATGAGTGTCAATTCTTTGCTCTTCTCATTTAAACTTGTAATGATTGAGTGAAATTTTAATTCAGACCTCTTGACCGGGAAAAATCACACGAAAAAAGGAAAAGAAGAATGTGACACCATTGATTCCTTAATGCAATCTTGTTTCTTGACAATTGTTAATCTCTTTTGTATACGTCATATCTTGCTGCACATTGTTATTCATTTTGATGTTAAGATTTGAATCTCACATATACTCCAATTTGGAGATGTTAGATGTTTTATGTTCATCAGCATTGAAGACTAGAAAATAAAAGCATGAATAAATATTCTCTCTCTTATATTAAATGACTAGAGGAAGCCTACAGTTAAATTCCATTTTTGCAGCTGTTGGCTTTAATTATTTGATCATATGCTGCACTTGTTCTCAAATTTTATGCGGTTATCGCATTCAAATAAGTTTGACCCATATGATGTCCATTCAAATGTGTAAGGTCACTATTTGCAATGCAATCAACAAAAAGATGGAAGAGATCACTAAGTTCCTTTTTTTCTGAAGAATTATGTTAAATTCGACGATTTGTGATATCATTATACAGAAAGATGTGTACTTTAGTACGTACACTTCGAAATTTTTTGCTTGGAACATTTATTGATAGTTACTGTTGTTTATTTGCTATTTAAGCCACTTGAGGATTCAAAGAAAACTACCGATGTCATTTTGGAGGCATTAAAGAATACAGGACAGAGAGGGATAATTGACCGAGGATGGGGAGATCTTGGTAATCGTAAGTATATTTTCTTCCTTTTTTTAATCTTTCTGCCTCTGTTGCTTCTTGGTATCATTGAAAGTCTTTATCTTAATTGGAAAATCAAACTCTCATATAGTAAGGGCACCACTCTACAGGTATGTTTCTAAAGAACTTCTCTTTCATATTTGGATTGCAGATACAGAGATTCCTGATGATGTTTTCCTTCTTGTGGATTGCCCTCATGACTGGTTGTTTCCCCAGTGTTCAGCTGTAGTGAGTTCAAAGCCACATTTAGATTTATTTATCCTTTTGAGTGGGGAGATAATTGTGAAATAAAAATAGAGCTTCGTTGGTTATAAATGAACAGACCTGATCTATTGACTATTGGCCAACAGTGGCAGCTCAGTATTACACATCACGTGGGGCAGCTCGGCGTCGTCCAATGCCGAGCTTCCACGTGCCCAGTGAGCAACATAAGAGTTGCCACCGTGGGCATAGATCAATTTTGTATAAATGAAATAAATGTTGGCTCCATATTGATTTCTGAAGTTTTACATATATGTTTATATAGTAGACGGATTACCATTTTTCAGATTCTGATTCTCTCACTGGGATCGGGAATACAATCGTGCAGGTTCATCATGGTGGTGCTGGCACTACAGCTGCAGGACTAAAAGCTGGGGTAATTTCCTTCAATATTTTCTGCTATGACATATTTACTTATTTGGGAATGGTTACTGAATGATAAGTGTTAAATTGAATGACTGAGTCACTAAATTTGATATTAAATCTCAGTCCGCTTTATTCAATGCAGTGTCCAACAGCTATAGTTCCGTTCTTTGGAGATCAGTTTTTCTGGGGCGAGAGAATTCATCAGAGAGGTCTGGGACCTACTCCGATCCCTATAGCTCATCTCAGTGTTGAAGCTCTTTCAGAAGCAATAAGGTTCATGCTCCAGCCAGAGGTATATCCAGTTCCCATTTATCTTGTGCCTGTATTGTTGAGAAATTTCTTCTTCAAAGTAATGATATCCACCTTAAAAGTAGACACGAACTTAGTACGAAGAACACAATAAAGTAAATGAAACAAAATATGAATGAAAGACTTGAAGCGCAAAGAATGCTATCCTAGAAGCTTAATTTGCACCCTCTCGGTAAGAAGAGAATGCTAAAGGCCAACGCACAAATTGCTTTAGCGAATTTCAAGTCAAGAACCGAGTTGCATATAGCACAATTGAAACTCGGAAAAATATGAACAAAGTAGATTAAATGAAGAATAATTCTAAGTTTAAGAGAAAGATTTTTGGGGATAATCTCAATGTATAAAATGCAAATCTTATGTTTTGATCCATGAATTCTATCTCTATTTATAGAATTCCAATATAACATTTCGTACGTAACACAATTTTTTACAAAAGAGTGGAAATGGTTGATGACAAGATGCTTGCAAAATCTGGAAAAAAATGCTAACGTTCAAAATTTTGTACCAAGCGATCACTTGTTAAAATAGCCATCCAATCGCCTCACATTGAACCATGCGATCGCATGGTTCATTTTCTGGTCGGACCGGTCCGTCCCGTCCCGTCCACATAGTCCGGTTTTTACTCATTTGATCCATTTTCTTGCACCTTTTCTATTTTTTTAATCATTTCCTCAACTATAATTTGATTTACTTATTCAATATATATTTGAACTACACATTTTTATAACATGTATATATAAATTGGGTTGCATTGCTAGATAAATATTTTCAACGTGTTCTGGCAGGTGAAATCTCAAGCATTGGAAATAGCAGCGTTAATCAAGAATGAGGATGGTGTTGGATCTGCAGTCGATGCATTCCACAGGCATCTTCCTCCTGAGGTACCATTACAAGTATCTTCTCCAGTAAAAAATGATGATCCAAATCCGCTGCAGTGGCTTTTCGCTCAGATTGGAAGATTGTGCTGCCTACCTTGTGGTTCTTAGGTGTGTTTTCAGACGGCAGATTATTAGATAGTTACCTATTATTTGATTTGTTTTATCGGTTGTATGTATTTATGTACTACTGTATTTCTTTTCATTATTGTCTCAAACTCGTTCACAGTAAAAGATAGTGAAACAATAGAAGATTTTGTTTTTTTGTTTTTTTTTTGTTTTTAATTGGTTTTGGCCTTAGGTGAGGATTTGTTTCTTCATCTGTAGTTGTAAATATGATGATCTTAAGAACAACAAGTGTTTATTCAGCAACATATGCAGCTGAATGTTGAATAATGATCCCATGTTCATGTCTTGTTCCTCTGAAAATAACCATGTTCCTATTTTTCCGTCGACTCTTTCGTGATAATGATAGAATGGCTCGACTCCAAGCCGCAGTACCATCTGCGATTGTTACCTGTGAACGCATTGATTAGTACCCAAATGTGTTATATGCTGGAATTGCTGAGCTTTTGGCCTAATTTCATGTCTTTGATTTGTCACGGGGAATTTCTGTCGATGACGGGATCAAACGAGTGATGGACGGGTAAGGAATTGGATTGATGTGTGGGTAACGGGTTATCTTTTATTGATCGGTGAGTAAATTAATGTAAAGTAAAGTTGAGTGAGCATTAACGTCGATCGTAAGGAAGATTCACTCCTACAATCATGAAAAAAGGGACTTTCTGTCTGTATGTCATGACAAGCCTTAAAATTCCCAAAATTTCAAAGCTATATCATTGTTCCCATTCTTCTCGTGTTTCTCCCTTTCTCCGTTCTCTCTCTTCACCATCACATCCACACATCGAGTAATGGAGTTTGTATTCTGTTGTGTGGAATGATTTTGCAGATTTCAATTTTCTAAGGAACTATCCCTTCAAACCGTTTTTCTTGGTAAGAGTGTCAAGAATTTCATTTTCCTTTCTTGTGCTTGTTTTGTTGTTTTTTTTGTTAATGGGTATTTAGAAATTATAATTTTCTTTATCTGAGTTTTATATATATATAGAATCTAATCTAATCTATCTATCTAATCTAATCTAATCTAATCTAATCTAATATCTAATCTATCTATCTAATATCTAATCTATCTAATATGCTATATTAAAGAAGGAAATTCCACCAAATTTTGCTCTTTCATGTTTCCCGCCTAAGAAGCTGATTGTGTGTGGTAGTAGTGAGTAGTGCAAAAACAAAAAATCTATTTAATCCATATATATATATATATATATATATATATATATATATATGTATGATAATCCTCACCATTTTACGCACACATTTTCCAGCCCAAATTTTTTTCTAAATTAGAAAAGTTTTGCCAAAAAAAAAAAGTATTCAATGTAATTAAGAAAAGTTGGTATTAAATGAAAGTTAGTAATAAATGTGTATATATATGTATGTGTATGTATATGTATTTGTGTGTGTGTGTGTGTGTCTGTATTTTTGTGTGTGTGTGTGTGTATATTTATTGAAGTTTTTATAAAATATATATAATCAATACATTAAAAATTAAACTTAATCAAAAATTAAAATACATTAAAAAGAAAATTGGTGATGAATACAAATAAAATTGAAACAAATTTAATACAAAAAATTTAACTAAGCGTCAAATTTTAAAACATGTTGTATTTTTTTCTACTTTGATTAGTATTGTCTTTTTAAAATTTTCGAATTCGATAATATATTGTAATAAAATATTATTTGTACTACATTTTTTATTTAATATGATTGTATAATCAACATATTTTCATGAATTCCAAAAAAAGGAAATGTCTTGAGCACCGTGCAAGATATTATCATTTCTTTAATATGTATATGTATATGTATTATGTATGTGTGTGTGTGTGTGTGTGTGTGTGTGTGTTGAAGTTTTTATAAAATATTAGTGTCGACTCGTACATTGTACGAGAAATGATTTTTAGTTGATTTTCTTGCGTGAATAAGAAAAAATAGGTCAACAAATGAATAATTGCCTAGGATCTCAAAATTCTGAAGATCGGCCCTAATGTTATCATCTAAAAAAAAAAATTGGTTTATAAACCAAATTTTAAACTACACAATTTTCAATACAATTTTTTAACCCCACGTCTTTTCTCTCTTCAATTTTTAACCTTCCACCCACCTCGAGATCCGTGCAAAACAATAAAAAAACTGGTTTAAAAACCAGATTGAAGCCGCCAAACACAAGACTTTTGTTCTGCTGGCATACCACTTGCAATAATCTGTCAACTTTCCCTCAAAGCACCTGTTTGGATCCCATTTTAGCTTATTTTTTCCTTTAATGAAATACATCAAGAGGATTAGCCTTATGAAATTAGAAATCCATCAAACAAAAATAGTAGCAAGCATTCCATATGATTTTTTTTATTTCTTTATTTTTTGCATCTGAGTTCTATTTAGTAAATGCAGGAAGTGCAAACAGAACCTAGAATATACATGGAATATAGCAGCATTGGAACACATCAAATAATATGTTGAACATATTGTTTATATATTGAAAAAGATGGACATGACAGTAAAATCCTTGTGGGATCACTTTCATCGATGAGTACACACAATAATCACTTTGTTCGAGAGCTTGAGAGCAAATGGCAGCTGAAGGTAGTCAAAAGCTTCAAGAATCAGCTCCACATTTTCCAGGAACACTTCCTCTGCAGTTTTGAAAATGAATAAAATTTCACTCCAAAATCAGTACATAGTGAACAAATCGTCTAGTGTTTGATAATAATTATACTAAAAAGGGGAAAATAGAGAAGAACAATCATTTGTGGGTTTAAGAACATTGTCCACTAAATAGTCTAAATTAAAACTGCACAAAAGGAAGGCTGTCAAATATTGAGCTCAAATTCCTATAAACTATTAAAAATTATGAAGTGAAATTTTAGTAAAGATAGATTTTTAATTGAAAAGGAGAATAATTACCATTTTCCAGTAAAAAAATCGCATAAATGCTAATCCAAAGCAATTAAAAGAAATAAAATATTATTATATTCCAGTATAACGAACCAACTAAGTTAGGAAGATACCTCACTTCATTGTAAATTCACACAAATGTTTAGTATAAACAAATAAAAATCCATAATTACTAACTCAACAGTCTTGCTAAGTCAGGTCATGTATGTTTCTTTCAGTACTTTACAAATTATATTCTGGAGTCGTATCATATTTCTGCTCAGGGAGGAGATGGTGCAAGAAATTTACCAACTCTACCCCTAGTCAGAGTTCAATGTTTGGTAATTAACTGCACGCAAGAGAGATTCACATTGTTGGATTTTCAGAATATATTAGCGAAGAACACGTGAGGTTAGATATGGAAAATATGCATAAAATCTTTACATGCCATGACACACCCTAGCCATCAAACTTCAAAGCCTTCATTACTTATTGTTTATCTTGTTCAAAATCATAAAGCCACAAACTCCAAACTCCAAGAACAATGGAAATGGTTCAAATGAGAAATCATAGTCAAGATATAAACACTACCATGGCCACAACAAGTTTGCAGAGCTTCTCGTCATATTGTTTGCTTTTGGAGTTTTGGAAAAGCTTTGTAGTTTCATAAATAGGATCTGCACATAAACACGTTCCACTTCTCACGCTTACTTTGGTCGTTTTTGTAGTTTCCTTTCCAGAATCAGCAAAGATTAATGCTATAAATAATCTCGAGTAGGCACCTTTCTTCAATCAAACCAGCTCAACCACTAAAAAAAGAGCGTTTGGAGTATCTGCAAAATATAAAAGAGCAAACTCACATAAGACGAGGAAAACATCGCAGATTGAATTTTCAAAAGTTGGATGAAGAAAACAGAAAAAAATCACCTAATAACGTAAAATAAAGAATAACATAAACAAATTTGTATAAAAATTTAACTGAACTTTAAACCACATATTATAATAATAATATAAAAAAAACACTTTCATACTAATAAAGAAAAAAAATAGTAGATTAAAATTACAGAAACTATAAGTATGCCCCCAATCATGATCTTCGCTTATTCTGAAAAAACAAAATATGATGAAAATTTCAAGATTTTATGGAAGTTTATTTGCAAAATCGATTTCAAAAGATCTTTTCAAGATCGAGAACAAAACCCTTCGCATACACTGAAAGAGGAGGAAAATTGAAATAACATTCACAAAATCGAGAAGAAACCCCTTAGCATACACAGAGAGACGAGGGATCTTAACTGCAAATCGAATCGCGTAAAGATAAGAACTGTGGGTTTGGGAACTGTGACCTGTATGGTTGGCTATGCTTCTGTAAGGTAAGATAGTGGAAATGAGAAAGAAGAGTTTTTGGCTGGGTTGAGGGCTTCTATACGTATGATATGAAAGAAGAAAAGATTGGACAAAAAGATAAAATATCTTAAGGTACACCTGTCAATTAGTATTGCAAAATCAGAAAAACTTGCTCAGTGTGAAAGCAATGACAGAAAAATGAATAGTATGTGTCATATTAACTCTTTTAATGTAATAGGATATGTAATCAATACACTAAAAATTAAACTTAATCAAACATTAAAATGTATTAAAAAGAAAATTGGTAATGAAAACAAGTAAAATTAAAAAAAAATTAATACAAAAAAAATAATTAATTAAGTGCCAAATTTTAAGACGCGTGGGTATTTTTTTCCTATTTTGATTAGTGTTGTCCTTTTTAAAAATTCGAATTAGATAATATATTGTAATAAAATATTATTTGTACTATATTTTTTATTTGATAATATGATTGTATGATCAATATATTTTCATGAATTCCAAATAAATGAAATGTCTTGAGCACCGTGCAAGATATTATCATTTCTTTAATATGTAATTTTTTTTTTGTGTGTGTGTGTGTGTGTGTGTGTTGAAATTTTTATAAAATATATGTAATCAATACATTAAAAATTAAACTTAATTAAAAATAAAAATACATTAAAAAGAAAATTGGTGATAAATACAAATAAAATTAAAACAAATTTAATGCAAAAAATTTAATTAAATGCCAAATTTTAAAACGCGGGGGTATTTTTTTCCTATTTTAATCAGTGTTGTGTTTTTTAAAATTTTGAATTCGATAATATTTTGTAATAAAATATTATTTGTACTATACTTTTTATTTAATATGATTGTACAATCAATATATTTTCATGAATTCTAAATCATTATCATTAATAGAAATTTCGTGCATCGCACGGGTGTGATATTGGTACTATATTAAAGAAGGAAAGTCCTCCAAATTTTTCCCTCCCATGTTTTCCGCCTAAGAAGCAGTTTGTGTGTGGTAGTAATGAGTAGTGCAAAAAAAAATACTGATGATCATGGTCCCCACGACTAATTGAAAAAAATTCAAAATTTTCCCATTATCAACGCTTTATGTCTTCTGAAGCCCCAATCGACGACTGGAGCTCGTTTCTGGCGAGCCCTCTGGACAACATCAACTGCTGCTGAAGCATCCAGTCTTTAGTCGCGCTGCTGGTGATCTGATGCTACCTCAACTCTAAATCGACAGTGGAGTTGTAATTTCTGGTGAAGTTAGTGAAGGTTGGGTTGTCTTAGTTGTGATTTCTGGCTATTTAGGTTGTGTTCGTTTCGACGACTGGAGCTCGTTTCTGGCGAGCCCTCTGGACAACATCAACTGCTGCTGAAGCATCCAGTCTTTAGTCGCGCTGCTGGTGATCTGATGCTACCTCAACTCTAAATCGACAGTGGAGTTGTAATTTCTGGTGAAGTTAGTGAAGGTTGGGTTGTCTTAGTTGTGATTTCTGGCTATTTAGGTTGTGTTCGTTGTAATTTCTGGTTTAGTCAGGGTTGTGGTGGTGCTAGTGCCAGCGGTGGTTGAGGTGTAATGGGTGATTTGTGAGGTTGTGGTGAAGTTCATGCAGGCAGCTTATGGTAGTTTTGGTGACGTTGCTTGCAGCTCCGATGATGGCGCAAGTGAGGTGATTTGTAATATATGGATCAATAATGAGGCTGGTAATGAATTGTTTTTGACTGACACAAGAGTGGTTCAGCTGACCTATGGTTGTGGGAAGACTTTGAAATCGCTTGGTATTGCTGCTTGTGCAAAGATTACCGAAATTGGTATTGCTGAGTAATGCAGATTCTTAAAATCGTTGGATTTACAGGTGAATATGCTGATGTTTACTTGGACTTTCCATTCCATTTGCAGCATTTTTTCTCTGTTTAATCCAACAATTGAGAAAATAACGCATAGACTCATATATGTATCTTTGATAGTATATGTTAGCATATGATGATAATGAAATGGTTTGTTTATGCAATTGGGTTTTTCATCTAGAACAGGGCAACAGACTCCCTCCCTTACATTTTTATCTGAATCATTTTTTAAATTCTTACACTATAGTAGTCTACTCATATTTGTTGATTCTAACTCAATTTTATTCATGGAACTGAATCTTTAGGTCCACTCATCAATCATTTTGATTGGATTTGATTGATAAAAATTGCAGAAGATGACAGCATCACTAGTCTCGACTCCAGTAGTGATTGGGAATGTTGCTTCAATTAGTGTCCAGTCAAGTTCCATGAATCTTTGTTCCTGTAAGTTATTTTGTATTTTAATTATTTTCTCTGTTGTTATTTTGTATTTTAATTTGTCGAGCCCTCCGAATTCCATGAATCTTTGGTCCAGTAATTGTTTATTCTGTCATTGTAGTGAAGTAAAAGGAAGTTCTGCATAGAGGTGACAATTAAGAAATTGAGAAGCGTCAATTGAATATTTAGCATCCCTAACCAATGATAGGAAAATATCACTATAAATAAATAGTACATCGCTAACAAAAAAAGGAATCAACATGGAGAAAATTTTGGAACAAAAACTGCGGAGCTGATACAAACATCAATTCATAAAAAACCACTCAGAGTTTGAATTAACCGAAAGAAAACATTACAAATCAACCCATATTTCAATTTGGATTTGGTGAAACTAACCTCCAAATAGATAAAATTAACAAAATCCCAAATCACATAAGAATAAAAGAAACTCATGAAACCTAGTTCAAAAACTAAATGAAAATCCAATAAAAGACCACACCTCAATTCCTCATCTTAAATAAAGACCACAATTTTACCATAAAAATCAAAAACTCAGAATCTTGAAAAAATAATGTCTGATTTTGGCATCTAATAGTCAAGTTTTGACTTAAATGATATGAAGTAGCTGTCAATTGTCTGAAATGAAACAACTCAACATTGCAGCTCATTCTATCAACAAATAATACTTGTTCATACTAAAACGATATATACAACAAATAGCTATCTTAAACAAAATCCCCTACTAAGGTGACGAAAAGATTATACTCAAATTCATAAAATGTCTTCTACCCTCAAATGTCTAATCATTTAAAGAAATACCTTTTAGTATTACTGTAGCTCAAGATCCAAATGTGGCATCAACCACTTTTATGAGAAGATTTGCAAGCACCAAATGTGAACCTTCTTATTTAATAATCAGATGCAATTCCATGAGAGCAATAGATTCAAACCTGAAGAATAATTCATAAAATTATATTTTAAAAAAATGGCATTCATATTTGGATTAGCTCTTGAAAATAATGAGACCTACTGAATCTGAGCATAGAAGCATGTAGTCCATTTACCTGTGTAAATGTATATACAGCTCGCAGGATCCTAGCATAGTTAGTTCCAAGTGTTTGAATCACGACGTCTGCTAGAAGGGTACCCCACATCTTGCATGAGATATCCATATTACAATTGGTAAATAATCACCCATGTCAATCCTGACAAAATACATGAGAACAATATATTAGTTCAACTCCTAAAAATCTTAATTATGACTTGATCCTTGCAAAAACAAACAGTGGATGTGACTCCATTAATGTACATTAATGCATGCTTATGAAAATTTCCTTTAAAAAAATAATATATATTTATTCTTCCCAAAAAAGTAAAACTCCTTAGAATTTAGAAAATGTAATTTGTACCTTGATGCCCTTTTTCTAGCTTAACCCTTGACTTTGAAGCATTTGAATCAAGTTCCATAGAAATAATTATGAAGGAAGATTTCAATTTTTAATGAAGTTGAGTAGGAGAAGAACCAAGAGCAAGAAGAGATCATTCTTTTAAAATGTGATTGATTGATTCATATGTAGGTTGGTAATTACCAAAACTAGTCTGCAGACTACTATAGTTAGCAGTAAATAAACCTACCAAGAAACTTCTTTTGAGTTATCATGTGCAGTAGCATTAATTAATAAAAATGAGAGAATCTAGAGGGCAATTGATCTTATCTATTGAATAAAAATTTGCATTTTTATGGAGGAGAATTCAGTGACAGGGAGATCAAACTGTGATGGAAAAGATTGATGCTGGAGATGGAGTCTTTAGAAATTAGAGAATTGGTTTTATAATATTGATTGAAGTAGAAGTTCAAGCCTGCAATGATGAATAAAAAAACTGTGAGCCAAAAATAGGTGCATGACCTGCTACGCTGTTGAGAGGAATCAAATTGCACACAAAAGAGAGCGTCAACATGCTAAAAGGATGCACCTTCAATCATGAACATATGGAAAGATAGGAATTTTACCGAACTTAGGTGGTAAATCCTCATAAACATATGGAAAGATAGGAATTTTACCGAACTTAGGTGGCAAGAATTCTTATGTGTAGCGCTACTAAAACTCCGGTCCCCTTAACATATCATAACTTATCATATGGGACCCAAAACAATCTTGGTAGATTGATTTCATAACAATGATCCAAAAAAACATTTTCGTGAAGCATAGGGTATACTTACTTTTCGTAAAAACATAAAGTATATTTTATTTTCATAAAAACATACTTACTTTTCATAACAACATAAGGTATATTTACCTTTCATAAAAACATACTTGTTTTTCTTAAAAATTGACTTTCACAAGTCACATGACATTCATATGAAATCATAATTTAAATCAATTAATAAGTGCGAGTCTACCTCAAATCCGACGAGTGCAAAGTTGAGCGGGAATGACTTCAATTTCTTTAAATTCTCCGTACGCTTCGTCTTAGCCAATAAGTCACTTTAGTATATCGAATATATAGTTCAAAATGATAAATTATAATTTGAGGACTAAAATTGATGTTTTTGAAAGTTTAGGGACTAAAATGAATATTTTGAAAGTTGAAGGACTAAAGTGAATATCTTTGAAACTTGGGCTTTAAATTGAATACTTTTGAAAGTTGAGCTTAAAATCAAATTAATAAAATCAGCAAGGACTGAAATGATAAGTTTGAAGCTAAAAGGGCTGGATTAAAACATTTCAAAACTTGAGGGGCTGATTTGAAATCTTTAAAACTTCAAGGACCAAAAAGCAATTTCCGAAAGTTTAAAATCAGATTATCTCTTCTCTCTCTATCATTTCACGACATTGAAGAAACAGAGATAGAGAGAGCGAGGCGAGGCAGAGACAGAGAGAAAAGGGCGAGAGGACGAAGGTTGCGATCGACGAAGAAATCCGATCTACTGCCGGCGCAACACCGGCGGTGTACAAAAGGTTGGGCTTAGGCACGGGATTTTGGTGTGAGATCGTGATTGTTGGGTAGTTTAATCAGAGTTGCGATTCCGACTACAACTCCGATCGAAGCGGCCTGTGTTCAAGGTGAGTTGTTTGGTTAGTTTATTTCTTGATTTTGGGTTCGATTGGTTGTCATAATCGAAGTGGCCAGTGGGTGGTTTATTTGTGGCCGTGGTTCTATCGGCGATGTGGGCTGTGGTGATGGATTGTGTGGTTGACTAGTGGTTTCGAAGGGCAGAGGAGATGATGTTCGCTGTGGTGAAGTGAAAACAGCCGAGTGATTGTCTTCGGTGATTGGGTGTTTGATAGCAGCAGAATTGTTGAAACTTTGTTTGGTGATGAATCGATGAATTGAATCAGGTTGATGGAGGTAGAGGGCAGTGTTGGTGGTTCTTCTCCAACTTGGTCGACTGAAAATGGTGGTGGTATTGAATATGGGTGATGGCTTCTGAAATTGATAATGGACTGAAGGCTGATGTTTGTGGTTGAACATGGTTGTCCTGGAATTGGTCGTTGATGGTGGTTGCAGGATACATAGTGGTGCAGGGACGTTTGTTGTGTGATGGAGCAGTGCTGAGTATGATTGTTTTGGGGAATATTAGTTGTTGATGGTTCTGATTGAATTGGCATTAATGCAGTGATGAATTTCCGGTGATAATCTGATTGGCAGTGAACTGGTGGGGCGATGGTTATTGAAATGGTTGTCTTGGTTGCAAGTCGATGGTGTATTGTATGGTGATAGGCAGCAGTTTGTTGGAATGGCTGTGGTTATTGAAGATGATGGAGTTGGGTGCAGGCATTGATGGTAGACGTGATGATTCATGGGGATGAAGGTGGTTTGATCTGTACTTATGGTTTTATACAGATTTGTGTTAGTGTGGTGGAATTAAGATAGGTGGAAATGAAATTGTGTTTTGGTTAGTGGAGAATTTGGTGTGAAATAGAATATCATCATTATGTTTTGATGGTTGATTTGGTGGAGAATATGATGGATACGGGTGATGAATGTTGGTGTTTTTAAAGGAAAAGAGAAAGAAATTAAAATGATTAAAGAGAAGACATGGGGAATCATCAAATAAAAATAATGGAAAGGGAATATAGGTTGTGCCATGTGAGTTGAATGGAGGTGTGGTTGTATGATGAAATCGTGGTGGAGTTTTAGGTTGGGTAGGAATTAGATTAGGTGTAAGGTTTTAGAATAAAATGATTAGATTTTGTGAAAAGAAAAAGGAGATGTGTTGTATAATGAGATGGAAAGAGGAATAAAGAAAATGGTGTAAAGATATGAAAACATGTGGAGAAAATTTGGTTTAATTAAATATAATCAAATTAAAATAAATAAATATCGAGATAAAATTTGAATTACGTATTTGGACTTGAAATAATTTGATAAGGATCATTGGGATATTTTAATAAATTTGGAATTCAAAAATGATTTTGAAAATAATACTTTAAATAATATAATTTTAGAAATTCGGACATTTAATTTAAAATCGAACAAATTCGATATTTCTTGACTTGGCTAGACGAATCCGTCGCGGCGTTAACTTCAAAATAATAAATGAAATAGTAGCGACACAATTTTCTAAATATTAAAATAATTGTTTATTGCATAAAAATTCTGGGTCGCTATAATTCTTAAGTACCAGATTCCTTTGTTATTTTTGTTTCCATTCTAATACTTTTACCCAAATATTTACTGGATAGATCACTGAATCTTCTAATATCTTATATATCTTATATTTATATCTTTATCTTTATATTTATACTGCTTAAATGATTTATATTTGTTAAACACATTTTTATCCACACTTTTTGAGGGAATTGCTGTTCAAGTTATAATTTAAACATTTCCAGGTTTTTAAACATTCCCAAACAAGCCCATGTTTTAAACATTCCCAAGCACCTATATGGGAAACTGAATGGTTCTCATTTTAACCAGCCCATGTCCAAGTGAGTTGGTTTGAGGCTCAAATAGATTCTAAAGAAGCTGATGATAAACATCTCCTTTGTGCCTAAGGAACTTAACTGTAGTTGAGTATATTTTTTGAACAATAGCATGCGTTGAAATTTATATATGTTCTCAAGTAGAACTATAATGCCATTATTATGCCTTTATTAAATATTTGGATTGTCAACAATGTCATATTATGTATTTCTAGAAATGAGCTTTATTCAAGAAAATATAACTGGATAATTAGGCTTGCTGAAGATAAAATTTAAGACAAAGTTGAAATAAGTAAACGTGCTCCTCTTCTAACAGTTTAAGCTTTCAAATATTGGATATTTGGCATTAATATTATGTAGCTTAATATCTTTAAAAATGCAAGTTACATCAATTTAAAGATCTCTCTTTTTAAACTTCTTTTAGATTATCTCCTTAGTCCTTATATTTTTTATAGCCTGAATCATCAATTCTATTAATTGAATCTGAAAAGAATTTACTAATCTTTTCGTGTATTATTATCTGATATTTGCAGAATCATTTATTAATAGATGGTCATTTCATGTTTGTGTAGCTATTTAGATGGCCTAATTCACAAAAATAGTGAGATCCCAGTAACACATTATAATTGATAGAGGTAGACAAAAATTATTTGTTTAATGTGTTTGCAAAAAGTTTGATTTTACTGAACATTTCATTTGTAGTAATTATGGACTGCACAAAGTAAAGAAAAAAGAGAAATGAACATAGTTTTTTTTTTTTTTTTCCTTTTTATTCCCCCTATTCTCGAGAGAAAGAGAGTCATCCACTTTTACTCAAGTATTCCAATCATCATCTAGCATTGTACTTCACTTTCATTCTTCTTGAGTCCCCCCCCCCCCCACCCCGGGTCTCTTGCTTTCTATAACAGAACAGAAGCACTTGAATGTCCATGATTCGTCAACTAGAATGAAGATGATAAGCATGAGATAATTTTCTCATACATTTGAATGTAGTATACAAGATGTTTGTGGAAATATCATCTACTGGTATGACACAATTTGTCACTTAGATACGTGAGGTGTGTATTTATGGGTTTAAAAGTTATAATCTTAAATGGGTTTTGAATTTTATCCAGCAAGAATCATATTAACAATTTAACAGTTTTTTCTAATTATTTAGGTTATTTTCTTGAGTAGATTTGGAAGAACAATGAGTGAAGATATCGAAGATGGCGATAGAAATGCCTCCAAATGGTGGGTTTTGCTTTAATTTATGCAAAATGAATGAGATGCTTACGGAAAATGGTTTAAAGCAACCATATTTTCTCAAGACACAGACTACCATTTTTGGCTTAATTTTTAATCACTGCTGCAAGTCCCGTATGAGAGGGATGAATCTACTCTTGAAAACATTCAGCCTAATGAGCTTCATGAGAAAATTCAATATCTCAAGCTTCTTTGACGTTCGAGAACCTGAAGAAGTGACTCAAGCTTCTTTGTCCGGTTTATAATAATTTATGTGAGAATGTTTTCGAAGTGTCAAGATAATATTTTGTGAAAATGTTTGTCGAATATGTATTACAACCACATATGTTAATAATCATGTTACATTTTATATTTTGTTAAATAATCTTATGTTTAAGATTATTTATCTACATTTATATGCTAGAGTTTATTTTGTTAAACGTGTTTTAAATATTTAAACAAATTCAACAACAAATGTTATGTGCAAAGAAGTTTTTCAAAATTTGCATTAAGAGGAAGAGAACATGTAAGGTCTAAGGATGAGATACTATTCTTGCTAATGTTATTTATAGTGTTGCAGTTGTTGTAACACCCCAAGTTTAAGAGTCTAAAACCTAGGCGTGTCAAGTTCCATTCACATTAAACGCGGAATTTAAATCCTTTACACGACTAAAATGTTCATTTATCTATTATAAAATTTTAGAAAAATTTCGGCAGAGTCTCCTCTATAAATTGGACATAGCCAACCTGTAGAGGGACATCAAAAAACATTTAAAAATTTAAAACATCCATCACATCTCAATCACATTCATCATCGCCAAAACCAATTCATCCATTTCCCAAACTCCTCAATCATAAGATTTCTCAAAATATCAAACGACATTGACAAAAGAATTAAGAGGAAATTTAATCTCAATTGCGTCACCAATACGTAATCAAGACTAACTTCAACCAAACATTACCAATAACAATAGATGAAGGAATAAATTTAAACGACAACTTGAATCAATTTGACTTTATTAATTAAGGCGACGGTGGGTACTGTCGAAGTCAGCTGCCAAGTGTTCTCCTCTGATCATCTAACTTTCATCACCTGAAATATTGGGGAGGGATTGGGGTGAGCTAAAGCTCAGTAAGTAAACTGTATGCATGAATGCATGCTTATGACATGAATGCTTTTCGAAATTCCGTGTATGTATCCCCATTTACATTACTTTCCAGAACTTTCAAACTTTTCAACTTTCGTTCAACATTTCAAAACTTTCAATTCATTTCCATCGTGAGCTCACTTGATGTAACTTCTAGTCAGTCAGATAACAGTGGGCAATTCTTATTTGGAACCAGATTAACATGCGCATTTCCACCGCAAAGCGGTTTAACATTCACTTCATTCCACCGCAAAGCGGCTCATTACATTCATTCCACCGCAAAGCGGCTCATTACATTCATTCCACCGCAAAGCGGCTCATTACCTTCGGGTACGCCGGTCCCCCGCGCCCCATTTCCCACTCGCATCTTTCATGACATAGAAGTACACCCATTCTTTCAAAACTTGGGATACATAATTTTTTGACAAGAGATTGCATTTTGACACATTCCTTTCATTAAAACATTTGACTTTCCCATTTCGATGCCAGTGCATGCCTAATGATGCAATGACATAATAACGTGCATGCTTCAACATTCTTCTCAATAACATATGCTTTCATAAAGTAAATACAATTCATCAAAGTAAGTAAGTTGCACGACAGTCATTTACACATAACTTTCACATTTACATTCAACTTTGATGAACATAGGGGGAGTTTACTTACCTGAAATTCTCAGTAGTTACTTTGCTTAATATGCAGGTGGAAGTCTTGGTTTCCCGCGACGTCAATGTACCGTTTCTCCTAATTAATTTCCATTCATTAACAAAATATGATTTTTAGTGAAAGACCACATTTTACACTCTTAAATGAGGTCGAGATTATCATGTGACTCATAATATAACAAACGCATTTAACACCACGTATAATATCATATTCGAAGTAATACATTAAGTTCAAGGAAGATTTTGAAATCTTACTTATCAATTTCACAAATCAAAGTTAAGCATTTCTTATTCAAAAAGAAAAATGATCTTAAACTAAAAATTTATAACGTTGAACATAAATTCAATTTAAACTAACTTGTTCCTAAAAGGTTAAACTTTACTCTCCTACACCATTATCCCAACATTCCAAAAATCACACGTTCGTTTAAATAGTCATATGCATATTCATGATCATATATACATACACTCACACCTCAAATTTAATATTATAGCACACAAATTAATTCAAAAATTTCATGAATATATATCTATGCCCACAAAATCCAAACTTATACATATATATACACGCATCTATACATACATAATAATATATACATTCATATACATCACTACTCATTCACATAACATCATAGACCCCCAATTTCATGGTTAAACTCGAATTTTACACAAAAATTAAAATCTGCAGTTAACTGTAAAAACTGAATTTATGCATATAAAGTGTATACATACATTCTTTACATAGAATTTATACATATATACATGTGTGTATCGAATTATGGGCGTGTGTGTGGGCGAAATCGCGTGGAACCGTGTGCGTGTGTGTGCGGTCTCGGGTGTGTGTGCGTGTGTCGTGAAGAGAAAAGGGGAAAAGGGGCTTACCGCCGGTGGTTGGGTCGTGGTCGGCGACGGGTTAGAGAGAGAGTGGCCGAGAGCGAGAGGTGAGTCGAGGGAGAGGGAGAGATCGCGAAGAGAGGGAGAGAACCGAGAGTTGCGTGCGTGAGTGAGGGAGAGGGTTATGAGAGTGTGAGGTTTCTTTTAGGTTAGGGTTGAGTGTTTAACTTTTGATAACTTGCAATTTAGTCCCTCAACTCTCAAATTGGTAATTTAGGTTCATAACTTTCAAATAAAATTCCAAAGTGTCACCAAACTTTTCCCAACTTCAATTTAACACAATAAAAATAGAAATTAGCATGCCTAGGCAATAAATTTAATTAATCACATAAAATTGCACGTAAACTGTTAAAATAACAATTTATAAACTTTTAATTGGTACATTGATCGAGACGGCATCCAGTCCTTCCACTGCAAAATAATTCAAATAAAACCATAATATTAGTTAAATCATTTATAATGATATTAATATAAACTTTACGTGACAATCAAGAAAGCATGTAAATCGAAATGCGGTATTACAGTTGTCCTCTACTACCGCATCATTACTTCCTTAATCAGTTGTTGCTTCCCGTGCACCGCACGAGTGGAAGAATTAGTGTGTGTGTATATATATATATATTCTACAGTATTCAATTTTAACCACAAATTTTAATATTAAAATATTCTACACATAAACCTAAAATTTTCTTTCACTTTCAATCACACAATATCACACAAATCACTATTCAAAACATTTTTTTTTCAAAATAATGTATATCACCTTCGTTTGGTAACGCCGTAGTGATTTATAAACTAATTTTGAAGTCAGGTGTGTTGTTAAAAAGTTGAGAGAAAAAATGTGTAGTTAAAAATTAGTTTAGGGAATTGTATGGTTAACCATTTACCAAACAAAGGCTTAGCCTTCTTTTGATAACTCTGTAGTTGTATATAAATTGATTTATTTATGATTTTGAAGTAAAATGTGATTCAAAAGCGAAGTGAGAAAATGCGTGAGATTAGAAAGTGATTCTAGAAATTGTGACTTTAGAGTAGATTCCCATTTGGAACCTTTATCCAAAGTCCAAACGCTGCCTTAATGCGAGTTACTCTTCTCTTGCACAAATCGGCCGGTATATTGATATTGTCTCCCAATTCGTCGCTTCTCTCTCATTCGATTAAAAAAAAAATGGCGATTTCAGTAGCTGCGGTTGTAGTCCCCAGAAACGTCTCCGTAACCTCTTCATCATCGGTGCATTCATCAACAAAGCTTTCCCACTTGTCCTCTCTTCAATTTCCAAAGGAGCTTCGTGCTTTAACAATTCGAAACCAAAGGCTCGTATCCAATTCCGGCCTGCGAACTCTTCCTCTGGTAAGACGTGACTTTTCAGCTTATTTGTGAAAAAAGGAAAGAATTTATGAATATTTTGCTGGATATGAACTAAAGTCGATTGGATATTCTTCAGTATGGTGTAGTTAGATTATTTTCTTTTAAGTTCGCTATAACCTCTCAGGTTTAGTAATCTGAAACTATTAGAATTTTCTTTACATACATTTTGAATTTTTTGTTTTATTCTAACTCATTAATGTTTTAAGATTCATGCTCATTTTTATATTACACGGTAAATAGAGCTCCACTGAGACTAACATAGACGCTGAACCTTTGACTGCTTAAACGAAAGAGGTCGGTCGAAAAAATAGCTCGAAGCCTGGATTTTAGATTTTAGGATAGGGGAATAAAAATATAATCTTTGAATCTCTAACGTTTTTCCTTTTGGGTTCTTCATGTCTTGTCAATTAAATGAATGAAATCAGGAATTTAGAAATTCAATGCACCATGTGCATTTGTGTAATTCAGTGCCTGAGTTTTTAATAAAATCCATTCATCAAAATTGAGCTCCGGTCAGCAGCTTTAAAAACACTCGACCTCATTGGGTTTACATCATATTGGGTGTATAGTTACATCTTTAGTAATACTTTAGAGTAAGAATGAGATTCATGTCCAACTAGACCTTGAGTTTGTATTGCTAGTCACTTGTAACCTGTGTTTTGCCGACTTTGTAGTGCTGCACCAATTAGATCAAAGCAGTTTCAAAAGAAAATGATGGGTATTTGAGCATTTAGTAAGTGCAAAAATTGTTGTTGGCAGCGTATTACAAGACCTGTATATGAAGTTTTTTAAGGGAGGTACTTTATGGCAAACCATTTTTCTTAAAATTACAGTGTCTCTTGCTACAGCATAATTGTGCTGTAAAGAGATTTTCCAACTTTGTCGTTTTCAATTTTTTTTTTTAGCTCCCTTTATCCAGCTCTAAGTCTCTTGGGTAATTAACATTTGTATTTTTTCCTGTCAGGTTGAGGCCAAGAAGCAGACATTTTCTAACTTCGATGATTTGTTGGAAAATGCTGATAAACCAGTATTGGTTGATTTTTATGCCACTTGGTAAGCTTGGTTTTTTTTTTCTCACTCCCCTAGCTTTCACCTGCTAGCTTAATTGATCAGTTTGTACCAAATTGGATTTTCCCAATTTCAAGAGTAGTTCTCGAGCACTGGTTTAGTTTTGTGAAGTGGTAGTAGTTGCTTAGGCAACAGCAATTAGGGTAGGAAAATCCATGGTTGAATCTATAAATAATCTAATAGAGTTTGCATTTTATAGGTGTGGTCCTTGCCAGTTTATGGTTCCTATTCTAGAACAAGTCAGTGATTCAATGAGAAACAAAATCCAACTAGTGAAAATTGACACCGAGAAGTACCCTGTCATTGCAGACAAGTACAATATACAGGCTTTACCAACTTTCATTCTGTTTAAGGATGGGAAACCATGTGATCGCTTTGTAAGTAATTGACTTTCTTTGATTGAACCTCTTCTAATGCTAATGCTTATTCACATTTAATCAGAAGATTAACTTGAATGTCATTTCCTTTTTGGTCCTCCATATTACGTAACTTCATATTTACTATCAAGGGTAGCATCCCCCACATTTCCATTCAAGGCCTGCAAAAATTGTGTTATTCAGGCTGGACATCTAGGTTGCACCGACACTCTGTCGGGAGCCAGCGTGTCGTGTCGGACACGTGTCCGACACCGACACTCTCCGACACGCGTCGGAGCTACACCATATACATCTAAATAAAAAAAGAGAAGGGACGAAATGCATGCAATTAAAAAAATAATAATAAATCTAACTTACAAGTTTGTTTTTATTTGATATTCTCATTTTAATTCAATAAATATACAATGTGTTGTTTGTAAATAAGACTAAAATAATAATAAATTAAAAATTAATTTACGTGTCCCCAACGTGTCGTGTCTTAACTTTTTTTAAAAATCACGTGTCGACGTATCCGTGTCGTGTCATATTCGTGTCGCGTGTCGGTGTTCGTGCAACTTAGCTGGACATCATCAGCTGATCTAGATTCAAGTCTACTTTAAACCCATGAAGGGCATGGACTGTGACAGCCTGCTATAATGAATTTTCTTTTCTTTTTGAATAATAATGTGGGTCACGTGATAATCAATGTTTCATTATAACCATTTTTTGGTTCTATTGCCTAATGGCTTGTGCAACTCAGGATCTAGCTTCCCAACTGCATTAGAATTTAGATTAAATTGTTTTAGTTTCATTCAGAAGGCACCGTAAACTACAACCTTTACCCAAAAACTTATGAAATAATTTCTAACTACATAGATATCTTGCACCATGTCTGTTCCTTTGTGAAAAGGAGTGACCAAAAGAGAACAAGGCATCATATTCAGCATGGTGAAATTCCCAAAATTTTTGACATTCTTAAGCATGTTGAGCTGTTATGTGTTTCTCATAGAATTATTAACTATAGCTCATGTCTTTGCCATGATTTACTTTATCGTGCCACTTTCGCCCACTGCTAGAACATTTTCCTATTCCTTTTCTATTTTAAATAAAAAATAAAATATCAATTTACAGGAGGGTGCAATGGCTGCTGACCAGCTCCTTCAACGTATTGAAGCTTCACTAGAAGTTAAGCAGTAGTTGCAGTGGTGAGCTCCCCACACTTCCTCAAAAAAAAAAAAAAAAAAAAAAACATTTGTGTCAAATACACATGATATTATTTTTCTTCACTCATTTGATTGGCCTGGATTTGACATGATTTAACAATTGCCAAAAGCCAAATAGATTGAATTTTGACCATTTCATTTAAGTTGATGCTGTTGTCCCTGAATATATTGTGAGAATTGTTCTCATTTTTCTCTCTTTTAATGTACCAGTCTGGTCAAGAAATTTGGAAATTCTTTAACAGTGTCATACTGTTTGAAATAGTATTACATATAATGTAAAAAGGACTTGATTTTCACAGTCTACAGAAATTGTCCTGTTCTCATTATCCATTACTTATCTGTGATTTTATATTAGCTTCCCTTTGCTGCCAACTTTCATGTCATCAAAATTATCAGATACTAACGTGTTACCATTAAATACAATAAATTTAACTTGTTTTAGGTTTATAAGTTAATTTGGTACAAATGTAACTGAATGAAACTGTTTGCTGTAAAAGAATAAATATTAACGTGTGTACAAGCCTTTGAAAATTGACTAGCACATGAGAGTTGATTTTAGATTAGCTGATTATGATGTTAGAGAAATTGTTTAGTCGGTCTTTAGACTTGATGTTCCTAGTTGATCATATGTCAATTAACCTGTGTAATTGAAAGTTTGCTATTTATGCAGATTTTCACTTTCCATTATTTCCTATATTACAAGATTAGGGTGGCAGTGGCAGTATAAATTTTCGATGAACTGTGATGTGGTCTCTGTAAGATCAACCCAGTGTTAATTTTAATGTGAAATAATGAAAAGTAGGCAATTTGTGTTGTAAAGATGAAAATTGAGATTCTTCTTATAAATCGTCACATTTTGTCTAGACCATATTTTCAAAGCTTGGTTCAAAAGAATATGTTAACATCCTTGCATGAGTGAAACAGAATGTTATTGAAACTGAACGCACGGTTAGATGTGAAACATGATTAGGATTAAGATTGTTGCTACGATGCTAGCTGATTTGCATGCTCATTTTTTCTTTTAAAATTTATACCAATCCTCGGACCTCAATGAATCAAAAATCAACATCATTTTCATGATCCATCAACTTCCAGGATCCATCTATCTGCTGCACCATACCTTTGTTCTTCTCACACCACCATGAAACTGGAACACAGTACACATCTTTCAAGCCATCCATATGTTTGTTAACAAGTGCAATATCGCGATTAACTTCCAGTTTGAATCCCCCTTTGCTCCCTTGTGTTCCTGCAACTCCATGCAAATAAGCCTCCAAGCTATGCCAACTGCTCAAATTACCGGGACTTTTCAAGTAGTTTGATTCACTGGTGTCAATTGGCAACTCTTTACCAACATCTGTGTAATTTAACAATGGGTAGGTTGGAACAACATCTCGGGCATTCCTTATACGTAAAACTCGAAGACTTAGTAGACCAGAGAAGGTATTAACAAAGTTATTGTCTCCCACCCTAGGACTGGCAAAAACGAAGGCTGTTACAGGACAAGCCTTGTGAGGCATATCTTGAGGCCTATTGTATCCATTTGCAACAATATCAACTGCATTTAGGGTAGAAACTGCCGCTCCCAAGCTGTGGCCTGTAATAGTTATGCTGATTTCCTCATCCTTGTATTCTTCTACCAGTCTTCTAACCTCAGCAAGAACCTGGAAAAAAACACAACTGGCTAATTTTAGCTTCTCATCTCTTGTCGTGCATTTAGGAGACAAAATGGAAAGAAAAGGAAAGGGAAAGTAGGGTGGAATATAATATTTCATATTTCACTGTGAAATAGTTTTTCACTAAATATGGTTTTCAAAATGCTTTGAAAAATGTCCCATCCCATTTCTAATCAGTCATAACGAACCAAGAAAAAAAATAAAATTGTTTTCTTACTAAAGAAAGGTGAAATCATGTACCTCTTACTCTTACTTCACATCCACATTGTACATTTTGTAGTCTTTTAACTCTTAGCTTGTAAGTGAATGTAGAATGAAGTTTTACCTGTTGTCTGGCACTGGTCTTATTGAAGGGCGATTTTGGATCATTTGAAGTGTAGATGGAGTACCAGCCACTATGCACTTTAGGGTCACCCTTCTTTCCAAAGATTTCTGGTGCCGGAACCAATCCAAATTCAAAATCATTCACCCATTCCAATGCCCTAATTGTTCCTCTCCATACTATCAGAATATCCCTCCGTCCTACCGCCAATTTTCCTTCATCCATGGCCACAGCAACATACCCTATCCAGTTTGATTCCTTACTCCATGCTTCTCTTGACAATGGCCTTGTAAGAAATGCCTCTGGGACATCAATTGATGACGTTGCATAAAAGTATTTGGTTACACGGTATTTGAATGCATTTCCCATGTCAATCCCGACCTTAGAGAAGAGGTCATTCTTTGCATATTTGTAGCTTCCTGCATACTTTGACACCTTCTCAGAATCGAAGTTGTCGTAAGCTGCTTGAGCCATTTCTCCGTATTGAATTATGTATCGACGAAGATCGATGTCTAAAGGGTCCAATAGATCTTCCCAGTTGTTCTCTCCACTGAGGAGCTTCCATCTTTTAGCCATGCCCCCTTTTTTGTCTGTGTTGTTGCTTGTTTTACTCTTTTTTTTGAAGCATTTGAACATTTCACCTGATCATCCAATACCATACTTTGTTTCAGTTTTTTCTTGCTTTACCTAATGAGCTTGAATCAATTATAGATTCTTCTATTGTTACATTATCAGATTTCAAATTCAGATGCCATTTCTGATGATTTTGCCCTTTTTCTCCTGATTATTTTTCATCATATTTTTTTAGCAAAAAGATGATAATTATGATTTTATATATCATTCTAAACTTCTTACTATTTGTGATAAATATGAAATGCAATAATTAGCAAGCATCTACCGTTTTCTGTGATGTTATATTATCATCATTAGTGGACCAGACATTTACAATAATCTTTTTACATGTGAACTATTATTCTATGATATATTTCATGTTTGTGACTTTAATTAATGAAGAATGAGACGAAAGTTTCTGAGCCAAGATTCAACTAATCAATCATTTTTTTTAATAATCATGAGAAATAGAAAATCAAAGTTCTAGAATCAATGAATCATAGAAGGATCTTGACGAACACAATCGAACAAGAATGAGATTAAGCCCATGTTTGGTATAGATTAAAATCATATTTTTTGTAAATTTTGATAAAAGTTGACAAGATATGTAACGACCCGCCTCCCTCGCTGGGGCCTTTTCCGTGTCGCACTCATGGTCTTTCCACTCCCTCCTGACTCCCTCGCTGGGGCCTTCTCCAGAAGTGGATTTTTGCCTCCCCAGGGATTCGAACCTTGTACCTAGGGGTTAAGTACAAACTTCATGGAATCCCTGGCACCATTGGTCAGCGAGGGAGCCGGGTCGTTACAAAAAAGGCGCCTTTTTTTGTAACGACCAGGCTCCCTCGTTGGGGCCTTCTCCATGTCGCACTCATGGTCTTTCCACTCCCCATAGCTCCCTCGCTGGGGCCTTCTCTAGAAGTGGATTTTTGCCTTCCGCAGGATTCAAACTATGCACCTAGGGGTTTAGTACAATGATTCTTAGAATCCTGCTACCATTAGACCACCCCTAGGTGCATGGCTAAACCCCTAGGTGCATGGTTCGAATCCTGTGGAAGGCAAAAATTCACTTCTGGAGAAGGCCCCAGCGAGGGAGCCAGGGGGAGTGGAAAGACCATGAGTGCGACACGGAGAAGGCCCCAGCGAGGGAGTCGGGTCGTTACAAGATATGTGGTTAAAAAACTGTGATTCCTATAAAATGTATGGTTAAAATTAAGTATTTGTCTAATGGTAGTAGGATTCTAAGAATCATTGTACTAAACCCCTAGGTGCATGGTTCGAATCCTGCGGAATGCAAAAATCCACTTCTGGAGAAGGCCCCAGCGAGGGAGCCAGGAGGGAGTGGAAAGACCATGAGTGCGACACGGAGAAGACCCCAGCGAGGGAGCCGGGTCGTTACAAGATATGTGGTTAAAAAACTGTGATTCCCATAAAATGTATGGTTAAAATTAAGTATTGACTTAAATTTGAGATTAAAATCAGAACCAAACATAGCCAAAGAAAGAAAAGGGAAGAGTTGAGAGAGAAGAAGAGGGAAGAGAGAGAGGATATAAGTTAGAAAGTATCGATTTTATTTGATATATCGAAGTGTAACTATTACAATGCATGAGTCTCCTTTATAGATGGTTTAAACTAGTCTAATTTAAATAGGAAATTACTAGAAAATCCAGTAAAAATCTATTAAACCAAATCCTTATTATGCATTTTTAAATTAAGTATCCAATTTGGAAAGTAAACAACTAATAAAATACTAGAATAATTATTAAACAAAACTCTTATTATGTTTCCTAAAATAAGTATCTAGCTTATGTAATATCTGTACTAGGATTCCCATCGGATCTTACCCTCACATAAATGTAGAAACCTTCAGGCAAAAAAGCAAACATGTTAAGAAAACAAAAGCTGGGTTACTGGACAACTCAATAAGAAAGGAAAGGTTTTACATCTCTGTATGTATGGAGACAGATAATTTTGCATGTCGTGGTCATGGATTCAAATCATACTCTACTGATGTCAAATTCCTGTGTCATATTAACATTAAGAGGGACCTAAAGTTTTAGGAGGGATCTCCCTAGTGTTCGACACAAGAAAGGAGTGTAGGAAATTCTTTTTCTTGTGTTGTAACAGCTATGTTACTTTATCCTCCCTAAAACCCGTCTCATCGGAAAATACTTTACTAAGCCTTTAATTCCCTCCCACCTCTTGAAAATGGAGAATGAAGAGAATAAACAAATGCAATTGCTTGCATGTTAAAGTTGAACTAGGTTTGATGCATCGTATCATACCTTGAAAGTCCTGGTAGAATGCCACCAGCTTGAACCCTTGATTTTGTAGGGTATTTGATGAAAGGTGATGTATATATATATACCGGTACCCTAACATCTGCAGATTGATGATGATGATGATGATGATGATAGCATTGGATACTCAGCTTAATGTCTATTTCCATTTTATTATTCTTGGATTCAAAGGTCAATTCACCAAAAGTACAAGCAAGCATGAGTTTGCCTAAAGAAATCTCTCATCTCCTCAAAACGGTTTTCCTTTTTGGTAAAAGGATATTGAAATCAATTAGCATTTGTAATTCAATTTGAACCATACCATTTTTTGCTCAATTTTGTTACTCTTGAGTAGCAATTGTGCATGGATGATTGTTATAGTTGGTTAGGATTCGACACGCAAAGCACGATATCATATCCCAAAAAAATTTAAAATAATAATAATAAATAAATAAAAATAAAAATAAATTGTGAGAGTTTTGTCCCTTTTTATAAATAAAATAAAATAAAATTAAAGAGGTGTATTATGTGCTGGCATTGATTGCTTTTCTTGAGGGCTTGTGATAACTCAGTTATTGATAGATTAGAAAGTCTTCACTTTAAATTCACCAAATGAAGCCAAGCATGGGATAAAGAATATGCTTGCAAACCTCACAAGGCAACTGCTTAAAGCACGCATAAGTTATGAGAGAAATCAGTATTTGTTTGAAATGGTTTGTTAAACCATGAGATTTTAACTTCTTTTTCTTTTTAGTTCTGTCCACCTTCGCTTATATGTTAGGTCTCACTTTAAGAAGAAAAAATATAGCATCATTGGATCTTACTTTCGGTGAATTAACAACAAATTCAGTTTATTCAAATCTTGGGTCCTTCCTGGGAAAAATTTCGCAAATCGTCTTATACCTTTGCTCAAATCGCGATTTTGGTCCAAACCTTTCAAAGGTTTGAGTGGAAGAAGTTGAACATTTTTATATTTTAATTTCTTTTGAAATTTTTATTTTCTGTTGCGTTTTTGAGTGGATAGTCATTTAAATAAATTGTCCCTTGAAATAAAATAAAATAAAAACAAAACAAAACAAAAGCAATTGCATTTCATACCAGTAAAACTAATGGCCCTTGATATATTCTGTTCTTTCCTTTTGCGCTAAAATCGAAAAGGTTTAGGGCATATATGGAAGATTCGAAACAAAAGTTTAATCAGGACAAAGATTTGGGTTCATTTGTGCAAAATTCCCCGGGAAAATTGCACTGTACACTCCAAAAATAAAAACTAAACTGATTTATACTGTTCAGGAAAGAAATATTGAAAACTACGGTCTTCTTCCCCAGCACAGTGTTGCTTGTCGTCTGAAAAATACGTCATCTTCATCACGATATTGTTGCTCGTCTTCTTTCTTTCAACTTGAAACGTTCATCATCTTTCTTCATGCGTGGCACAAGCACTAGCAGGTGCACCAAGAGTATCACCCACCGCCACCCCAACACCAGCACCCGCGAAGGGGGTCACTAGCTCCGTCGTCTCCTTTTTTTTTTTTTTTTTTTTGGCAAAATCGAGATTAAATTGGAAAGCATTTGACAGATCTATTTGGGATTTATATTTTGAATGACCAGGAATAAGAAATCTAAGTTTTATATTGGATTTCATTGTTGGAGATGTCGATTTTGCAGAAAAGCGATTCAATGCAGATCCTGATTACGCCGTTACTATTAATGCATTGTATTGAACCAGGTTTTTGTGAAGTTAAATGTGATTTGGCAATAACGGTGGTTGTGGGATATACCTAAAAACTTTCAAAATCTCGCACTACAATCGGCACCCAACTGCACCGATCACACCACCGCCTGTACCCAACACACTAATACCCAATGCAGGTCCACCGCCTGTACTAGCACCACTGCCTGAGATGGAGATGTCGTTACTTGAGGCTACCAACAATGAGTTCATAGCTGCTACATCCCGAAGGCATCTCGCCGGTTGTGGAACGTGCGCAATGAGATGGTAGAGAGGGAGAGCTTGTTGGTTACTGGGTCATGTGTGATAGATGAGTCTGGAAAAGTTTAAACCTGATAGATCTGAGGCTGGAGCCGTGAGATCGCCGCTGCTACACTGAAACTTCAATTTTAGATTTCGGTAAAATCGAACTTCGATCCAACAACGACCATGGATCTGAGTTCGCGATGAGGAACTTCTTCGATTGACGGAACCAGCGGAGCCACTACTTCCATTGAGCAACGAGATGTCGGAGGGAGAGGATGTCCGACGAGCTCGGGGTGATGGGGGACAGAAACTTCGGCATGGTGGTGGCCGGATAACCTTCGATGGGAGCGGCCACAGGGTGATGAGAGAGAGAGAGAGAGAGAGAGTTTGTGTTTGATGAAATAATTTTGTAATTATTTAGGATTTGATTCGTGTATAAAATGTTTATTAATAGATATTAATTAGTAATTAGGACCTGATTTTTGTAAATGTAAAACTCAGATCTTATTATTACAAAGTGATCTTTAAAAGAAGGGTTTCGTGTAATTTTCCCAAAATAAAATGAAGTATTTTTCAGTTATTTTTTTAAATGAAACTTCAAAGGTAATTGGCACAGTTGGTCATTACCTTTCACATTTATTGCGTAATTCATCTCAACGTTTGATTTTTTGATCAGTTCACCCTTACTTTCACTTTTTTTTGCTAAAAGTGTCCCTTTCGTCTAATTTCATCCAAAAATTCGTTAATTGACCAAAAAATCACCTATTAACTATTCTAATGAAAGACAAACAAGTCATTTCATATTATCAATTTAAAATGATGTAAAAGAAGAACAAAAACAAAAAAGGTTTCACATTGTTCATCTTCTTTCCCACTCCATACCCCCACACACTCATTGAATCCAGATTGTAGAGAAACGTAGGTCTCGTTCTCTTTACCGTTTTGAGCCCGTTTTGAGTTTTCGATTTTTGGAAATATCGAAAACGCGTTCACTTTGTCCATTTTCAGAAAGACGTTTTCCAAAACACAAAAAAAAAAAAAAAAAAATACAAAGGAAACTCAAAACGAGTTTATTGCGTTTTGGATATTTTGTGTTAAAAAATCCAAAACGACCAAAACGCCCGTTTTGAATTTTTTTTTTTTTTTTTTGTATGTGAGACACTTCCTTCAATTGAAATTCTTATATTATTTTGTCATTATATATAAATCCATGTTAAGATTTTTCTTTATTTATTATTATTATTATTTTTTTTTTAAATGTGAGACACTTCCTACACTTGAAATTCTTATGTTATTTTGTCATTATATATAGATCTATGTTAAGATTTTTTTTTTTTTTGTAAATTATTTTTTTTTTTTTTTTTTGTGAAAGTGAGACACTTCCTTCACTTGAAATTCTTATGTTATTTTGTCATTATATATAGATCAATTTTAAGATTTTTTTAATTTTTTTTTTTTGTAAATTTTTTTTTATTTTTTATTTTTGTAAAAGTGAGAAACTTCATTCACTTGAAATTTTTATGTTATTTTGTCATTATATATAGATCCATTTTAAGATTTTTTTTTTTTTTTTTTTTTGTAAATTTTTTTTTATTTATTATTTTTTATTTTTTGTAAAAGTGAGACACTTCCTTCACTTGAAATTCTTATATTATTTTGCCATTATATAGATCCATGTTAAGATTTTTTTTTTTTTTATAATTTTTTATTTATTATTATTATTATTATTATTATTATTATTATTATTATTTTGTAAATGTGAGACACTTCCTTCACTTGAAGTTCTTATATTATTTTGCCATTATATATAGATCCATGTCAAGATTTTGTTGGTATGAAGTTAAATTTTTGTTTAGCTAAAACAATATTAATGATGAATTTATTGACATAGAGAACTAACTGATTTATTAATATTAAAATTAATGTAATTCAACAAATCAATTAATTTTTACATATAAAATATTACAAAATAAATATATCAAAAAATTACAAAGTAAACGCATTTTTCAGTTTTTATTTTTGAAAACAGTTTTCTAAAATCACAAAGAGAACATGTTTTCAGCAATCCCAAAACAAACAATCAAAATCCAAAATTCAAAACAAAATACAAAACTCAAAATCCAAAATCGAAACACAAAGAGAACGGCTCCGTAATCTTTTCTTGGTTCGTAAGCCCTAATTTTTATGAAACGGAATCTTTTTTGAAAGACACTAACACAAAAGTTCCTTCACACATCACCTCATTATTGGGTGCAGGCTATCCATTTTTTCAACTATACAAATTTACACACTTAACAGAAATTACTCTAAACTTGATGATCTGCTCCACCTTATCCTCAAATATTCTTCAACAGAAAGAGAGCTGCTTTGCTCCATACTGTTGAATGATGTAGAATTATCGTTTACATGAAGAAATGCCCTTAAATGAGATTATGCACTTGAATCTCAATAAATTTCATCATCATCATTATCATCGAGGTTTCCAGAATCATTGTGATTACAGTTTTGGAGTTCTATTTCTTCATTCACACATTTCCCCCCGGTTAGGATACTTACTATCTGAAATATAATAGAAAAATTAATGCAACAATCTTAAATGTCAATTTTAAAGAAATAAGCCATAATCTCAATTTCGAAAGTAATAATGATCAAAAATAAATAAATAAAATTTACCCAGAAACACAGATTTCAAGTAGTTCACCCTAAAATGAGAGCTATGTTTGTTGTCAAATGGGCCGAGTCGGGCCGACACGGCCCATAAAGAACATGTTTGGTCTGGCCCAGCCACGGCTAGTGTGGGAGACGAGCAGAGCTGGGTCAGCTCATCTCCCACAGAATTGGACGGGCCAGCTCGTGAGCTCGTGTATTTTTTCTTTTTCCCATTTTTTTTTTTTTTTTGTATTCTGACTTTCTACTAACACTAAAATAATTTAAAATATTAATACTTAAAATAGTACACGAACTTGAAGAGCTTGAAATGGGCTTGATGAGCTTGAAACGAGCTTGACGAGCCTGAAATGGAGCCAACTCATTTCGCGGCTTGTTGGGCTTTACGAGCTAACCCAAAAGTTTCACGAGCCGAACCTGAACTGTCCAACACCCAAAATTTCTGCCTCATCCAAGTCCAAGTCTGTTTTTTCACGAGCTGAGCCACATCTAGTTCTCTGTTTCCTTGAATAAAGAAAATAAGACATATGGACCTGATTTGAGGCTTACGAATCAGGAAAATATTACGTTTCTCTGCCATCCGAATTCAATGATTGGGTGGGTATGGAGTGGGGAAGAAGATGGACAGTGTCAAATCTTTTTTTATTTTTGTTTTTGTTTTTATTTTACATTATTTTAAATTAGATAATATGAAATAACTTGTTTATCCTTTATTAAAATAGTCAATAGTTGATTTTTGGGTCAACTAACGAATTTTTGGATGGAATTAAACATTAAGGACGCTTTTGACCCAAAAAAAGGTGAAGATAAGGGTGAATTAACCAAATAAGGCAAACATGCATCAAACGATGACCACTCACCTTTTTTTTTTTTTTTTACATATTGTGATTATCGATTCTTAAAAGTTAAAGTTCTCCTTTTACAGTTAAATTTCGTCCCATTTTCAAAATCATGCATACTTTTGATAAACCTGAGTTTTTAATATAGTAGTCAAAGAGTTCGCAAAAATCTACACATTCGTCTTTAAAATTATATGACAGCTGAGGAATCATAATTTGAGAAAATCTTACTTTTGATTGTTCATGTGCAATGTGAAATTCTCACATGGTACTTTACCACATTGTTTTCTTAAAAGGGTGAGTGGGGCGACTCATGTTCATTTGTGATCACTCCTTATTTTGTCTTTTTAGTATTTTTTTTATTCTCTTCGCTTGGTCGACTTTTTGGCTCAAATAAAATCTTAGTAGTAGGATTTTAATATCTATATAAACTTCTCACACAGTACTTTAGCACATTATTTTTCAATTATGAAATTGTCAACCGAAGCAAAATTTATAACCTTTTAAAATAGTACATTAAAAATATATTTTTCATTTTTTTTTCGAGTCAACTTTTGTCTCATTTTTCGACATGTACATTGTAAACAAAATTAAGTTTTTAATGTACCATTTCGTAAAACTTATAAAAACTAAAATCATGCATTTTCAAAATTAAATAAAGGCTGTCAAAGTAAGGCGAACTTGCATCCAAAAATGATCACGAACTTTTTTTAAATAATTGTGCTTAGTAGTCCTTAAAACTATATTTTTCGATTTTCCTTTTATCAGTTAAATTTCATCCAATTTTTAAAATCTTGCTTACTTGATGAAAATTTGATTTTTTTAATATACTACTCAAAAAATTTGCAAAAAATTACGAATTCATCTTCGAAATTATATAACAGTCGAGGAATCATAATTGGACAAAATGTTACTTTTGATTGTTCATTTATGAATTTCTCACATGGTACTTTGTCATATTATTTTCGAATTACAAAATCGTTTAAAATTATCTTTTAACAAAGTATTTTTCATTTTTTCACGACTAAACTTTCATAAATTTTTTGACAAAATAGTATATTTTATTATTCATGTGTAATAATACTATTTCGTACATATTTACAAACACTACTCGTGCATCGCATGAGCCACACTAATATTATACAGGAAATTAAAAAATAAAAATAAAAAATGCTTGCCTGTCTTCATGTTTAGACTTTAGTCATAAGTAATTCGGTTTCATGAACACAATCACATTTGTGCACCAGTTTGTTTATTTATTTGGTCATACTCATAAAATTTCCTTGCCTTATAATTTTCTTTCTTAAAAAGAAAAAATAATGGAAAATAATATACTGCATAAATGCGGTTCAACTTAAATCTTGAGTTCAAAATTTGGGTGACGTGAAAGAAATTCATAAGGGTTAAAATGAGCACAAGCTCTCCTAACGGTTAGTACGTAGGAATTAATGGCTTAGACGCGTGTCAAAGTTGTTATAGAATGAATTTCTGTAAACTAAGTAATGAACATAATATTTAGTTTCATGAATTAAGTATCGAATTTTATAGACAATATGAACTAACGAGTAAGGAGGTCAAATCTTTAGCTGAACAAATCTTGAATTTGTTGGGCAAAGATTGGCTGAATAAAAGAGTAGAAACTGGAAAATATGAATATGCCCTTCCTCAGGTAAAGAGTGGAAACTGGAAAATATGAATATGCCCTTCCTCAGGTAAAGGGTGGAAACTGAAAAATATGAATATGCCCTTCCTTAGGTAATATCACTACGAATATGATGCAGACATTCGTGTAAATTAAACGTGTACTTTTGACTGTTTATATATTATTGTCTGGGATCATGCTACACACACAAAATAGATGACACACTGAATGACACACTCCTCACATGGAGAGGGGTCCGCACACTGTGGGACCCTTCTGTATGTGGGTGATGTGTCATTCAGTTTGTCATGTATTTTGTGTGTTTAGCATTATTTTATTGTCTGTACAACCTATTCACCTGCCAGTTTTCAATTGGCACGATACCATGCAATTGAACTTTGCCACGTGCTCATTTCTCACCAAAAAAAAAAAAAAAAAATTACGGCTTAAAGTCTTCAACTAAGGTCAATCGAGATCGTCACATTTAATTAACGAGTAGCACGAGGGTCACGAAATGGTCCATCGAGTATACTAGAATATATGGTAAATAATAATTTATATTAATTAATTTATGCTTGAAACTCTATCTTTATTAGTAGTATATATAGAGAGATTCGTGATAGTAGAAGATCCTAACCGTCCAACTAATTCCGCCATTTATGCCTACCATGAAAGTGTCAACATTTATGGGCCCACGCCCTTGGCATGGAATTTCACTGCATAAATTGCACACATTACAAGCCATTACATCACAACTCACTACTGTGAACAATTTTCATACACTGAATTAGGGATTGTCATTAAATTTCACCACCACCATGGCTGAAGAGAAGCACCACCACCTCTTCCACCACCACAAGAACGAGGAGAAGCCGGTCGAGGTAGTTTACTCCGAGACTAACTACGGCTCTAATGGCGCCGGTGGTTACTATAAAGAGACGGAAGCCGTTGGTGTTTATGGAAGACCGAATGAGGATTATGAGAAAGAAAGGAAGGAACATAAGCATAAAGAACACCTCGGAGAAATGGGCGCCACCGCAGCTGGTGCCTTTGCCTTGGTAAGTTCTCTTGTTTTGTAGGGCCGATTATCAGAAATAGGTGACGGCAATACTTAACTCTGATATTTGCTTGCTCTAATATCATCGAATCATCAATATTTATATTATTAGTGAGCGACAAATTCATCACCGATCATAGGGAGTTCTTTCTCCCCTATGAAGCCAAAAATCACTTGAATGTCTGTTTTCACAAAAATGAACTCACAACTAATATTTTCAGAAATCCACTCAAAATCATCAAAATCCAATAAGAATGTGTTTGATATTGTTTAAAATAAGTTTTTTTTTATATGAATAGTGATTTTTATGAGAAATGATGGTTGAGATTTGGTTGAAAAGTAAAAAATTGTGGGCTTAACTTTTAATGAATGGTTGATGTTGAATACCGTAAAAAATGTGAAAAATTTAATAAAAACCAAACGGGGGCTAAAATCTCTCTCGCTTCTTCCACAAGATGTGGCTTTTCTTTTTCCACTATTCATATTCACAGAAATAAAGATTTCGAGGATTTTAATCCAGGAAAAAAAGTTTGTTTTGATTTCCTTTCAATATGATATTTGCTGCAACTATTGAAATACATTTTGCAGTCGGATCCCACCGCGAGAAAACGATATACTAGGTATTTTTTATTATATCATCAAACTACTTGCAAAAGTTTTACTTATTTTTGTTCTTTAATCACGTTCAGTATGAGAAGCACGAGGCGAAGAAAGACCCCGAGCATGCCCACAAGCACAAGATTGAAGAAGAAATAGCGGCAGCGGTAGGGGTTGGAGCCGGTGGATATGTCTTCCATGAGCATCACGAGAAGGATGCGGCCAAGAAAGAAGAAGAAAGGGCCGAGGGAAAGAAGCATCACCACCTTTTTTAACTCTTGCGTACACGGTGCAAGACTGGATCGAATTCGAATATGTCAAGTATGAGTGCGTGTCTTTAATTCCTATATATATATATGGTCTCTGCACTCTTGCTCTGCCATAAATAATATTGTGTAAATAAGTATGCTTCCACCAGCAAAACACGATGTAGACTGGTTTTCCTACATAATATTGTTATATATATGTGCCGTGTGGGTTTGTAATTAATTAAAAGATTTGTGTTGTTTGTTTGCTCTATAAATAAGTACTTAATTATCTTTTTATTTTCATTGTCGTTTAAATTAAGTAGTTGCATCAAATGTTGATACATACTCCAATCCATTGCGAACACGAAGAGTATGTCATGCTAATGAACCTTGGATAATTTACATTTCAAAGTCAGACGTCGATGAACACATTAAACTGTTCACGTAGCTAGGAGCCCTTATAGACACAATTACCAGGGGCGTGCTCTATCATTGAGCCTACTTGCGGCCTATTATGCCAATCGAGAGAAATTCATCACTACCTTTCAAAAGGAATCACGTCATGTCAAGTCTCGACATGGTTCTTGTTTTGCATCGAGTTAAGACACGTGCCCCATCGCTTGTGTTGACTCTGTCAATTCCTTTTGTCCTCATAGCTAAATCTCATTATCTTAAAGTCTATAGTAATAGCAAACTAAACCAAGCCTAATTATAATTATGTAATAATTAGTTTGAAAATGGAGCCGAAAGAGAGAGACCGTGAATAAATCTAACCAATCACATGACACGACCTCTAACAAGTCAATATCTTCGCTCCACCAAATTTCGGATCGTGTCGGATTCAAATCGGATCGGATCGAAACAAACATTAAGAAATTTTCGTTATATATTTTCGTTAACGACAAACAAATCAATAAATAATTCATAAAACATCTAATAAAATATCTAATTCATACAACAAAATATTAATTTATAAAGAATTAGAAATTTTGTACCAAATTCAATAAAAGATTATATATTTAGATTTGGTTAACCACAAGATTTGGTAGGACCTTGGATCAACACATCTCAGCTCCTCCCTATTGAACACGTGAACTTCCTGCGCACTAAGACAAACGATCCAAATTCAATAAAAGATTATATATTTAGATTTGGTTAACCACAAGATTTGGTAGGACCTTTGATCAACACATCTCAACTCCTCCATATTGAACACGTGAACTTCCTGCGCACTAAGACAAACGATCAACGTGCAAAAGGGGTCAGGGAGGCTCCTATTTGCACTTTGACGCTCAAGTCAAAACTCATCTCGAGTAAATATATGTAGAATGCGGAAAATATAAGTGTGTAAAAGATAGAAAAAGAGAGTGAGAATAGTATGTTAAGTTAGAGTATATAGTTGCCCTCCTTTTTGGAGCGAATGGATTCTATTTATAGTAAGAGTAGTTTGTTCAAGATCATTACAAGTGTTACCTTTTCAGCGTGGCAAACCCATAATTCATAATTCATTGTAAAGGTAAACAATTTATTTGGTTATAATCATTACTATGTATCTTGGGATCAAAGTAGGTGTCACATCCCGTTAAAGAGCTTGTCTCATCAAGCCGCAATTCTCAGAAGGGTAGCGTCCCTTCTGACACAATGCTTGACTTGCACAGTGATTGATCTTGTCATTGGTTCGGAATACATAATTCAGATAGATGCGGCTCGAAAATATAGATCCGGATGTGCAGTGCTTCGGATCGCATGATCCCTCGACCAACAGTGGCTTGTTTGACACGGGGGACCCATTGGCGTCCAATGGCCCTACGTGGGCCCTTACTAATGACGTGTCAAGCTAATTTGAGCATGATCGTAACACTAGCCCCTAAAATCTGGTAGGTTCATTTATGTGCAGACCAGATTTGTTGAAGACCAACAAATGTGGACTTTCTGGGATATTTATGATAAAAGGACATTGTCCTGATTGGAATGTTATGAATTTTCAAAAAAAAAAAAAAAAAAACTTCTTCTTTCCAAAGTAAAGACATGTCGGGGCGAGACTGTGCAATTTTAGGAAGATCGAGGTCCTTGTCGCTATTGCGAAAAGAACCTTTTGAATTTTCCCTCCTTTAAATCAAATATTACCTGTGCTGGCACATCCTATTGAATGGACATTTAAGGGCATGGCAATGATGATTTGCTGGTTCCCAAGAAGTTTTATTGCACAACAAGCCCCTCAATGCGCGTGCACCGCACTTGTGCCGTTTGATATTATAACCCCTTCACATTCCTGCCTATTTACCTCTCATCGCACTCGCCAAGTATGACACGTGGACGATAGGGGTTAATACAAAGACTCCTATAAGATATATAGCCATTCTCCTGTTACTTCTTTACGCTACATTAGGAACTTCTGTCAAGCGTAGGTTTATTGTTGTCCTCTTAGTGAAGAAGTTTTCTTGTCTTTCAATTTTTTCTCTTTTTTCCGGCGATTTTCTGACGGTGACAAATGTCCTTTCAATTGGAGTTTTTCCCTAACTTTCTATCTCAACAGAAGAGGTTTCTTCTTCCTCACTCTCAGGTAGAGGTGGCAAACGGGCCGAGCCGCTCGTCGGCTCGACTCGCGAAAACACGAGCCGAGGGCGGCTCGGTTCATCAAATGAACGAGCTTGTGGGCGAGCCAAACAATGTCGTTGAACCACGAGCCGAGCTTAGCGCTAGGCTCGTGGTTCAACGAGCGGCTCGTTGGCATGAGCCACGAGCTCGTGCCAACGAGCTCAACGAGCGGGCGAGCCGAGCGGCTCGCTGGGTCGTTGAACAAAAAAAAAATTAAACGTCGTTCAACGTTCACGTTCAAAACAAAAAGAAGTAAAAATAAAAAAATAATAAACAATAAACACTACCACCCTAAAAAAAAAAAAAAAAAAAAAAAAAAAAAAAAAAAAAAAAAAAAAAAAAACTGCCACCCTAAAAAAATTAATAAATTAAAATTACAAAATGTGACCGTTCTGGTCACTATAAAATTTATTTTTTTTATTTTTTTCCCTTAATTTTATCCTATAAATACTACACTAACGCAACTCTTTTTCTACAATTCTACTACACTACATCTACTACAACTCTCTACTCTAATTCTTATTCTACACTACACTCTTCTCTTCCTCTACTCTACCAACATTTTTACTCTATTTTCTACAATTCTACATTACAAATATACTACAAGTTTGATATTTCAATTTAAATATCTCTTAGTTATATATTTGATATTTCAATTTCAATATCTCAATTTATCATTACATCTCTCAATTACACATATTTCATTTTATATTTCAATTTTTCCACACCACATCACATACAAAAGAATGCATCCCAGCAGCTGAAGATTTATTAATGAATTGTTCGATGGTCCACCTGGATTGGGGGGGCATCATGATGACTCAACACCACAATCTCACACTCATTTCGACGATCAATTTTCCGGTCTCAACGACGTACCAATTCTCGACAGTATTGAAGAAGATCCATTAAATCAGCGAATCGATTTAGACGATATTGAAGAAGGCACGGATGTTCAAATCTTATAAAATGATCTCGATATTCCTGACTTAAGAGGAAAAATAAAAGCTAAAAAATGTAAGAAGCCAACTTCAAAGTGTTGGGATCACTTTAAATTAGTCGCAACAGGGAAAAAAATTGAAGGAGAAGCTGAATTCAAAGCTGTGTGCAAATATTGTGCACAACAATTGGCATGGGCAAAGGGGATTTGTACTACACACCTCAACCGTCACTATCGCAAGTGTCAGCCCAAGCACGGGTTCGTTGAATCGAATCAAAGTCAACTACAATTTAGTTCATTGGCCGCTAGTGGTTCTGGAGTGGGATCTACAACACTTTCAAATTAGATGTATTCCAAAGCAGAGAATCGAACTGGGATGGTTCAATTCGTTGTGGGGGCGGAGTTGCCACTAAGCATAGTGGACAACGAGCACTTCATTACATACATCAAGCGTTATCTTAAACCCAAGTACCAAGGTATTACTCGAAACACTCTACGTTCTTATACAATACAATATTATCTTAAAACTAAGAAATAATTAATAGTCGATTTAAATAACTATGGTGGTGTTATTTCTTTTACTTCCGATCTTTGGGAAGGTATTAACAAAAAAGGTTATATTGCTGCAACAGCACACTACATTGATCCACTTTGGGTTATGCATAAAAAAATTATTGCTTTTAAAATTCTAGAATTTCCTCATAACGCAACCAACATATTTAATGCTATATTTGATATTGTTAGAGAATATGGCTTTGAAAATAAAATTCAATCATTTACTTTTGATAATGCTAGTGTAAATAAGCCTGTAGTAGATAAATTATGTAGAATTCTTAATCCGGATTTTGGTGATTTCTTATTCCATGTTAGATGTGTATGTCATATTTTAAATTTAATTTTTCAAGATGGCTTGAAATATATTAAAGATAAAATGGATAAAATTAGAGATGCTATAGTGTACATAACCATATCACTGAGTAGAAAACAATATTTTGAAACAATGTGTTCACAATACAATTTAGATTCTAAGAAATTTATCACCGACGTAGGCCATAGGTGGAACTCCACATACCTGTTACTTATATCATGCAAAGGTTATGAACACATTATAATAGAATATTATAACAGTAGAATACTTAAAAAAGATGATGATCCTCTATTAATAGAATCGGATTGGGAAGCTGTTTTTAAAGTGAAAAATTTTTTTAACAAATTTTTACGATTCAACCAACATATTATCTGGGGTATATTACCCAACCAGTTCAAGAGTTCTTGAACGCTTTTATATTATTGAAAGAACTTTTTATAGATATAGATATGACTCATTGTTTACTGAAATGATAATTTCTATGGAAATAAAATTTAGAAAATATTGGGAAGATTTACCTATGTTATTTCCCTTAGCATGCATAATGGACCCGCGTTTCAATTTATAGGATACGAAAATTCTTGTTTCAAAAATCAATAGCTCATTGATTTTGGATAAACCTATCACTTATAATAATTTACAGAGCACGTTAGTAAACATATATATTGTACATGTTGTACAATTAGGAACTACTGTTAGTCATACACTATCTGCACCATCACGTGACACTACACTTAGAGACGATGAAGTAGAATTATACAATTTAATGGAAGAAATGAGTCAAGTACAAAGAACTTCTTCTTACAGTATGTCTTCTAGTTCTAGTATCAACGAATCAAGTTCACTTCAAATACCTGAAGAATTGAAAATTTATTTTGGACAAGAACTACTTAGAAATGTGGAGTCTACTAATTCTTTAGAATTTGATTTACTTCATTATTGGCGAAAAACGAACGAAAATATCCAATTGTTTCCGTCATTGCGAAAGATCTACTAACACCTCCGGTTAACACGGTAGCTTCGGAGTCTGCTTTTAGTGAAGGTAAAAGTAGAGGTGGACGTGGTTCGGTTTGGTTCTGGTTCTAGAAGAACCAAACCAAACGGTAAACCGATGATTTTTTACTAATGGAACCAATTGATTTTTTCAAAGATATGGAACCAAATCGGAACCAAACCGCTCGATTCTGGTTTGGTCTGGTTTGGTTCTGAGACTATTACTTGAATTTTTAAATAATAAATGTAAACTAAACCTGTTTATATCCGCTTCTTCATTAGAATCCATCTACATCATTACTAAATAGAAAATGAAATTTTTAATTAACAAAACAAAGATTTAGAAAAAGTAACATGTTATTCTAAGTCAAAGAAGAAGAAACTAGCCTGAAGGAAGCTCGTCGACCTGTTGAAATTTAGAGAATCGAACATAAAGACCGTTTAGACTTATAGTTACAGGTTACGATGAAGTTCTAAGTCCCATTCTACCGTGGTGCCGTGTGAGTTAGGGGTGGAATTTGCAATTTGAGTTTGGGTTAACTCTTGAGAATTGATGAATTGGGTCGAGGTTTATATATACATAAATTTTAAAAAATAAACATCATTGTCGTCGACGGTAACTAAGGAGTGCAACGATTGTTGTGTTATAGGAGTGCAAGTAATGCAATGTGAATGCGTATTTATAATTGAAAAGAAGAAAAACGAATTAGAATTTAGATTTATGATTTAAAATCTTTGTCTAATATGAAATGAGATAAAATGTATGTTAAATAACATTTTTGTACATTTCACATTTATAATTTTAGATTTTAATTTTTTGCTGAGATGAATATCCACTAATTTGTAAATAAAAAAAATATATATATAGTTTGGTTCTTGGTTCTGGTTTTGGTTCTGGAAAGAGAACCGGAACCAGAACCAAAACTGAATGGTTCTTGATTCTAAGAACCAAACCATTATTTTTTTTTTATGTAGAACCGAACCAAATCGCTTTGTTTGGTTTGGTTCTGGTTTGGTCTAGTCTGATTCGGTTATTTTGTCCACCCCTAAGTAAAAGGGTTTTGTCAAAAGTCAGGAGCCGACTCAAAGAAGATATTTTGGAAGCGTTGATGTGTGTTAAAGATTGGCAAGACGGTAATTTACGCATACAACATAAGTATGTCGAAATTGCATGCAGTCAGGTAAATGATATTTAAATTTACATTTTCAATTTCTTTATTATACATATAAAATATAATATAATTTTGATTTCAAAACAAAAATTGTACACGTAACAAATTGTTCGTGTACAATTTTAATTCCGCCTACTAGAATATTCAATTATTCAATTAAGATTATTTAGTAGCCAGTTCCAAGCCCGGAAAAAAGGAGGAGGGTTTAATTTTATTTTTTAACCTTTTAAATTTTAATTTATTTACTTCATTTTAGTTTATGTCTTTTCAAATTATAATTGGATATTTGATTATTTTAACAAGTTTTTATTTACGTTATAACTTATAAATTATAATTAATCATTTCGACTTTCAATTTAATTCTCTAATAGTAACTAACAAACGTTGTCTTTTTACTTATTAAGTTATTAATAATTTATTTAATACATAACTTATTAGTTATTAGTTATTAATATTATACTTATATTTATAAGTTATAACTTATTACTAATTAAGAATTTATATCAATAATATTAAATATATTAGTATTCAAGATTTCAAATATTTTAGCCATCGATTCGATTATTGACTAAATCAACGTAAGACTGTAAGAGGAGTTTTTTAAAAAAAAAATGGTAAAAGGGGGGTTTTTAAAAAAAAAAAAAAAAATACACGAGCTCAACGAGCCGAGCTCGGCCAGGGTCAAACGAGCCGAGCCTAAGCTCAGCTCATTTGACACGAGCTCGTTGTTCAACTCGTCCTTTTGACGAGCCGAGCAATCCGAGCCATGGGCCGAGCCGGCTTGGCCAGGCCGATTGAGGAGGGTCAGGGAATGGGTTCCCAAAATTTGGGGATCCTTGCAGATCCCATTAGAGGCTTTTGCCCTTAGACTGACCTGGTTTTCTGCCATCGCTACTTTACACAGCTAAGAAACGAGTGGGATAGGATATTTTGTGATGTAATATGTTTAAGTGATTCTAACAGCGAAGAAAATGAGAGTTTCCCCCCTATGGCCAATCCATCAGCCGAAGAGGCGAAATCCATGCAGGAGCTCCGAAGCAAGCAGGCTAGGGATCTGAGGGGAGAAGAAGCGGGTTGTTCCTCCTCCAGATCATCAGAATCTGGCCTAGGTGTTAGGGGCCCCTTTAGAGCCCATAGGAAAGAGTTGGGGCTAACTGTGGAGGAAATTGTCCAGGTGGAAGATTGGGTAGATTACTTATATAAGGCTTCGGGATACCATATCAATCAGGAGCCCCATCCGGAGCAATGGGGGTCCAATGGGGTGGTCACAGAGGTCAGGGCCAATGGTATCGCCGAGGTTTCTCAAACATACCGGGTGCCTAGAGAAATAAGAGTCATCCATCCCAGTCCTTCCTGTCGACCTCGCTTCCCTCCAGAAGGCCAAGTGGTGGTGCTCCTCGATTCGTTCAACTGCGGGATGCGTTTGCCCCTACACCCATTTCGAGCCCTTCTTCAGAGTTATAACTTGTGTCCTTACTAAGTGGCTCCTAACTTTTTGATTCAATTAGTAGGGACATGGCCGATATGGCAAGAGGTCAATCTGGACTACCCCATCTCCCTACATACCATTCACACTTTATATACCCTAAAAAAGGCAGCGAGGAGGGAGAAGGACACTATGGTGGATGTGAAGGACTGGTATTACTTAACTCCCCGAGCTCAGCATCCGCCAGTCATCACTGGGCATCCTTTCTCCATCAAGCACTGGAGAACACAATGATTTTGGGTTGGCAAGGACTGGCAGTGTGCTCCATCGAATGTCGTTCCTGAGGTCACAGTTCCCCGAACTTTCTCTTGCCCTCGTGAGTCTTTGTATTTATTTATGTTGGTGTCATGGGCATACGGGCTGCGTGAGTTGCCTTAGTCATAATTACATTTCACTCCTTTTATTTTTGTAGGCCAAACGCACGCCCATTTGCCGTCAGAGGAGGATCTGACCATGATAAGGAAATTGTTTGCTTACCGGGGTACTTTTCAAAAGGTTATCTCCTCCAGGAGGCTTTTTGTTAAGCACAGTCTAATGAGAGAAATGGGTAAGCTATTTTGCGTCCCATGCCTTTGCTCATCGTTATAGGTTTTGCATGATACTGACCCATATTCTTTGCACCACTTCTCAGGGTCAAGGGAATTCCCCAAAATTTAATTGAAAAGCCTGTTAGCGAAAAAGTTTCCTCTGGTCTTAGGGGCTGGTAGCGAAGGGGGGAGAAAAGAGAAGGTTGCCTTTGCAGGTCTTCACTTGGATGTTCTAAAAGAAGCTGCTGATCCCTCTATAACGATTGCCGAGGGGGTTTTTTCCTCGAAAGACATCGATGCTAAAAAGCTCTCAGTTCCTCCTTTAATTCCATCCACGCAACAACTTCTGGCCATCAAGAGGGAGCATGGCTCCAAATTAACCTTGGGCAGAGATAAGGAGAACAAGTCAAGGAATAAAGAGGAGTTGAATCTAAAGAAAAGTTCTACTGAAAGCATAGAGGACGACGATGTAGTGGTGGAGGTCGAAGCGGATGCTTTGCCACCTCAGAAGAGGTTGAAAAAGGGTAAGAGCAGTTCTTCCAATACCACTAACATTCTTCTTGGAGAGGTTCCTCCCCCTCCCTCTGATTTGCCAAAGGATGCTGACCGCCTTGAAGCCCCCAACGCAGCAGAGGGTATGGAGCTAGAGGTCGCTTCTGAAGTGGTCGGATCAAAGCCAGTTTTGTGCCCAAGCCAAAAGTCCTCGACTTCATTACTCTAGCGTCCCTTCCCGAGCCATCTACTAAGGTAGTTGCTGCAGTAGACTGCTACTGGTTCGACAGATAGGAGGCTTACTCTTCAAAGAGTTCATCTAATCAATGGCTAGAAGTCATTAAGGTGATGAGTGCTCGGACATTGGCTCTGATAGAGGAGACGGAGGCCTCCGTGCGAGGGCTAGAGCAGGGGGAGGCTGGTGCCAAGGTCGCCATGCGCAATGCTGATAGCATGGTGAAAGACATTAAATAACTGAAAGATTCCTTGGCCAGAGCCCAAAGGTCTCTCCAGGATGAGCGAAGCGCTATGAGGTCCCTTAAGGAGGAGAGTGGAAAGCTGAAGAAGGACCTTGACTCTGCAGAGGCTAACGTGGTGAACCTTTGCAAGAAATATGACAATGTTGTCGAGGCCCAAAAGGTAACTTCTGAAGCGCTTACTCAGGCCAACGTTATGAAAGGGCAGCTTGTTTTCAAGGTTACGGTCTTGACAAAGGAGTTGGAAGCATAGAGGGAGCCTCATCAGAAGGACAAGGATGCATTGGCTCAAGCAGAAGAGAGGTACTTGCTTCTGGAGTAGAGTTTCGAGGCCAGGGTGACAGAAGGTATCGAAAATTTCAAAGATACCTTTAAGAATAATGAGGAGTACGAGGCGATGTAGAGGGTGTTTGGGAACATTGGAGCTCAAATGGCTCTGAGGGATGTAAAGGAGAAATTTCTACATTTGGATCTCTCCAGAATCGAGGCCTTTTATCCGGAGCTAGAAAACGCAGCCAACAATGACTCCGCGAAGCCTGCTGATGCTTCTGCTGAAGATGCTCCTGCTTCTTATGAAATTTTTTGATATACTCGTTGCTTCAACTTATGTAATGACGATTTTTATTTTGAGTGGCCCCAAAAGGGGTTTTTTTCTACTTGTTGTACTTGTATTTACCTTTTCTATTTTTCGCATTGGTTACCATCTTTAACTTGACTTGCTTCTTAAAATGGCACGGAACAAGTGGTTTTAAATGATTCGAAATAATAACTAAGGTTTGCCATAATATTCTGTGACGCAGAAGCAATGCTGTATACTTTGACACCGAGGCGATGCCGCACACTAAATCGATATGATAGTATGATAGTCCCTCAGATTTTCTTCAAGGCATTTATGTCTATGAGTTAGATCTGGTTAGATGGGTTTCAAAAGAGGCTCTACTTCACCGAGATGTTTAATGTCAAGCGATTGAGTCCCTTGTGAAGATGACAGCTCCATCCCGCATATTCTGATCAGGTTTTAACATGTCTTTTCGAAATGCTACTAACACGTCAGTCGTCGAGGCGCTCATTTTCGATTATTGACGTTTCTTTAAATGAACCCCTTTTAAGCTCCGAGCCATGTTCAAACTTTGTTTTAAGAGATGCATTTGCAGACATTTTAATATTCCCATCCTTGAGTAGACTTTATTTATAGGTGAAGTCCCGTATTTAAGAGGAAGTTGTTTAGGTGGCCAAGTTCTCTTCCGAATCACGCTTTACCAGGCAGTCCCTAGTGTGGGCACAGCCGAGTGTTAGATAATATGTCCCTTACGTGAAGGTCCCTAGGACCGTGCATTGTTTCAATGCTTAAGCCGAGGCTTATGAATTAAGGTCTCTTGGACCACGCGTTGCTTTAACGCTTAAGCCAAGGCTTACAAAATGTTGGCCTTTTAGACCTTTTGTCGCTTAAGCTGAGGCTTACAAAATGTTGGTCTCTTAGACCATGTGTCGCTTAAGCCGAGGCTTACAAAATGTTGGCCTTTTAGACATTGTGTCATTTCGACAGTTAAGCCCAGGCTTATGAATTAAGGTCTCTTAGACCATGTGCCACTTTGGACACTTAGCCGAGGCTTATGAGATGATGGTCTTTTAAACCATGCCTTGTTTCAACGCCTAAGCCGGGGCTTACAAAATGTTGGTCTTCTAGACCTTGTGTCATTTCGACACCTAAGCCGATGCTTATGAAATGTTGGCCTTTTAGACCTTGTGTCATTTCGACACCTAAGCCGAGGCTTATGAAATGTTGGCCTTTTAGACCTTGTGTCATTTCGACACTAAAGCTGAGGCTTATGAAATGTTGGCCTTTTAGACCTTGTGTCATTTCGACACTTAAGTTGAGGCTTATGAAATGTTGTCCTTTTAGACATTGTGTCATTTCGACACTTAAGCCGAGACTTATTAAATGTTGGCCTTTTAGACCTTGTGTCATTTTGACACTTAAGCCGAGGCTCTCTTAGATCATGTGTCATTTTGGACACTAAGCCGAGGCTTATGAGATGATGGTCTTTTAAACCATGCATTGTTTCAACGCTTACGAAGAGGCTTACAAAATGTTGGCCTTTTAGACCTTGTGTCATTTCGACACTTAAGTCGAGGCTTATGAATATTGGTCTCTTAGACCATGTGTCACTTTGGACACTAAGCCGAGGATTATGAGATGATGGTCTTTTAAACCATGCGTTGTTTCAACGCTTAAGCCGGGCTTACAAAATGTTGGCCTTTTAGACATTGTGTCATTTCGACATTTAAGTCGAGGCTTATGAATATTAGTCTCTTAGACCATGTGTCACTTTGGACACTAAGTCGAGGCTTATGAGATGATGATCTTTTAAACCATGCGTTGTTTCAACACTTAAGTCGGGGCTTACAAAATGTTAGCCTTTTAGACTTTGTGTCATTTCGACACTTAAGCCAAGGCTTATGAAGATTAGTCTCTTAGACCATGTGTCACTCACAAAATGTTGGCCTTTTAGGCCTTGTGTCATTTCGACACTTAAGTCGAAGCTTATGAATATTGGTCTCTTAGACCATGTGTCACTTGGACACTAAGCCGAGGCTTATGAGATGATGGTCTTTTAAACCATGCCTTGTTTCAACAATTAAGACAGGGCTTACAAAATGTTGGCCTTTTAGACCTTATGTCATTTCGACACTTAAGCCGAGGCTTATGAATATTGGTCTCTTAGACCATGTGTCACTTTGGACATTAAGTCGAGGCTTATGAGATGATGGTCTTTTAAACCATGCGTTGTTTCAATGCTTAAGCCGGGGCTCACAAAATGTTGGCCTTTTAGACCTTGCGTCATTTCAACACTTAAGCCGAGGCTTATGAATAATGGTCTCTTGACGTTGTGTGCCGTTGCGACATTTATTAGATGTTCGTCCCTCTTTCAGGGGAGAATTTTCCATAGGTGTTTTCCATAAGTGTTCATTTTCAGGGGTTTCCATTTTTAGGGCTCCTTCTTCATGAATCCCTTGTTCAAGGGGTTCCCCTTTTCAGGGTGTCCTTCAGGAGTCATTTATTCAGGGTGTTCCCTTTTTCAGGGTGTCCTTCAGGAGTCCCTTGTCCTGGGGGTTCCGTTTTTCAGGGTGCTCTTCTTCAAGAGTCATTTATTCAGGGGGTTCCCTTTTTTAAGGATCAGTAAGCTTACGTTTCAAAAATTCATACCTTTTTTAAAGGTAGATGAACTCATATTTCAGAGTTTTTAAGCCCTTTTCAAGGTGATTAAACTTATATATCAAAATTTTAAGCTTTTTTCAAAGTTCTTTACGATTATTCACTCTTTTTTAAGAGGTTCATCACCTTTGTTCAAGGTTTTCTGTAACTTTTTACTGCATGATTTCGTAGTTAGAAGTGTGGTTTCCCACCGACGACGCCGAAATGCTGACCACAAAATCTGGTAGGACCTTGGATCAATACGTCTCAACTCCTCCCTTTTGAACACCTGAACTTCCTACGCACTAAGACAAATGATCAGCATGCAAAGGGGGCCAGGGAGGCTCCCGTTTGCACTCTGACGCTCAAATCAAGACTCATCTCGAGTAAATATATATTGAATGCAGGAAATATAAGTGTATAAAAGAGAGAGAAAATGAGTGAGAATAGTATGTTAATTTAGAGTATATAGTACCCCCCCTTTTTTGAGCGAATGGATCATATTTATAGTAAGAATAGTTTGCTCAAGATCATTACATGTGTTACCTTTTCCACGTGTCAAGCCCATAATTCATAATTTATTGTAAAGGTAAACCATTTATTTGGTTATAATCATTACTATGTATCTTGGGATTAAATTAGGTGTCATATCTCGTTAAAGAGTTTGTCTCATCAAAAGGGTCGTGTCCCTTCTGACACAGTGTCTGACTTGCACAGTGACTGATCTTGTTACTAGTGCGGAGTACATACTTCGGGCAGATGCAGCTCGGCAATATAGATCCAGCTGTGCGGTGCTTCGGATAGTATGATGCCTCGACCAACAGTGACTTGTTTGACATGGGGGACCCATTGGCATCCAGTGGGCCCTAACTAATGCCGTGTCAAGCTAATTTGAGCATGGTCGTAACAGATTTAATAATTAAATATTTTTAAATATTTTTTTTAATGTTTTAAAAAATAAATCAGATGTTGATCGGGTCGGAACGGATCACTCGGATCACCCCAGGTCAAAATCCGATCCGTCGATCGGTTCGGATCGACAAATCGAATCGAATTTTTTTGTCATTTTTATGACAAGAATTAGAAATTTCCTATAATGGGATTACTATTCGAGTTTTAAAAGTTTTCTTAGTTGAGTTCATTGTTTCATGCATTGTAAATTCAGAATCGCCGATTTTTCACCGATTGAATGTCGTTAAAGATCATGTTAAGTACATAATCGTGTTAATACCATCTTCTAAATTGATAGAGAGACATAACTTATCGACAACTAATTTGGCCGACTGCCTAAGGTGTCTTAATTTCAGGTAGGAAAGCTTATCACTTATCAGTGCAGCAAATTTTCATTTAGGTCACCTAAATTCAATTGTCTCTATAATTTTTTTAATGGGCCGACTGCATAACTTTCAATTGGCCCAGTAGACAATATAAATCAATGACTCATTAGAATTTTTAAAGAAGTTAGCTAATGTCCATTTTAGTTCTTTTGGTTTTATAAAAAGGAAATTGAAAAATGGAAAGAATGCATATGTAAGGTGGTTTAAGCGTACTATTTCAAATTAAAGAAACTTGCAATTTTATTTCTAAATAAGATCGTAATTATTAAAATAAGTAATTAAATATATTTTACTAATTAAATTAAATAAGTTAAGGCCACAATAGTAAACAATTTATGGTTACGGTCACAATACACAAAATTTATATCACAAATTATGAAATTAATTGGTTACTTGGTCACAAATCACGAGTTTTTTAGGTCACATTTCACAAATTTTATAGGTCACTACTTATTTTCAATCAATATAACAAATTTTATATGTCACAATCTGTTTCATAGTTATAGTTTTTCAAATTAGTTGGCCACGACCTCTATTCTATAAAGCTCGCTTACACTTAGGCTTGAAACTTGACCTTCACGCTTCGCTTGCGCATTACCTGACTTTTTCGCTCTTAGACACACTTGAAGCTCAATTTCGTCACTTCGTCACGCTTTACACTTTTTAAAACGCTGGTCATGACTCAATTCGGTCAAAAATTATCGATTGAATTTGTCACAATATATATATTTGTCACAAAGCACAAATTTAATGGATCATAAATTATCAAATTAATTTACCATATCTTGTTTTTCGATCATGGGGTATTACCCTACCCCCGCCTCCCCCACAACCACCACTGGCACTTTCATCTCCCCACCCCCAAACCCCCACATTGTCGTTGCGAGTACCAGTGCCGGCATTACCTAGAAGCCTCAGATCCAAATCCCTACCCCCACTTTCAACCCCGTCATTGTAGTTATCGTCGGCTTTGACATCACCCAAGAAATCTCAAATCTCCAACCAAACCACTGTCGTCTGCAACTGAAGTCTCAATCCACCACCACCAAAAGAATTGCACACACAACAAAGATCCCCACCAACAAAATCGTCATCTTTGGCAACACAACCACCAACACCAATGCTTGCAAAACACAAATCGGCCCTAAAACCAATCCCAACTCCCAACACAGATCGACGACAGGCTTACCTCTGCGCATAGGAAGATGCACTACCGCAGCTCGTAGTCACCTCGCTAGAAGCAGTGTCAAATCTGACTTGATCCCACTCGAGAATCTCGATGAAAACGCGGAATAACTAAAATAAAAACCTAGAAAAGATCTAAATCAGATTAAAATTAAGAAACAATAAATAAATTAGACGATAGGATTCCAACCCAAATCTCACGACGAAGAAATTGACGATGCGAAGGAAAGAACTGGAATTGTTGAACGCCATAGAATTGCCTAATTCCTTGATAAGTTCGGGGCGAACGCCACAAAGATTTAATCTTTTATAAGTTCTAAAAAAAATGGAATAACTCAATCTTTCAACAAGAGAATCCTCTCTCAATAATATCAATAAACTCAAAATTGTATTACAATAATGAAATTGTCAATAATATAATGAAAAACGACCTAAAACTAGGTTTAGCCACTAATGGGCCCTAAACTCTGGAAACAATAATTAAAAAAACGGAATTAAATAAAAAAGTCTCAAAAATCTAGTCTCAGATTAACCCTCGTGATTGCACAAGCCATCTTGTCGCGATTGTGCAGAGACACTTGAAACTCTCTGGTTGAATTTTGATGTCATCGCGCGATCGCTCCATTTATTTCACCACGCGATCACGTGGTTGGTCGACGGAAACAATCTTCGTCCCTTCGAAGCAACTTGATTCGTTTGATTCTCAACTAGAGCCAACACGAAAGTTGCCAGCTTTTCCTTGTTGATTGTTATGGAATTGCCCGTAGCTTGTTTTCTCCTTTGATCTCCTACCTCGTATCACATCATTTCCTCCTCTCTTGAAAAGGATTTGACCTCGAATCTTGAATTTGTCCAATCATGTTGCAACTCCTGGGTTTGTTGGCTTTTTTACCATACTTACGCTTGCTTTTGCTGGGTTTGTATTTATGTTGGGACTTTGTGCATTCCTTGAACCTCTTGTACTTTTTTTTCTTCTATTACATTCAATGCCAACTCTGATTTTGGAATTTGACTTTGGGTACCTGCAAAATAGAATTAGCCAAATTGGGGAGGGGTTTGTTAGACTTGTTAAGTGCAAGGCAAGAATTCTTGTACATCAACTTTTGTGCGAAAAGATTCATTTTGGGGGTGGACTCTCTTTTCTTTTTCTTTTGCACTCAAGCTCTCCTTTTTCTGAGGTCTTGACCTCAATTCTATCGTTTTCAACTTTCACACCCTCTCCTTTTTCTGAGGTCATGGCCTCAACACTCTTATTTTTTCCTTCAAACTCACCTTTGATTTTCAATTGATTCCCCCGGGCTTCCTTAGGGGATAAAGGCACAAGGGTCAAAGGAATATTGATTCTTAAACCCATCATGCACTACCCTGACTTGATGTTAAATCTACCCTCCAAGTATAAAGGGGTCAAGTTATAGCCTAGCAGTAATCCAGGGTCATTCTTCCTAGGGATTTTTTTGGTATAATAATATTTGCTAAATTCGAAACTTAAACTATGATTTCAATTGTTTTTAAATGAATAAAAAGATGATAATTAAATTGCAATGAAAGGGAAATTTGAGTGGAGTTATTCTTTTGCTATCAATTGGGCTTTTTTAATAAGATTAGTGTGAATTTCTTGAGATCGATAAGATATAAAAATATTAGTGAGAAAATTACTCAATTTATTCTACCGCATTTTGTCGAGTATGTTGTGTGCATATTCAATACATACCACATCAGCAACATTCATCCAAGTAAAATAATTTGAAAACTTAAAACAATTTGTAAACGCTTATCAATAACAAGAATTCATTCATGACGAATTAAAGCATACCCATTTAAGCTAAGAATAACTCCCCCCAAATATAACTTAGCCGAACATAATTAAACTAAACGAAATTAAGTTCAAACAAACAATCACCATTCTAGGAAACGAAATTCAAGTCTGAAAATGAAAATTCAATAACTAACAATATCTAAAAATCAACTAATATCAATAATCTAGATTTATTTAAACTAATGATTAAAACGGCTAGAAGAATAAATAAAACGGGAATTAACTAAAACAATCACCCAAAATATAAATAAAAACAACTAACATCAATAATCCAGATTCATGAAAACTAGAAATTGAAACAATTCACATGTAAGCAAAAATATGAAAATTGGAACCAATCACCGAAAACCACCAACTCCACTTCCAATCGATCGTCCGCTGTGAATGAAGAAGCTGGGAACGGTTGAGAGGAGCGGACTGCCGGACTGTGAGAGGCGGAGGTTGGCGGGTTGTTGCGTGACTGCTAGAGCGAGGCTGCTGGCGAGACTGCTGTTGGAGAGAGGGGGCTGCTGAGAAGACAGACAGAGAGACCTGCTGGCTGTGATTGTGGAAGAGAAGGTTGAGGGTGAAAGCAAAAGACAGAGGCTGAGGGAGAAGCTGCTACTGGGAGTTCTGACCGGGGAAGAGTGGCTTGCGGCTGAAAGGTTGGTTGCGTGAGGGAGAGAGCTGATAGGTTGTGGCGGCTGCTGGGAGAAGGGGTTGTTGGAAGAAAGGGAGATTGCTGTGCGTGAGGGAATGAAGGTCAGGTTGCTGGTTTTTGTGAGGATGATGGCTTGCGGTTGGTTGAGTTGATGAAGATGATTGCTGCTGGTGAGAGAGCTTCGACGGTCGGTCTGTAGGAAGAAGATGACAGCGGTTGGTTTGTGAGAGAAGTGAGAAGACAGAGATGGAGAGAAAGGTTGCAGGCTTGTGAAGGAGAGGATAGCGTGTGTGTGGGAGAGAGACCAGGCAGAGATGGCGAAGACAATGACTCCCTACGGCTGGAACTGATGGATGAGGCGTGAAAGAGGTAGGGCTGTAGATAGGAGATGAAAGTGGGCTTTTTCGGGTCCATTAAGCTAGGGATTTTTTTTTTAGATAAAATTGTCCAAAATGTACCTGCAATTAAATAAATGAAATTATTAGCAATTAAAATCAATTTAGAGTTAAAGAAATAAAATTGAATCTTTTATAAGTTTCACTCTAAATGATAAAATTTATATCCCAAAATTATATATTTTCATTTATTTATTTCTTTAAAATACGTAAAATTGGACAATAATCAACTACCCTCCTATCATGTTGTCATGGTATTTCCAACAAAATATGGCCAACATGCATAGGCACTACATCACAAACAACTTCATCCCTATACCCACCAAAACCTGTTTGTTCACCTTAAATTCACCCGACTTAGTCAGCCATTATAACTTATAAGGCCTAGGGTGTTTCATCAAGCTCAAGCCCAATTTTTCAACCAACATTGTACGAACCACATTAGTACAACTCCCCTCGTCAATCACCAAACTACAAACATTTTCATCCACTAAGTATATAGTGTGAAATAGATTATCCCTTTGCTCATCGATTTCATCCATCGTAACTCTGGTACTAAGGACACGCCAATTAAAAAGTGAGCCTTTAAGAGCATAAGTCAATCCTTCCTCATCACTACTACTAGCCCCAACATCCTGTAATCGAGGCATCCCCTTAAACTCGTCCTCCGAACTAATGTTACCATTATCACGCAAAAACATTACCCTTTTATTTGGACACTGGGATGCTATATGACCATAACCCAAGCACTTAAAACACTTAATATTTCTATCCCTAGTAGGTTGAGAATCATAAATATTTTTACCTTTTGTTGTAGGTTCCTCCTTTCCTTTTGAAACATGGTTATCATGGTGTTCCTGCTTCGGTTGTGATGCGGGATAAGACCCCGGTGAGTGTCTTGCTGCCCCCTTTCGCCTTAGTTGCCTTTTCACCTTCATTAACATATGCACCATGTCCTCTAGTTCCATTTAATGCTGCAGCTCAATGATGTTGTCAATATCTCTATTCAACCCACTCAAGAACCTAGTCATTGTAGTTTCCCGATCCTCCACCATATTGGCCCGAATCATTGCCACCTCCATATCCTTATGATAATCCTCCACACTCCTTGACCACTGAGTCAGACCCTGCAGCGTCTGATAAATATCTCTATTGGCACAAACCGCTTTCTCATTATAACCTTTAATTCTCCCCAAGTCTCCATCGGCCTCTCAATGTTCATCCTCCTACCCATCATCAGTTGATCCCACCAAATATTTGCATAATCTGTGAATTCAATCACTACTAATTTCACCTTATTCTTTTCAAGATAATTATGACAATAAAAAAGCCGTTCAACCTTTGTTTCCCAATCCAGGTACACCTCCAGATCACTCCTACCCCGAAACAACGGTATTTTCATTTTAATTTTCCCAATTTCGTCATCCACAACATCCCTACCTCCACGATGCCTCCAAGCATCACGATGCTCCCTATCATACCTCCTCTTATACCTATCTCCTATATCTCTCCTTCACATACTTGCCACTTAAGATATACTATCACTTTCACTACCCATGCCCTCATCATCCATACCAACCCCACACCTATTACCTCTCCTAACTCGAGAACCATTATGAGATCGGTCCCGAGGTCATTGTTCACGTTCTACACCTCGATTCTCCATCTGAGCCATAAACCTCTCAAATTGTACCTGCATTACTACCATATCATCATTACCCTGCTCAAATTTTCTATCCAGAAATTTGGGTTGTTTCTTGTCACCCACAGACGATGATGATGTAGATCCCTCTCTGTAAGACATTTTAACATCAAAATAAATTTCTCCTCACGTGTATTTTCGCTCGTGTATCACTCTTCTGTCTCTTCAAATTTCACTCAAGAACTAATCAAGGATCAACAATCAAGGAATTTATGGAAGACACAAAAGAGTAGAAAAATTGAGAAATTCTCGAAGTTTGGAAAATTTTTTTGTAAATTTTCGATTTTTTTTTTTAATCCAAAATTCAACTACGAGTGCAGCGAAACAAACGAAATTGAATTTGGATAAGAATTGACTAAAACAAACAAGTTTGAATTTTTATGAGATTTTTAAATGGATCAAATCAAGGAAAACTATGAAGAACACAAAGAAATCAAGAAAATGTAAGAATCTGAATTAGATCCAAGCACTAATACCAGGTGACGCGATCCCACTCGGGAATCTCGACGAAAACGTGGAATAATTAAAATAAAAACATAGTGATGAGATCCCGGTCGGGGAATCTCGTCGAAAACGCGGAATAACGACAATTAAAACCTAAGAAAGATCTAAATCAGATCTGATACGAAAATAACAAGAACACGAATAAAGAAACGGAAATTAAAAGATAGATTTGACGGTAAAACCTTGACCCGACAATCATGACGCAATTAATTGACGATGCGGATTGAAGAACCAAGATTGGTGAACGCCACAAGGGATGTCAATTCCTTGATAAGTTCGTTGGGTGAACGCCACAAAGAACAGATCTTTGATAGGTTCGAAATAAAGGGAATAACTCGACCTTTCAATTTTGGAGAATCCACTCTCAAATATTATTAATCTCAAATCAAACTTGTGTTTTTACAATGAATGGAAAGGAATATAAATAAGCAAAATAACTTAGCATCTAATTTACTCAAAATAGAATTCTAATTACACTAAAATTCTAAAATAGGAAAATAACCTAAAAATCAAAAAGGAAATAAAATAATTAAAATCTCGCAAAAATCTGGCCGCAACCCAATTACGATCGTGATAATCCTTTTACGGCCGTAATGGCCTTTCTGATCATAAATCTGATTTATTAGTTACGGCCGTAAATTTCAGCCTTACGGCCGTAAGCCTGGTTCTGCTGAAATTCTGCCTTTTCCTTCGATAATTTGTTACGGCCGTGAATATATGTATTACGGCCGTGAAGATCCTCTTTTACGACCGTAAAGTATTTTCTGCCCAAATTACTTCTTTTTCTTGATTCGGCTCGATCCGTCCCTCTTCTCGACTCGACCCCAACACGGAACTTGCTCCGTTTTGCACGTAGATCACTGTCATATTGTCGATGGCTCGACTTCGCCCTTCGATGCCTGGTCCGGATCACATCATACTCCCTCTCTTGAAAAGGATTCGACCTCGAATCCATTTTTGGTCGGCTTTTAAAATTTCTCCTAATTTCCTGGGCTCGATGATCATTTTTAAGCTTCGTGCAATCCTTTAGACTCTTGGGCTGCTTATTTTGGCCAATAAATTTCTGCCCTGCTTAAATCCATGGCTTGATTTATGTCCCTGCAAAACAGATTCCGTAGAACTGGGGAGGGATGTGTTAGCAAATGCAAATAAACTCATTTTTGTGGTGGACTCTCTTTTCTTTTTCTTTTCACTCTCAAGCTCACCTTTTTCTAAGGTCGTGGCCTCAACTCTCTTGTTTTCAATTTTCACACCCTCTCCTTTTTCTGAGGTCGTGGCCTCAACGCTCTTATTTTTCCTCTCAAATTCGCGCTTTATTTTCAATTGGTCCTCTTGGACCTCTTTAGGAGATAGCGGAGCAAGAGTGATCTTTTGTCCACCCTTCACGAAAGAATATCGATTTTTAAACCCATCGTGCACTACCCTCCTATCATGTTTCCAGGGTCTCCCCAACAAAATATGGCCAACATGCATAGGTACTACGTCACAAACCACCTCATCCTTATAACCTCCGATGGAAAAATTGACCCTAGCCTGCTTATTTACCTTAATTTCTCCCGACTCGGTCAGCCATTGCAATTTATAAGGGTCCGGATGTTTTATCAAGCTCAAACCCAATTTCTCAACCAACATTGTACTAACCACATTAGTACAACTTCCCCCGTCAATCACCATACCATAAACCTTTTTACCCACTAAGCATCTAGTATGGAAGAGGTTATCCCTTTGCTCACCAATTTCATCCACCCTGACCCTAGTACTAAGGACACGCCGATTAACAAGTGAATCTCTAACAGCATAGGTCAGTCCTTCCTCATCACTACTACTACTAGCCCTAACATCTACTAACTTAGGCATTCCCTTAAATTCGTCATCGGAACTAATTTCACCATTATCACGCAAGATCATTAGCTTCCTATTTGGACACTGGGATGCTATATGACCCATACCCAAGCACTTAAAACATTTAATATTTCTATCCCGAGTAGTTTGAGAATCAGAAATATTTTTACCTTTCGTTGTAGACTCCTCCTTCCCTTTCGGGTTATGTTCAACGTTGGATTCCTGCTTCGTTTGTGATGTAGGATAAGATGGTGAGTGTCTTGCTGCCCCCTTTCGCCTTAGCTGCATTTCCACCTTCATGGCCATATGCACCATATCTTCTAGCTCCACATAATGTTGCAGTTCAATGACATTGGCAATATCTCTATTCAGTCCACTCAGAAACCTAGCCATCGTAGCTTCCCGATCCTCCACCACGTTAGCCCGAATCATCGCCACCTCCATATCCTTATGATAATCTTCTACACTCCTCGACCCCTGAGTCATACCTTGCAGCCTCTGGTAAATATCCCTATAATAATGAGTCGGCACAAACCGCTTCCTCATTATAGTTTTTAATTCACCCCAAGTCTCCACCGGCTCCTCAAGGTTCCTCCTCCTACCCGTCACTAATTGATCCCACCAAATATTTGCGTAATCGGTGAATTCAATCACAGCTAATTTCACCTTCTTCTTTTCCGAATAATTATTACAATCAAAAAGGCGTTTGACCTTTGTCTCCCAATCCAAGTACACCTCCGGATCACTCCTACCCTGTAATGATGGTATTTTCACTTTAATTTTCCCAAGGCCGTCATCAACATCATCTCTACCCCCACGATGCCTCCTAGCATCACGACGTTCCCTATCCTGCCTCCTTACATTCATATCTCCTCTATCCCTCCTTCATATACTTCCCAAAGATATACTTCCACTCTCACTTTCCATGCCCTCATCATTTATACCAACCTCACGCCTGTTACCTCTCCTAACCCGAGAACCTTCATGAGATTGATCACAAGGTCTTTGTTCACGTTCTGCACCTCGATTCTCCATTTGAGCCATAAACCTCTCAAATTGTGCCCTCATTGCTGCAATATCACCATTACCCTGTTCATCTTTTCTATTCACACCCCTGGGCTGTTTCCTGTCTCCAACCAAAGATGAAGATGTGGAAACCTCTCTATCAGACATTTTTAAGACACGAACAAGGAAATTCGGAATATTTGGGAAATATTTGGAATTTTCGAAAAAAAAAATTTAATCTGCCAGAGAATTTGACTACGAGTATGGCAGAAAAAACGGAACTGAATTTGGACGAAAAACGAAGAAGAAAAACACTTTTGAATTTTTGGGATTAACTCTTATGGATCAAACTGAAGAAAATTATGACTGACACGAAGAACGCGAAGAACACGAAAAAAATCAAGAAAATCAAGAAACGCAAGAATCTAAAATAGATCCAAGCTCTGATACCAGATGATGAGATCCCGGTCGGGGAATCTCGTCGAAAATGCGGAATAACGACAATTAAAACCTAGGAAATATCTAAATCAGATCTGATACGAAAATAACAAAAACGCGAATAAAGAAACGGAAATTAAAAGATAGATTTGACGGTAAAACCTTGATCCGACAATCATGACGCAATTAATTGACGATGCGGATTGAAGAACCAAGATTGGTGAACGCCACAAGGGATGTCAATTCCTTGATAAGTTCGTTGGGTGAACGCCACAAAGAACATATCTTTGATAAGTTCGAAATAAAGGGAATAACTCGACCTTTCAATTTTGGAGAATCCTCTCTCAAATATTATTAATCTCAAATCAAACTTGTGTTTTTACAATGAATGGAAAGGAATATAAATAAGCAAAATAACCTAGCATCTAATTTACTCAAAATAGAATTCTAATTAGACTAAAATTCTAAAATAGGAAAATAACCTAAAAACCAAAAAGGAAATAAAATAATTAAAATCTCGCAAAAATCTGGCCGCTACCCAATTACGGTCGTGATAATCCTTTTACGGCCGTAATGGCCTTTCTGATCATAAATCTGATTTATTAGTTACGGCAGTAAATTTCAGCCTTACGGCCGTAAGCCTGATTCTGCTGAAATTCTGCCTTTTCCTTCGATAATTTGTTACGGCCGTGATAGTAAGTGTTACGGCCGTGAATATATGTATTACGGCCGTGAAGATCCTCTTTTACGGCCGTAAAGTATTTTCTACCCAAATTACTTCTTTTTCTTGATTCGGCTCGATCCGTCCCTCTTCTCGGCTCGACCCCAACACGGAACTTGCTCCGTTTTGCACGTAGATCACTGTCATATTGCCGATGGCTCGACTTCGCCCTTCGATGCCTAGTCCGGATCACATCACATAGGAAAGATCTAAATCAGATTAAAACTAAGAAATAATAAATAAATTAGACTATCTCGATTCCAACTAAAACCTCATGACGCAAGAAATTGACGATGCGAAGGAGAGAACTGGAATTATTGAACGCCACAAGGATTACCTAATTCCTTGATAAGTTCAGGGTGAACGCCACAAAAATTAAATCTTTGATAAGTTCTAAATAAAAGGGATTAACTCAACATTTTCAACAAGAGAATCCTCTCTCAATAATATTAATAAACTCAAAACTGTTTTAAATAATGAAATTGTCAATAATATAATGAAAAAGACCTAAAACTAGGTTTAGCCACTAATGGGCCCTAAACTTTGGAAAAAATAATTAAAAAAAGGGAATTAAATAAAAAAATCGCGAAAATCTGGTCTAGGATTAACCGCGTGATCGCGCAGGCCATCTTGTCGCAACCGCGTGGAGATGCTTGAAACTCTCTGGTTGAATTTTGATGCCATCGCGTGACCGCTCCCTTTGTTTTACCATGCGATCGTGTGGTTGGTCCGGCGGCAACAATCTTCGTCCTTTCGAAGCAACTTGATTCGTTTTGATTCTCGACTCGAGCCCAACACGAAAGTTGCTCGCTTTTCCTTGTAGATTGTTATGGAATCGATCGTAACTTGTTTCCTCATTTGATCTCCTCCCTCCGATCACATTAACTTCACCTCTGCCACCTAAAGCTCCCTTCACCTGCTCGGATCTGGAACATCGGCCACATGTTCCTTAGCCTGCACCGCTACAAAGCGCCTGTACGCAGTGTTGCTGTCTCCTCTCGATGTAACTGCGGATGGAGAGAGGTGGTGACTTGGGCTGCAACGGAGATGGCAAAGGGAGAGAGGACAGCTGCTTCAGTTTTAATCTTATCCTTTGTTTTGGCAAAAGTGTTTCTACATGTTTTTAAACATTTTTTTACACAATTTTCCAATCACTTTTGAAGAGCACATATTTTCTCTCTCCACTTTTCAACCACATATTTTACTTGAAAATAGAAAAAAAAAAACATATTTTTAAAACACAAAATGTTTAACAAACAGTTGATAGGATGGGGGTAGGGGGTTTAAAGGGAAAAAAATTAATTATTTATTTTGAAAATCCGAATAACCACGTGATTTTTGAATTAATACATTGAAATTTTGATTTTTGAATTGGATAGTTGAAATGTAGGTTGAGTTGTAATTTCTCTTGAAACATAGTGGTGTCCATCTCGACCCGACCCACGTTAAAAGGACTCGTTGAGTAGTATGGTTGGTTGGGCTTAACGCAGCAAAATCAAGTTGGGTCCAGAGTACTCCTAATTGGATCGGCCCGTGCTACTCTACGTTTGATTTTGATACCAATAATAAAGCAATCTCGATAGTAAAAGGGCTAATTAGGCCCACTCATATGTTCTGAATTAAAACATTTAGAATCAGGTAATTTGATAATATTTAACAAAATCAGTTATAATCTAGACAACACTTTTTCTCTCCGTGGAAACGAGAGAGAGACTCATCTATAGTTCCCTTCTTCGTCCAGCTCTGTCAAGCTCACTGGTCAGATTTAAAAGAGCTTTTTGAATGCAATTTACATTGTTTTTTAGCTTCTGTAGCTCATAGTATCAAATACTTCCCGTCATGTGTTGAGTCGAATACACAAATGGGATTTGGAATGCGATAAACATTGCATATCAGCTTCTGCATCAAATACATCTCGTCATTTGCGAAGTATAATTCAATTTTCGATTCAAATATATATATATATATATATATTAAATTATTTTTGTTTAAGCACTGCAATTTGAATGGGTACTACTAGTTATTGATCACTAGTTGTGCTTTATTGTTTACTTCTTAATATGCATAAACGTTTATTGCTTTGTAATATTTATAAAGTTTCTGTACGTAAAACTTGGGAATTTTGAAGCGTATGATTGACTTTGAAATCACACTAATTTAATTAATTAAAAATTACAAAAATGCTTACAAATACATTAGTGACAATTGTAATTTAATTATAAAATTGAAATAAAGTTACAATAGTAATTAATTGCAAATTGTAATTGATTACATGATGTAATTAAGTTGCAATTCCAGTTCTAATTCAGGTGAATGTAACTAATTTAATTAATTTTAACAAAAAAATTGTCATGTTTTACAAATTCATTAATTACAATTGAAATAAGATTGCAATTGTAATTAATTCCAAAAAGGGAAATGAAATTTCAAGTGACTTGTAATATACAATTAAGTTACATTTTTAATTGATTACAAAATTGAAATTAAATTATAGTTGTAATTAATTACAAAAATTGAATGAAAGTAAGAATTATAATTTATTGTAAAATATAATTAATTTGCAATTGTAATTAAGAGACATTTGTAAATTATTATTACTTGTAACAAATTCAATTAATTTCGAGTGACTTGTAATATACAATTAAGCTACAATTGTAATTAATTACAATTTGTAACTAATTTAATTAATTTTAACAGAAAAATAAAATTTTGAGTGACTTGTATTATACAATTAAGTTGTAATTGTATTAATTATAATTTGTAACTAATTCAATTAATTTCAAAAACTAAACCTTCCATTTTATTACAAATTCTCATTAGTTACAATTGTAAATAATTGGTGTCCAACTTTGGACATACATCATTTATTTTCAATCGAAGTTGTTGGAATCTTATCACCTATCACTTTCCGTGCATTCTGTGTGCTATTTGATGCAACTCCATGCAGCTCAACGAGAGAAAGCTTTGGATAAATAACTTCACAACCTAATCGAACAATTTGTAGCAAAAAAGGTTAGAATTTTTTATTTTATCTAAATTTCAATTATGTAATAAGCTTTTAATTTTGGAAATTCCTATAACGTTGAGCGCAATTTATGTTCTTTAAAGTGACATCTGGTGGAAAATTAAATTAGTATACTACTTTTTCATTTTTCTTCCCTGCATTTCAGGCTCAAGCGAAAGGTCTTGTCAGTGAAATTCATCTGAAGGAGGTTGAGCCAGATAGATTAAATGGGCTGTGGAAAAGAATCGAAATGAGCAACGCAGACCTAAATACTGCAAGTAGCAGGTTTGGAAAAGAATTGAAACTAGCAACACAGGTGACTACATACTCAATATGATTTTCAATTACTTGATTTTTATAATATATTTTATATTCTTGAAATAACTTTTAAAATACCTGATTTTTTGAAATATGACCTTAAAATTTTTGTATTTGTGTACTTAACCCATGGTAAAACACTAGTGGAGCGAGCCAAATCGACAAATTGGCAAGTTCGCCCCCACATACACTTCTATTATGAGTAGTGCTTTTTAAGTAAGGAAATTGGCACATTTTGTTCCTAAACATTTGTTGCTTTGTGTAATGGGTCCCTAACCTTTTATTTTTTGCACTGAAGCCCTTAAACGTTGTATTCTTTGGCACAATATGTTCTTTTGGATGATTTTATTTCCATTTCAATATTCTAAAGTTATGGAAAGATCAAAATGCCCTTATGCATAATTAGAGCAATTAATCCTTAAACTTCATATTTGATGATTAAGTCCCTAACCTTTCAATTTGATGCAACTATTCCTTAAGCTTTGGCATTATTTAGCGCAATAAATCTTTAATCTTTTAATTTTGTACTTAAGTCCCTAATATTTCATTATTTAGCGTCACATATCATTTTAAATGGGTTTCCTCCATTCCACCTTTTAAAATCAATTTTATTTTTTTTTAAAAAAATATTAAATTGATCTTATATTAATAAATGAATAAGTTTCTTTTTGGAAATTTAAGATTTTTGTTTCTTGCTTTATCAGAGCCTGTTCTGTCAATTAGGCTTCCAATAAAAGTTTTTACTGTACTAACACAAATTTCTCAATTTATATATACAGTTCAGATCTAGTGCCCATAGTGGGCGTCATAAAATGTGTCTACTGTGATTGTGATGTTTCCACATGCCCCTATATATACATGGAAATTATACTGTGATTGTGATGTTTCCACATGCCCCTATATATACATGAAAATTGGTCTAATAGTAGTGAGTTTCTAAGAATCTTTGTACTTAACCCCTAGGTACAAGGTTCGAAGCTCATGGACGGCAAAATTCAATTCCTGGAAACGAGGCTGGCATCCATTGATGACCAGGACGGCCAGGGGGGAGTGGGAAGACCATGAGTACGACACGGAGAAGGCCCCAGCGAGGGAGCCGGGTTGTTACAAAACATAACTCTCAATTTGCAGAATTACTTTCAGAATGCCGAGGAAATGTTTGGGAAGAAAATTGATTTCAGATAAATTTCATTTTTTAAATAAGCCTTAAACAAATTAATAAAGACTCTTTTTGTTCCTTTTTTGATAAAAAGAATATTGATTTTTTTAAGGTGGTGAGTTGGGGAATTTGTGTTAGCATAGTAAAAATCATTATACGAAGTCCAATTGACATAACAAAGCATATTCTGACAAAACAAGAAATAAAAATTTTATGTTCCAAAAAAAAGCTTATTTATTTATTAATATTAGAGCATTTTAATATTTTTGACAAAAATAAAATTGAATTTTTAAAGGTGGAATGGAGGAAAACCATCTAAAACGTTTAGGGACTAGAGCACCAAATTGAAAGGTTAAAGGCTTATTACGCTAAATGATTCTTATGTTTAGGAACTACTTGCATCAAATTGAAAGGTTACTGACTTAAAGCATCAAATTTGAAGTTCAAGGACTAATTGCACCATTATGTATAAGGGTATTTAAGGTCTTTCCTTAATTTTTAAACATTGAAATGGATGGAAATCATTCAAAATAACCTGTTGCACCAAAAAAATGCAACATTTAATGACTTTAGCGTTAAAAATGAAAAGTTAAGGTCCAATTACACAAACAAATAAACGCTTGGAGATTAAAGACACCAATTTCCCTTTTAAGTATGTTATGGGCGTGGATCGATAAAAATTCCTAGCAGTAGAATACAACAATAAGTACAAGTTGCGGTCTGCAGACCCTTTTCTTGGAAAGTGAACCACCTTAGTAGTGGAGAAATAGGTAAAAAGAACAAAAATATAAACTCCTTATTCTTTTCCCTCTCATTTTCTCTCTTTTTAAAAAGCTCGACCAGAGATAGTGCGGTGACTCATTCAATACTATTGAGTCTTGAAATTTCATTCATTAATATCTTATCAAGAAGATAGATCGACAATATTTTTTTTCATAGATATTTAATGTGAAATTATATCATTTCCTTTAAGGTTGTATATCGGTTGAGAAGGTTGACATTAAAATTTAAATGCTCGTTTAAACTATAGACAGGTCAATTGCGCATTTGAGCTTCATAAACCCTATTTGTTTGGCACCAACTTATTATTTATAATCAATCAAATCGGTTTTTGTTCATATATTTTGTGCGGCTTATGTGTACTATACATTTTATTCATAATAATCAACAACTCCCAAGTATGCTTTGATAACCAGCTCGTCAAAACCTTCGATATTGATTATTATTTCATACAAATAGATGAAGGATTTTCAAGTTCAACACGAACTACACTATTTATTTGAACGGCCCTTGTGATTGCTCAAAAGAGATGAATTGTATTTTTGAAAAAAGTTTAAATTGTAGTATATACAAGTGAGTAATACTTGTGATTTTCACAAAATATGTGCATAAAAGTGTTTCGATTGACAGTTTATAAAAATTAGCCGAACGTGGACGGTGGACTAAGTCCGACCAACCTATTTTACACTTTTAATTAAAGAGGAAAAAAATGGTTCTTTTATCCATTCGAAGATAAAATATTATTTTGGAAAAAAAAAAAAAAGGTGTAGCCCACACCCTGAGGGCCCGAACCGACCACGCCCAAGGCCATTGGTTCGGGAAGGTAAAACCAGGTTATGCCTCCAAGTAGCCAGGGTGGAAGGGCTTATGGTAAGCATGAGCAAATCTCAATAACTCCCGCTTGCCACAAGGCCAATTCCACCTTGCGGGGAATCGAACCAAGCACACAGCTGCGCTGAGCACTTACCACCCATCCCCTTTACCACTTGGAGATGTGCCCTGGGGGCAATAAAATATTATTTTGGTTTCTTCAAATATATGAAGCAACAAGAAAATCATGAAGATACTCATCATTGTAACTTGCCTTAATTTTCACGAAGTGAAAAGGATGTAGCCTAACAAATCAGAAAGCTAATTCAATTGAGAGCCCCCAACCTTTAATAGGCTGCGCATTTGAGTTCATAACCTTCAGAAATAGAGCATTTAAGTCCCTAATTTATTGCCTTTATAACATTTAGATCCCCATATACAGGTAACTGTCGATTTAAGCCTCTGCTTGGTAAACTATGTTTATAAATTTTGTTTATAAACAGTCCGTGACATTATAGCATTTGACACATTTTTTGAAAAGTAAAAAATTTCGACTTGTCAAATTTCCAGTCCACCGGTTTTTTTTTTTTTTTTTTTTTTTTTTTTTTTTTTTTTTTTTTTAAAAAAATGGATCATCAAAATATTGCTATGTCGCTATTTATAAACAATAATCATAAGCAATCATTTATAAACGATTTACCAAATAGAGGCTAAGACTATTTTTGTTAAAAGACTATTCATCGTTATTTTTAATTTATAAAAATGAAAAAAAAAAAAAAAAAAATAGGGAACAAAATTAGAAAATCTTGAGAATAACGAAACAAAAAATGATATATCATTGCCACCTTAACCTAAATAATACAGATCACACTACCATATCCACCCCCCACTGTATTGAAACAAGAGTTCGTTCTAAATGTACTAGAGATGCAACAATTGACATCTCTAGAAAATGATCGTATCCTTAATCGCCAACGATTGTATGACTTTAGAATCACTGCAAGATGAAATTGAACTACACTTCAATAGGCGAAGCTATGGACATTGAAAGATCTAGTTATAGTAGAGGAATTTTATGCTTAGAACTTTATTATTTTAATAATAGTGGGAAACTCTCGATTTAAACCCTAGTTTCATTTGATCACTAGCTACCACAATTGATCTCAACATGGATTTGCTATTCAAGAACACAAATTTAAATTGAAGAACATGATGGTATGTGCCACAAATTTGGACTAGGTACTTGTCCATGACTACTGATGGGCAGGGGTTAACGGCTGATGATGAGGTAGGAACAATGGGCAGAGCAAGAATTTGGGATGCAAATTGTGTATCCAAATGGGGGCTCGAAGATTATAAAGGTGAAAATTTTCGACTCATATGCTCTATTTAAATGTTTAGAACCCAAATGCACTACTTTTCAGAGGCTGGAGACTGAGGTAGAACTTCCTTATAAAAAATGATCCCTTCAACGATAAACTATTAAACTAGCCCATGTTTGATTTAGGAATTTTTGAATAACTTCATTTCAAAACTCATTTTCAACTGCATATTTTTATGGGATTCGCCATTTTCTCATTTTGCAATCTCTTTTCAATTATACATTCTCCTAAAAATTCAAATTTCCTCAAAAACCTCCTATACCAAACGGTCTTGTATCTTGGTATTCGACCAGTCATTCCTGTCATTAGTAATTAATCATTCATTAAAAAATGGATTGAACGTCAATTTTAGGTGCCCCAACGCCACTTCCCTGAAGATTGGTGGGGGATGTAAATCGCAGATTGTGTCTAAAGCTAGACAGAGTCTGAGTACCACTCATTGGGACTGACAAAGTACCTAACAAATTCGAACTTATGAGGATTCGAACATACGACATCTGCACTGTCAGCGTTTGTGGATTCCTAATATTTGTCAATTGTGATGTGCCCTGAGGGCAATAATTAATCATTCATGGTGTTTGTCACATGGAGAGAGGAACTTTACGTTGCTATAACTTTTGTTTTATCCTCTTCTTTAACATAACAATTACAATTTATAAATCAATTTATAAAAACAAAATTTTTCAAATCACTTTTAATCACACACAATTTCTCTCTCCACTTTTCAACCACATATTTAACCTCAAAAATAATAAATAAACCAATTTATAATTGTTACAGTGTTACAGAACATAGCCTTAGCCCATTTTTGTTACAAATTAAACTCTCTGATTTTAATCTAAGTTAAAAGTTAACAATCAATATTAACCATATATTTTATATGATCAGAAATTTTCAACTACACATTTCAACAATTTTTATTAAAATTTACTAAATTTTGATTTTAGGCTTAATATGATTGTTCTATGTTTGATAAATCGATAATAAATAGTTATTTATAAATAGCGATGTGATAATATTTAATTGATCTATTTTTTTAAAAGTCAAAAATCGTGAGCGAAAAATTTTTACTAGTCAAAATTGTTGACTTTTCAAAAAAAAATCGTTGGACAATTTTGGATATATATATATATATATATATATATATATATATATATATATATCCTAACTAAATAAAAAGAGTGAAAGTGCTCAAACAGTAATCCATTTCGACCAATACGATGTAGTATTTGTGCAGTGGAATTGTCCTCATTTTCTCATACGCCTCTTCACTTGAGGAAATACATGAAAATACCCTAAAAATTTTACCAATTTTTGAAAATACCCTAACAATTTTATATCTTTTAAAAATAGTCTTAAATACTATAAACTACCACAAATACCCTTATATATCATATTTCAATTAAACCCATTAAGATTTAGAAAAGTTACAACCTAGTCCTTGAAATTTTATTAATTTTGTTTATGATTTTATTTGATTTTTGTTCGCTCATAGTAGCACCCCTCACTGGTATCAGAGCCATATGACAGATCTAAAAGATAAATATTATATGACAAAAAATAAAAATGAATATATAATATATATACATCAAGATTTATAATTATGTATACATTAATACTACCCGATAATTATAAAATAGAAATCTTGAACACTTTAAAAGATTTAGATAAAGATGTAAGAAGAGAAATATATGATCTAACAAATTTATATATAATAAAAGAAGATTTTATCATAAACGAAATATTAGATTTAATCCACAAAGATATACTAGAAGAGTTATATAAAGATTATAGAAATGGATTATCATAGAGCGGATCCTCAATTAATTAGATATCTAGACATAGAAACAAATGAAAAATTAGATTTAATAGTAGAACAAAGAAGAAATTTAATGGACCAAATAAGAGAAGAAAGAAATATAAAACGACAAGAAAAATTAAGATTAAAATTATTAGAGAAAAAGAGAGAATATTTTGATAAAATCTTAAAACAAATACCAAAAATTCAAATGATTTTAGAAGACAAAGAAAAAATTAGAAAATAAAAATATGATAAAACAAACACATTGGAAGACTATCTAAAATATTATAGAATATATCATAGAAAGTCAATGATTGGATCAATAGAAGAATATTGTGAATATCAAATAATGAATTATAAAGAAGCAAAATATGAAACAGAACTTATTCTAGAAATCGAACATATTAAAGGTAGAAATTAATGACAAAATTTCCAAAAATAAAATTTGAAAAACAAATAATAGAAAATATAAGACTTCCAGTTGGATCTTATCAAATAAAAGGAGCAAATACAACTGTGTTTCAACCATTAAGCTCATGGGGAGAATCTGATGGATTTCTTAATATGCAATTAAATTGGATAAGTGCATTTTTATGACAAACATATAAAAACATAAATTTACAAGATAAATTAGCTATCGAAGAATTACAACAATTAAATATAAAGGACATGAATATCAAAGAGAAATTACAAAATATTCAAAATAAACTAACAATAAAATTAAAAGAATTAAAAGAAATAATAGGAGAAGTTAAAAATATAGATGAAGAAATCTTAAAAGAATTTCAAAGAAAATCAGGAGAATTAATTAATCAAGATAAAATTGGAACAATTATAGAAAAAATAGATTGGTTAAATGAAAAAATAAGAAAGAATGAAAATGAAAAAAATCATATCAATAGAAGAAAGAATCAAAAAGCTATAAATAAAAATAGATGATATGTATGACAAACTATTTAAGGTACAAAAAACTCAAAAACCAATAGTGTAAAATGTCGATAAGTGAATATATTGAAGATCTAAAAATATTAATAAAAACATTAATAAGTGATGTACAAGAAGTAAGAAATGATATAAATATACTAAAACTAGAGATTAGAGAATTCAAAGAAAATAATAAAAGCAAAGATAAGAAAATAGACAAAAAACTCATAGAAAAAGAAATACTTAGAATAGGAAAGAAGCATTTCGAACAAGAAAAAATTATAATAGAAGCAGGAAGTATGGATGATGAATTTAGAAGAAACATATTACCAAAAATACTAGAGGAAGAATTAGAATTACAAAAATTTATAGAAAAAACTTTAGGAAAATTAAAAGCTGAAAAAAAAAATTGAAGAAAAATAAGACAAAAATGAATGAAGAATTAGATTTGCTTATAGAAAATTTTGATGAATACCAAGTTTTAATGAATACTGGAGGAGCACCTAACCCTGCTCCAATAGGAACTTCTAAACAAGAATTACCAGATCCAGATGAAAGTTATGCACCCTTATATAGCAAACCACACCGACAATATTATGATAGAATCAGAGATAGACAACCACCTAGAGGAAATAAATATAAAGATAGATTTGAACCAAATAATAATTATGATAAACCTATTAATCATGGAGGAACAAAATTAGATCTTGATTATAAAATAGACACTAAAAAAGCCTTATTAACTTGGACAGATTCAATGATACTATTCTTTTTATACAATAAAGATGATACATGGGAAAATACTGATAGAATAATAAATTTTTTAATAGCCTCTTTTGAAGGACATGTTAGAAATTGGTGGGAAGGAATAAGTAGTGATACAAAATCATTAATAAGAAGAAATGTACAGACAGAACTAATAAAATCAGATAGAAAAGGAATAGAAAAGTTAGTAGATTATATTGCGGATGAATTTTTACGAGAAAATTGGATAAGTAATTCTGAAGCAGAATCAATAAGAGAAAAAGATAATGCAAGCATAAGATTAATAAATTTAACAATATGTGATATGTGTAAAATCAAAGAATATACTTGTGAATTTAAAGATTATTATTATGTCCAATTCTATAGTAATGAAAATCAAGAAGTATATAGAGATATGTATTACAATAAATTAACAGGTTCATGGGGAATATACTTTAAAATAGAATTTGAAAAATTTATTAGAGAAAACCCTGGAACACCTAGAACATTAGGATCAAGGATAAAATTCCTATTTGAAAGATTAGCATATATATGTCAACAAAGACAATTACTAAAGAAATCAGGAAAACTAACTAGAATATGTTGTGAAGATATGGAAAAACCTACCCAATGGGGATGTAACCCTGAAAGAAGAAAATATAATAAAAGAAAATATAAAAATAGAAAGTTTAAAAAATTCAGAAACTTCAGAAAAAGATATATAAAACCTAAGAGGAGATATTACAAAAGAAGATATAATCCAAATAAAAAACAGAAAAATAAAACTTATAAGAAAGATAAAAGTCAATGCAAATGTTGGAATTGTGGAGAAATGAGACATATAAGCCCTGATTGTAACAAAAAGAAAGTTAAAATATTACAAAATGAATATCTAGAAATAGAAAGTGAACTAAGTGAAATATCAGATATTGAAGAATACTATGATCAAGAAGTCTATATAAGTGAAACAGATTCAGAAAGTAATGAATCAGAATCAGAATAAAGAAATAAAAGAAATAGAAACAAATAAGAACATAGATAAACAAGAATATAAAGGAATAGAAGGTTATGGATTAAATGTAACTTTTGATAATAATAAGTTTAGAAAGATACAAAAATTATCTTTAGATTTGAAAATAGGAAAATGAGAAATATTAGACAAAATATGGAAAAGAGAAAAAGTAGCAATAAATGAATATTTGAAAGGGCAATAGATGTTAGAACCACTCAAGGAACACACAAATTAAATCTTTTAACAAAAAATACAGTTACAGAATTATTAACAAAGATCAATAGAAAGCAAAGTGAAAAGATTCAATATGTTTACTTAGCAGGTATCCAAATAATGTTTAAATCTCTGTTTAGAGAATGATTAGATTCGCCTTTGACTGTAAGTTTACATGATGGAAGAATTATAAATTTAAAAGACGGTCATTTAGGAACAGTAGAAGGAAATCTAGCATATAAGAAAAACTAATATTTACATGTTACCCAAAATATTGTATATCATTAAAAGATAGAAATTTTAATGAAGTTTTAGGATTACATAAGGATGATATAATGAAACCAGGAGATAAAATTATGACTATAGAATACAGGGCATTATAAACACTTACTAATTCTAATTATGGAAACATTTATTCTAAAAAACCATATATTGAAATTCATAAAGAATGTAAAGATTTTGGTAAAGCAGTAGAACCAGATAAACAAATAAGTTTAGTTCCAAGAAACTATGAACTTACTATAACAAAAAATAAACCAGAAATCATAGAGTTGCGAGAAGAAGAATACCCAAATAATAACATAACATTTGAAGATGGCAGATTAATTAGGAGATCAGCAAGTTTACCTAATAGAAAACAATTAGGAGAAACTAGTAATACAAAAGAAATAAAACTTAATAGAAATGCTGGAAATATGAAAATAGAAGGTGAATATTTTAATGGAATAGAACATATAAAAGGATCAAATATATTAATTGACACAGGAGCTAGTGAATGTCATATAGCTTCAAATAGAAATAAAGGACTAATATCTCATAGAACTGATCCATATAGATATATAAATTTTGATGGACAAGTACATATGACTGAACTTGAAGTAAAAGTACCAATAAAAATAGGAGGAATAAATCTCCTAGTACCATGTCATGTAGATAGTAGTATGGTAAATTCTCATGTATTATTAGGAATGAGCTTTCTAGATGGACTAGAAGTTTATAGTATAAAACGTGAAGGATTATATATAACTCATAATGGTCAAACTATACTATGCAGAAAAGCTGAATAAATGAATAACCAAATAAGTTTTCCATTAGCCGTTTATATACTAGTTACAATTGTTGAAACAAATATAACAACATGTGCATTAATTGACACGGGAAGTGATATAACAATATTCAAAAGTTTCTTAATAAAATCATGGAATACTAATGGAAAGATAAAAATTACAGGAGTAACAGGAGAAAGTACTCATATAATTAATAGTGCTGATAAAATTGATATAATACTTGGGAGTAAACAAATAGTTGTAAATAAAGTATATAATTATAACAAATTAGAATGTGATATATTACTAGGAAATGACTTTATACAACAATTTCAATATTATAAACAAAATAATTACATAATAATGTTACAAACACCTTGTGCACATTTACTAAAAATACCAAGAGAATTTAGACCTTACAGAGTTCAGCCAACACGGCGTGGTGATAAATGGGAGAAAAAATCAATTATACAAAATGAAATAAAAAATAAAAGAATAATGTATAAAAAAGTCTTAAAAACAAACATACAAACAAATATGGAAAAAATCATTGATCAACTAGAAAAAATTTGTGGAGAAAATCCATTATTATTTTGGAAACCACATCATCCAAAAGCTAAAATAGAATTAACAGAAAATGTTATTATAAGAGTTAGACCAATGATGTATACCATACAAGATAAACAAGAGTTTAAAACTCAGATAAAAGAACTACTTAATCAAAAATTAATCAGACCTAGTAATGGACCCCATAGTAGTCCAGCTTTTATGGTCATGAAACATTCTGAACAAAAAAGAGGAAAAGCTAGAATGGTGATAAATTATAAAAAATTAAACAAATATACTAAATTTGATGGATACTTTTTACCAAATAAAGAGGTACTGATAAATCTTGCAAAAGGAAAGCAATATTATTCTAAATTTGATTGCAAATCAGGATTTTGGCAAGTAAAAATGGAAGAAGATAGTATTCAATATACAGCATTTAGTACACCCCAAGGTAACTATGAATGGATGGTTATGCCATTTGGTTTAAAAAATGCACCACAAATATATCAAAGAAAAATGGATAACATATTTAGAAAATTCAATGAATTCTTAATTGTCTATGTTGATGATATATTAATATGTTCTAATAATATAGAAGAACATAGAAACCACTTAATTAAATTTATAAATGAATGCAAAAAAGAAGGAATTGTTCTTTCAAAAAATAAAGCTATAATAGAAAAACAAGAAATTGATTTTCTTGGATTATCAATAGATAAAAGAGGGATAAAATTACAAACGCATATATCTAAAAAGATAGAAAGTTTTCCAAACAAATTAGAATCAAAAGAACAAATACAAAAAATTTTAGGATGTTTAAATTATGCAGAAGGATTTATTGAAAATCTATCAAAAAAGAGACATAAAATTCAAATTTTACTCAAGAAAACATATAGCAAAGGATGGAATGATGAACATACAGAAATTCTCAAATCATTAAAAGAAGAATGTAAAAATTTACCAAAATTAAGATTACCAGATGAAAAAGATAATCTGATAGTTAATACTGATGCCTCGGATAAGTATTTGGCAGCAATATTAAAAACATATCTTAATGAAATTTGTAGATACTCAAGTGGAACGTTTAATCAAGCAGAAATAAATTATACTACTCATGAGAAAGAACTGTTAGCAATCATCAGAGGAATAAAGAAGTTTTCATTGTTTTTATTATCTAAGAAATTCATTGTTGAAACTGATAATTCTCAAGTTGCAGGTTTAGTAAAAAATAAATTACCACCAGAACCTCAATATAGAAGGCTCCATAGATGGCAAGCCTATTTGGCATTTTATAATTTTGATATAGTTCATATTAAAGGTATTAATAATTATCTTGCGGACTTTTTAAGCAGGAATATTAAATTTGCAGATGGATAATATTAAAAGATCCCTGATAGATGCCAAAAAGCTAATGAACTTCCTCATGGAGGAAGCTGAAGATATAAAGTTTAGAATTGAACAACTTGCAGAAAATCTCCAAGGAAGTTTCAAGCAATTGATGAAAATCTCAACATTTCATCACAATTATACTAAAGAATTGAGCGATAACATAATTGAGATTGAATCTCAGTTTGAATTGTTGATTACCAAACAGGCTGATACCAAACAGGTTAAATCAAAAATACAAACAGGTACATCTTTTGGAAGCAGTGGTGGACCAATAATTAAAAGAGATGAACCAAGTCCCAAAAAAGTTGTTATAAATGAAGCTAGTCCTTGAAAAATCACAATCAATGCCAAAGATGAACATACAAGGGTTGTCAGAATTCGTGCTGAAGAAGAAGATGATTCCCCTTTTTTACCAAAAGAAAACGAATATAAAACCACTGTTGAAGTTATATATGAACTTCAAGAATGTGATTGCTATTACATTTCGTCTGGAGACCATGTATACCCACGATTGATCGTTACTCAGGGAGGAGATCTCGTCATGACAAAAATGGCAGCTGATTATGGATTCTTGGATCTTATCTATCCAGGAAAAGATCTTAAAGAAATCGAAAAATTTGATGATTTACTAAAAGGAGAAATTTCAAAATTTGCTCAAGGAAGATCCATATATTTAAAATTTTATTCGATCAGTCCTGAAATTGATAGAAGGATATATTATCCTGCTGAGCATATTATCACGATTGGGTATGCTGAAAAATCTAAAAATATACATTCTGTTGCACAATCTAAATTAAAAGAAATATACGAAGATATAGATTATGTTATCTTAAATAGAATAGAATTTAATTCTGTTGAAACAGCAAAAAATATAAATACGGTTCATAAAATTATAGAAGAATACGAAGATATAGAAGATGAAGTTTCAGATGGAATAGCATTAGGATATATAACAAAGAAAGAACATCCTAAATTTTTTGAGAAATTATCACAATACAGAGCATTTTTAGAAGAACTTAAAAGATTAAAGAATATGAATATAATAAAAAGTATTGAATTAAATCAACCTGACTAATTCAGGGATATATCTTGCAAAGAAAATAGCTTATTTCATTAAGGGCAATAAAGACAATTTGTAAAAAATGGGCATTTTGAAACATTACATTCCTAAAGAGACTATTTTAACAAATCCCCCCTCTTCACTTTCACTTTCTTCTACAACAATTCACCTCTCTCGATCTCTAAACCTCATGCTACCCCGCCCCCCCGTTTTTCTCCTCCTCTCCATCGCCGAATCCATCACCTAATTTCAGTCGTTTCCAATTTTCTTCATGTTTCCGACGATCTCATCGCCTTCATCTCACACTACAACTTCACGGTGGCTTTAGATCATCCTTGTGTATGTATTTCACTGTCTTTTTTTTTTATATTTCACCATCGATGTCTCCGAACCCTAAGGGTAAATTGATAGCAGCGGATTTGAAATGTATTATTGGGTTTTTACAGTGTAAAAATTGGCTCTATATGTGAAAATGCTCTCGATCTTATTGTTTTGAATGATTTAATTTTACCTAAGGAGCCTATAAATTATGTTTTGTTTTTCTTAATGATTATTCGATTTGTAGCTAAGTTTCTTTCGATTTTCTGTAGGTCCAACTTCATTTGCCCCTATTATTGAAATGGCCATGTCTATAGTCGAGTAGAGTAGAGTAGAGTAGAGGACCATGTTTTACTGTTGTTCACCGATATCTCGCGATGCAAGATACGCCCGTAAGTATACGAGATCGTGAAGAGTAATGAGTGGACCGATGAGTCCGGATCATCGTTTCCTCAGAGATTGTTATTAAGTATCAAAATGTGTTAGTTCTAAACTCTATTTGAAAGGACGAAAGAGTTTGAAGTTTTTAAATTAAAGCTGATGAATTGAATTAAAGAAATAAAAAATTGCAGAATTTGTTTTATTTTTAAAAACGATTGTAATGTAGTTGAGAATCCCGATTTCACCTAACCAATTATATTAACTCCAATTCCAGTTTTATTTACTAAATATGCATTCGGTCGAAATCACTAATTTAAATTGAAATTTCTCTCTCGAGTTTAAATCAATTCTACCTAAATAAGTCAACCATGTATCTCTACAGAGGGTTCGAATATTCCTTATCTAGATACATAACACACAAGAATTCACACATGACAGCAGTAATAATAAAAGTATATCTCTATCTATTGTTTAATTACCGGAATTATTACCTAAATCTATGTTATTAACACACCTCTCGAATTATGGAAATAACACATTGTATCATGAATTAGTGGTCAGTTAACTCATGCATTAAATACAATAATAAATCAACACATACAATAATTCATTAAAACAAAAGAATATGGAATTAAAATAATCAATTAGGCTACATCGTTCATCCCAGCATTAAAATTAGTTACACATCATGAATAAAGAACAAAAACGATAAAAATAATAATAACACATAATGAAATTTATAAAATTAACAACAAGAAGAGAAATCTTGCATCAAGAGTTGAATTCTTATGTTAATCTTCTAATATCCACGCCTTTTGCCTTGCTTGAATCTCCCAATTAAATGATGTAAAATTGCCTAAAAACTTCATTAAGAGGCTGATCAAAAGTCTCCCCATCGTGCCCCTAATGTTGTATATATAATTTAGGGCGAAAACAAGCCAAAATTCTGTCAAACCCTCGTAAAATGGTCCAAGATTGGCCTAGTCGGAAACCCACGCGATCGCGTGCAATAGCCTTTTTAACACTGTTGAGAATTTAGGCACAAGGGGCGATCGCGCCTAGGTTAAGGCGGTGATCGAGTGGAATAGCCTTTTTGGGGAATCCCCAATCTTTTCTTTGCCTTTCAAGTTAGTCCCTGAGTTTTATTTGTGTGGTGCGTCCTCAACTTCTGATTTGATCAATTTGAACCCAAAACTTCTTATTCTCTTCAATTGAACCCTCAATCTTTTGACTTCTTCAAAGTTCAGACTAATTTCTCTCCAACTGTATTTAACTTGACCTTTATTTCCCGCAATTGCTTCATTTTCTCTCTTTTTAGATAAAATCTGAAATAACAATAAATAAACACAATTTAGGTAGAATTTATTCTAAAACTACAATGAAATATCCTAGTTTTGACGTATACATAAGTGTATAAAATACATTTATCAACTGCATATTGCGAATGGATAGGTATTGTACTCTATTATCATTTTTCTTTCTTAAGTTTTTTTGAATTTGGGGAATGCAGAGGAAAAACTACGTTGATTCTTAGGTGAAAAAAATTATAAATTTTAAGTCTTCCTCTTTTTTAGTGTGTGAGACAAAGTATGTTGGGCACATGAAAGGTGCAATGAGTAAAACCATAATCTTAAAGGTTAGTTGATTAACATGGAAAGAGGCTATAGCCTATAGAATTAGAATTATTAATTATGTGCTTGTACATATTTCCAAAACCATGAATTTAATGTGTTTTGTTTCTTCTATGACAGGGTAAGAAATGCAAACTTTATTTTGTTTCTGCTCTGCCAGATCTTAAGGTGGATTTGAAAGGTATATGTTCTTTCAACTTTATATCTTCATTAAGGGTGTGTTTTATAACTGAAATGATTGTTGATTGCATTTTCATGCCTTTTTCTTTTAATCAGTCTTTACAATATTAATTGAACTTTGTCTTAAAATTAGATCTTGCTCATATTTCTTTCAAAGGTGCCTCTGGGTTGCGTTACTCCATTTTCAGTTGTAAATGACTCGGCAATGTATAATCCTTAGGTTCCTCTAGGGTCAAATAATTTATTAGAATAACATTCTAATAGCCCTTTAGTTATTTTCTCCCAATATGGGCATCCTTTTGTTTTTTTGGTGAATTGAATGGGAACATACAAGTAAATGGTCAGGTTGCATCTAGCACAAATTATTTTGCCAAGGATATCAATTTCAGTAGGACATCACTTGAAAAATGCTGTCTGGTAGTTTCCTGCACCTCTTTCACTTTTTTCTACCAACACATGGAATGGACTTCTATAATTTTTTTTCTTCCAACACAAGGAATGGATTTTTGTTGAAGATAGTTTTCTCGAAAATGGGGGGAAATAACATTAAAAAATTCTATACTTGTTTCTTTGGTTCATGAATCTCTTATTCCTTCACCGAGAATATAGCCCTCTCTGCATCTAGATTAGAGCAAGCGAGTCTTGAATTTCATTGAGATATGTTCTATTATAATTCTTGTAATTTGAAAGTTAATGTCTTGGAGAGATATATAAGTTTTTCCTGATGTTTATTTTGCTTTTTGCACAGGTAGTTGTGTAGAATATGAAAGAAGATATAACACATGGTTAGGCTGTTTAAATGAATGTTTATACGAGAAATTTCTAGATTTTGGTCAACTAGGTAACTCAAATCTTGAAGAATGGAGGTACGCTAGATCTGGAATTATGGTAGAATGCTTTTATGTATTATTTTGTTAATTTATGTCATCAGCAAATGTGTTTTTTCCAAGGAATCCTATCCGACTTGGGGTTTGTGGTTAATTCAAATTATTGAGGTTTTGTAAATTGATTTTGATATATTGGTGGATTTCCCAGGTTCGATTCCCCGTGAGAGCAAAAAAATTTCTTGGGGCCACTGGGGCGTCTCCCGGTCGAAAGCGCCAGGGCCTCGTGGGATTAGTGGGGGTGGGGCCCCCGATACCCTCGGTTATAAAAAAAAAAAAAAAGAAGAAGAAAGTCGTCTCCAAGGCTATAATGTTGAAGCTGGTAATTCTACAATTGTCAATTGCCTTGATTATTATCTCTGCTTCTTCAGTCAATAGTGAACTTTCCAACTGTCAATTGTGATGAAGATGGATTCTGGAGTCTCAATCATATTCTTGAGCGCCATAAAGTGAGCAATTTTTTAATTGCAATTGCCAATTTTTGGATTCAACGGAGTTGCTTTACTTTCTTAGCTGCTTGAATGTTCTTTTCAAATGGGTGCCTCTCCAATTTTTTGCATTTATAATCCTTTGTAGATGGACTCATCTGCTCAATGATCGAACAAACTATGGTCCTGATTGTTTTCTGTTGATGATGGCGATTATAGTAGCAAATTTTTTACTGTACTTGTTACTTGTGCAACTACTATAACCCTGTTGACTCTCATTTTTCTTCTTAAAAAATTATACTTTCATTTAAAATGTAAACATTGTTTCATTGATTCTTGTTTTTAGTGCGAAATTTTAACTTGTGAAATGCATTATCTATTGTAAGTGTTCGCGCTTTCAAGATGCATAGGATATGGTATGCCTGAGCAATACACAATTGACAATGAATTCAATTCATTTCATTCCTGCACTCAACTTGATGCCTTTTGATATACAACAAGTCACTTGACAATTTGCCTTTTAATTGATTTCGTTTAAAAATCATAGACCTTTTTATTACATAAAGTTTACAATATTTTTATAAATGTTCACGCTAATTTATACAAAAATACGCACATCTCACGTGCAAGCACGTGCCTATACTAGTGTATATATATATAGAGGACCAATTTAAGCGAGTAATTTTCACCCCTTTCGAGTCAGGTCTCCAGTGTCGTATTCGATGACCCTTTTTTCCATTGCATTTCATTCCTGCACTCAACTTGATGCCTTTTGATATACAACAAGTCACTTGACAATTTGCCTTTTAATTGTTTTCGTTTAAAAATCATAGACCTTTTTATTACATAAAGTTTACAATATTTTTATAAATGTTCACGCTAATTTATACAAAAATACGCACATCTCACGTGCAAGCACGTGCCTATACTAGTGTGTATATATATAGAGGACCAATTTAAGCGAGTAATTTTCACCCCTTTCGAGTCAAGTCTCCAGCGTCGAATTCGATGACCCTTTTTTCCATTGCATTTCATCCCAAGGCTCATTTTGAGTTGTGGATTATAGCTAACTCTTTTCGTGAGAGAGAAGAAAGAAGATTTTTCTAGATTCCATATGGACCAGATTTTCCGTCATGATTTGCAAATGGTTTGGTTTCGACTCGGAAAGATTGGAGAGTTAGAAGTAGGGGTAGATAAAATAACATAATCAAATCAAATCAAACCAGAACCAAACCAAATCAAGCAGTTTGGTTCGGTTCTACATCAAAAAAATAATGATTTGGTTCTTAAAATCAAGAATCATTTGGTTTCGGTTTGGTTCTGGTTCTCTTTCCAGAATCAGAACCAGAACCAAACTCAAATCTGAAATTATAAATGTGAAATGTACAAAAATGTTATTTACAATTTTACCTCAGACAAAGATTTTAAATCATAAATCTAAATTCTAACTCTAATTCATTTCTCTTCTTTTCAATTATAGACACTCATTTATACTTCTTTACTTGCACTCTTACAACACAGTAATCGTTGCACTCCTTAATCACCATCGACGGCATTAATGTTTATTTTTTAAAATTTATGTATATATAAACCTCAGCCTAATTCTTCAATTCTCAGGAGTTAACCCAAACTCAAGTTGCAAATTTCATCCCTAACTCACACGATGTCACAGTAGAATGGGCAGAGTCAGACATTTATCGTAACTTGTAACTATAAGTCTAAACGGCGTTTATATTCGATTCTCTAAGTTTTGACGAGTCGGCGAGTTTCCTTCAGACGGATTCCTTCTTTGATTTATAATAACATGTTACTTTTTCTAAATTTTTGTTTTATTAACTAAAAATTTTATTTTCTATTTAGTAATGATGTAGATGAATTCTAATGAAGAAGCAGATATAAACAAGTTTTAATTTGCATTTATTATTTAAAAACTCAAGTAATGGTCTAAGAACCAAACCAAACCAAATCAGATCCGAGCGGTTTGGTTCCTTATCTTTAAAAAAATTAATTGATTCCAATAGTAAAAATACTATCGATTCATGGTTTGGTTATATTTTTCTGGAACTAGAACCAAATCAGAAATAACAAGTTATTAATTTTGACCGTTAAAAAAAATTAAAAAAAAAATAAACTAAACACGTTCTTAGTGCTTAATTTGAATAAGTAGCGTCGGTGCCCAAAAAAAAAAGGTAAACAAAAAACGAAATAAACATTTTTTGACTATGAAAAAGCACATTGTCCAAACACATGACTCAAATGAGTGTCGGCGGCCCCGGAGGAAGAATTTCCTGGTTATAACAAAAACTGCCACCACAAAAATTTGGTCCAAATATCTTTTCCATATCTTCCGTATCGGCTCATTCTAAAATCTAAATAAACAGATGTTCAGTAATTATAAATAATGTCAATTATTATTTTAATTACTTAAGTATAGTGAGATTGACATTGCACCATATAAGCAAAAAATATTAATGAAATAAAATTGAGAAGTTGGGATGACCACATACACGTTTCTTGAATAAAATTTCTATTTGAAAGTCGTACCTATTTCAAATCACTATTATATAGCTAATCGATTATCTAAGTAGAGGTTACTTTGACATATTCAATCCAGATAAACAAGTTATCATATGATTTTTGTTATTACACCAAATTGTCATAAAATAAAAGGCAAAATGTGTGAGATTGACATCCAATTGAGAAAGGCAATGCATGCCTCTTCTCGTTATGTTTGATAAGGATGTAATTTGGGTGAGTTGAATGAGATAGTATCGAGTAATTAAATTTTGACATAATCTTGTACAGACGGATTCAATATTTCATACTATTTAAAAAAACTCGTATATATATCTTCGATTAAGAAATTGAGTCTCTAGCCTCTACTACTGTGCAAAACATTTTTCACCTCCAACTTACATCTCCAAAAAACAATAATTGACAAAACTTCAATCAATCCCATTAAAAAAAAAAAGCTTTTTTTCTCAAGCTTTGTACAAAATCAGCACAAAGAATCAAACGAAAAGATGGTCCACTTCTCCCAAAATATATATAATAACGAAAAAACCGTAATTAAAATAATGTTTTCTAACGTTATGATATTCAACAACTTGCCTGACAGCTCATTAAAGCGACATACCAACATCACCAGTAATGAGTTCTATATTAGCTGTATCGAATGCCTAATTATACGCCACGTGGATTGATCGCTACCGCTGGATCTTCAGATTGTTTTTCTGTCGGCGGAAGTGGTATTTAGTTTGCACCTATAATAATGGAGTAATTGGGCTTTACGGCCCACGTTACATTTTTTTCTTTTTATTTTTTTGTTAGGGAAACATATTTTTCCACCGACGAAACAGTAACATAGTAGTGCCAGCTATTTATTGTCAGTCGAAGTTACAAGTGGGCCCTTCTCTGGGTCTCATCTATGTAGGTCCAAATGTTTACCTGGTTGTACCTTTTACATCTTTTGCTGTACGAGTCTAATCATTTCATTTTCTCCTCCTTTTTTTTTTAATTAAATTTTCGTAAAACTATTTTATTTATAAACTAATTTATTTATAATTTTAAGATAAAAATAATTATTAAAATTTTGAGAGAAAAAATGTATATAATTAAAAAGTAATTTAAAAAATTATATAATTTACAAACTTTTTTATAAATCATTTATTCTGCTTACCAAACTAATGCTTAATCAATCATAATTATTATAATTAGTGTATGTGAGTACAACTCTTGCAAATATATCATAAATCAATTCTTATTTTTAATTTAATTTACAATGTCATTGGTAAGTTTGTGTGTGTTTGGTAGTTTGTTTATATTGAAATTCATTATTTTCAAAATTCATTTTTAAATCATACATTCTAACAATACATCCTCCTAGAAATCATTATTACCAAATATATTTTCTTAAATAATGGGTCTCAAATAAGGGTGAAATAAGTTTATAAACAATATTTCATCTGTCCCGTGAAAATAGACTTATATTCCTTATTCATCTTTCTTAAATTATATGTCACTTTTCTTACTGAAAGTCTAGATATTTTTAAGTTTCTAATGGGTAAAATATATTACCACCACAAAATTTACTTACCACACCACATTATATTATCCCCACTAATAAAATATCTTTTTATAAATACAACACAATACAAATACAAATATATTTCTTATTTAATTTTTTTTTTAAAAATGATAAGATTTGTGCACCACAATCCACAAATCACAATCATGAGTTCCCTTCCCTTGTATCAGACTAATAGTGGTGAGGTTTCCCCCGAATAGAGAAGAAGATGAATTGGATCCTGTAGAATGTAATGAACTTGATCACGAGTTTTATCAAAGCATGCTAGCGACCTTCGTGACTATAGCCGTCAAGATAATCTATTTTTATTCAAGACTTTCTTTTACTTATTTAAGTGTCAAGAGCTAGATTTAGTTGCTCAGATATATTTGAATTTGAATTGAAAGAGAGAAATCAATTGACATAGATACAAGAATGACTATTTTGGGTTTTTAGTGCATTTTGGAATAAAAATAGAATTTGAGGAGACAATCAATATTGTTAAATAAAAAACTATAAAATTAATTAAGGATTATAATTGGAATTATAAAATACTATAATGGCATATGATATTTTTAACTTTTAGTTAATGTAATTGAAAATGATGGGTTATAGCTAAATTATACATAAATGATAACCGAAGACATTTAAGAATCAAATTGCAACTTTAATTATAATATTTTTTAGGACACTTATTTTGGAAAACAATGCTTGATATTTATTTTCATTGTGCAAATCTCAATTCATACATAATTGGTCAAAACACTTTGTAAATAAATTTAACTTGTTTTTATATATACACACATATAATAAAAATATAATATGTTCCCATCCCTGAAACATTTTTGCACAATATTCTATTTCAATTCCAATTCCAATTTCAATCATTTTTCAATTCTTTCAATATTTGATATGAATAAATTTATCGTCATTTTCTTCTCGAATAATACACAAACTCAAAATAAATATGATTTAATTAAAATAAATATTTAATATTTGAATAAATATATTTCATAATAATATTATAAAATCACGTGCACCGTACGCGTTTCATACTAATCTAGTTTAAAATCAAGTTAATCTTTATAAAAAAAAAGGTAAAAATTGTTTAGACTAATTCATTCAGACATGTTTGCAATATTGGGGGTCCTCCAGCTCCGCCCTACCATCAGAATTTTCTTTAAAATTTGTTGCAGCACGGGGGCAATATAGGAGCTGAGGGTCGTCTCTCCCACAGCTTTGCAGGTCTCGAGGCGATCGCCATGAGCTGATTCAGACTCATTGACATTCCTAGTATTAGTCTGATTTAATTATTAGACTATAGCTTTAAGCAGAGAGTTTATAGAAGACGGTCAATGCTTTTGTGAGTGTGAGTTGAGCATAAATGGACAAATTAAGAAATCTTTGGTGATTAGGCTTAATGATACCATGAGAGGCCATTTGACGCATGGCACGTGTTAAGCAACGAAAGATTAGTAATGGATAATACACTTTCTAATTACCTAATGATAAGAACATTAATCAATTGGGAAATTGAGGAATCCTATGCAAAAGCTAAAAGCTAGATTTGAGTTTCCACTTCAAAATTGAGTTTTTGTTCATAAAGGAGTTTTGAATTTTTTTAAGCAAATTTTTGGTTAAAAAATTATCTAAAAAATGTGTACGGTTAAAAAGTGATTTGAAAAATGTTATGTTTACAAATTATTTATAAACAAGTTTACCAAACATACTATAACACTTTATATGCATTAGCACTCACTCAATTATTTGTTTTAGTAAGAGTCCGTAAGAAAATCAGTGTTAACTTGTTTGAATAGACTAATCATGACATGCAACAAAGTGGCGAATGCAGACAATTTGTAATAATGAGACACAAAGATGGACATGTGTTTTTCATGACAGTCCTTGCCCTCGAATTTTTTTAGGAAGAGACTGAAAAATGAAGAAACGCTTGAAATTTTATTACATGCAATTGTTCTCTACATTTAAAATATTTATCTATAACTGAAACAAACAAATAAACAAATGTAAACAAATATTCAACTAATACCAATTCATAAATCATACTGCAATGCAAATAAATAAACAAATGTAAACAAATATTCAACTTGTTGGGATTTTTTGGTCCCAAACAAACCCCGGGAGCGATGATGAAACATCGGGTCAGTTTTTTGCTTCGTAGGCCTTCGGCCCATGATCGAGGTATTTTATGTCCCAATTAAACCACAATATCCGTAACCCAAGAGTGAACAGGTTAGAAACTTTACCACCCTATCTTGATGTGTTAATTGGGTCATTGGCCCTGTTGCTCGATAGGTGGATCCGATTGGCGGCCCGGGTTTTAATTAGGCTCCCGACCCATTCCCTAATTAAAACCTAAACCTAAATCTACCTATCCTATATATCTACTCCCTCACTCTCATAACTCACGACACACTCAAAAGGACCTCTCTCTCGCTCTCTCTTCGTGACCGCGGCAGTGTTTGGTTTTCTCTCTTCTCTGTGAACTTTGGTAAACCCGCGACCCTGATCCTTCGTTGGCCTCCGATTTTGCTGCCTCCTTCGTGGTGGGCTGTCTCCTCCGCCTCCTGTCTTCGTGCTCGGCGCTTGTCTTCATCGGACCTTGGTGCGTTCGGTTATAGGCCTCTGTTTGGTACGGTTTCTTGGTGAAAACTCGTGGGTTGTGGGTTGCCTCGGAGTGTGATCTTCCTGTTTCGTGTGGTGTTGCCGATTGTGATTATTGGGGCAATTTCTGAGCCCTCGGTTCTAGTCACACGATCGTGACGTTATCAAGACCTTAGGGAGTTTTTTCTCTTATTCTTGATTAGTGTTAAATCTTATCTTTTTCAATTACTTGTCACTTATTGAGAATAACTTGTTACTTTGTGATTGTGCAAGGGAAATTCTCCAACAAACTGGTATCAGAGCCGTGTCTGACTGATCGGTTGATTCGTGACATTCGTTGAAATTTGATAATTTCTTTATTTATTCAACCTCTGTTCACTATTACATCGCTGAAATTATTTTGTGTCATTGAAATTTTCATTTACTTAGTGTTATCTGAAAATTCTTGACTAATTATTTTTCTGGTGTTTCTGTTGTGCAATCACTGTGTAGGTCATTATTGCTTAGTGCTGAGTTTGCCTACATCGAGGGATAGCTGATTGCAAACTTCGCCAAAAATAAATAAATAATTTTCGCATCACTCCTTATTACGGACACAGAGAAGTCCGCTCTGGTAAATTGGCTGATCACCTTTTTAAAATTTCTGTAATAGCAGGTCATCGTGTGGGGTGACCATTAGGCTTGCGGTTGCCTTTGCTAGTTATAGGATTTAATTGTTATTACCTGTGATTTGGGATATTGGTGATTTCATACCTGTGTTTTCATACTTGTTCTTGATACATCTTGGTGATTGTGTATCACGTGTTGCTCTTGATATTAGAATTGTTTCCCTTGACCTTACCAATGTCGAAGATTCTCTTGACCTGAGACCTTTCAGTCTTACGAAATCCAGAGAGTTTAGAACGGCGTATATATTGCGGCCTTTTAGGTTTCTGTGTGAAATTCTCTTTGAGCTGCATATTATTCCATTGTGGTGTGTTGCTTGTTTTCTTGAAATATGTCTGCACATCATTTTGACTTGAGTGTCTTTAATGGAAAGGGTGATTTTTCTATTTGACAACAGAAAATGAAAGGTATTTTAGTTCAGCAAAAAGTTTCTAAAGCTATTGATAATTCTTTTCCTGGTACTGTGACTGAAGAACAGAAAAAGGAATTTGATGAACTTGCTTATACTTCTATTATCTTGCACTTATCTGATAGTGTTTTACGAAAAGTTGGTAAACACGATACTACTGAAGCTCTTTGGAAAAAGTTACAAGAACTTTACTTAACACAATCCACCCCGAACAAACTTTTTCTTCTTGAAAGTTTTTTCAGTTTCAAAATCGATCCTTCAAATGAATTAGATGACAATCTTGATATTTTCAATAAACTTGTTCAAGATATCACAAATTGTGGTGATAAAGTGCCTGAAGAATACAAGGCCATAATTTTATTGAATGCCATTCCTGACATATATAAGGATGTTAAGAATGCTATCAAGTATGGGAGGGAGACCCTTACCCCGGAGGTAGTCATTGATTCACTTAAGAGTAAGGATAGGGAGATTAGAGCTGAGAAAGGTGGGAGAAAGCAAGGGGAGGTCCACTTTATGAGAGGTAGGACTCAAACAAAGGGTGGTGGAAATAGTAGGAGCGGACAAAGTAGTGGCAGCAAGAAAAAGGGTAGAAGTAGATCCAAATCACGAGGGAAAGCTGCAGGTAGAAAATGCTATGGTTGTGGTCAGTTAGGACACTTTATTAGTGATTGTTATAAGGAGAAAAATAAAATAAAAGGGAGTGAACAAGGGGAGGCGAATATTGTGGCACCAAAACATAATGAACCTGGTGAGGTTTACGTCCTCTTAGATCACAAGCCTAGTGAAATTAACTTGTCTATGAACTCCCATACTGATGAATGGATTCTTGACTCTGGTGCATCATTTCATGTCACTTCTCATAAGCATTGGTTTGATCATTTGCATGAGTCTGATCATGGTCATGTTGTTGCATGGGGTGGAGTCGCATATAACATTACAGGTGTTGGTGATGTTATTGTCAAATTTGAAAATGGTTTTGTGCATACATTGAAGAATGTTAGGTACATTCCACATATGGGTAGAAATTTGATATCGGTAGGAGAGTTAGAAAATGCAGGTTTCACTGGGAGGCTTGGTGACGGGATGATTAAAATGTTTAAAGGTGCACTTAGGGCCTTTAAGGCCATTAAGAAAAATGGCATTTACACAACTCATGCTGAAGTAGTAAGTGGTGAAAACCATACTATTGCATCCATTGACACCGATCACACACAAAAATGGCACAATAGACTTGCACATGTGAGTGTTAAAGGTCTAAAATTTTTGAATGATAAGGGTGTGTTTGGGAAGGATAAGGTGTCTGACATGCCATTTTGTGATCATTGTGTGCTTGGGAAACATCACAGGATGTCTTTTGCATCCAGCACACACCGGACAACTAGAATGCTTGAATACATTCATTCTGACTTATGGGGCCCTGGGAGTAATCCCACTTTTGGTGGTAACAAATATTTCCTGTCCATTATTGATGATTTCTCCAGACGTGTGTGGATTTATTTGTTGAAAGATAAATCTGAAACTTTTGAAAAGTTTAAAACTTGGAAATTACAGGTGGAGAATCAGACAGGTAGAAATATAAAATATTTGAGAACTGATAATGGTCTTGAATTCTGCAATTCTGATTTTGACAATATGTGTAAAGATAATGGTATTACTAGACATAGAACTGTGCCTTACACTCTCCATCAAAATGGGGTTGCTGAAAGGATGAATCGTACATTACTTGATAAGGTTAGATGTATGATGTTAAGCTCTGGTGTGCCTAAATCTTTTTGGGGTGAAGCTGTTATGACTGCATGCTATCTGATTAATATGACTCCTTCCGCTGCCTTGAATGGTGATACACCGTATGAAAAATGGTATGGTAAATGTGCTGATTATTCTATGCTTAGAACTTTTGGTTGTACTGCGTTTTCTCATCAAAGTGAGGGAAAGTTAGAACCTAGAGCTAGAAAGTGTGTTTTTCTAGGATATCCCGAAGGTGTTAAAGGGTATAGGTTGTGGGACAGAAGTCAAAAGGGCGTGAGAATAATCATCAGCAGAGATGTCACTTTTAATGAGTCTGAGATGCCTTGTCTAGGAAACGAAGAACAGCTGGAGATAGGTGGAGATGAACCCTCACCTGAAGTGGAGAGTGTTAGATTCCCTATCCCCATTACCCCGAGTGAGGTGGAGATTAACCCCCAACAAGATCATGAGAATGTAGAATTTGAAGAAGATGACCCTACAGATCATCCAAAGAATGTCCGACTACGTCATTGCCTATGCTAGTTACCAAGACCTAGATGATAAAGAGCCCAATACTTACGAGGAGGCTATGAGAAGTGAAAATAGGAAATTTTGGGTTAGTGCCATGAAAGATGAGATGGAATCGCTCCATAAGAATCAAACTTGGGTTTTAGTGGATAGACCAAGAGATAAATCAATTGTGGGCTGCAAATGGGTCTACAAGGTGAAGGAGGGTACCACTGAGAATGAGCCTGTGAGATATAAGGCTAGGCTAGTTGCCAAGGGGTACACACAAAAGGAAGGGGTAGACTATAATGAGATTTTCTCGCCCGTTGTTAAGTATACCACCATTAGAGTCATGCTTGCTTTTGTTGCGTATTATGACTGGGAACTTGAACAACTTGATGTAAAAACTGCTTTTTTACATGGAGATCTTGAAGAGAAAATTTTTATGTTTCAACCCAAAGGTTTTGAAGATAAAGAAAAACCTGATCATGTGTGTTTTCTTAAAAAATCATTATATGGTTTAAAACAATCACCTAGACAGTGGTACAAGAAATTTGATTCTTATGTGCTTTCTATTGACTTCAAGAGGAGTGAGTTTGATCATTGTCTATACTATATGCATCACAGCACTGATGAGTGTGTGTATTTGTTACTTTATGTGGATGACATGTTATTAATTGGTTCTAACATGACTTTAGTAGACAAGATTAAAATTGAGTTAAACAAGGAATTTGATATGAAGGACCTAGGCCATGCTAAACGTATTTTGGGTATGGAAATTGAAAGAAATAGGTCTAATTCTTGTTTATTCTTGCATCAAACTCCCTATGTGCAAAAGGTGTTAAAGAAGTTTGGTATGATAAATTGTAAACCTGCTTCTGTACCTCTTGGAAATCATTTTGTTTTAACAAAAGATCAATCACCTGCGAATGAGGAAGAAATAGATTATATGAGTAATATACCCTATTCTAATGTGATTGGTTCTGTGATGTATCTGATGGTTTGTACTCGGCCAGATTTGGCCTTTGCTGTTAGTACTTTGAGCAGGTACATGTCTAATCCTGGCCCCACTCATTGGGAAGCCTTGAAGTGGCTACTCAGGTATCTTAGTGACACTTATAATGTGGGTTTAATCTATAAGTGCAAATCTAATAATGTGAAATTGAAGAGTTTTACCGATGCTGATTATGGTGGAGATAGAGATAATAGGAAATCTACTTCCTCTTATGTGTTTACTTTGTGTGACTCATGTGTTAGTTGGAAGTCTCAGCTCCAACATATTGTTGCTCTCTCTACTACTGAGTCTGAATATATTGCTGTTACCGAAACCTTTAAAAAAGCTTTGTGGTTTAAAGGATTACTTAAGGAACTAGAAGCCTTAAATGAAAGTGTAACAGTATATTCTGATAGTCAATCAGCTATTCATTTATGTAAGAATCCTGTTTTTCATGAACGTACTAAACACATTGATGTTAGATTACACTTTATTAGGAATATTGTTTCTCAAGATGAAATTAAACTTGAGAAAGTGCATACAGATTATAACCCTGCAGACATGGGCACAAAGGTGCTCACTTTGGTAAAATTTAGAAGTTGTCTATTGCTTCTAAATATCGGTACAGGTATGAAAAGGTCCGATTAGTTTAGGACTTTAATCTTGCAACTACTAAACATGTGTTGTTTTGTTTTTTGCAGGTTTGTTCGGTACCAAGGTGGAGGTTTGTTGGGATTTTTTGGTCCCAAACAAACCCCGGGGGCGATGATGAAACATCGGGTCGGTTTTTTGCTTCGTAGGCCTTCGGCCCATGATCAAGGTATTTTATGCCCCAATTAAACCACAATATCCGTAACCCAAGAGTGAACAGGTTAGAAACTTTACCACCCTATCTTGAGGTGTTAATTGGGTCATTGGCCCTGTTGCTCGATAGGTGGATCCGATTGGCGGCCCGAGTTTTAATTAGGCTCCCGACCCATTCCCTAATTAAAACCTAAACCTAAATCTACCTATCCTATATATCTACTCCCTCACTCTCATAACTCACGACACACTCAAAAGGACCTCTCTCTCGCTCTCTCTTCGTGACCGCGGCAGTGTTTGGTTTTCTCTCTTCTCTGTGAACTTTGGTAAACCCGCGACCCTGATCCTTCGTTGGCCTCCGATTTTGCTGCCTCCTTCGTGGTGGGCTGTCTCCTCCGCCTCCTGTCTTCGTGCGCGGCGCTTGTCTTCATCGCACCTTGGTGCGTTCGGTTATAGGCCTCTGTTTGGTACGGTTTCTTGGTGAAAACTTGTGGGTTGTGGGTTGCCTCGGAGTGTGATCTTCCTGTTTCGTGTGGTGTTGCCTATTGTGGTTATTGGGGCAATTTCTGAGCCCTCGGTTCTAGTCACACGATCGTGACGTTATCAAGACCTTAGGGAGTTTTTTCTCTTATTCTTGATTAGTGTTAAATCTTATCTTTTTCAATTACTTGTCACTTATTGAGAATAACTTGTTACTTTGTGATTGTGCAAGGGAAATTCTCCAACACAACTAATACCAGTTCATAAATCATACTGCAATGCAAATATACAAATTGAAAATTACAATGATAAACAAATACTCAAACAAACAATATACTGCCACTAATGCAATGAGTCAAGGGCGATCGATCTGATCAGAAAAGAGAAAGCAAAACAAGGCAAATTGTGAAGAGAGAAGCTACTCCAAAAATCTTCAAACGATCATTTAAAATAAAATGAAGCCCAAGTTTTTGGTATGGATTAAAATCAAATTCCTAATAGATTTTGATAAAAGTTAATGAAATGTGCGGTTGAAAAGTTGTGGATCACCTAAAATATGTTATTAAAATCAATTGTTGCTTTGACTTGAGATTAAAATCAAATTTTAATAAGAACAAAACAGAGACAAAATCTGATAATGTCACAAGTTTTATAAAAAATTGACTAGTTATTACCAAATTATTTTCCTGATCGCAAAGAATAAACAAAATTGGAGTCAATGGTTGTATCAATATTTAAAATTCAATTGATCCATGCTAACAAAACAAAATAAATAAATAAATTCCATAGATTCAAATGGTTATTTCCCACTGAAAATTCTAGGTTAACTACCCATGTTCATTAATTACTACAACATATGCCAATGCAATTCTTCTTTCTTCCATGGAAAGATCCAAGTGGTTCTTTGAAAGAACATTATTTAATTTTAACGAAGACATAGATTTAAAGTTAATTGGTAAATTAATTAATTTAATTAACCAGACATAGTAACTTTTTTAATTATTGTGCACGCTAACGTACCAAATTATTTAAATATATATAAGAAAATATGTAAGAGTTGGAGACTTGTTAGAACTTGTTTTTCTTTTCACGTTCTTCATGTATTATCCATTCAATTAATTACCTGCAACTTGATGTGATCCAACAACCAAATGAAAAATTATATTATCTTTAATAAGAATGTAAAACTAATTGAGAAAATAATATCGTTAATTCTCAAAATTTTCGAGCACTCGGATTTACTAATCAATTCTCTTGATGTTCATGTTTTTCACCTTGAATTTTAACTCATTAAATCAATCAAACTATGTTTAAAGCATGTACCCAGCGACTACTTGTCAAATATAATTTTCAAAGTTGACGAAATAAATTTTATTTATGCTTAATCCGAGTAAATATTGGATTTCGAGGGTCTTTCTATATGTTTTTAGAGGTGTAAAGATGGACGGTTCGATCAAACGCGTGAAAATCGGACCAGATCGATCCGGGACTACCAACCGACCCATGACCTAAGCGGACGGTTCATGAATCAAGAAAATGTGAAATGTGGATTTTGTGGGTCACTCTTTCACGGGCCACGGTTAACCCACCGACCCGTGAAATAATAATAAAAATATATATAAAAAAAAAAATCATTTTTATTAAACTATTATTTGGTTCTTTTTAAAACTTTCTTTTTTTTCCTACAATATTCAATCTTAATCATCCATTAAAATTCAAACTCACAATATCTATCTTTTCAACCAAATTTCAATCATCCATTCTATTAAAAATTACGATTCATTTCAAAAGAAATTATTTTTAAACAATATCAAACACAAACTAAATGTGGTAACAATGAAAATCTCTCTTATTCTACAAACTCTAGTATAATTTCTAAATGTAATTTTTTTCTCTAATAGCTAAGAAATGTAATATTCTTTTATTGTATTAATTAGAAATGCATTTAGTTATTATTTGTTTATATTGTATTTAACTTTGCAAAGTTAGAAGTAATTTATGTAACATAAGCTATACATTTAAATTCTATGTAAACATTTCTTTGTATAAACATGAATATATCGTTTTGTTCATTTTGTATTTAACAATTTAACAAAAAATAATTTTATTGTAAATATGAAAAATTCTATATTTCTATTGATATGGGCTAAAGCGGAATGAATCGTGACCTGCAACTTGCATGGGCTTGACCCGTATAAGATAGTGAGCGACCCTGAGTTGTAATTCTAAATTTTTGGGCTAACTCAACCTGATCATAAACTTGCATCGGGCGGACCTTTTTTTTACACGGGTCATTATCGGGCTCATATATTGGTGGCCCGACTATGTCCGAACCACTCAGATTGCCACATCTATACATTTTCAATTTTTCCCCCTTTTTTCAAAGAAGGGTCTTGTACCTCATGTAACAACATTGATTAGTGAAATGCCATATCTATGATTCAAAACATTGAGTAGAAAATTATGTATTTTGTTGTAGTGTTAAGATTTGAGGTTCCTTTTAAAATGTTAACATTGTTAAGATAAGTAGTTCAAATCCTTATAAATTGATCTATATTTTCATCCTTATTTGATATGAGATTTTTATCCCTTAACATGCTCTCGCAAGATGATAGCTCGTTTAGAGCAGATCAATCTTGAAATTCGAGTGCCCACTTTTTAAAGTTTTAATCGGATCGAATTGTTTGTTCGAACTTGATGAGCTCTGATATCATGTTAAGACTTATGTAATGTTTGATTGAAATTCCAATTCTATGAAAAATGCATTTTCCACCAAATTTTGTCATATTCCAATCAAACGCACACACATTTCAATTCCATGAAATTTGAAATCCACCCACTCACAAATTCCACCTATTTGCTTGAATTTCATGAAATTGGATTCTTTGGAAGGTATGGGAATTCGAATTTCACGGAATTTGAATTCCACCTAATTTTTCACCTTACCATCAAACACTACTTTAGAGTTTCATTTTAAAAGATCAATCTTATTTAGAGGAGTTACCAAAACTCTTATAAATTTATCAATATTTTCATCTTTATGTGACGTGAGATTCTTTTCTAACATGTAGGATGTAGGATATGTCACATTCTTGGACACATTACATTAAAAAATAAATACATATATATTGTGTATGTATAACTGCTACTCTCACTAAATGTAAATGGTCAGGATACCTGCATAAGAAGCATCCATATGGTCCACTTGCTTTCTTTACAAAACACACCCACACCCACACCCACACCCACACCCACACCCATGTATGTGTATTTATTTAGGAAGAAAAAATCATGGGCCATGTGGTTGCATTTTTGTATACATTATGTTTTCGAGGTAAAATTTATGGTTGAAAAGTGATTTTAGAACTTTGACCATATTGATCTAACCCTAATGAATGTCATTTTTGTTCTGCAGATAACATATCGAGTAAAAATGATAGTTTTCGTCATCTATATGACGTCATGAGTGTGTACGTCGACTATTAGTTGATATTAGAATTACATAATTGATTTGACTCCCGGAATGAGGAAATCGCCATGTAGTCCTAAGACAATCAAGGTTAGACTATCTTTGTTTGGTAATACTGTTTAATTTATAAACTAGTTTATTTATGATTTTTAGATAAAAAAACGTGGTTGAATATTGGAGAGAGGAAATATATGTAGTTAAAAAATATTTTGAGAAATTATGTAATTTATGAGCTGGTTTATTAACCAGTTTATTTTAGTTATCAAACGGAAGCTAAATTAACTTTTTTAAAAAGGTTGAATGCCAACTTTAGGCATCATTGTCCTGAGAATTTGTGAATGACTTAAATCGTGATTATATCCCAAATTGGCCAGAGTCTGGATACTACCCATGGAAATTTAAACACGCGACTTCTGCATTGACAACGTTCGTAAATTCTCAATCTTTGTCAGTTGGGATGTGTCTTGAACCTTAAGTTGCCTCTTTTTTATTAGGAGGGTGAAAGGGGAAATTAATAAATAGATTTAACTCTTTTATCACATGCTAATGTGTGTGGTTGAAGCCATGGCCAATGGCCCTATACCATGTGCAAGGGAAGGGGGAACACAGTGTGGTGGCAATCTGTTAAAAAAAATAAAAATAAAAATAAAAATAAAATAAAATAAAATAAAAAATAAAATAAATAAAATAAAAGCACCATCAGAATAGCACGTTTGTGGGGGGTTACCTGACCCTCCAAGGAATTTACTTCGGTCAGCAATTTATTTGAGTCGAGTCCACTCTTGGTGGGGTAACCCTAAATTTGTTTAAGCAATTCATTCCATCTAGATCATAACATGACCTCTACTTCTATTCTATTATTTTCTTGTTTTGTCTAATCTTGCCTTGTCTTATAATTTTTTTTTTATCTTAGATCGATTTTCTCGAAATGTCTATTAGCACTTCTAAAAACTATATCCAAACATGATAAAACACACACACACACACACACACACACACACACACATTTTTAATTCAAAAGCATATTTTAATTTTTATAAAACCTTATCAAACAGATCCTAAATATGCTACCAATGTGTTTTTATCCTTTAGGTTTTTCTTTTTCCCCTGAATTTTTGTGAAATTAAAATAAAATTATCTTTGTTTATGAACAATTTTCTAAATAAATAATGTAATTAAATTATATATTATTGACTTGAATAATAAATACATAAATTTCTTTCAGGACATTTTAACCTAGAGTCCTAGACTTGGAAGTCTTTGAATGGTCAAATTAACTTTAAATAACAGTAAAAGTCTATGTAAATACACTTAATTGAGTTAGCGACAATTATATTGAGTTAAGAAAAATAAAAATAAAAATATATTAATTGACTGCATCTACAACTTGATGAAAATGTAAAGAACGTAAAAACAGTCTGCATTTTTAGGTAAAAAAACTACGCCCTTGTTCTCTTTACTGTTTTGAGGTCGTTTTCTGTTTTTATTTTCGAAAACGCTAAAAACGCGTTCTCTTTACCATTTTCAAAAACACATTTTGAAAAATAAAAAAAAAATTTGTACACAAAACGCAAAACGCCCAAAATCTCATTTTGGGCGTTTTGTGTGTATTTCGACAAAAAATGTCCAAAACGCGTTTTGGGATTTTTTTTTAAAGAATTATCTTAACTTAGAACTAAACTTAATATAAAGTTTTTATTTTTTTATTAATTTTTTTAGAATTATCCTAACTTGAAACTAAGCCTAAATAATAATAATAATAATAATTATTATTATTATTTTTTTTTTGAGAATTATCCTAATTTGGAATTAAGTTTAAATAAAATTTTATTGAATTCAATATCAACATTACAAAAAAAAATTAAGTGAGAATTCTTGTTATTATATTTCAAAAAATGCACTGATAAATGGACTTTAGTGGTTTTGAAAGAACTTGCATTTTCTGAATTTTAATAGAAGTAGAGCTTTTTCAAATCCCGAACCTGACCAAGCTGTATTAATATAGACTCTTAATACTCACATTAGTGTGTTGCATGTAACCATGTTTTCAGTGTATTGTGAAAGGAAATTTGAGTTTGAATTAGTAGTATTCTGCAAGCAAATTAATTAAAAATAGTTTAAGTAGTATTCTGCAAAATTTCAAACAGAACGTGTTTTCCAGCTTTTCATTTTCAAAAACAGTTTTCAGAAATGACAAACCAAACGCGTTTTCAGCAAATTTAAAAACAAAAATGAAAATAAGAAATACAAAATATTTTCGAAAATGAAAATACAAAATAAAATACAAACAGAATGCCACCTACGTAATTATAAAAACATACATCCGTCCAGTAAAATTCATTCGCCAAGATCATCGTACAAGATTTAAAATAATAAATATTGGACATATCCCATTTGCGTAATTATATTTGCACTACGATTTCTTATAACTACACCATATTTGAATTGCATTATTAGTTCCCAATCTTTACAGATTATTACATTTATGTTCTTTACTTTTTTCATCAAGTTCTTATCATTAAATTTTCAACAATTATCAAATTTTGTCCTTCGTGATGGTTTTCGTCCAATTTTTTTTTATTATCGTGCTTTAAAATAATGAACATGTATTCAATTAAACTTTCTATTTTTTTACTTATTAATTATACAAGCGATAAATAAAATTTTTAATCTCTTTTAATAAATTTTTTCATAGAAATCGATAGAAGAGATGAGATATATTAATTAATGAAAGAATTAAAATAAGAATACAATGAAAAAAAGTTAGAGGACATAATTATAATATTGATTAAAGGTTATGAACATTTCTTTCAATTAAAATGTGATGGACATGTAACCATTCCATTTTGAATATTGCAACAAGGCCATTATCGTTAGCATACAAAATTTTCATGATGAACTATAACATGTATGAAACACAATAATTATAATTAATTTTAGAAAATAATTTTGTCAAAATTTAGCAAATTTTGATATTTATATCCGTTTGGTAAAATAAATAAATTGATTTATAATTCTGTTTATAAACTACTTAATTTATCAAATCACTTTTTAATTATATGAATCTTTTTTCCATTTTTTAACCACATATTTTAACTTAAAAATATAAATAAATTAATTTACAAATAGCTACGTACATAAGATAGCGACCAACGAATACGTGCATCTATTGAAAGGTAAAAAGAAAGTAGAAACAGTACTACTACCCAAGACAACTGGTGAGAGTTGTAAATGTCCTCACCTAAAACAAAAGACCATTTCAAAAAAAAAAAAAAAAAAAAAAAGACAGAAATAGTCAATTTACCAAAATACCCATCTCAGCTGCCTCCAAGCATCACCGCTTCACGGTGGGGCCCGCCACCTCAAAAACCTGTTTTCCTTGTTCATTACGCGTTGAATTTTCCTCTTTTTGATTTCTATAAGGAATAATACGTACATATATTATACATTTGTTTTTTTGTTCTTGTGGATCCCCTCTTCATTACCGTGGCAAGTGATTCGTTGATCCACACCCCTCAGCACAGATTAGAGAGAAATAATTGATAGAGAGAGACCCTTTACCATAAACCGGGGTTTCTCTCTGGAAAAAGAATCAGAAAAACCACACACCACTCTCTCTTTATAATTACCCACATTTTTCTTTTCTTTATTAGACACTTCTTTGTAATATAATAATATTATTTTATAGGTCTGTTAATGTATCAATTTCAGTGATTGTTTAATGTGAAGGGGTATTTTGTTTAAGAAGACAAAGAAACCGAAAGGGCTGTTCATTTTCTTCTCTCTTTGACGTGTGCAAATGGGCCTTGAGTCATTTGTATTTTTGCTCTCTTCTTCTTGATTGTGAAGGTGCTGCAATTTTGTGTGAGTGAGTGAAAAGGAGAGAACTTCAAAGTTTTTTTGGAAGATGGACACTAATGGGAGGCTTGTGGCTGGTTCACACAACAGGAATGAGTTTGTACTCATCAATGCTGATGAGATTGGAAGAGTAAGGGCCGTCAAGAGTCATTAATTTTTACCCTTTTGCATTTTCAGCTCTTGAATTGGTTGAAAGCTCCATCTTGAGTTTCTTGACTAGATGCCATGTCTGTCTCTTATTCCAGTAAATTGTATAGTGTTTTGGCTTTATTCCCAGCCTCGAAACACAGATTTGCCCCAAAAATTTGATCTTTTTATCTTAAAAGTTGACCTGAAATTCTAGATTTTAGTAAATGGATCTGTGAATTAGTTTTTCTTGTTCTATTTTACTTTTTTCTCCAGGCTAATTTTTGTAAATCTGTGAGTGCTAATGCATTTTTACAAAAGATTTTGTTGTGCCACTTGTTAGGATGTTAAAATTTCTTGATCTGATGGCAGGTGACTTCCGTGAAAGAGTTGAGTGGGCAGATTTGTCAGATTTGTGGTGATGAGATTGAAATTACTGGGGATGGAGAGCCTTTTATTGCCTGCAATGAATGTGCCTTCCCTGTTTGCAGACCATGCTATGAGTATGAAAGAAGAGAGGGTAATCAAGCTTGTCCTCAGTGCAAAACCAGATTCAAGCGCATTAAAGGTAATTCGTTGATGCTTCTTCTGACTTAACTCACTCTTCAATGACTTCTGCTTTTGGTAATAGTAAGTATAACTAAGAAACTTTATTTTCTTTTTCAGGGAGTCCTAGAGTCGATGGAGATGAAGACGAGGATGAATTTGATGATTTGGAGAATGAATTTGATTACAACGGCAACGAGAGAAATCCTCATCAGATTGCTGATGCAGCATTCCCGTCTCGTCATAATATTGGTCGAAGTGCTTCTGGAATTACAACACCATCCGAGTTGGATTCAGCAGCCATTGGCTCTGAAATCCCTCTTCTTACTTATGGTCAAGAGGTAGATTGAGGATTAACCTTTTTTTTTTTTTTTTTATAAATTTAATCTTGTTTTGAATGCTTTATTGTTAATCTACGAGTTGAATGAATGACCGTTGGTGATCTTTACATTTTGATGAAGGATGATACGATCTCAGCCGACAAGCATGCTCTCATTATTCCTCCATTTATGGGTCGGGGAAAGCGGATCCATCCTATGCCATTTTCGGATTCCTCCATGACTGGTAAGCTCATCAAGATTTACTAGTGCTGTTTCTTAATTATAATTCGGCGGGATTGGATAGAAAGTTAATGCGACTGTTGATACGGCAGTTCCACCCCGTCCGATGGATCCTAAGAAAGATTTAGCTGTGTATGGGTACGGTACCATTGCCTGGAAGGAAAGAATGGAGGAATGGAAGAAAAAGCAGAATGATAAACTTCAAGTGGTGAAGCATCAAGGAGATAAAGGTGGAGATGAGATGGACGATCCTGATTTACCCAAGTAGGTCCACCTGTTTTATTTCTTTGATTATGCATTATATTAGTGTCGGTGATCTCACTTTTAGACTTTTAAGTGTCGTTATTTTTCTTATGTTCTGTGTTCACTGGTTTATGGTAAAAAAAACACTCCAATTATTTACGGGAAATCACTTCAATTATTTGATAGCTACCGGAAATGCCGTTGGAAGTTGGGAATATGCATTTTTGTTATTCGTCTAATCATCTGCTTTGCAGTCTAAACATGTTGTAAACTGTGTGATTCTCTTGGAAAACATGGCTTGCGAAATTTCGTAGTTGGAAGCCCATTTTTATAAAACCTTTTCTAGATTGTCACAAGCGGAGTTCATTATGAAACCAGGAGAAAGAGGGGAGTGAGGGATCCTGTGAGATGTAGTAATATATACACGGGCTCCAAATGATTTGTTAGTTGCATCATGCACAATTTCATATTTTGTCGAAAACCTTACTCTATATCATGTTTTAAATCAAAACTTTGAATGTTGAAGCTGACTATAATCCTAGGTATAGAAACTTTGCTTAAAAGGATTGAATTATTCTGGCATTTAGTTTTGGGAAAAATGAAGATTACTTGTTCTTTAGCTTCTGTAACTGTCTTGTAAATTTTGACTGACCCATTTCTATCCTTACAGGATGGACGAAGGCAGACAACCACTTTCAAGAAAATTACCAATTTCTTCGAGCAGGATAAACCCCTACCGAATGATCATTCTGCTTCGAATGGTAATTCTAGGGTTATTCTTTCACTACAGAATTCGTCACCCTGTGAACGATGCATATGGCTTATGGCTCACATCAATTATATGTGAGATATGGTTCGCTGTTTCGTGGATATTTGATCAGTTTCCCAAGTGGTTCCCCATTGAACGAGAAACTTATTTAGATAGACTCTCGCTGAGGTATTAGCTCCCCTCCTCCCCTGGTACCTCTATATTCTTCTACCTCCAGCCTTCTCATAATCTGTTTCTAAGCTTGTTCCCATTGAACTTTATACCAGGTATGAGAAAGAAGGGAAACCATCTGAACTAGCTCCTGTAGACATATTTGTGAGTACTGTGGATCCAATGAAAGAACCTCCACTTATTACTGCAAACACAGTTCTCTCCATCCTTGCTGTGGATTATCCAGTGGACAAAGTTGCCTGCTATGTTTCAGATGATGGTGCTGCCATGCTCACTTTTGAAGCCCTTTCAGAGACATCTGAATTTGCCCGGAAATGGGTCCCATTCTGCAAGAAATTTAACATTGAGCCTCGGGCACCTGAATGGTACTTTGCTCAGAAGGTTGACTATTTGAGAGATAAGGTGGAACCCACATTTGTGCGGGAACGTCGTGCAATAAAGGTGTGATACTTTTCCCTTTGATCTATTTGAGAACTTAGCATTTTTCGTTTTTGTATTAGTTCTTCAGATTTGCAAGATTTATTAAACTGAGTTGTTTGAAGAAATTAAAAAGTTGATTCATGAAATCATCCTTGGATTTCATTTGCAAATTCTTCTTTAGTTCTGTCAATATAGCCTCATTTATTTCTAGTCACTCATGGCATGTTTGGTATGCAAGATTGGGTAGTATTTTATTAAAGAAGAAATAAAAGAAGCTAAATTCCTATTTATTATACTGTATGGTCTTCCGTGTACCACACATGCGATAAAAGTATCGACAGAAACGATGTGTCATCCTTTTGAGTAACCTCAATTTAGGGATTTTACTATGACTAATGAAAATTTCTTTCTACAACTGGCTTCACGCAGAGAGAATACGAAGAGTTTAAAATTCGAATAAATGGTTTGGTTGCCATGGCACAAAAGGTTCCCGAGGAGGGTTGGACCATGCAGGATGGAACTCCATGGCCAGGAAACAATGTCAGGGATCATCCTGGGATGATTCAGGTACGGTTAGCGTTTCCATTAAAGACATCCACTCATTGTCATACTGGTGGTGCTGCCTGGTCATCAAAATGCCAAATGTTTTAGTGTTCATTTACTTTTTCCCTACAGGTGTTCCTTGGTCATAATGGTGTTCATGATATCGAAGGGAATGAGTTGCCTAGCCTTATTTATGTTTCTCGTGAGAAGAGGCCAGGATTTGAGCACCACAAAAAGGCTGGTGCCATGAATGCTTTGGTAACTGTCAATCTCTTCCTTCTGTAAATATATTTTTTGCTTTTTCATTCTATGATTTAGCCTCCTTTTGTAAACTGTTTATAAACAAATTTATAAACAATACATTTCTCCAAACCATTTTTCAACCACACATTTCCCCAAACCACTTTTAAACAACATATTTACCTCGAAAACATCACATTCTTTGTTTATAAACAAGTCTTTTACCAAACAGAGGCTAAATAATGTTTTGAGCTTGTCTAGTCGATACTTTTTTTAACTTGATAACTGTATATGCAGGTGCGTGTGTCAGCTGTCATCTCAAATGCTCCTTACATGCTTAATGTTGATTGTGATCACTACATAAATAACTGTAAGGCTCTAAGGGAAGCTATGTGTTTCATGATGGACCCTCAAGCTGGAAAGAAAATATGCTATGTGCAATTTCCTCAAAGATTTGATGGAATTGATCGACATGATAGATATTCAAATAGAAATGTTGTATTTTTTGATGTACGTGAAGCCCTTTCCTTGCTTCTTCATATATTTAACAATTTTGAGTCTTTGATTTATATATAGCCTGTATATGCTTTTTATTTGTTAACTTATAATAGGCTAAATCTTAAAAACAGATAAATATGAAAGGTCTTGATGGTATTCAAGGCCCAATTTACGTTGGAACGGGATGTGTCTTCCGAAGGCAAGCACTTTATGGATATGATGCCCCTAAGAAGACGAAACCCCCAGGGAAAACATGCAATTGCTTGCCGAAATTGTCTTGCTGCTGCTCTCGATCAAGAAAAAAGAACAAGAAAAGCAAAACAAAGGATAAAAAGAAGACAACAAAGGCCAGGGAAACTTCCACCCAGATTCATGCTCTTGAAAATATTGAGGAAGGAATTGAAGGTAAGAAATTGACTCGAAATTGCATCAGCATTAAATTTTACGTCTATGGGTGTACTTTCATTGACGTGTAATTTTTCTATAATAGCAAATAAAGAATATCATCAATATGTGCCATCATGGCAGCCTCTATCTGCTTGAAATTAATTCAACCATCCTGATTCTGTCTTAGTGCATTTGTTACATAAATTTGCTCAGAAAATCTCAATGGAGAATTCTTTTATGAGAACTCTCTCTTTTTGAATAACGCAAGAGGTTAAATCTCAGTATATTTAATTGTATTCCTAATATTTATATGGCAAGTTGTTGCCGAAAAGGCTGCAGTCAGACTACTCGCTTCTTTAAGAACTTATCCTTCATGATTCTGCAACAGACATCATGAACATTATGTCTCATTTAATGAGATATCCTTTTGCAGGAATAGACAATGAGAAATCAGCCCTCATGCCCCAGATAAAATTTGAGAAAAAATTTGGACAATCACCAGTATTCATTGCTTCTACGCTGCTAGAAGAAGGCGGTGTTCCTCCAGGAGCCACATCTGCATCACTTTTGAAAGAAGCAATTCATGTAATTAGTTGTGGTTATGAAGATAAGACAGACTGGGGAAAAGAGGTACATTTTGACTGTATAAAGTTTTCTTCTCTTTTGGTTTTTGTTCAAATGTTCAAATTGTCATATCTGTGCATCAATTCTAACAATTCTACACAACAGGTTGGATGGATTTATGGATCTGTTACTGAAGATATCTTAACTGGGTTCAAGATGCACTGTCATGGCTGGCGATCAGTTTACTGCATGCCCAGAAGGCCTGCATTCAAGGGGTCGGCTCCCATTAATCTTTCAGATCGTTTGCACCAGGTTCTTCGTTGGGCCTTGGGATCAGTTGAGATTTTCTTGAGCAGACATTGTCCCATCTGGTATGGATATGGGTGTGGTCTCAAACCACTGGAGAGATTCTCATACATAAACTCCGTTGTCTATCCATTGACTTCTATTCCATTGATTGCTTATTGCACATTGCCAGCAGTTTGCCTCCTTACCGGGAAATTTATTGTCCCTGAGGTGAGCTCTTTGTATGCCATATAGGATTTTTTTTTTATAGCTTGCTCGGCATTTTTGCTGACGGTTTTCTTGTATTGTCTACAGATTAGTAACTATGCCAGCATAATATTCATGGGCCTCTTTATTTCAATTGCTGCAACTAGTATCCTCGAGATGCAATGGGGTGGTGTTGGCATCGATGATTGGTGGAGAAACGAACAATTCTGGGTGATTGGTGGTGTCTCCTCACACTTTTTTGCTCTATTGCAAGGCCTTCTCAAGGTTTTGGCTGGTGTGAACACGAACTTCACTGTTACCTCCAAAGGAGGGGACGATGGAGAGTTTTCCGATCTTTACCTCTTTAAGTGGACTTCATTGTTAATCCCCCCGTTGACATTGTTGATTATCAACATTATTGGGGTCATAGTCGGGGTTTCAGACGCCATAAGCAATGGCTACGAGTCATGGGGACCTCTATTTGGCAGGCTGTTTTTCGCCTTATGGGTCATTGTCCATTTATACCCCTTCCTCAAAGGGTTTATGGGGAAGCAGGACCGAGTACCCACCATCATTATAGTTTGGTCGATTCTTCTTGCTTCTATCTTCTCACTGTTATGGGTCCGAATAAACCCATTCCTGTCCAGGGATGGAATTGTATTAGAAGTATGTGGGCTGGATTGTGATTAGATACAGAAGATAGATTATGCGGTTTGGAGTTTTATATGAATCATAAGGTGGCATCCCCTGCAGCATTCTGATCATCGTCGTGAAGCATCATATAGTTAGAAGAGTGCGGCCTGCGGGGTTGGTATGTGTGTAGATAAAAAAAAAAAAAAAAAAAAAAACTGTGATCGAACACCGAAGTTTGTTCTGCAAAATTTTCATTTATTCTTTGGATAGTTTTTTTTCTTGTGTTCTGTAATCCCAAAAGAACATGAATTTAGCTTTTATCCTTTTTTCAGAATTTGTAAGTTACTTCTCAATAAGGGCTTTCATTCAGGAATGTCACTAAGTTTATATTTATAATTTGAAGAACTTTTCATTCAGTTTCTTGTCCTAAAAACTCAGATCTTGGTATTTTTGTATTCTTCTCATTATGGTGTGTAATATTGTTTAGATGTCTGGAATATGTACAAAAAGCAGTAAGACAGCTTTTAATGGATGTGAGCTCTTATTCTTGAGTGCCTGGTTTTTGTGTCTCAAGTCAAGAGGCCTGTGTTTGGTTCATGTTCTTAAACTGTTTATAATCATTTTAAGTAATTTTTTATTCAATTAATTTTTTTAATGGTTTTTTAAAAAAATGGTTACTAGGGTCTTCAATGACTAGTGCTAGGTGTCTTCTTCTCAAAACGTTTCTGTCATTCTTCTGGCAATGAATTTTGAAGGATCTCAGTCACATCATAAAATAAAATAATGAAAATGACTATAAACTCTTAAGTTTGTTTAAGAAGAGTATAATATAAATAATTTTTAATTCATAAATAAATCCTACTATCTAAAAAGAGGCAAGACCATAAATACTGTTCATAAGCCGCTTTATGTTTTTCAAGCCGTTTAACTCCAGCTATTTTTTCAGCCGCTATGATATTTTGTCAGCTTCCTTTTTTTATCAGCTTTGATATTTTGCCGATACACGTTCAATAAAAGAAGAATTTAGGGTTCCGTTCATTCGCTCGCTCTTTGCCTTCTCTCTGCCCTCTACGCGATTTCCCCCCCTTCTTCGAGGTTGTCATTCTCCGACAAACCTGCGTCGTCTACCGCTCCACCACCACCGTCAATCCTTCGAGCACCCTTCTCTCTGACATGCAATTTACGCAAGTTGAACCCCTACCGCTTCATTCACTTGCTCGCTCTTTGCCTTCTCTCTGCCCTCTACGCGATTTCCCCCCTTCTTCGAGGTTGTCATTCTCCGACAAACCTGCGTCGTCTACCGCTCCACCACCACCGTCAATCCTTCGAGCACCCTTCTCTCCGAAATCCAATTTACGCAAGCTGAACCCCTACCGCCCGCCACTTGTCCATGGATTCTAGCAAATATCTACCGATGGCGAAGACAAAGACAAGAGAACGACGACGTACGGAATGGAGGAGAAGGTTACTGTAAACATCGGTTCTTTTCTTTCTTTTAATTTTTGGTTGTTTAGTTCAACCATTTCATATTGTAATTGCTATTTTCCGCTAATGATTTGTTTGTCTTTCACATGGGCTTTTGAAGAATGATTGATGGCGACGACATAGTCGACAGAACGGCGACGAACGGCAGAAATGGAAGAGAAGTTTACAGTAAACGTCGGTTCTTTTTCTCTTTCAATTTTTGGTGGTTTTAGTTGAACGATTTCATACTGCAATTGCTATTTTACGGGATTTGTTGTTTATCCTATTATTATGTTAATGTTATGTTCGTTTTTCACATGGGCTTTTGAGGAGTTATTGATTGAAACATGGTTTTTTGTCGAAACCCTTTATTTTCATCTTCAATGTGTTCTTTTCTGCCCAAAGTTTTATAATTTTCCTCTGTTTTCACGTGAGTTTATGGTGTTGGAGAATGTTTAGCCGTGCTTAGATGCAGGGTATTCAGTGATTTCCGAAAGCATAGGCATGGCTAAACAAGTTTTATGTCAATGTTTAAAGATTTGCAGAGGGGTTATAAGAATCTCCATTTGGGTTGAGTCTTGGGACTTTGTTCTTACACATTCGTCTATGTTTTTTAAGGTTTATAGGAACACAGATTTGGTTTACAGAGGAGGCAGCATAGGGCATATGAGTTTAGTTTCACAAGTGGTTCATGATGGTAGTCGGTTGAGTGAATATCATTTTTCTTGTATTCTAATTCTAATCCTTGAGTTTTGGGGTCTACTTTTACTTTTTATGGTTAATTTATTTTATGCTCAATTGATGTGTTTTGACTATGGTTTGCAATCTTTATAATTCTTTAGTGTGCATTTTATGAAATGATTAGAGAAATAATGTACATGATTGGAACAAAGAGCACGATTTATTAATTTCTTTGTTTCTTTCAGTTGGAAAAAGCTTATGATAAGATCATCTTGTCACAATTAATGAAAAGGAAGACATTTGGTTTATTTCTACTTACCATAAATCCTAAATTAATAATATGATGTAAAAGTTTAATCATGTCATTTGCTAATTTCTGTACTTTATAGAATTGTTGTTGTTGTTTTTTTTTTTGTGAGCTATTATTAGTTTTAGTTGATTTATTTCATTTTCTTTCCCTTTCCCTACCGCAATTGGATTTATCGTGGGAAAACAACATAAAGTTTCAAATTTGAATTCAAGGTATTTTACATGATTCAACTAATGATACTATTCTTTTATTTACTTGATATCTCATAGTTAAGTTGGATCAACTTGTTTGTTTGTGAAATGAAGGGCGCCCAAATGTGCCAATAATTCTTTAATCTGGTCTTCATTTCCAACACCCCGAGACACCTGCTTGGATGTGCAAATTTGTCCATGAAGGAAAGCACATTTGACGGTGTTCATTTTTCTCTAACCATCTTTTCATTAATTGCTCCCTTGAAATGTGTACATTTGATTGGGACTGATCTTTTGTTTATTTTTTTTAAGGGAACGTCCAAGGTGGTTCTGTTTTAGAACATGGTAAGGGTAATCAAAATAACATAGTTTGTTCTTAGGCACTGATTGCAATTGATGTTAGTTCCATAATGAGGTATATTTTATAGATTTACTGCTTTAAGCTTCTCTTTTCATTGGTAAGTTTAGTTCATTTTCATAAGTTTCGTTAGATCGAAAAACCAGAGATATATATATATATATATTGTTAATCATTCTTTTGTGTTTTTATTTTTGGCACTTGCTGCTTGTGTTCACCAACATGATTAGAGTCGAAAGTAAGTCATCACTTTTTTAATTTTTTGCTTCGATTGCATGTATTTGCAGACATATGCCCAAGTATGTCCCTGTTTTAGCAGAAATTGGAGACAATCATGAAGAACAAGAAATTAGGTACCATATCCTTATTTGTATATCTAATTCAATTTTCATATCCACTCTGAAGTTTTTGATTGGTTACTGCATCTTACACTGATTTATTTGATGGGTAGCTATTGTCCAAACACGTTTTGCAGTGGAGATTTAGAATTTTAGTGTTTCGAATTTGGTATATGCTTTTTCCTATTTAAAAAATCCAGGTTTCACTTTGGGCTAAAATTTATATGTTGATATTTAAATAAATTCGTCCCACTAATCTCAAATCTTTGCTCTAATATTTCATTTGCCTCTCTTTTTTAGGAAATTAATTAAAATCTATCTCAACATTTTTTTGTGTGTTTAATTTTGGTTTCTTATATGGTTTTGGTTAAATTCCTCTTTGTGGCAACATGAACTATTAAAGAATAGCATACTAGAGAAAATTGTGGAAGCAAGAGATGAATATGAACTTTAATTTGGGCAGCAGATAGAGTCATTCATTGATAACTTGAGAACTAAACTGCATCTTCGTGAGGAAAAGACTCAAAGTGTTGGCTTCAATTGCTTATTTTTTTATGATTTATACACTTATGACATTTTTGGATGGATTATGCATACTAAAAATGCACTATATGAGTTATGGCTTATAATTGTATTTTGGTGTTGTATTATATTATTTCCCTCTTGCTTGATTGGCTTCTGTTTGCTTTCATAGTTAAAAGTCGTGGTGTGAACTTGCATGGGAAAAAAAAAATTCTTTTTAAATTTTGCTTAACAGGAAGAATTTGAATTTTTTGTATTGAGATTTATAAGATTGTAAAATGGGATGCGGTGCAACACTAGAATTTACTTGATTGACATGTTACTCAATTCTTGGGTTAAGTTTAATTTAAATGATGACATATTTTTAGTTTTACGTGTTAATGCTGCTTCTCCTTTTGCTAGCATTGTTAAATGCCTTATTTAATTGATCTTAGATGTTCTTACATCTATGTTGCATGTGTCATGCTGTAATGCTTTTTGGCATTTCTGTAGGATTTTTTTAACGATGAACTATATAGTGTTGAATATATTGACACAATCACTGAAGAAAAGCTTGAGGCTATTTTTGTCAATTCTTCTTCTACCACAACTTGGATATGCTGAGAGCAACTAGGTATTTTAAGTTGCACCAGGTGATTTTCTGTTCAAATTAAATATGTTGGTGTTTTAATAGTATCTAGATGTATAACATGTTTTTCTAATTTTTTTTTTGGTGGGGAGTACACCATGGGATAGAAAGGCATATGAAATTGTTGAACAAGTTGCTCTGTCTTTCAATGGAGAACTAGCTGTATATGCCTTCAAGACGCGGCTAAATGTGGCAATTTAAGTTCGTATTGAAAGACTTACAAATAAGTAAGCTACCATTAAAAAGATGTTTCTAGGAATTTTTATTATAAAATCCTCTCATTTTTTTCTTCCAATAATCGATCGAAAATTCTGAAAATTGAGATTCTTTCTCGCGTTGAGATTCATCCCTTTAATCTGTAAGTTCATTTCAAGATCCTTTTAATTTTATTGCATTATGTCATTATTTGATTCACTTTTTTTACGTCGTACTTATATTCTCTGTATTTTGATTCGTAGAGTTTTCTTTTTTCAATTGATTTGTATTATGATTTAATGTATACTCTTCAGATCTTTGTGACATTGTGGTTTAATTTATTTTTACGGGTTGAATTTGATTTCTTCTTCAAAAAACTCCCTCCCTAAGAACTGATTTTAAGAGTGACAAATCAAGAATATTGAGAGGGTTTAATTTGGATATGAGTTCACAAGTTTTTTGGGGGTGGTTGCTGTTCATTTCCTATGGGTCTTGAATTTAATGTATGTTCTTGTTTTAACTGAATGTTGGTTGAAACTTCTCTTTGTTTATATGTACGAGTTTTAATGAATCCATTTCAGATGACAATTTATCATTTACAACATAAATATGCATATATATGTGTATCCCAGTTTTCATTTTTAAAATGTAAATGGTTGACTTTGAACTGAAATTTTTTGGAATTAAGAATGAAAGATTGCTGCAATGACTGGGCATTCTGGTTTCTATGCTGATTTTGTTAAGTTCTTGAGGCCTTTTTGTTGAAATTACTTATCTTTAGACTAATATTGCAAAAGGAGAATGCATAATTCTTGTTATATATATATATATATATTTTTTTTTTTTGCTTTGTTTCCAGTTTGTTTGAATGGCAGTCCACCGGCTTATCATTTGAGATTAGCATAACTAATGTGAATGCTTGTTTGCATAGACAATGAAACTGTAACAACTTTTCAACAACATTCATTTCGAATTTCTCTATTTCATTTTATGCAATTGATGATTTACTTTGCCTAAGCAATGTTGATTGTCTTTTCTTATTATCTCTTCTGTTGCCATTGTTTTGGTAGCAAGAAATTTGATTGAAGAACGAAGAGAGATACAACGATATGAGTTGGGATGATTTTGAGAAATTTTATATAAAACTTGAAGAAATTGAATAATGAGAATATATATATATATATATATATATATATATATATATATATATATATATATATATATATATATATATATATCAAGCCAATGGTTTCATTATTACACTACTTGATCTTCTTGTGATACTTGCAGGTACAATTTTTTAGACTTTATTTTTCGCGTTCTGTCAACTAGAATGAAAAGAAAAAACTATAGATTTTAATTCGATTTCTCAAGCCCTGTAGAACTTTGGGATTTCACGTGACAATTATATTTATTGTTTTTTATATATGATAAAATCAAATGCCTGACATAGACTTTTGCCATCTCTGTTTTTATCAATAAAATGAGCAATGGAAAGACATTTAGGTAGTTAAATTTCAGTCTATATGATGTTCCATTTAAATAATATTTATATTTTATTTGCTTTTGTGGATAACTTTTATTTTTATTTTAATTTCTGATATGTTGTTGGGTTAATGTCATGTTTCAAGGTTATGGTTACGGTTGCATATTACTCCATGTTTTTGTATGATAATCAAGTTTATTATTGGATTTAGCTCTAAAAGGTAGAATTCAATTATTGTTTTGTTATCCTTCTTCCTTATGAATCAATTATAGTTTGTGTTCTTTTTAAGCTTATTATATTATGTCAATGCTAAATATAAATAAATATGGCTTCGCATGAATTTATTTATTATATTCTGAACTCTCGTATCCACATTAATTGGTCATGGAGAAGCAGAGACTAAGTCATGATTATCATGATTTATTCCCTTTCTTGTGATATTATTTCATTACCTTCTATCCTACCATCAAGAGGCATATGTATCTTAAAGTTAAAAAATTCTCAAGTGAAAATAACTCATAACTTGCTATTAGCTGATGAGAATATTTAAATAATCTCTTATCTAATTTCTGACAGGAGATTTCCATGACTTTTCTTGGCACAATTATAGGTGTGTCACTGGAGCAATTTACAACTATACAAAGCAGCTTCAGTAAGCTTACCATGATTCTAATTCATTAGGATTAAAATGTAGGAATCAATAATTAGCTGGTTGGTGACACCATAAAAATTTGACACTCATTTCTTTTAATGGCAGAGAAATTACTAGAGGCACTTGTGTTCTTTCGCATTTTTTTCGTGATGTTGACCAGGTTAGCTCATCTTTCGTACACCAAATTGTTATTTGAAATTATGAATTTGATGGTGCTAAGCAACAGAGATTGTAGAAAAATCAAATTGGCCTCTGTTTGATTCCCATTGTGAATTTTTTATTTTTTTTTAATAATGATTTATGTGTTTAATTTTTATTGTTAAAATGTGCGCTTAAAATTGAGTATACTGAAGAAAAAAGAGTTAGAATAATGTGGATCAAACATAGAATTAATAACAGTGACATTTGTATTCAAAAAATACTGAAGGAGCACAAATTTTGTTGAGAAATATTGACATTTGAAATTTTCTTTTGCTTATAATTTGAATTTTACATTGTGTATGTAGAATGAAAAAATTGTTAATAACGATGATATTTGGCATATAATTAGTTAAAAACTTGTATATTATGGTTCTAAAAACTACTTCCTTTTAACATCAATACTGTATGATATCGCTCCTTGATATTTATCAAGTGAAAATGTCATGTTCGTAATACATTAATATTGACCCCTGCTTGTACAGGTAATTTTTTTTCTTGACTACATTTATTTGTTGGTCGTATTCTATAGTCCATTGCTTTTTTGATTTTATTGAAACTTGGATTCATTTATTACTTTCCTTAAATTTTACAATAATTGCAAATCATTGTTGTCATATATTTTAAACCTCTTGATTCTCCATTAGGCAGCCCAGAATTGCACGGCTATGAGGCTGCATTGTTTTTAGTACTTGATATTATAAGTACTAAATAGGCATACATTTTATATTCTTCCTTTTGCCTCTTCATTAGGTACAACATACCAGAATTGGTTAAAAAATACAAAATCTATGCTCTATATTTGCTCGCGCTTCCTTGCACCAAGAAGGCACTTATTGAGAATGAAGCCTTGGTATGTGAAGACAAGATTGTGGATTTAATGAAGGTGATAGTTCAAAAACCTTTATTTTGATTTTTACCTGATTATTACTTCATATTTAGAACACTAAGAAATGGGGGAAATTAGCAAATTTTTATTTTAACAAAAAGAAAAATTAATTGGTTTGATGATATTTGAGGTGCAACACAATAGGTTTTATTTTTATTTTCTTGATAAAGTTGTGTAGTTCATATAGAGCCAAGTTTTATTTTCTAATTAATTATTTGGATGTATTGAAAGACTGAATTAACAATGCTTGAAAAATGACCTTTGTACATTTGTGCTATGAATCAGACTTTAATTTCTTTCATTTCTGGAATCAATTATACTAGGTCTTCTTTGGCTTAATTGTATCACTATAATTATGACACCAAATTTCTCACCAGGCCATCATCAATAATTTTTTTAATTAACCTCTATTTTGACAACACCTTCACAAATTCTCTTGAATGTTGGTACTCTCCTAAAGACCTTTAATGGTTTCTAATCCATTGAAATTTGAAATAGATTACTTGTGATTTTTAGATTTTTTTTTGTGAAACAAATGAACTTTTCCAATTCCCCACCCCCTTTCCACAAAAAAAAAAAAAAAAAAAAAAAAAACAAAAGGAAAAGAAAAAAAAAATCACCTAAGATCGAATCTTGAAAAATCAGATTTTCTGATGTTTGAAGTTTTAATGATGATATACATGTAAAGGTGATGGACTACCATCTTTACCCTTTATGGGATAAAATCAATCCGAAATTAGATCTTTATACTTATTTGTGGTATGTAATTCATATGAAGGAAGTTTATTTGACCAAAAAAATATTTAAAAAAAAACTATTTTAAGGAACATTTCAATGCACGAATAGTTCAAACTCTCCACTAACTATGTATTTTGTCTTTTCATTGTGAAACTACTGCAGATACAGACAAATCAATAAAAAAACACCAGCAGAAGTCGGGATTTGCTGGTAAGAAGAAAGACTGAAGCAGCTAAGAAAAATGTGGTTCCAATGAGGAAGAATAGAGGGGTAATCTTTGTCATGTTTAGTGTGCTTTAACTTTTTATCTGGGTGGTAAGGCCTACGTGTATTTGGAATTTTGTATATAGATGACTTTGCATATGTGAGATTATGCTAGCAAACCAAATCATAACTCTCTGAATATAATTATGCTAAAGAAGAATTGAATCCTGTTAGTCAAATTACTTCTAGCAGAATGCATGTTTTCAGTAAATACTATACAAATAGGTGCAATGAAAAATAACTCTTTTATAATGGCATTTGTGAATTTTAACTCACACCCGATGGTCTTGAATAGGTTCTTTTATAATGGCATTTGCGAGGACTTCTTTATTTATGTATACTTTTGCCAGTTTCTTTTCAATTTTTTGGTATTTTGTATGCAGTTTGTTGCTACGATTATTAGTTGTTCTAGCATTACTACTAATTTCTTGTGCTACTAATTGTTTTCAATTGTTCATGAGACTTTCTGAAAACTTACTATGAATCTTTCAATTATTTGAGAGTGATGTGAGTATAGTTATTAATGTATTGTCTACAGTCATAAGAATTTCTTATATTTTAAAGTGACATGTATTTTACTGCTCATTGTGGTATTTGAGTATAGTTACTGCATTTCTTTATTTATTAATGGTTCATACAGGTTGTCATTTCAATTCCTTACTGAATTATCAGAATCTTATCAATACTAACCCAAATCTCTCTGCCGTGCAGCGCACGCCTAGCACTAGTAAATTGAAACGAGTGACGATGCCCTCAACCTTTAAAATCGTTAGCAGCTTCAGTCCTGCTGCACTTTTTTGTCCAATTAAAACTCTTAGTTTGATATGACCAATTTATATGAATAAATTTGGAGGCACCATGTTAGTCCATCCATCCATTTTTTTACCACCCATTCTACCAGACATCGTAATATTCAGTCAATTGAATGCAAACACATATTTCAGAGTTAGCCTATGTTTGACAATTATTATTTAAAATTAATTTTTCTACATTACTCATTTTCATCAATACATTTACACAATAAAATATTTTGCACAGAAATTCAAAACTTTTCCCTGCTTTCTAACAACTAATTTTCCTAAAAATTATTATCCAAAAACTCATTATTCCAAAATAATGACTATCGAACAGGATGATTCTGATGTGTGATATGAATTACACGTTAGGAATTAAACCATACTTCCAATTATTATACAACAATTGTTGTAAAACTATCAAAATCTAACAAGAAATAGAGAGAAAGCGATGGAGAGCTTGGAGAGAAACTCTTCTCATTCATAGGTATAAATTCTTATGAAAATGGCTCCTATTTATAGGAGTGAATAATGACACAATCGTAATATGTAAATTTTACAGGGGCATAAGAGTAATTTTCATTCAACCTAACTTTTACCTAATACCTAATTTTTAATATATTTTATAACACTCCCCCTTGAATGACATATTACTCGCTTGCTTAATTGTCTGCCTCGTTAAAACCTTGCTAAGAAAATCCGATGAGATAAAACTTAAGCGAAGGAAAAAGAGTACAGTTACTCCCCCTGATGTTGGCCATTGTGAATCATTAAGTCTAATATTCGAAATAACATCCAATGATAAGTAGAACAAATCATGTACTGAAACTTGAGGTTCTGAAGTGCTGCCTCGTTAAAACCTTGTCAGTAAAATCCAGTGGGATAAAATCTGAACTAAGGAAAAAGAGTACAACCGTTGCTTCATTAAAAACTTTGTTCTAAAAACTCAATAGGATAAAAACTCAGCTAAAATGAAATCCAGCACGTGTTTAATTTTCCTGATGATGTTGTTGGAGATCTCTGAGTCGACGCATCCCGATCTTATTTACCAATCTTTCAAATGTTGAAGTAGGTAATGATTTTGTGAACATATCAGCTAGATTATCATTTGAACGAATTTGTCAAACATCAATTTCACCATTTTTGTCAAGATCATGTGTGAAGAAGAATTTCGGTGAAATATGTTTCGTTCTGTCACCTTTAATGAAACCTCCCTTTAGTTGAGCTATACACGCGGTATTGTCTTCATACAAAATTATTGGATTTCATTTTCTTGAAGAGAGACCACAAGTCTCCCTTATATGCTGAATCATTGATTTCAACCATACACATTCTCTACTTGCCTCATGTATTGCAAGTAGTTCAACATGATTAGAAGAAGTAGCAGTTAATGTTTATTTTGTGGATTTCCATGATATAGCAGTACCTCCACAAGTGAATAAATAACCTGTTTGAGATTTAGCTGTGTGTGGGTCTGATAGATATCCCGCATCAGCATACCCAACAAGTTCCGGTTTAGTTTCATTTAAATAAAACAAACCCATGTCAATTGTTCCTCGGAGATACCTTAATACATGTTTAACACCATTCTAATGTCTTTGTGTAGGAGAAGAACTATACCTTGCTAGTAAACTTACCGAAAATGCAATGTCAGGTCGTGTGTTGTTGGCAAGATATAGTAGTGCACCTATAGTACTAAGATATGGTACTTGAGGACCAAGAAGTTCTTCATTATCTTCTTGAGGTCTAAATGGGTCCTTTTCCACATTGAGTGAACGAACGACCATCGGTGTGCTCAATGGATTTGCCTTATCCATGTAAAATCGTTTAAGGACTTTTTCTGTATATGTTGATTGATGAATAAGAATTCCATTTGATAAATGTTCGATTTGCAAGCTGAGACAGAATTTTGTCTTTCCAAGATCTTTCATTTCAAATTCTGACTTTAAGTACTCAATTGCCTCCGGAATTTCTTCAAGAGTTCCAATAATATTTAAGTCATCAACATATACAGCTATAATTACGAACCCATTCATTGATTTCTTTATAAAAATGTAAGGGCATATAGGATCATTCTTGAATCCTTTTTTCAGTAGATATTCACTAAGGAGATTATACCACATGCGACCTGATTGTTTCAATCCATATAATGACCTTTACAATTTGATTGAAAATAATTCTCGAGGTCTCGAATTATATACTTCAGGCATTTTAAATCCCTCAAGAATTTTCATGTGGATGTCATTGTCAAGCATGCCATATAAATAGGCTGAAACTACATCCATCATACGCATATTTAGTTTTTCATGTATTGCCAAACTAACTAGATATCGAAATGTAATTGCATCCATTATAGGAGAATACGTTTCTTCATAATCGACACCAGGTATTTGCGAAAATCCTTGTGCTACAAGTCGTGCTTTATATCTCAGGAATTCTCTTTTCTCATTTCTTTTTCGTACGAATACCCATTTGTATCCTATAGGATTAACCCCTTTAGGAGTTTGAACAATAGGTCCAAAAACTTTACGTTTCTCCAATGAATCCAATTCTGACTGAATTGCACTTTTCCATTTTAGCCAATCATTTCTTCGTTTACATTCCTCGATGGATTTTGGTTCATCATCCTCGCTATCATTAATAATTTCGAGCGCTACATTATATGAAAAAATATTGTCGAAAATTGTTTCTTCTCGGTTCCATATTTTCCTCGTATAGACATAATTTATCGAGATCTCTTTATTTTCATCATTTTCAGGTACCTGTACCACTTCAGGGATTTTTATTTGAATTATGTATTTGGAATCTTCGAGAGATTCTTCCTCCTTAATATGATTATTTACTATATGCTCCTTTTTCTTTCGAAGGATTTTTATCCTTGGAACCGATTGGTCTGCCACGCTTCATGCGTATCTTAGACTCATTAGCTTTATTTTGTCCTTCTGGATCATCAATTCGGACTGGAGCATTCTCAGCTGGAATGTGTGACTTAGTCACTCTTTTTAGGTCAGTGAATGCATCTAGCAATTGATTGGCTATCTTTTGCAAGTGGATTATCTTTTGAACTTCTTGTTCACATTGCTTTGCGCGAGGATCTAGTTTGGATAAATATGATGCATTCCATGTTATTTATTTTTCCAGCTGTTTAATTTCTCCCCCTAATGCTGGGAACATTGTTTCATCAAAATGACAATCTGCAAATCGTGCAGTAAATACATCACTCGTATTGGGTTCAAGATTCTTTTTTTATAGAAGGAGATTCAAACCTAATATATATTCCCATTCTCCTTTGAGGACCCATCTTTGTTCGTTGTGGTGGGGCTATTGGTACATAAACCGCACAACCAAAAATTCTTAGATGGGATATATTAGGCTCCTGACCATAAGCCATTTGCAATGGGGAGAATTTATGATAAGATGTTGGCCTGATGCGTATGAGTGCTGCAGCATGTAGTATGGCATGTCCCCAAGCAGATACGGGAAGTTTTGTTCTCATAAGTAATGACCTAGCTATTAATTGAAGTCGTTTAATAAATGATTCTGCTAGACCATTTTGAGTATGAACATGAGCAACCGGATGTTCAATCTTTATCCCAATCGATATACAGTAATCATTAAATGCTTGAGATGTAAACTCACTGGCATTATCAAGACAAATAGTCTTAATTGGATAATCCGGAAATTGTGCTCGTAGACGAATAATCTGAGCAAGTAATCTCGCAAATGCCAGGTTGCGAGTGGATAATAAGCTCATATATGACCATCTAGGAGATGCATCTATTAAAATCATAAAATATCTAAATGGTCCACATGGAGGGTGAATGGGCCCACAAATATCACCCTGTATACGTTCCAAAAATATTGGAGATTCATACCCAACTTTATTTAATGATGGTCTGATGACCAATTTGCCTTGAGAAGAAGCAGTACATGAGAACTCATTACAATGAAGAATTTTCTGATTACTCAATGAATGTCCTTTTGAATTCTTAATAATTCTTCGCATCATAGTTGACCCGGGATGTCCCAGCCAGTCATGCCAACTTATAAGATTCTTTGGCTCGTTGAACCTTTGGCATAATATAACATTTGATTCAATTGTACTATTTTTTGTATAGTACAAGTCAGAAGGTAAAGTGGGTAGCCTTTCAAGTATATATTTATTACCAGAGACAATAGAAGTAATATAAAGATATTCTTTATTACTTTCTTCGGCAGTCTCAGTATGGTACCCATTACTTCGAATATCTTTATAACTTAGTAGATTCCTAGATGACTTAGAGGAAAATAAGGCATTTTGGATGACCATTTTTGTTCCTCCACTTGTACAATATTTGCTTTTCCCCATCCTTTAATAATAGGTGCAAATCCTATTACTGTACCCACATTAGTTGTCATCATTGTCAGATTCAAGAAATATTTCTCATTTCTGAGTATTGTATTTGTTGATGCACTGTCTGCTAAGCAAATATCTTCATCAATGATCTTAGAGCCATTCAATAAATCAGAAGTGTCCATTTCTTCCTTAATAAAGAGAAATACGGTTACACACAAAATAATTATATTGAGAAGAAAAATATTATATTATCACACATATTTTTATTAAAAACAACGTGCAAAAATTATCAAAAAGTACCGTTAACACTAAAATACATGAATACATAAAATTACAAGTAATAACTTTTCAACTTCGATCATTATCATGTTTAGCAATGTTCTCATCAGGTTCAATGAAATCATCAACATCGAGATGTGTTACTTCTGATGAGAATTGGTGCGCATTATTTTCTTGAAAAACAAAGTTTGTTTCAACATTTTTTCCTTTCTCATTTTGAGAGGCTCTGTATAATTCAACAAGATGTTTTGCTATCCGACAAGCACGTGCCCAATGGTCTTTCATACCACATCTATGACATGAACTGTCTGTCAATCTTGTTGACATCTTTTTTTCTGGGAACTTTCCCCACTTTCTCCATAATTTGTTCCTCTAAAATTGAAGGATTGTTTATTATGACCATTGTGAGGACGAGCATGATTTTGTCCTCCACGATGCCAAGTGTAGTTTTGTCCTCGTCCTCGATCTTGACTATTGCCACGACCACGACTCCGACCATGATTGTAACTGCGACCATGGTCTTGTCTTTGTTTATTATATGAAATGTTATTCGCTTCAGGTAGTGCAGCTGATCCGGTCGGTCGAGATTCGTGATTTTTCATTAAGAGCTCATTATTTTGCTCAGCCACTAGAAAACATGATATCAGTTCTGAGTATTTTTTAAAGCCTCGTTCCCTGTATTGTTGCTGCAAGATAACATTTGAGGCATGAAAAGTAGAGAAAGTTTTCTCTAACATATCTTCTTCAGTAACTTTTTCTCCTCATAATTTTAATGTGGAAGTTATTTTAAACAATGCGGAATTATACTCAGATACTGATTTAAAATCTTGCAGCCTCAAATGCATCCAAGTATAACGAGCTCTTGGCAGTATGACTGTCTTCTGATGGTCATATTTTTCCTTCAAATTATTCCACAATTCAAGAGGATCCTTGATTGTAAGATATTCCGCCTTTAATCCCTCATCAAGATGATGGAGAAGGAAGATCATTGCCTTGGCCTTTTCTTGATTGGATGCAGTATTTTCTTCTTTTATGGTATCTCCAAGGACATTAGCTTCAAGGTGTATATCAGCATCAAGGATCCATGAAAGATAGTTCTTTCCAAAAATATCAAGAGCCATAAATTCTAATTTTGTGAGATTGACCATGTATGTAAGACTACAAAATAAAATCAAGTTAAGAAATATAGTTATTTGATGAATGACTAACAAATATAATAAAGATATAATATGAATATAATGTGCATATAAAATCAAGATAAATAACTTTAATAAATTATCTTTAATTTAGAATGATAAACCCATAAGTTCAAAGTTCATAACAATCATAACTCCAAGGTCTATAATATAGCATAGATTATAATAGTCCAAAGTCCATAAGTCCAAGATCCATAATAGAGCATATGTTATAATAGTCCAAAGACCATTAGTCCAAGATCCATAATAATTCCATGTTTTGCAAGGGTACAACAATAATTCGTATTTAGTTAATTCAAATATGGTTATTTAATTGTTTCCATAATATGATATTATATTGGTAATTAAAAAGATCGTTAAACTAAAATAAAAATATAAACAAGAAGAAAAATAAATATTTAATATTGTATTATCACATATTATATTTATATCTCTTTTTCTTTATCTTTAACTTTAGCTTTAACTTTAACTTTTTGAATAACACACCATTTTATCATGCATAAAAACAATAATTCAAGAGATTCTAAAGCACATAAAACTACTAAATAATTAAGCAATAATCTCAATAAACAATAATTTCAAAAGGATGAATATGGACAACTCAAAAATAAGTAATTTCAGAATTATTGTATACTTAATAAAAATCGTAAATATTTAAAATGATTATGAAATCTAGATCGAGAAATATCAATGAATTTGATTCTTACAAAGATATAAATTTGAAGACTTACAGTTGAGTAGATGCCTAAGGATGATCTCTTCACGGGAATTCAGTTTAAGTATGTGTTTGATTAGTAATAATCAGGTTTCTGATGTAGAGGATCCTACTAGAGGCAATTGCAGAGCATAATTCCTTCAGATTACTCAAATTCAAGGCTCAATTGGTTAGAGGCTCGTGCTGATAACGTGTTGTAAAACTATCAAAATCCAACAAGAAATAGAGAGAAAGAGATGGAGAGCTTGGAGAGAAACTCTTCTCATTCATAGGTATAATTTTTTATGAAAATGACTCTTATTTATAGGAGTGAATAATGACACAATCGTAATATGTAAATTTTACAGGGGCATAAGAATAATTTTCATTCAAACCTAACTTTTACCTAATTTTTAATATATTTTATAACAGCAATAATGATAAAAGGCGAATTTTCTGAACACGTGATAAGTAATTTTTTATTTAGGCTGCTCAATCATTTGATAACCTAAACCATTATTTGTTGCAATGTTCATTTCTTAAGGCTTCTTTCTTCGCTGTAAATGAAGAATTTCACCAAAATTACAAGTTTTTTTCTTCTTCTTGTCAAACCCTAATTTCAAGACTTTAATTAAAAAAAAAGATATATTTTGTCACTGAAGTAAAAACAAGCCTAACATTGTAAAGTGTTGTTTATAAATTTTTTTTATAAACAGTCACATGACAACATTTCATTAAATAATTTTTTTTTGAAAAGTCACACATTTCCGACAAGTCAAAGTCCGCTCACCATTTTTTACTTTTAAAAAAAAAAAAAAAAAAGATCAATGAAACAATGACACATCTTTGTTTATAAACTTTACAAAATTTATAAGCATCATTTTGCCAAACAGAAGCTAACAAATAAATAAAGTTAAAATTATGTTCATTATTATGTGCATGCACAAATAAGAAGTATGCTACCAACTTGCTTTCCTCATTTGTACTGTAAATATAAATATCACAATATCACGCAGGAGCATGCTTCACACGGAAGTAGGCTTATAAGTTATATCCACCATACGAACATGGCACAATAGTGCCTTCGTAAGGTGTCATTCAAAGTAGGCGAAACACGAGGGTAAATTCGGGAGCCTGATTCCAGATTATATAAATCCAGCATTATGGACCTATAAAGTGGGTGAACGGGCAAAGAGAATTTAAAGGGCGTCAATCCGAAGAAGAGAACAAAACTCCAATACAATATCAACACCCGTCGCCATAGGCACATGTCTTACCATTTTCTCTGTATAAAACGAAATAATATAACGACATAAATACAAAATACACATTGCACCACCTGGATAAGCTCACTCTGTGCATTCATTTTCGGTGCAAAAGAAAATATTTACTCACTGCTACAATTTGTATAGTCCAACTAGCAGAAAGACACGAGAGTAGACATGTTACAATGTTTTCGAAGTGATCTGGATGTAGTGGTAGTGAAATAGCAAGTCGAACATTCTTCGACAATTCTACATCACTCTGTTTAGAGGAATCATATTATTCTGGTGTGTAATCCTTTCCAAGGGAGATATCACCTGTGGCATTGACATTCCGACGGACACAATGATCTCTGAAATAAATGGAAGAAGAGTCGGTAAAGAGGGTAGTGCAATTAAAAACTAACGTTAGAGGGGCAACCTATCTTACTAATAAGGAGAAAACAGTCTATTGCAGTTGATATTTATTCAATGTTATTTCCAATCACCCCATAATTTCAAATTAATACAAGGCGAGCATTCTTGCATTCCATCATGGCATCACATCTTATCTCGAAAATTTCAAAAATAAAGATTAACATAAGTATGTAACGATGTAGCAAATGAAGTACATAATGAAAAGCAGATCACCCACCTATGCCTTCACGGATAGACAAATTTGGCCTAATGATCTCTTTCGAATTGACCAGAAATATGTCCCCTATGTACAAATGATTTGTTGGGACATAAACAGAGCATAACTCCTCGTCCCCATCATCTCTCTGTAACCAATAGACAGCAATTTAAATCAACGAATCCACAATAAATAAAGGCAGGTGTTGGTATTATCTAACAATTCAATCTTTTATGATCCAACAACTGAGAAGAGAAACTATCTATAGCAACATGCAACAAGTGTTAATCTACATCAAGTTGAATTATAAGACGCTTATGCAAATATTTCCTAATTAATCTTTCATGATACGACAATTGCACAAAAGTCAATTTACAGTAACAAGTGTTAATTTATTTAGCCAAATTAGTCACTCTAAGATAATATTTCCAAATGCAATCTGTTTTGGATGATGATCCGTACGCAACATCATCGGATATGAGGCAGGACAGCAGTTATATGTTGAATGTTATGATAGATAATGATTTCAATATCAACTGTTTCTATTTCAAATTCCATATTAACAACATGCCACTTTTAAGAGAAAATATGTAATCAAACAACCTCCGTATCCACAGAAGATTTTATATACGCTTTGGTCTACAAGAAATTGAAATACAAAACTAATTCATTTGTAAACCATAAAAGTACTTGCAAAATTTTTGATTGACAGGTTATTTCAAGCACCTGAAGAACTACAGATGATGTAATAAAACCAAAGGCGTATTCTCCAATGCGAGGATGACGAATGATGGCGACTTCCTTGAAAGCTGTGGTATTTTGATCTGAAATAAACAAAATGATGTTATATAAATATATATTCTATTTTTTTTTGGATGCCCACCTACATTCACGTAAGACTAAAATACAATGGATAGAATTTCTGGCAGAATCTCATCTTGTTTCAAAATCACAAATAATGGTAGCATATTTCAATATTATCAGGATGATGAGGACAAATACCAAGCACCTGCAGAGTGAAAGAAAGGAGGGAATTCTAAAAAGCAATATTATCAGGATTTCTTCTTGAGATCATAAAAGGAAATGATAACCTTCTATGGGCCCAAAGTTGCGTTGTTAAAAGAACTGTGAATTGCTAAGCTCTTCCACAGTCAGTTTCTACAAATGGAAAAACATGAGCTTATATTGTATGACACTAGATGGATAGCGCTAAGATCAACATTGATTCAAACACAGATACAGAACCAATGACCAGAAGACAGCTAAATATCTCACAGACCAACTGGTTCAAGTGCGCCTAATCTCCCACATATATAACCACGAAATGATCCTGCCTGCTGAAAGGATCTGCTATGCTCCAAGTTTGATGCACCACTTACGGACTAGTTCAAAACAATACTACAAGATTCTCTCCCATGGAAATTTGGTATCATGAAAATCATTTAACTTTATATATTAGCAATATAAAATACTACAAGGAAAGATGTCAAGTAAGAAGAAATAACAATGGTATAATGTTGCCAAGGTATATAGTTGAATTAACAGAAGATACATAATTAGCCCTTTTTTCGTCATGGTATTCCAAGGATCCTAGAGAAGCATTGGCACTCTGGTGTGAAACTGAGATTTCAGATCTTGTCTACTTTTGTGTACTCATCTAACAACTCATTTTAACAAAAGTATCACAGAAACACTATAAAGAAACGGTTTACCTGGAGAGACAGCAGAGCTAATTTGTTTGGAAGCTGAGTATATGTGTTTGACAAAAGGCATTCGTTTTATAAACCATTCTCCTATCAAGAAAACTGTGGCACCCAACCAAGAGGAAGCAAATATACCCACAAAGAAAATGAATATTAATGACGTGATGAACCCAAGACCTGCACCATGAATAAGAAAATAGGTACAATGAAAGAAATGGCAGTTTGATAAATAATCTACAAAGTCGACCTTTTGGTCAACCCATGCATTAATTTATAGTACCTATATAAATTCAAAAATAAAATCATCAGAAATAAGTGAAAACAAAAAGTTACTTCATACAGCAGCATGTAAAAGTATTTAGAATATACAATTTGATCCGACAAGACAACCGAGTTTCAGTGAGAAGGGGTTTAGGCTAGGGCTATAAACTGAAACCTCCACACCGTTAAACCGAATTGAAAATGCAATTTTGAAACCGTTGGTTGGGTTAAAGCGGACCCGTCAACGTTTTGATTTTGACCCAAACTGAACCGCTTTAAAATGGTTTGGTTTATGTTTCAACTTTCTAAACCAGTTTCAAAACGCCAACCCGCAAAACCCATTTTTGTCATTTTGACTCTTACATGATTCGTCATTTTGTTGGTAAAAATTTTTAGTACTGCTGTCATGCTATATTACTGTGGACAATGAATATTTAAAACATTTTGATTCTGCTTTCATTTTGAATGAAAGTGATTTAAGTTGAAAGCATTTTATTCATTTCACTATTGTCTAGATTTAGTAAAAAGACTAAATCCAATTCTAGATTTGACACACATTTCTGTTAATCCAGTGTCAATTTCTTTTCGTCGGTAAATTTCTTGATATTTGGTTCCTAATTAATGTGTAACTTATTTATAAGCTTTATCACATTCACAATATATTACTATGGTATGCTAGTGAAAAGCCTCTTAACAAGATTTTATATAATTCTCGTGACCAGCCGTGGTTTGAAATTTTTTTTTTGATTTATTTCGTTTGATATTGTTTGCAAACAGTGGTTTGAACCTGTACCAAATTGCCAAAAATTGTTTGGTTTGACTTGATTTAGGTAATTAAATAGTTTGGTTTGGGTTGGAAAAATGTCAAACCATTTAAATGGTTTGGTTTGAAAATTTATCAAAAACCGCCCAAACCGAACCATTTACACCTCTAGTTCAGGCTCAGCTATTTTATTTCAGCCATTCAGCAAACTACCAGTGATCAGATGAGTCTAAGAAGAAAGCATTAGGAAAAAAATCCAATCTACACTAGAGAGAATAACACATGGTGTTGTTGACTCACCAAATATATCAATGCCAATCCTTTCATATATTGGACTGAAGAAACCATCAACAAACTGAATAAACCACCAAGTGATGAAAAATGTAACAGCAACGGGAAAGAGAACAACACTGCAAATAGGAAGTAACAGAAGAATGAGGTACATTAGAAGTTGAGGAAAAAGGGAAAATCAACTTTCAATCTTTTGCCAAGTCATTACCATCCAGTCATAAACTTCTTTGACACCCAACTCTGAAGAACAGCATAGCAAGCCTGACCAAGTACCAGAATCAGCCATATAACATACTGACATGGTTATCTTGTAAAATTTATGCAGGAGCTCGATACAGAGGTTTTGGAAATCTTTAACAAAAGAGCATCATAATTTACATTTTACCCAAATAAATGACAGTTTGTAAAACTATTACATTAAAGCTATAAAACTCCTTAAGCTTGACTGAGAATTATACAGTAATATTTATTCACAATGCTCTAAACCTCCAAATTAAACGAGATATAAGAGCATAAATATTCAAGTGAAATCAATATATTGTACTCAGGGATTTAATTGAGATCAAAGAAATTGTACAGTATTTGTCACACTCCTTATTCTCCAGTTTTTTTTGCCATCTCATGAATTATAAAGTTTAAAATCTCTTTAGCTTTCAACAATCTGGGCTACAGGCTTCTCAATTAATACATGTCATCACTCTATTAACTCACAAATACAATTGATAAAGCATTAGTCTATCACTCGTATGATTATTATCATTTCACTAAAGCTCTTGTGTGCTCACAGTTCGGTCTTCTTCCTCTCTTTTATACTTCTATTCTTTGGAAGGGAAATGATGGTTCGTCCGTATCATGGCTTCCATGAGATGATGTATGACATAGTAATTGCAACTTCAGTTGAGAGACAACAAAATGACTCCTGAAATGTCATACCTTCTTTCTTTCCAGCAGGAAGAGATAATAAAACCATGTTCTCTTTGCTATTTTGAGGTCGTTTTCTATTTTTATTTTCGAAAACACTAAAAACGCGTTCTCTTTACCATTTTCAAAAACGCATTTTGGAAAATAAAAAAATAAAAAAATTGTACACAAAATGCAAAACGCCCAAAAAAATTAAGTGAAAATTCTTGTAGTTATATTTCAAAAAATGTCTTGATAAATGGACTTTGATTGTTTTGAAAGAACTTGCATTTTCTAGATTTTAATAGAATCAGAGCTTCCTCAAATCTCGAACCTGATCAAATTGTGTTAATATAGACTCTTAGTGCTCACATTAGTGTATTATAAGTAATCATATTTTCAGTGTATTGTGAAAGGAAATTTGAGTTGAGTCAGTAGTATTTTGCAAAATTTCAAATAGAACGAGTTTTTCAGCTTTTCATTTTCAAAAACAGTTTTCAGAAATGACAAATCAAACACGATTTCAGCAAATTTGAAAACAAAAATAAAAAAAGAAACATAAAATATTTTTAAAAATAAAAATACAAAATAAAATACGAACAGAATGCCACCTAAGTATTTTCCACTCTCAACTACCTTTTCAGCCCTCAGTATAAAAACACCAACATTTCATTACAATCACATTTTTCTTACATAATACTGCTTATATAGGCACATGGTATTCCCAAAAGACAGCATCTTTATTTACCACGTCCTACAAATTGTATTTGATGGTTATTTTACATCAAAATAGCTACATACTCAAAGATAGTTTCCGCGAAGGACCCCCTAGTAAACTTATTGATATACAGTTCATTACATTTATTCTTCATACAATCAAATCACTGCCACTAGTACTCATTGAAATTCTGTCTATATAAAGCTAAAGCCAGTGCCAACACAAATGCGTGGTAGTAATTACTTGGAAATATATTTTGTCATTACTCCATTTGCTCACTTAGAGGAGTATTCTCAGTTCTATGGTAACAACTAACACAAGTATGTTATTCCATACACAAAACAAGTAGGAATTTCCTTAAAAGTTCCATAATAATTTAATATAGGTAGACTGTTAATTTCCTCCACACTTGAGTTTTCACTTAAACTGTTCATCTCTTACAAGGAAATTCTAAAGTTTGACCAATTAATTCAGAAGCCCATGATTTCTAACGATTTTTATTCATCATTCACGACCGCTATCTGTTCCCCCCAGATCTCGAAGCAGCGAAATTATTTTAAGAACATCAAATTACAAAATTGGGAAAAAAAAAAAAATAGGAAATTTTTCACAAATAATGAAAAGATCAGATAAATTTATATATGCATAAGCGCGTGTAAAGGGGAGGTAAATTAAGTTTTGACCTTCCGAGTAGAGGAATTATTGGCGGAGTTTGGAGGGGATTTGACGGGATCGTCGGGATCTTCAATTTCAATGTCTTGTGTGTGACGCGGCGAATTCGAAGAACTCGGCACTGGTGTTGACTCTTTCTTAGCACGATTATTACTATCCTCCGCCATTTCACACTAAATTGTCTCCTACAATAGATTCAGATTCTTCGAAGATTATCGCAGAAAAAAATCGTTAAAATCTAACAAAACAAGATTTGTATAATTTGCATAAACCCTCAAAACTATTGGCAAAATGGCACTTTGCACCATTTATATTTATAATTATAATAATAATAAATTACCAAATTAATTATCAAAAAATTATACATCAATAAAAATACTAGTTACCTTTTCTCTTAAACTAATAATTAGTGCGGCCTCTATGTATTGGATGACGTAATAATTGTGTACGTAAGTATGTAATGATGTCGACAAGTTCAAAATAAATAAGTCTCTCTCTTGATTATTTAGAGCTTCAATACTACACTAAAATTCGATTAAGGTACACTACATTAAATTTTGATTAAGGTCACATATGCTAAGCTTTACAATGAGTAACAGGCTCATAAGTAGTGGTCAATCTCATTCTCATGTCCTAATATGTTACAATGAAAAAAAAAAAAAAAAAAAAAAAAATTATAATATAGATACACAAAAAATTCAAAAATAAGATAAACGACAATGGCATGCCTTCCTAACGATATTTGTCTGCAAGTTCTAACTTTTTGTAAACATTGGGATGATTTTTTAGAAACAACGTTAAATTTCTTCAACAGCTTGCTCAAACTCGAGTTGATTGGATGCTATAATAACATTCAAAAGAATTAACTCATAAAGATTTATAGAAAACAAAGAATTGTGCAACGATGCAATCTACTAATAATGCATTTTATAGAGTTTCATTACCATTGTTGGATCAACATTTTTTAAAACAATTTCATCTGCTACTGCTTGGATGTACCAAAGAAGAACTAGAAACATCATATTGGCATTGTTATGCCTTTTTTGCAATCATACCGCAATCTTTGAAGAACTATATTGGTTCATTGAAGATGGGAGAAAAGTCAGATACGTCGAGATGTTTATGGAAAATCAAGAAAATAGTACTCAATGAAAAATGTGATGTGAAAAACTTTCAGAATAACCTATTAATATCGATTGGGGAAGATGATAGACATGCTTCTTTTGCACCTATAAGATACAATATATTCTCAAATCTACATTTATAAGCCAAAATTACTTTATAAAAACAATGTAGAAACCGCAGGAAGATCAAATATGAAAGGTGAGGTACAAAACAACCTCTTTCAAAATAAAAATTTATGAGATAAAAAAATCGATTACAGCATTTTGAACAGCCTTGTTGGTGGCCCTTGGAGAATTTTTGAGAGATGCCTGAACAACAGGATTTATAGAGAAGATTGCCTTCATCTTATCACTCCTACAATTGACATAAAAGAACTAAAAGAGACGCAAAAATATCAAATAGTACAACCATTGAGTACTAACTTTTATCGCGTAGTTATACCTATTTAGAATCTACCTTATATTATGCAGCATGTGTAACCGCATCTTGGTAAGCCTATGTGATAATGGAGTATTGATTTTTCCTTCTTTTTTTCCCCATCATTCAACCAATGCTAATCCAATTCATTTAGAAAATCTCTCCAACAAAATCATCATTAAAAAATAATAAGAAATGCCTTATTCTAAAAAATCACCGCATCCACTTCTTCCCTAGAAAAAAAGTAAAACAATGAATCAATATTAGAAGGAAATTAAGAAATTTCCCTACATTAGTTTTATTACTAAAACCAGTGGTGGAACTAGGATATACAAGTGTAGTAGGGTAGATAAAAAATTGGGGGTGGAAATTTTTTTTCAAGCCAAAAATAAGAATAATTTAGACTTCAAATTCGTAAATATAACAAAATAATTATACTTAAATGTCAATAATTAAGAGCTAAAAAAGCACCACAAATGTGCAAATACAAAATTTCTTGAACTGTTACTAATGACGCATCCTCCTACTCCCTACACGATAAAATTTATCAACGATGACATCCGTATCAATTCCAAGAGCAACTTTCCTCTCAATATAGATGAATATGGAATTTGATAGAAATTCATTCTCCATTTTATTGCGAAGTAAGGTCTTGATAAGTTTCATTACTGAAAAAGCTCGTTCTGTTGTTACTGTAGAAAATGGAAGAGTCAACACCAAACGAACCAACCTATCAATCAAAAAATAATGATGAGACTTCTTTGTTTCAACAAATATCTGACATAACCTAGGAAGAGAATCAATCTTCTGGAACTGTAGATTAAGAAGTACATCAAACTTGTAATGATCTAATTGTCTCCTCAAATCATCCCTCTCTGCTATAGTAAAATCTAGAGGGTAAAATCTCTCAGCTAAAGAACAAATATCATCTATAGAGAAAGATTTAAACCCATCGATAGGATTCAAAGCCTCGCACAACTGAAGAAGTTCCATGGTTGTCTCTGCAAATCTACAATTCAATTCTGTCAACTGAAAATCTATCCAAGCATTGAATATTTGAAAGTGATAATAGTCTTCAATTGTGATATTATTTTGTTGTTGACAAGAACATCTTGTACCTTCCATATAATGATCATCTAATTGAGGCACAACAATATCATTACTTGTACAAAAATCCACCACCCTCTAAAGAAAATCCTCCCAATGCTCATTTCGCATATCGTTAAGAAGTATATTTGTAGATGAAACTAAATGTATTGCATTCAAAACTTCTTGATCTTTCATTTGTAACGCTTGACATAATAAATCAGTCTTTCCCAAAACATCATGCATCAACAACAAAATAAATGTAAGGTCAAACCTTCTCATAGTGTTGCGTAGACCTTTAGCCTCTCCTCGTATATTGCTGGTTGATCCACTTACAATAAGATCTTCAAGAAGTGTACAAGTTGAACCAAACATCTCAATCAATCTCTTCACAGAGAAAAAATGTGAACTCTAACGAGTATCTCCAGCTCGTTGCAAAGCATAAACTTGATTAACCCCAATACCAGTCGCTACTTCTCCTGATGCTATCAAGTCATCAATTTCATCCAATCGAATTGATGTCAATTGGGAATGATGCTTAGAAGAAGCACTAACAAAGTTAACAATGGAACTTAAAGTTTGAAAAAAATAGATACACATCTTGTACCTCTTTTGCCACAGCAACTAAAGCAAGTTGTGGTCGGTGAGCAAAGCAATGAACATAATAAGCAGATTGACATTCTTTAAGAAATAAAGCTTGTAATCCATCCACTCACATCTCATGTTGCTAGCACCATCATATCCTTAGCTCTTTTTGAACTCCGTTGTTCTAGCATTATGTCAATATGTTGAGGTAGGTTTTTCAAGTTATCCGACTTTTGCATAGAAAACGCATGTACTGAATTACTATCCCCTTCATGCCTTTTGAATGCACAAGTGTTAGAGTTGACTCTCTTCCAATCCTTGAACCCCAATACTGTAAATGTATCACGTTGAGTGGTAGCACTTTCAAACACATAACATGGGAAATAGAATGCACTTTTCTTCTCTGTGGAAAACTCAACCCAAGGCCATTTTTTGAACTAAGATAACTGAGATCGAAGATTTTGATTCCCAAATCTAACGTAAGGATAATCATATATAGGTTGAAATGGTCCCATTTCGACATATGCTCTTCAAATCTCATCTTGTCTATGAACTGGATACTGAGATATTGGGACGCGTTTTTCATGATGTAGTTCATAATATGGAGTATCACTTTGCAATGTCTCAACAGGACATTCATTCTCAGGCACTGGTCTTTTGTTTGAAATAGGAGTTTCTTGGGGAACATTTGGAGTGTTTGATGATCCAACATCATCTTTCTTATTAAAGTAATAAATAAATTAACTACCACAAAAATTCCTAATTCTAAATAAGCCCTAAATAAATAAAATGAATTAATCAACAAATTGAACCCTCAAAACAATTAATAACCAATAAATAAACTACCAAATTAATAAATAACAAAAACAAAATGTAACATATTCAGATTTTATTAAGTAATTATAAGTCTCGGTCCATTCACTTACCAAACCAAACCAAACCAGTCGGCGTCGCGTGAGGAGGAACTGACCACCAGTAGCACTAGCAGCAGCAACAACAACAACAACAATAGCAACTCAGCGTCAGCAAGGCAGCGACCAAGCCAACAAGAAGGGGGCGGAACACCGGAAGGAGAGAGCTCGTCATCGGTAGTAGCGGTTGCAGCCTTCTTGTTCAGTTCACGCAGCAGCAGCAGTAGTCACGTAGGCAGATCGAGTTCTTTGGTTTGCTCTGATTCTCTGAACTTGATATGGATAATGGATTGGGTCAAGATTTTGTGATTGATTTTTAGTATTGTTGTGGGCTTTTTCTGTTGGATTGTACCATGCATGGAGCGGAACTGGTCGCTGGAGCAGTGGAGCAGGTCACTGGAGGAAGACAAGAAAATTTTTCTGGTAGGCTAAGCTTTGGGCGCCCAAATGAACTGCAAACTTTTCAAAAATCCTTAGTGAGCTTCAGCGGACTGAAGCCCAAGAGCAGTTCCGCCTCTGACTAAAACTGTATATCAATGGTAAATGTATAGATTAAATACAAGAATGAAATAGAACTAATCTAAATACATCTCATCAGATGAAAATAGGTGTAGCCAATCCCTAATAATTGGGATAGCCATTAGATTGTGAGAGTAGCTCAAGAAAGAGAGTAAAATGGTAAAATAATACAAAACGTGGTTGGAAGAAAAAAAAGGTTATTGAACTAAGAAGGCTAATACTAGAATTCGGACCAGATAAGCATTTTCACAGAACCTCTTTCAAATCTAGGGTTCTCAGTTTTGAAAGTTCCAGAAGGTCTGTGTCTTCTTCATCCAAGTTTCCTTGCTTGTTAATGATAGAAAAACACGATCAAGTGTTCATGTTCTAATTAAATTCAAATCATAAAAGCACTCTTGCTTATGATAATTGGCATTTTATATAGATATAATTGTGTCATAAGGACGGATCCAGTACCAAAGTTCAGCTGGAGCGATCGATCATTGACCGACAACAGTCACGGCCTCAATAGCGAGATTGCTAAATATTATTTAATTGAAAAATATTTAATTTTAATCACTATGTTGATAATTCGTTCAAGTTGAAAAATATTTCGTGATCTATAAATCATATACAAATTCAAAAACTCAATAAATCATAATTCACAAATTTAATATTCACTAAATCTTAATAATCACAATTCAAATTCATACAAGAGGAATATGGGTAGGGGTGTAAACGGATCGGATCTACCTTTATCTGATCCAATCCGATAAGAATAATTCGTGAATCCGATCCAATTCGATAATTCGACAGATTTTTAATAGTTAAATCCATATCCGATTTGCTACTTTATTAGATATCCGATCCAAAATTATTTTAGCATAATTTTTTTTAATGTTTATATATTAATGAGTAAAAATTACAATTTCATATCATTTATAAAAAATAAAACCATAATATCTAAAAAAAAATTATGACAATATTTATATATTACAAGTTTTAAAATGAATGTTATAATCTTTATCTTTATTTTTATATCTTTATATATCTTTATCTTTATTATATTATATTACATTATTAGGGGTGGGCGTGGGTTGGGTCGATTTTTTGCCCAACCCAACTCAAACATGAGTTCAAACTCAACCTAACCCAACCCAATCAAGTTTCGGTCGGGTCGGGTTGGGTTGGGTGGTTTGGGCTTTAGTCCAATTAACTAAAAATATTAGAAAATTAAAAAATTATACTCATAAATCAACTATTAACTCAAATAAATTATGTACAATACAATAATCTCAAATATAATAAATTGAATACTTGCTAATAAAACTAAAATATGTTCAAATCATATTTGAGTTTCATCCAAATTAAAAACCGGCTTAAGATTCTTGAAATTTAAAGCGTCTTATATTTTTAAAATTTTGATTGGGTTGGGTTGGGTCGGGTTGAATTGGGTTTTTGACCCAACCTAACACAACCCGAACAAATTTTTTTTTTGAAACCCTACCCAACCCAATTTTCATCAAAACCCAACTCAAACTGATTGGGTTGGGTTGGGCGGGTTAATGCCCACCCCTATATATTATATTATATTATATATATAAAAGTAGAAGTGAGGAGAGAGAGTCATTTTGGAGAAAAAATTGTATTTAATGACTCTCTCTCCTCACTTTTACTTTTATATATAAAAAGATAAATAAAAAAAGATAAAGATTTTTGTAGGAAAAATTATTATTTATTACATATTTAGTAAGAGTTTTAATAAATGTACTATGTGTAAATGTGTTACATTGAAAATGAAAAAATATATATTTGAACATAAATAAATGTGATATCTATGTAAATGTGTTACGTAGGAAATGAAAAAATTGTATTAATATATTTAAACATAAATAAATGTTATATCTATGTAAACGTGTTACATTGAAAATGAAAATTTTGGATTAATATATTTGAAAAGGAATAAATACATGCTATATAAATATGTTATATTAGAAATGAAAATTTTGAATCGATATATTTTGAAAATAAATAAATAAAATCATTGAAGTTTTACTTCCTAATATGTCAATAAATGAGTAAGTTCTTCAATAAGCATATTACAAAAATAATTAATTATCTGCTATCAAATTTTTACCACTAATGATAAATTGGTAGAAAATTTAATCATTTCATCATTTTGACAAAAAATGGTATGTTTTAAAAAAAGGAAAAATAAAATATATTAATTAATATATTGGATTTCGATTAAAATATATGCAAGCAATATATTAAAAAATAAAGTTAATTAAAAATTATAACATATTAAAAGAAAAATAGGTGATAAGGTGGGAAAATTTTTATAGAAAAACGTAAATAAAAGTCAAAAGAAATTCTATTTAAAAAAATTAATTAAGTGCCAAATTTTGATTAGTGTGGTACACTGAATGTACATGTAGAATTTTTTATTTTGATTTTTTTTTTAAAGTTTCAAATTCAATAACATATGTTATGTAGGAAAAGAAAAAATTTGATTAATATATTTGAACATAAATAAATGTCATATCATATCTATGTAAATGTGTTACATTGAAAATGAAAATTTTGAATTAATATATTTTAAAATAAAAAAAATATATGCTATATAAATTTGCTAAGTTAGAAATGAAAAAATTGAATTAATATATTTTGAAAATAAATAAATAGAATTATTGAAATTTTACTTCATTATATGTCAATAAGTGAGTAGTCTCTTCAAAACGCATGTTACAAAAGTAATTAATTATTTTCTATCAACTTTTTAATCACGCGTATTTTCTCTCCAATTTTCAGTCATTACTTTTTACCCAAAATCATAAAATAAATAAGTTTATAAACCAAACATTATTACCAAAAAAATTGGCATATTTAAAAAATAAGGAAATATTAATTAATATATTGGATTTCAAATAAAATATATATAAGCAGCACATTAAAATATATAGTTAATAAAAAATTATAACATATTCAAAGGGAAATAGGTCATGAGATGGGCAAATTTTTGGAGAAAAGTGTAAATAATAAAAAAAAAATTATATAAAAATTTAAACGATTGCCAAATTTTGAGTGACGCAATATACTTAATATACATGTAGCATTTTTTATTTTGAATAGTTTTGTCTTTTTTAAAGTTTCAAATCCAATAATATTTTGTATTGAAATTTTATTTAAATTATATTTTTTATTTAATATGATTGAATCAAGATATTTTCAAAATTATGATTTAAAAATTATATATTCCGTGCATAGCACGGGTAGACAACTAGTCTTTATCTTTTCTTTATCTTTATCTTTATATCTTTATCTTTATCTTTATCTTAATGAAAGTAAAAGTGAGGAGAGAGTCATTTTGGAGGGAAAATTGCATTTAATGACTCTCTCTTCACTTTTACTTTTATATATAAAAAAATAAAAATAAAAAGATAAAGATTTTTGTATGAAAAATTATTATTTATTACATATTTAGTAAGAATTGTAATAAATGTACTATGTATAAATGTATTACATTGAAAATGAAAAAAATTAGATTAATATATTTGAACATAAATTATGTGATATCTATGTAAATATGTTATGTAGGAAATGAAAAAATTGGATTAATATATTTGAACATAAATAAATTTGATATCTATTTAAATGTATTACGTAGGAAATGAAGAATTGTATTAATATATATTGAACATAAATAAATATCATATCTATGTAAATGTGTTACATTGAAAATGAAAATTTTGGATTAATATATTTGAAAATAAATAAATACATGCTATATAAATTTGTTAAGTTAGAAATAAAAATTTTGAATCAATATATTTTGAAAATAAATAAATAAAATCATAGAAGTTTTATTTCCTAATATGTCAATGAGTAGGTTCTTCAAAAAGCATATTACAAAAATAATTAATTATTTGCTTTCAACCTCTTACCACTAATGATAATTGGAAAATTTTAATTATTTAATCATTTTGACAAAAATTGATATGTTTAAAAAAATAAGAAAAAATAATATATATTAATTAATATATTGGATTTCGAATAAGGCAGTGTTCGGCGTCTCCATTTTAATTCACTAAAAGACAAAATCGACACAAAAATTAATTTACACAATTTTTCATACTACTTTTTAACCATCAACATTTTCTCTCTCCAATTTTTAACCCCGCATTTTACCTAGAAAATACAAATAAATCAACAAAATAATTTACATTCCTTCTCTCTCCTCATTAAATCTAACCAAACAGATGCTAAAATATATGTAAGCAATATATTAAAAAATAAAGTTAATTAATAATTATAACATATTAAAAGAAAAATAGGTGATAATGTGGGCAAATTTTTAGAGAAAAAACGTAGATAAAAGTTAAAAGAAATTTTATATAAAAAAATTAATTAAGTGTCAAACTTTGACTGACACGGTATATTGAGTGTAAATGCAGAATTTTTTATTTTGATTTTTTTTTTTCAAAGTTTCAAATTCAATAACATATGTTATATAGGAAATGAAAAAATTGGATTAATATATTTGAACATAAATAAATGTCATATCATATATATGTAAATGTGTTACATTGAAAATGAAAAATTTGGATTAATATATATTAAAATAAATATATACTATATAAATTTGTTATGTTAAAATGAAAAAAAATGAATTAATATATTTTGAAAATAAATAAATAGAATTATTGAAATTTTACTTCTTAATATGTCAATAAATGAGTAGTCTCTTCAATACGCATGTTATAAAAATAAATAATTATTTTCTATCAACTTTTTAATCACACGTATTTTCTCTCTTCAAATGGGGGCTTTATCATTTCACCATTTTGACAAAAATTGGCATGTTTAAAAAATGAAAATAAAATAAAATATATTAATTAATATATTGGATTTCAAAGAAAATAAATTTGAGCAACACATTAAAAAATATAGCTAATAAAAAAATTATAACATATTAAAAGGGAAATAAGTGATGAGGTAGACAAATTTTCAGAGAAAAATGTAATTAAAAGTAAAAAAAAAATTTATATAAAAAATTTAAATGAATGTCAAATTTTGTGTGGCGCGGTATACTTAGTGTACATGTATCATTTTTATTTTGAATATTTTTGTCTTTTTTAAAGTTTCAAATTGAATAACATTTTTTAGTGAAATTTTGTTTAACTTATGTTTTTTATTTGATATGATTAAATCAAGATATTTTCAAAATTATGATTTAAAAATTATATATTTCGTGCATTGTAAGGATAGACAACTAGTATATATATTATAATATTATAATTATACTTTATAAAATATATTAAAAGTTTTAAAATGAAAAAAAATCATATGGAATAAAATTATATAAAATATATTATATTATTATAAAAAATTCTGATCAGATTGACTTATATCCATATTTTTTCTATTTAGTCAACGGATTATTGGATTCGAATCCTTATAGGGTTATCGGATTGAGATTTTAAATCTATCTCCCGTTAATTTCATCGAATTTCGGATCGAGTTTAGATTAAAATCTGATCCATTAATAGCCCTAAATATGGGGCTCACAAGTAACAATTGCAAAAGCCAAAAACACACTTACAACGTAAAAAGTAACACATTTATGCCCAAAAAAAAAAATCAATAACACTTCAAATATAAAATTGAGAAGAGAATCAAGATTAAAACTAAAATCACTAGGTTGAGACTCAATAATTTCAATAATCACATTTCACAAATCCAATATTCAACAAATCACAATTCATGCAAGGAATATGGGCTCATAACTGACCATTGCGAAAATTTAAAAGTAACATTTATGCAAAATTTCCAAATAACACTTAAAAATAAAATCGATGGCTCAAATTTAGTTCCTAATCAGCTTTGAGTCTTAGTCTTTGAGATGAGAATCGATCAGTAAAATCCCTTGCTATTGGCTACTGCAAATCCTAAGAGGCAAGAGGAAGGAGAGGATATAAATTAGAACTTAGAATTTACAAAATTTTAAAAAATTGGCCGGTTGAGAATTAGAAATTAAATCCACCAACACAACTGCTATCAGCCTTGAGTTCGCTAACAAGCTCTTCCAAAAAGTTAACGTGAGCCTTTTTTTTTGTTTGTTAACATGAATCTTTGACTGATCTAATTCTTAAGATATGGCAACATATGCTTTCATTGCTTTAAATCCATCTGACTTGAGGGCCTCCACTGTCTATTTCGCCATCTCCAATTACATCAGAGTTTCTCCATAAAATGCTTGGGCTGAAGTTCCTGATTCTTTGCAGTCTCATAGCCAATTTTTCATATATTCCACAAGTGTAAGAGATTTCCCCAAATCTCAATTAAAAAAATGAAAATTCAAAAACTAGATTCCGGTGGATCCAGCTAGCACGGGCGAGGCTGGATCCTCCTGTGATTGTACCATCATCTTCACAATCACCACTTCATGTAACACCAGATTCTGCATAATTTTCATTATCTACGTTATTACTCATGAATTAAACGGCATAAACAATCTACAGTTTCATGAAAAAATTAAAAATTTCAAACAAAACTAATAACAATATCGAATTAGAACTGACTGGAAGAATTTGATTGCATATTAATCTTTGGCGACTCTGCATCCATAAACACTCATGAAACAACCACCATGCATGCATGTAACAAAAATAAGATCATATTTTTGTAGGAAGAAAAAGTTAAAATTGATATTATTTTCCGCAACTCTTTAGAAACATGGTCATCCAAAAAAATCAATCCATTATTTATTCTACGCTTCCCATAATGTGGAAAATTTAATATCGTATTTGCTCCGTCACTTCTATTATCTCCGAACTCTCATGCGAAGTGCATGTATTAATGACAAATGGGCAACTTCTGTGTTCTCTTTGCAAAACAATCACTAAAATTATCATTCTTAAATGTAGCATTATACCTTTTGGAACTTCTAAATCAAAGATTGCTGTATAATAATTTTTATAAAACCTTATTGAATCGAATAAATAATCATACCATTTGTGATATTGCTCAATGCGATTCTTGAGCAAAATTGTTAAATGTTTATAAAACATTGACTATGGCAAAGAGCGCGTGTGTTAGCTGAAATGAAAAGACCGTCTAATATTCTTGATTTAGATTGTGTTGACTGTTGGAATATTTGTATTCCAAGTCAGCAAGAAGAATAGGTGAATACTAGATATGCGATTAAAGTCATGAATGGAAGATGTGAATCTCAGTTCAGTATAACCAACCTGGACCTCACGTATGTGTTGATATATTTATAAATGGCTCTCAATAGCCAAAGTTTGGATCCTTTATGAGCCATTTTCCCCTCAATTTATAGGAAAAAATGGATGAGCTGGCTTATTACAATACCTGACTTCTTGACATTAAGACGTAACTAACCTAACTGAACTCCTGAACTCTTGCATTATACTAGGTAGTTGACTTTTGTGTCCTAACTAATTATGTGTCAGAATAACTGTCTCAACTACCCTATAAAAAAAGTAGTTATGGTCTCGTTTAACCTTCGTAAGTTATGTCCAACCTAACTCTTCCATGTCGGAATGATTAGACATTGTCTGACCTGACATATCCAGTTCGGAATTGTGTAAAGGACTTCGGTCTTTCGACTTCAAGATGCGATCTAGTTATCATCCGACCTAACGCAGTCAGGTCGGACACATTGAGGATGAACCGACCTCTCCAGATCAGAAGCGTCATCAAACGTTATCGCCTTGTCATCTAGGTTGGATTAACCATCAACAATTACCCCTAGGAGTGGAACTGAAAATATTTCTAATCCGCTCCTACAGATGCTTGTTGATAATTAATATTAAAGCCAAGTAATGATTACATTGCCACGTGTCCTTTGCCCATAGTGGCTAGGTCTGACAATACTAGAAAAACTCCGTCTACCGTCATTTCCCTTTGATGGGCTCAAGGCGTCTCTTAAGATTCTGTACTGATAGTTAATGATATCTTTATATAAGGGATCCTTGTAGGTTTTTCTTTCTCAAAATTTCGTACTTCACTCAGAAAACTCTCGATTTACCGTCCGAAGTGAACCTTTGCTCGGCTAGCTCACCACACGAACTCAGATTCAGATCTTCCCCTTTGTCCAGGTATTTCTTCATCACTTAGAAAAATCATGAGTAATTCTGGTAGTGATAGTGAAGCTACTAGGAATGAGTCCTAGGGGAGGGGTAACAAGAATTCCAGTCCAGACTTAGATTCTCACTCTATCGGGTCGGATGCTAGTGCATCAAACTTAAGAGACGTAGCCCAAGAGGTACAACCACTTCGATCTGCGAACCGCTTGTTAATTTCCCGACCTATATAGTGTCCCCCTCAAAACCCTACTAGGGCCGGTCTGTCCACTTCCAGTTCGACATTCTGGCAGGCTGGCTATCATCCTTCAATAGTATCGGAGGACGATCTGATAGAATGGCGTTACAAATTTAGGATTCCAGACTTTGTTCTTTTATTCTTACCTAGGAATGATGATCGGGCTGACGAGCCTCCAGCGGGGTGTGTAGCTGTAAATAAAATGATGCTAGAGGCGGGTCTGAGGTTTCCTTTGTCCCGGACTGTCACCAACTACCTTAGGTATTGGGGACTAGCCCCTTCCCAAATAACTCCAAATGGGTGGAGGGTTATTATAGGGTTTTTGATCATATGGAGTAAGATGGGGTTTCCACCACCCCGGGCGAGTGAATTCAACTCCATCTATCAGCTCCGTGCTGACGGGAAAGACTCAGGCTGGTATTATGTTATGGTTCGGCCTCGAACGGGTGGGAATTCAGTAGAAGAACTCGTTGATTCCATCAAATGATGGCGAGATTGATGGTTCTTCGTTGGAGGCGAATGGCAATCTCAAGACCGGAATGACGACCTGGACTACATAGTTCCAACCCATTACAAACCTTATTGTATGTTTTATGACCTTGTGAGTTTAGTCAGGGCTGCTTCTTTCTAATATTAATTACTTGCACTTTTTTCAGGTCCCTCTAATCCGTCCAGGTCGTTGGATTTTGAATAACAACTGCAAAGAGCCCGCGACCTTGATAGAAGAGATCGTGACTTTAGGGAGCTAATCACAGAAGAAAATTTGTTCAGGGCTGGCTTGACCACAGTCTCCCCTACTGCCTTCTTTACTGCTCCAAATCGTAAGTTTTTTTTAATCTGCTTTTCTTTGCAGGTCCGACCAGATCAAAGAATAAAACAATACCTCCATTTAACAACTCTTCCTTCGTTGGTAATAAAAGGAAAAGGCCTACTAGGGGGAAGACCTTACCTGCCGGCATGGGACCTGTTCCTTCTTTGGATCAATCTAGTGGCACCCAACAGTCCGACTTGGGGCTTTCCTGTTCTGCCTCAAAGGGAAAGATGGTGGAGAACACGGAACCCACCTAACCTACACATTCTGACCCGTTGATTTTATCCGATGATCAGGCCTCTCCATAGAATGCCATTCAATCCGACCTTCCGGTGTCTTCGAGCCATCCGGCTCGTTCATCTCCCATTGCTGATGACCCCACTGACTTTTCATATTTTGGTATACACAAGGCACGGGCGGTCGAGATGGCCAAGCTAAAGGGAAGATCCCTAAAGCTCTCAGGGACGTCCGATCTCACAGACGCCCGGGGTCGAACTCCTTGAAGATCCTGCCGAATAGTGTCCATAATTCTCTGAATATTGTGGTGAGGTTGTGGGATAAAAGGAAGGAGGCCATGGTGTCCAACATGGACTTTCTCAACACTGCCCAAGCCACATCTGCTTTCCTGGGACTTGCACAGAACTACATGTCCCATGTCCGTGCTAAAGCTCACAAACAGATGGAGCTGCATGACGAGCTGATGCGCCAAAGTATTGTGGTGAAAGATCGAAATAAGGCACTGGAGCTAGAGCGTGACAGAATGGCTGAGGCTAAAAAGGCTCAAGAGCTTCAATGCGAGAGCCTAACTCAGAGGAATGGCCTTCTATTGTCCGAACTGGAGAAGGCCAAGCTTGAGAACACCGAACTGAGAGCTCAAAATGCAGCTGATAGAAGAGCCAAAGTGGAGGTTGATACCCAGCTGGATGCAATAAAAAAGGAACTTGAACAGGCCCGGGCCGACCTGGTTTCTTCCGTGGCCACTTATAAGGCATCCATAGAGTATGAGATAGACCATACTGACACCTACATCTTGGCTCTGGAGGATGTTGTAATCCGATTCCAAGATCTCCAGCCCACATTCGACACTACCCAACTGAAGAAAGAGCTGGAGGATTTGAAAGCGCAGCAAGCCTCTGCAATTTCCGAATTAGGTAAAAGGAAGGCCTCTCCAGTCGAGCAGTGAAACTTGTATATTTAGATTTATATTAGTTAGGTCGTCTGTAAGGGCTTGTCCGGCCCAACTTTTGTTTGTTTTAATGGATATCGCGTTGAATCACTTGTTTACAATTCTTCCGACCTGATGCTGTAGTCATTAACTTAGTACTTAATAAAAATATAAACTTGCCTTACTGGAGCAATCAGGTCAGTGTGGTCAAAAATAGATTAGCGAAATTTCAGTTTGCTACCTACCTGAAGCAGTTAGGTCGACGTAGAATAAACTTATAGCATTTCAACTTGTTTGCCTACCTGAAGTAGTCAGGTCAGGTTTGTCCAAAAAATGGACTTAATTTTAAACGTATATCTTGACTGGAGCAGTTAGGTCGGTTGGGTTCGACCAAGGACTTGACGCTTTAGCGCTGTCTTATTTGAGGGGTCCTAAGAAATTCATAAATTCAATTATGGCGGACCTTTTGAGCACAGCTTTAGGTCCTAAGAAATTAGTAAATTTCGCTATGGCAGACCTTTTGAGCACATAGCTTGAGGTCTTAAGGAATCCGTAAATTCTGTTGTGACAAACCTATTGAGCACATAGCTTGTTTTATCAAGAACACTTGGAACTTGTGAAAAGTTTTATTCAATGGAATATTCTCATAACACGTTGGTCATTACTTATTTTGGAATTCTCGATTACTGAAAATACTTCTTGAGATGCTATGCATTCCATGGATGTGGTAAGGTCTTTCCTTCCAAAGTTTCCAGTTCATATGCCCCATTCAGCAAGGTTTTCTTAATCCTATAAGGTCCTTCCCAATGTGGGGCAAGCGAGCCTGACTGAGCTTCCTTTGTAGCTATGAACACCTTCCCGAGTACCAAATCTCCAACCTGGAACTTCCTGCCTCTAACTTTAGAATTATAGTACCTGGTGCTTCTTTTACTTGTAAGAAGCATTTTTGAGATCTGAGTCTAGCCGCTTCTCTTCAATCAAGTCCAGACTGGATTGTAGCATCTTGATGTTCATCTCTTCCTCAAAATTCTATATCCTGCTTGAGGGGATCCCAATTTCGACGGGGATCACAGCTTCAGATCCAAATGCTAGGGTAAAAGGAGTTTCTCCAGTTGCTGTCCTACATGTTGTCCTGTAAGACCATAATACCGCTGGAAAATCATTGGCCCAAGCCACTTTCATTTCATCCAACCTAGTCTTCAAAGTGTGTTTGATGATTTTATTAATTGCTTCCACCTGTCCGTTTACTTGCGGGTAGCAGGGGTAGAATAGTGATTCCTAATCTTCAGCTCTTCACAGAATGACCTGAACTTCGCATTGTCAAACTGCCTTCCGTTGTTAGTGACTATTGAGTGAGGTATGCTAAAGTGGCAAATGATGGACTTCCATATAAAATCGGTGGTCTTTTGTTCAGTGATTTTTGCTAAAGCCTCCACTTCTACCCATTTTGTGTAGTAGTCAACTGCTACTATTGCATACTTCGTTGATCCTCTTCCTGTTGGCAAAGGTCCAATCAAGTCAATGCCCCATTTTGCAAATGGCCATGGTGCCGTGACAGAGGTTAGGTCTTCTGGGGGAGACCTGATCATTGGGGCAAATATCTGACACTTGTCACATTTTCTTATGAACTCGAGGGCGTCCTTCTTTATGGATGGCCAGAAGTATCCTTGCCTTAAGATCTTGAATGCAAGAGATTGTCCTCCAGTATGGTTTCCACATACACCTTCATGTATTTCACTCATAGCATATTGGGCTTCCTCGTCATTCAAGCATCTGAGTAATGGAAGGGAAAAGCCTCGTTTGTATAACACATCATCTATCAAAGTGTATCTGGCGGATCTGATTTTGAGCTTCCGAGCATCATCCTTGCTTGGGGGCACCACTACCTCCTTCAAGTGCTAGATGATTTCATCCATCCAGCTCTTGTTTGTGTTAATTACCATAGCTAACACCTCTGCTTCCGTTAGGTCTGAGTTTTGAACCTTTCCAATAGGCACACTATCCAAAGTTTAGGCTCCTTCACTAGTGGCGAGCCTAGCGAGAGCATCTTCCTGACTGTTTTGGGCTCTTGGTATCTGTTTGACATCAACATGGATGAACTTGTCCAATTCTTTCTTAGCCGCCTTGTAATAAGATGCCATTTTCTCCTCTTTCGTGTTATAGGTTCCTTGGATTTGGTTCACAACCAACTGGGAATCGCTATGTACAGTCACTCTGGTTATTCCCATATCTCTTGTCATTTTTAGACCTGCAATGAGAGCTTCATATTCCGCCTCGTTGTTGGTTGTTGGGAATTCAAAGCGGAGGGACTGACAATACAGTAAGTTTTTGGGGCTAACCAGAACAATTCCAACTCCTGCACAGTTCTCAGTAGATGAACCATCTACATAAAGGGACCAGAGTTCATCTCAGTTAGGAAGGTCAATCTCCATGTGGAATTCTACTATGAAGTTGCTTGCCCCTTGATTACAGTCCTTAGTTTGTAGGTGATATCGAATTGTTCCAATTCTACTGCCCACTTCATCAATCTTCCCGAAGTGTCTAGTTTCTGTGAGGCCTGACATAGTGGATAGTTGGTTGGCACCTCCAGTGAGTGCTCCAGGAAGTAAGGTCTCAATTTTCTCAAACTCATAACTAATGTTAGTGCTAATTTTTCCATTGGCGAATATCTTAGTTCTGCATCTTTCAATGCCTGACTAACATAGTAGACTGGGTGTTGGATACCATCCTCTGTTCTGTTCTAATCAGAACTGAACTAACTGACCTCTCTGACACCTCTAAGTATAATTCTAACATTTCCCTTGGTACTGGTTTGGAGAGTAAGGGTGGTGAGGCGAGCTATACTTTCAAGTCTTCGAAAGATTTCTGACATTGCTCTGTCCAATGGAAGTTCTTACCCATCTTTAGTGCTTCGAAGAAAGGTCTACACTTATCAGTTGATTTTGAGACGAATCGGTTCAAAGCTGCTATTCTTCCGGTCAGACTTTGAATTTCCCTTATATTGGCTGGGGCTTTCATGTCCATTAGGGCTTTGATTTTTTCGGGATTGACTTCAATTCCTCTTTGATGTACCATGTATCCCAGGAATTTTTTCAGATCCTACCCCAAAGGAACACTTTTGGGGATTCAGCTTCATTTTGTATTGTTTAAGAATGGTGAACATTTCAGCCAGGTGCTGGACATGATCTGATGATTTGATACTCTTCACCAACATGTCATCCACGTATACTTCCATAGTTTTACCAATTTGTTCTGCGAACATTCCGTTGACAAGTCTCTGGTAGGTTGCCCCTGCGTTCTTCAACCCGGAGGGCATCATCTTGTAGCAGTATAACCCCCTGTTTGTTATGAATGAGGTATGCTCTTCGTCTGGTCCATACATTGGAATCTGATTGTAGCCTGAATATGCGTCCATGAAACTCAACAGCTCATGCCCTGCCGTGGTATCTACCATTTGATCTATACGTGGTTGTGGAAAGCTGTCTTTGGGACAGGCATTGTTCAAGTCCGTGAAATCTATACAAAGCCTCCAGGATTTATTGTTCTTATGCACGAGAACAGGATTGGCCACCCACTATGGGTATTTTTCCTCCCGTATAAATCCATTCCCTAGTAGCTTCAGGATCTCATTTGTGAGGGCGTCATATCTCTCTCCATTTAATGGACGGCGCTTCTGCCTTTTTGATCTTGCTCCATGATCAATATTGAGCTTGTGATAGGACAGGTGTGCAGATATTCCCTCCATGTCAGCATGAATCCAGGAAAAAACATCTTTATTCTTTTTCAGAAAGTTCACAAGTTCAGATCTTACTGGTTCTTTGAGGTCTTTCCCAATCTTCAACTGCAACTCAGACCTATCTGGATCCAAAGTTACCAAAGTCAAGTCCTCAAGTGGTCCGATCCTTGTTTCATTCTGATCTAGGTGTGGATCTAACGTTTGGATCTCTTTCGTCTGGTCTTTTATCTGGATAACTTCTAATTGAGGTACTCGGCAGGGGCAAAAACTCAGATTACACTCTCGGGCAATCCTTTGGTCTCCCCTCACTACTCCTACCCCGTGAGAAGTGGGAAACTTCATCACATAGTGATATATTGAGGTGGCCACCTTCAATTCATGTAGAATAGGCCTTCCCAGAATGGCGTTATAGTTGGATAGTATATCTGCTAATACAAAATCCGTTATTACTCTCCTGGTACACGGTGGATTCCCGAGTTCTACCATGAGCGCGATTTGACCTAGTGGTGTGACATAATCCCTGATGAAACCTTGTAACTTCGTGGAGTAGGGGTTGAGATTTCATTCTTCCACTCCCATTTGGAGGCAGGTCTTCCAGTATAAGATGTTCACGACACTCCCTTTGTCTACAAGAGTACGGTGAATCTTCATTCCTGAGACAGGAATGGTTATGATCAAAGCATCCGCGTGTGGTTGGAGGACTCCCTCTGCATCTCTTTCATCAAAGCTGAAGGACTCGTCTTCCCTTACTAGAATGGGAGCCCTTGCCGATAGGATTTGGTAACTGTTCCGTGCATCCCTGATGTGCTGGGGCCTTTGCCTTTTTTAACCTTCCTGACTTTGACTTCCACCTACTAGCATGCGGATCTCAGCTGGAGTTATACCTCCAACTTCAGCTTGGCCCTGCTTTTCTTGATTCACCTGAGGTTTTCCTTCATATTCTTTTAAGTGGCCTGCCTTGATCAATTTTTCGAGTTCAATCCTCAGGTGTTTACAGTAGTCCGTGTCATGGCCCGCCGATCTGTGGTACCTACAATATCTGGATTGATTCAGTTCAGATGAACCTATTTTTAATAGCCGGGGCAACAGATTCCGGTCCTTAATGCTCTGAGTATGGTCTCAAGCCGAGCTTTGAGGAGATCTAATGGCGTTGAACTGGATGAATGGGGTCAAAAACTTCCTGGTCCCCGAAAATCCCGCTTCTTTTCTTGGCTGAACCTGTCACTTTTCTGTGTTTCTTTTTCATTCCCTTTAGATCTCTCCTGATCTTTTGCTTCTCCCTTGTCTTCCATCCTAATGGACTTCGCTTCTTCAGCTCCAATAGCCCTATCTGCTCTTGTGAGGAATTCTCGGAAGGTCTTTGGTCCCTCTTCATGCACAGTCCACCAGAACCGGGATTCTGGCCGTAGACCTGATGTTACTGCCATTAAGAGTGCATCATCTGATACTTTGTCCATATCCATAATTTGTTTGTTGAACCGGTCCAGATAGCTCTTCAGTGATTCAATTCTTCCTTGCTTGATAGTTACTAGTTGCTCCTTAGGGGTAGTCCTTGTTTTTGCAGCCATGAAGTTGTAGAGGAACTGAGAAGACAAATCTTTCCAACTTGTTATGGAGTGGTCTGGTAGAGTGCATAACCACCTCTGAGCCCTGTCCCTTAGAGTCAGGGGAAAGGTCCTACACATGATAGCATCACTAATACCTTGTAACTCCATCCAAGAAGCATATCGATCTATATGTGCTACCGAATCAGTTGTCCCATCGTAGCTTGGCACTTGTGGAACTTTGATTTTGCTAGGTAACATCTCTTTCAGAATTTCCTTCGAGAACAGGGAAGACCTGGAGGAAGCATACTTGTCAGTCAGGTCGTCCTTTTTCTACCTGCCTTCCAAATCGCTTAACTGTTTCCTGAGCGCGTTGAGTTCTTCCAACATTCCTTTCCCATCATCGTAGGGTGGATCGCTGAGATTCAAGGTTGGCGTGTCCTCAACGATATCCTTGAAATTCCTACCTCAGGTCCGAGTAGGCTCATAATACGGACTTCGCGCAGATCTTTTCGAGAGGTACGAGGTAGCAGGTTTTTTATTCATCTCCAACGTTGGGTCCTTCCTTGTGGGGGCCGTGGTATCTGGACCTAATATGCTAAACACGCTGTTAGCCCTTTTAGGTGATCCCCTACGGGGAGAGCGGGAATTGTTTTCTCCAGTAGAACTTCCAGACTTATCGTGTACGTAGTTGAGTCTTCGGCGAACTCGTTGGTTTCCAGGGGGTGATGAGATGGTGCTGGCATAGCGCTGGGGGCCTGAGTGTTCCCCGGTGGTTGATGTTGCATCCTTTCAACTGCTTGTGTCAAACTCCTCAATTGATGTATTACCTCAACCATTTGGGGGTCTGGACAAGGCCTAACTTCCAGGTCGCCTTCCTTCGTTGTCCTACCTTGCGCCTCCATCTTCCCATGATTACTCCCAGAGCCTTGGTCATCCATGTTATCTGAATAATACTAATGGTGAAGTATATGAATGAACTGGTGGAATGGACTGCTATTCTATCATAAGCGGCCCTCCTTCTAGCGCCAATTATTGACGGTTGGAATATTTGTATTCCAAGTTAGCAAGAAGAATAGGTGAATACTAGATATGCGATTAAAGTCACGAATGGAAGATGTGAATCTCAATTCCGTATAACCGACCTAAACCTCACGTATGTGTTGATATATTTATAAATGGCTCTCAATAGCCAAAGTTTGGATCCTTTATGAGCCATTTCCCCTCAATTTATAGGAAAAAAGGGATGAGCTGGCTTATTACAATACCCGACTGCCTGACATTAAGACATAACTAACCTAACTAAACTCTTGTATTATACTAGGTAGTTGACTTTTGTGTCCTAACTAATTATGTGTCAGAATAACTGTCTCAACTACCCTGTAAGAAAGTAGTTATGGTCTCGTTTAACCTCCGTAATTTATGTCCGACCTGACTCTTCCGTGTCAGAATGATTAGATATTGTCCGACCTGACATATACAGTTCGGAATTGTGTAAAGGACTTCAGTCTTTTGACTTCAAGATGCGATCTAGTTATCATCCGACCTGACGCAGTCAGGTCGAACACATTGAGGATGAACCGACCTCTCCAGATCAGAAGTGTCATCAAACGTCATCGCCTTGTCATCTAGGTTGGATTACCCATCAACAAATTGCATGTTACGGATCCACTTGAGGCCTCTACTAGGCTGTAGCAAAGCCTTTTAAAGGCCCATATGGCAAAAAAAAAAAAAAGTGATATTATTCATATTAGACATTGGTGATATTTTTCGTATTGATGTGTAATGGGTATCATTATTCTTAAATTGTGAGTTGAGGGTGTTTTAATTATTAATTTCCTCAATATATATATATATATATATATATATATATATATATATATATAGCTCGACCCAAAATTTCCAATAACTAGGCCTAGTTTCAACTCAAGTCTTAACCTAATCCTTAAACCAATAAACCAAAAGGCACCCAACCCAAAAGTTTAAAGGTCCATTTCCCCAACCCCAAGGCAATAGGCATGATTGAGGACTCCGACTCCCCAAAAAAATCTCGAATCTCGTCTATACCCTCCTCCTCGACTTTAGTTTGCAGCCCTCCAACGTAGTGTTGACCTCCTCCAGCCTTCCATAGTCCACACTTAACACTCCATAGTCTGGTGGCCTTCTGGTAGCAGTCCATCTGAACTTCTGAAGGCTGAAGCTGAAGGCCTGAAGCAATAGCAGTCAAGTGGTGAGTGACAGACTTCTAGATGTGCGTAGTGACGCAATCTACGTATTTACAATTCTCAGAGGTCATCGACTCGCTGATAAACTTATGTTGGAGACTTTGAATCTTGTTTCTCAAGACTCAAACCAATATGTGCCGTGTAGCATGAAATGATAGTAAAAACAAAAAAAACTAATATCAATATATCATTAATTAAAATAGGGTCCAAACACAAATAAAGTTTATTAGTGTTTCGATTTTACCATTTGGAAGTTTTAGGCGTGAACTTTCAAGTGCCTTTTGGTTATTTTATATGGCTTTTCGTGTTGTAGACTCATATGAAGTGATGATGTGACTACTTAATGCATTGTTTCAAGTTCTATATAAATGATTCATTTGTTATTTGATTAACGTGTTGGCTTCTCCTCTCCTTTTTACTTATTATATTCTTGTTCTTGCATAAAACAATACTACTTTCTTGCATTCAAATCAATTGTCTTGTATTCATATACTATAGTCTTGAATACAGTATATGAATACAAGATCCTCTTGTGTTTGCTACATAAAGTCTTTGTGTTCGAGTTTGTTGTCGAAAAGTGCATATTCGTCATCAAACATTAAATTAGATTCCGTTGCATTTTGGAGACTTATTTGGATCTCATGTGTATCTATTTGGTGGGATAAATAAAGTCTTAAGGAAAGCGAGTGTTAATGCCTTGAGATCTTCAACTTTCTGCGTGGTTTCATCATCACATCACCATATTCAAATTGGAATTTCAACAGATTTTAGACTAAATTATATGATTTTTATATAATTCTTAACTCTAAACAACCTTTATTAATTAACTTTCACAAATTATTATAGAAACCGTCTATTATGATTACACCTCCCATACATAGCACAAGTTTGACAATAGTATTCTTTACATAAGAAGAAATATAGAGGCAACAGAGAAAGAAGCCTAATCAAATAAGGAAAGATTTTGAGTTTGCTAGCTTGATAAGAACAATCAGAATATAAGGAAGAAGGGACGGGACAGAGGATTCCATATAACTAGACAATCAAGGTTTATCGCTCGAAGGGAAGGAATAGAAGCAAGTATTTTCCATTCAATTGGTAATGGATCCATGGATGGATCCATGAAGGGGGGCTAAATCTTAACTTGGAGGATGGGGGTGGAGTGGGCAGGGCCCTTCTCAGGGGTCGTTGCCCCCAAATTTTTGTTGTTAACGTATAGTACTTGAGTATGAAATTTATATAGTTAGAAAGACCTATCAATTTAATATATGTTGTAAAAATTCACCAAGATACCAACAAAATTATATTTGAACTCTTCTAAAAATGCAAACAAAAACGAATCAAAATGAGAAACAATTCAATAAACATTAAGAAGGTAAGGAAAAATCAATAGGTTTAGGTATTTTTTTGGAGAAGCATTCGCGTTGGAGAGGATTTGGATATGAAGAAACACTATTTTAGAGATTACGAGCATGATTAGCTTCTACTAAGCTCGTTTGGTGGAGTAAAATTGGGGATTGATATTAAGTATGATTTCATATTTCATTTTTACTATAAAATTACATTAATTATGGGATAAAATTTGTTCAAATGTATTATTTGAATATTAATTTAAAACTATGTATGTGGTGTAATTTCCTCTATAAAGAAATGTGGATAGAATTATACATTTTGAACTTATGTTTGGAAAATTGAACTATAAAATGGGCTGAAAAATTGTACTACAAAATGGGCTAAAAAATTAGAGTTGATTGGAATATTTTTTGGGAAAAGTACATAACTATAACACTTTAAGTTTCGTTTTTTAAAACTAACAAACTTACATTTTATTTTTCAAAAATCAAGCGTTTAATAATTAAAAATAAATATAATATTATATATAATATAAACATAATTATCTATTATATATCTTTATAATATATAAAAGTAAGGTAGTTCCTAAAAACAATTTTCCTCCATTTTTTCTATTTCTATAAATAGTAAGGTCCCATAAAATTAAATAGTGTAAATGTAAAGTGGACTAGTATGAATGCAAAATTGATCTATATCAAATGTGAATGCAAAATCTGGATAAATGTGAACGCATTTATTGCATTATATTAATTGAACTCATTCAATATTAGTATTAATAATAAAATTAAAATTGATTAAAAAAATATCAACCATTATTTAGTATTTACCATAAATATATATATATATATATATATATATATATATATATATATAGAAATGATAATTTTAATACTGATAACTAAAAATATTAATTGAACTCATTCACTATTAGTATTAATAATAAAATTAAAATTGATTAAAAAAATATCAACCATTATTTAGTATTTACCATAATATATATATATATACACACATAATAGACGGTTTTCATAATAATTTTATTATTAATACTAATACTGAATGAGTTCAATTAATATTTTTAGTTATCAGTATTAAAATTATCATTTCTCTATGTATAGCCATCGATATAAAAATTGTGTTTTCATTATTAATTGTCAAATCATTTGTTATCTTTAATATTAAAAATCATATTTTCTGAAATATATATGTAGTTGAAAAAATATGCTACTTATAAATAATTTATAAAAAAAGTTATTAAAGGAAAAACTAATATTGAATAATTAATGCTTTGATTTCTTTTTAATTAATAATATCAATAGAATGATTAATATTTTTAATCATTCTTAATTTTAATAAATTTTTAATGATTATAGAGTATAAGATTATTTGTATAATTTCGTGATCTCCAATTTTAATCGGTTATCGTATCATGATAATTGCCAGATTTTCAAATTATTATTTTGACTATTTGACTTTGATTTTTTAAGAAATGTTTTTGTGAAATAGTGATTTTTTAGAATGTATAGTTGAAAAGTAGTATGAAAAATTGTAAAATATAATTTTTTAAAGAATGTGTGATTGAAAATGAATGTTCAGAAAAATTGATTCTTGAAAAATTAATTTCATTTGAGTAAGTGATAAAGTATTATGTCTTGTATGTTAAACAATCGTGCAGCTTTTATGAATCGAGATGCATAGATGATTTCATAGTAAATAAAGTTAAATATATTTACGATATACATTCGTTAAAATTTAATCAAAACTAACATTTCCTGTTACTTAATTTGCTATGTTTATTTAAATATATGACCACATCTGTTTAATTTGTAATATTAAAGTAAATATGAAATGAAATATTTGTTTAATAAATTTAAATATCAAATATTGTAATAAGATATTTAGTACCAATTCTAATAGTACTATTCGGATAGTGATAAATTATTCATGATAATCTAGAAATTATATTTTGAAAAGATTAATTACAATTACATTAATAATCATTAAAATTGCATAGTTATGCAAATGGTCATTGAAGTATTTTTTTTTTAAGTGGTAAGTTATTTAAGTTCCTAAGTATTATAATTGTGGCAACTTAGTAAAAAAAAAATGTCCCTATAATTTACATATAATTTAAAAAAATAATATCATACTTTTTAACAGCTCATTATACTAAAATTTACTATTACGAATTATATTACTTGAAATAATGAGTCTCAAAAAGGTACTTAAGTATACATTCTCCACAAAATTATTATTATTAAACTCATTTTGTAGATAATGAGGGCTTAAACAAGGACTAAATATACCCACGAAAGAAAAACGTAATATATAAAGAGAGAACACTTCCCAAAAATAGGTATTGACCCATTTTCCTATCTAAAACACATTTTCTAAAATGATAATTAGTAGTATTAATTCACTATTTATTATTCATTTTGGACAAAATTCAAATTTAAATTAACCTAAATGAATGCAGATTTTTAAATAGCTGCAATTTTCAGGTCTCGAGATTTCTTGTTTCATCTTCCCCTCTTTAAAATCAATTACATTTTTTTTTTTAAATTCATAAAAATAAAAAAAAAACTTTTTCAATATCACATAAATATCTATCTATTATATCTATCTATCTATTATATTAAAGATGGATAGTAGCAAAAGAAATCCCTCCCATATTTCCCGCCTAGAAGCTGCTTATAGTGATTAGTATGGAAAAAAGAATGGGATGCAACAGCATGTGGCCCCACAATCAACTCGTCTGATATTATTATACTTCCCAAAGAAGCCGTCTTCTTCATTTTAAACTTCAAACTGAAGAACTCTTCGGTTCTTCCCTTATTTTAGTTTAATTGTCTTCGTTTTCTGGTCAAATTAATCATATTTGATCTCTACAATAATCATCGGCCGATTCGATTGGGAGAAATTCAAAAGGACTCTTGAAGGTAAGCATTTCTTTTTGTTTCAATTTTTTATGAATTCTTTAGGTGTTTGTAAAACTGGATTTAGGGTTTTGACTAGAGGTTTTAATTGATTCTTTTTGTTCACCTGCCTATATTTCTGAGGTGGGTTTCTATTTGAAGTAATATTTGGAGCTTTGGATTTCTAACTTTTGTTGGATTTATACATAGTAATTGCAAATCGACGTTATAAGAGTTTATGCACGACTGAATAAAATTCTGAGCTGTGTTTCTTTTTCATAGTTCGATTCCAGGTTTTGATTTGTGTATTTTTATTCATTTGATGTTTAGAGGTTGGGCTTTGTATAATATAAAGTGCTAATCAGAGTGATTTTGGGTTTTCTATTGGAGCAAGTACATGGGGAAACCTGCTGGGAAGAAGAAAATTCAAATTGGATCAAAATCCAATGATGGAAATGCAAAACAAACCAAAGCTCAGGATCGAAACTCAAAAGCATTTGATGAAACGCTGCTATCTTCATTAACATGTCCCAAAATTTGAAGGAAGAAGGAAACAAACTTTTTCAGAAACGTGATCACGAGGGTGCTATGTTAAAGTACGAAAAGGTCCTCAAATTGCTTCCTTCTAATCACATTGACGTTTTTCATTTGAATACAATTTTTGCCTCCTGTTATTAATTGCTTATCAAATTGTTATATTATTACTAGCATATATTTTCATGAAATTATATGATGACAATCAAAGTTGACATTGGTATTTAGACTGACCCCTGATGATGTAATTATACATATATGTAAGTTAACATTTAAAGTTTCGTTGCACAAAGAGGTGTCTTACCGTTTCAAGCATAATTCAGTATAGTGGTGTCTAAAAAGTAGGTCTAATTTTCTTTGTTCGGTCTAATTTTATTTGTTCGTCCTGAAGTTTCTCTAATTCTTATTATCTGAACGCTATCTTCATTTATAATCTGAATGTCACAAACAATTTGTGATTTTGAAGGGTTTCGAAGACTGTCATGTTGGCCTATTATGACTATAACGCTGTTCGAAGCAATTGGTACTCTGATATCCTTTATCATCATATCATTGGGTAAATCCTTTTTCTTTTGTTATTATTGATTATTACTATGTAGCAAAGTGCAAGTTTCTCTTAACATGTACTGCTACAGTTTTTGTTAGTATTGATTATTACCCAGTAGCAAAGACGCCTGAAATACATGCATTTGCTGCAATTTCTTTGTGAATTCATTTACCCCATAATGTTTGATCTGGAGTTTTCTGTCACTAAAAAATGAAAAAATAAAAATAAATCCTAGGCTAAAAGTACCAATTTGGCAAGCAATTAACTGAATCTGATAATTATAAACTTTTGCTCTTGAATAATTTGATATTTGTAGTTCTTCATACTCGAGCTATATTTTTATTTTTTCATTTGCTGTTTTATTCTCCTTTTCCATATGTATTTTATTGTATGGATTCTAGATTCAAATAGTGATTTAAAGTGTAATTTTGCTGCCTTTTTTGGGTTCCATTTTAGTTGAGCTTTGTGCTATACTGCTATTTGTTGGTTCAAGTGCAACTGTTTGTGAAGCAAAACTAGGTTTGGAAATGGCCACCGACAATTTCTGATCCTCAGGTGCAATTATTTTTCTCTTTTTCAATTATAGAACTGAACTTCACTTAGTATTATTTGTTTTTACTATGTTTTTGATATTAGTAAGTGGTGATGGTTAGGATTTTGGCTTATTGAGTGAAAAGGGACCAAATGGGCTGGAGAAATGGTGAAACAATTAGGGAATAAAGAGATATATAATCTATTATATAAAAGAAAGGAAAAAAGACAAAAATGGGGCAGTGATAATCCCCTAAGCTTTGTTATGAAAATGAGGTCAAAGAAATTAAAACAGGTTGGGGATAGGATTACAATTAATAGATTTATTTTAGTTGAGGTTTAGATTCTACTACTTTCATGCATGCTTACTATTCCTACTGTGTATTTTCAAATCTCCTACTGCTTCTATTTATCTCACTTAAAAGGGGTGTGCTTTTTTCAATTTTGCTATTTTGAACTCCTCCTATTTTATGTATGTTTTCGTGATTTTCTCAAGGTAGTGTGATTTTTGGTGGTTTTCTTGTATTTAGAATGATTTCTGCATATGTCAAAGAAAGAGATATGAATACATACATAGAAAATCTTATAAATGTGATTTCTCTCATTTTATGGAAACTTGAGAAGAGATATGAGAAATTCGTATATTCTAGCCTCAATAAAGAATTTTACTTAAGAACTTGCAGGTGCAGGATATGACATTTTCACAGTCCTTTGTCTGAGCAGCCTATTGAAAAGATATAAATGCTAAGCAGCTAAAGATTTATTATTTTCCACTTCAGTGGGACTCTTCTTAAGCAATTTGGTCATTTCTCTTTACTTTTCTTTAGATAATTCTTTATGGAAAATTCTTTAAAGCTTCTTTTGGCTGTAAGCAAATAGAAGAAACTATATGCTTTTAGTTAAATAGCCATTTCTTATATGCTGTTTGTTAAATAGCTATTTTAAGATAGTAACTGTACTTGAGGACCTGCATGATAGGGTTTTCTCTATAAGAATGCAGCAAAGATACTTTTCATCTTCTAACAGGACAATGATGGATTTTATTTGTGGCAGGACTTGTGGCTGAAGATATGTTATGCTGATTTAGAGGATTATCTATTTAGTAAGTGTTTAATTTGTGTCAAGATTGGTTTTTGTTGACATTAGGGATGAAATGGCAAAAATATTTGCACTCTCCCCAAATTTTAGTTGATTTTATGTGGTTTTTTTAGAGTGAATATGCTTATATTTTGATTCAATACCTGTCATTATTGGACGAATGTTTCATTCAATACCTGCTCAATTTCAAACAAGTGAGTTTTGAGTTCAGTGTCCGTGTTCTCAACATAAATACAATGAACAAATATTTCATTAAATACCTGATCAATTTCAAACAATTATTTCATGAATATGAGCTTCTCTTTTCATATAATTTTTGTTTGATTGTTCAATGCTACTTTTGCTTTTAGGAATGGGGAGATCGCTCAATGCTTGCAACGATTGCTCTAGGCACAACATAGGTATAATAACTGCATTTCATTTTGTGTTTCTGTCTCTGAAAATCTCAGTTTTTCTTATATTTTCTTTTATTGGCCAGTCTCTATGGGATGTCACCAGTGGAGCCATCATCAGGTAGAAAACACTTAACTCATTTGCCTTGAAAATATTTTTCACCTATTTGGTGAGAAAACATTTTCCTTAGGTAGAAAACATATTTTTCGTCAAATTTGATTACTATTATCAAGTACAAATGAGTGAAAAATATAAAATAATAATTTTTTTTAATTAAAATAGCTAAATTTTGTTTTATTTGCAATGGAAAATAATATCAATCAAACAACAAATTTAGAAAATTTTCCTACTTTTTCACCCGACACTTCCAATTGACATTTTTCAAGAAAATAATTTTCAAGAAAATTAATTTCTAGAAAATATTTTCTTACCATGAATTTTTCATGTTTTCAATCAAACACATGCAAGATTGTCTTTCAAGTTCAATAGGAGACAATTTCAGTTGGTAGCTTCGTATGGTATGAAAATCAACAAGAGTCAGGGGAAATCATTTTTCAAGGTTGATCTTTATTTAGAGAAGTCAGTTTTCAGTCATGGATAGTTGTACTTTGTAGTCTTTAGAGTGACGAATCGTAGTGGTTTGAAGATGATCATTTGCGACAAATATGGAAATAGAACAAACTCAACTACGAATGTAATTTATATAGAAGTTTTCAAAATTTATAGTGAAAACATTACAACTCTATTAATTACAGTATCATTTTATTATTTTTCTATCTATTTCATCATACACATGTTTGACATATAATTAGAAAATTTAGAAAATATTAAAGTCGCAATTATATGTTTCGACATGATGCCGTGCATCGTACGGGTGAATCACTAGTTTTTATTTAAAAATAAAAAATGAAAGATAATGAAATAAGAACGTTCATTAATCTATTTTTCTTTTCTTTTTACATTTTCGTTTTAATAAAATTCTAAGCATACATTACAGATATATCTATTTTTTCTACTTATTACAAATTTTATTTAAATGTAATTTTTCTTTTCCATTTGAAGTTTTAAATCAATTCAAATTACAATATTTAAAGAAATTCTTGGAACGATAAACATACGAACCGCAAAAAAAATTAAAAAATTATTAAGGTATGTTTAATGTACCTTTATAATTAATTGTCTTCATTCATTTCTCATTTTTAATTAAATATTCACTTGATATGTTAAAATATAAATTTGATATATGTATGTAACAAATGACCGTGTATCGCACGGGTGTAACACTAGTTATATTAAAACTAATATAATACTAAATTAAAAACTCAAATTGTGACGACATAACCTCCCTCACTCCCGCCCCCGCCCCTGCCCCGCCCACAACCCCACCCCACCCAAGCCACCCTACCCTACCCTAAAAATAATTTTTATATCTTTTCCTGTCGAATGGGTGGTAACCCACTAGGTATGTCATCGGGAAATATATCGTCAAATTCCTGCAATAAAGAAAAAGCCAAACTATGGAGGAATTTGTTAGTTTCATCAAATACAAGGAATGATTCTTTGTATAGCAAAAGAACTATTGGCCGTTCTTCCATGAATGCCTTTTTTATTTCACTCATTTTTGCGTAGAAACTCATTTTTCTTTCTTTTCTGGCACTCTTCGCTCCCTCTCCTTTTTCTGAGGTATGTACCCCAACACTCCTTTTTTCTCTCGCCTCTCCTTTTTCTGGAATCGTGGCTCCAACTCTCTTTTCCTCTCCTTTTTTTGAGGTCGTGACCTCAACTCTCTTCCTCTCATTTTCCTTTACTCTTTTTTCTTCATCATTTTTCAGTTTTACTTGATCTTCATACACTTGTGATGGTGTTAATGGTGCAAGTGTAATGGTTTTTCCCCCTTTGATAAAGCTATACCTATTTTTATACCCATCATGCGTGACCTTCCTATCATATTGCCAAGGTCTCCCCAACAAAATGTGTCCGGCATGCATAGGAACCACATCACACATAACATCATCCACATAGCTACCAATAGAAAAACTCATCAACACCCTCCTATTCACCTTAATTTCTCCACTATCATTTAACCATTGAAGCCTATAAGGTTTAGGATGTTTTAACAGAGGTAGTCCTAATTTTTCAACAAGTATAGTACTAGCGACGTTAGTGCAACTACCACCATCAATAATCATACTACATACCTTGTTATTTATGCGACATCGTGTATGGAATATGTTCTCCCGTTGTTGTTCCAAATCATCCGTGTTGATTTGAGCACTAAGAGCTCGCCTTGCCACCAATAACTCGCCATGCTCCCCGGATAACACATCCTCATCATCACATACTTCCTCCAATGCCGGCATATCGCTATAATCCTCTTCCTCACTATCACTCTCCATGGCTCCATCCTTCCTCACAAGTATCACTCGCCTATTAGGACATTGAGATGCCACATGTCCTCTTCCTAAACATTTGAAGCATTGAATGTCTCTACTCCTAGATGGTTGAGGCTCCCCTTTAGGCACGAATTTATTAGCTTGTTCCTCCTTCCCTTTTGGTGCCTCAAATTTCCCCTTTGGTGCTTCAAACTTCCCTTTAGAAACAGTCCCATCTCCTTTACTATCCCACTTCGGCTTCCAAGAAGAATTAGAACCAGATTGATACTTTGCTGTTCCCTTTTTCTTTATTTGCTTCTCCACCTTTATAGCCATGTGCAACATATCTTCCATCTCCAAATAATGTTGCAGTTCAACCACATTAGCTATATCCCTATTCAACCCATTCAAAAATCGAGCCATCGTAGCCTCCCTATCCTCGTCTACATTAGCTCTAATCATCAACATCTCCATCTCCTTATGATAATCCTCCACACTCGTTGATCCTTGGTATAGACTTTGTAATTTTTGATGAAGCTCCCGATGGTAAAGACTAGGAACGAACCTCTTTCTCATGATAGCTTTTAACTCATCCCAAGTACTAACGGACCTCTCGCGATTCCTCCTCCTAGAAGTCACCAATTGATCCCACCAAGTAATAGCGTAATCGGAGAATTCAAGTACAGCTACCTTAACCTTTTTCTCTTCCGAATAAGTGTAGCAATTGAAAATTAATTCCATCTTCTTTTCCCATTCTAGGTATGCTTCCGGATCACTCCTACCCTTGAATGACGGAATTGTCATTTTGATGTTGCTAATACTACCATCCATTCTATCGCCACCAAGATCTCTATCCCTTCTTCCATGCCTAACTACTTTATCCACAATTGCCCCATCGTAAAAATCACTACCTTCTTCATTCTCATCGATCCCCTCCACTCTACGACCTTGCCCGCCTTGCCTACGGGCATTAGGCACTTCCCGAGGTTGCTCAAGCCTTTCTAACCTACCTAACACATCCCCAAACAACCGCTCAAACCGTTGTACCATCTCTTCCGTCATGTTGGCTCGATCGTTGTTTTTTGTAGTAGAAGATTGTTCAGACATCCTAAAACTAAATATTATATGCCTCACGTGTATTTCGCTCGTGTATCACTCAAAGTTGGCTTTTACCCTCTATTGATCTCACCTCTCTGCCTTTTTCCACTCAATAGCTTTCACCCCAATTACTTTAAAGAACGAACCCGAACTTAAACAAGTTTAAGCCCGAATGATTCAAATTGAGTAAGAGTGAGAATTTATGAAGTTGTTGGAAAACTTGAAGAAGACCTTTAGAGATTTGAATTTTGACTCTTATAAGGGACTTGACACTTTTATGGAAACTAAGATTTTTTCAAGAAAATAATTCTTGAAATCAAATATCAGCTATTTTAATTGGACTGAGAATTTTCATTTTTTTTTTCTCTCTCGAAAATTCAACTACGAGAAAGACGCAACAAACGAAATTTAATTTGGATAACAAACGAAGGAAATAGCGACTATTGAATTTTTTTGTGACACTTTTCTGGATTAAAGACTCAAAAACTGGAAGAACACGAAGAACAAGAATAAGAAACTCAAGAAAACAAAAACAAAGATATAACCTTGATTTTTGGAGCCTAAGCTTTGATACCAGATGATGCAAACCACGTAGCAATTGTAGCTACGCAACCCACAAATAATTGGAATCGACCCAAGAACGCCAAGAACCTCGATTTATGGATCCAATTAAAATTAATTGAACCAAGCAACCAATACAATCACTAGGATATATTGACCTCTTGATCACAAACAATAATAACTCTCACCGAGATTTGAACAAACAAGATTAACTCGCAAGTTCGGATTTTATTCAATAAAGAATAAAGGTTGTGAAAGCTATCAAAGTTGTGTAATGAATAATGAAAACTACATCCCTATAAATAGGGTAAAAAACTAGGTTAAAGAGTTCTAATTAAACAAGGAAACAACTACATAAAAATAAGGAAATAAATAAAATTCCTAAAATTCACGCGTATTATTGTTTACGGCCGTGAACCTTCCAATTACAGCCGTAAGGCCCTTTCTGCTCCAACGTTACGGCCGTGAGACTAATTTTACGGCCGTAAGCCAAATTTCTGAAAACTCTCAATTTGACCCGAGGCTTCGTTACGGCCGTGACGAGTATTGGTTACGGCCGTAAATCTATTTCTTCAAAAAATTCAGTTTTTCAGCAGAAGCTAGGTTACGGCCGTGAGAGTTATGAATTACGGCCGTAATTCCTGAAATTTGGCAATCTTCTTCGACAGCTTGAATGAGGTTGATCCACTCGTCGTTTTGGCTCGGCCCCAACATGGAACTTGCTTCTTTCGATGATACGAACATTGTTTTGGCCATTGTTTCTTGAACTAACTTGTCCATTGCTTCCTTGGCCCTCTTTGTCTGCAATCGAGTCATCGGTCCTCCTCTGATCTTCAACGGATCTTTGTGCGGGCTTGTATCCGTGGTCTGGATCACATCATCCCCTCCCTCTTCGAAAGGATTCGACCTCGAATCTGTACCTGCATCAAACGGAGATAGATCAGAAACATTAAATGAAGCCGAAACATTATACTCACCAGGAAGATCGAGTTTATAGGCATTATTGTTGATCCTTTCGATCACTTGGAATTGACCATCTCCTCGCGGTTGTAACTTTGACTTGCGCTGTTCTGGAAACCGCTCCTTTCTCAAATGTAACCAAACCCAATCACCGGGTTCAAATATGACGCCTTTTCTTCCTTTGTTAGCTTGCGAAGCATAATGTTCATTTTTCTTTTCAATCGCCAACCTCACCTTGTCGTGGAGTGCTTTAACCATCTCAGCCTTTTTCTTTCCATCTAAACTACTACGTTCATTCACAGGTAAAGGAATTAAATCCAATGGTGTTAGCGGATTAAAACCATAAACAATTTCAAATGGTGAACAAGAAGTAGTAGAATGTATAGCCCTATTATATGCAAATTCAATAAATGGTAAGCACTCTTCCCAATTTTTCAGATTTTTATTGATTATCGTGCGCAACAATTGAATCATTGTCCTATTTACTACCTCGGTTTGCCCATCGGTCTGTGGGTGACAAGTTGTAGAGAAAAGTAGTTTTGTACCTAATTTGTTCCACAAGACTCTCCAAAAATGACTAAGGAATTTAACATCCCTATCCGAGACAATACTTTTAGGCACCCCATGTAAGTGCACGACTTCCCTAAAGAAAATTTCAGCTATGTTTGTAGCATCGTCAGTTTTGTGGCATGGTATGAAATGTGCCATTTTACTAAAACGATCTACTACCACAAAAATCGAATCTCGACCCTTCTTAGTCCTAGGCAATCCTAAAACAAAATCCATAGAGATATTGACCAAAGGTTCACTAGGGACGGGTAAATGCATATATAATCCATGAGGTTTAATCCTAGATTTAGCTTTTTTACAAGTAATGCCACCCTCTCACAAAGTGACAATTGATCACACAAAATTTCAACTACAAATTTAATTGCAAATTTCAACCTAATCCCAACCCCATCCCATCCCGCTCCTCGACTTTACCTTGCACACCCAACCACCCTGCCTCGCCCCACCCCAAAAAATATTGTTTTCTTTATACTTTTCTACCCACCCACCCTACCCAAGAAAATGATTTTTCTTCTATTTTTTCCCACCCCACTTCACCCCACCCGCGACATCAGAATTTATCACACAAAGTCATATTTCAGTCACAATCACAAGCATCCACCTCATCTCAGCCACAAAGTGACAATTGATCACACAAAATCACAAATCAAATTTACAAATTTGATCGTAAATTTCACCACAATTCCACCCCACCCCCCCACACAAAGTCATAGTTGGTCACACAAAGTCAAATTTTAGTCAGAATTACAACTTTAGTCTCAAACTTCAAACCTGTCCTCACCATGCGTCTACGGCTCTACCCCACCCACAAAGTTACAGTTTGTCATACAAAGTCACCCCCAAAGTCATCGATGGTCACAAAAAGTCACTATAACAAATTTATTCGCAAATTTCACTGTAATCCCATCTCACCCCCACAACCCACCAAACTCTGCAAAAGTCATAGTTGGTCATGCAAAGTCACATTTACAAATTTGACGTACCCCTTCCACCCGCAAAGTCACGGTGGGTCACACAGTTACACAACCCACCTAGCAAAGTTACAGTTGATCACACGAAGTCATAGCTCGATCACAATTACAAATTTAGTCACTAATCTCTACCCACCCCACCCCCTCATCCACAAAATCACAATTGGTCACAATACAAATTTAGTTACAAATTTCACCGCAGTTTCACCCCACTCCACTCACCCCATCCTACCTGCAAAGTCACAGTAGGTCACACAAAGTTACAGTTCGGTCACAATTACAAAGTTAATTGCAAAATTCTCCACCCACCCCACCCCACCCCACTCCACCGAAAAGTCACAATTGGTCATACAAAGTCACAGTTTGATCACACAAGGTCACAGTTCATTTGCACAAAGTCATAGTCTCGTCATACAAGGTCACAGTTCGTTCATAAAAAGTTGTAGATTGGTCAAACAAGGTCACAGTTGGTCACACAAAGTCGCAGTTTGGTCACACAAGGTCACAGTTGGTCTCAAAAAATTACAATTTGGTCATATAAAGTCATAGTTCAATCACATAAGGTTACATTTCAGTCACACGAGGTTACAGTTCGATCACAGAAGGTCATTTTGACACAACTGTATGTCACATCATGTCTTCATTCAATGGTCATACAAAGTCACAGTTAATCACAATTTCTAATATAATTGATTACAATCACACACAATTGGTCACATAATATTTATTTATTGGTCACAACTTATACGTTTCTTGATTACAAATTAATCAATATTTTTTTTTATCACGATCAATCATAATTAGTCACATATTATTTATTTATTGACACAACTTACTCGTTTTCTTAGTCATATCTCGTGCTAATCACAAGTCGCACAAAGTCATAATTAATCAATATTTTGGTCACATTTACCTGTTAATTGATCACAATCCCTAATCATTACAAGTCTTAATTGTTATAAGTCACATTTAGTAGACATTTTGGTCATAATTATCGAATAATTGGTTACAGTTGCCTATGATCACAATCACTTTTCAAGTCACCCAACCTAACCCACCCACACCCCACCCCTATAATCTCCTCCACTACCACTACCATTGTCCCCGTAGCGGCGACATGCCACCGCACACAGTTCATCCTCACGGCAACAACAACCATCTCGAAGCCATCACAACTCCACTCAAGTAACACCCCTATAATTTCCTCCACACTACCACTACCACCGTCCCTGCAGCGGGGACATGCCACCACACACGATGCATCCTCACGACAACAACCACCTTGAAGCCATCAACTCTGCACACAGGCAACACCACCACAAGATCTCGACCATCACTACACACAATCGCAGCCTTGACACCCACCACCACTGCTCCACACAGGCGAACCTTTCAAGATCTCGCACCACAACCTGCATTGATCGCACCATTGCTTGCACCCAATGCACCACCACCGTCTGCAATGATGATGTCATTACTTGAGGATGCTAGCGGCGATATCGTCGCCGCCACATCCCGAAGGCTTCTCATGACTCTTCGTCGATTGTGAAACGTCAACAGTAAGACGGTAGAGAGGGAGAGGTCGTCGGTTGCTGGGTAGGGTTTGAACCTGGTAGATTTGAGGTCGACGGTGATCTCGTTGCTATGCCGCCGTCTTTTGGGTGGGGGATGGGGGAGAGAGAGGGGTCTCTGGTGTGGTATTGGTTAATGATTTTGTGATTTCTCAAGGTTTGATTTGGTATGTATTTTGTTAATAAAATATTTTATTAATAAATTTTAACTAGGTAATTAACACCTGATTTTTAAACAAGTAAACTTCACCACCTTATTTCTAAAATGTGATGTTTAAATGTAGGCCTTCATGTGATTTTTCCATATTTTTTCGTAAAAAAATTGTGCTTACAAATTGGACCAGACCAGATTTTTGGCTGACTATAGCCCTGTTTTATCAGGCTCTATATCCGTCCCTGAATGGATCAGTACACAAGAAAATTTTGAATGGTAAGTTTCAGGTAGACTCATATTGGTTGGATAAGGTGGATATAAACTCTTCATCTCAGAAATACTACATACTCTTTTTTTGTCACATAAAAATATTACAGGGATCCAGTGCATGCATAAACATTAATTCAATATACCCCTCTAATGACAAATTTCATGGCTAGATTTTAAAATTATTGAATGAGATGCAATCTATCCCAACATTGAAGGATCTTGATAAAAATCGCACAAAATATAAAAATACAGAGAAATGATTTGTCCCCGTTGGTGACCCGGAGTTCGGCTTACACCTAAAATAAGAAACAAATAAAATTGCAAGATATATGGTACAGAAAGTTTTAAAATACAAATGAAGTAATTTTAAGCATATTTAAACAGTCATAAAACTTGTTGGGAGAAAGAATTTTAGTACCCATATCTGAAGGGTTCAAAATTGTAGAAACTTTATTAACCTTTATTACCCCATTTTCAACTAAATCACGTATAAAGTGATATTTAACATCTATATGTTTTGTCCTATCATGAAACATAGGATTTTTAGTAAGATGTATTGCGCTTTGGTTATCAGAAAAAAAGTGTAAGATTATCATGCAGAAAATTAAGTTCATGCAGAAGACCTTTAATCCATAAACCTTCTTTTATGGAGTCACAAGCTGCAATGTACTCTGCCTCTGTGGAGGACAGAGCTACAATCCTTTGCAGCTGAGATTTCCAGCTCACACAGCAATCACACAAGGTGTATATATAAGATGAGGTACTTCTTCTTTTATCTAATTAACCAGCATAATCAGAATCACAAAAGCCTTTAAGAGAGATACTACCTTTCAACTTACTGTACAACAAACCTATATTCTGAGTCCCATTTAGGTATCTCAGTAGCCCTTTTAAGGCCTCCCAGTGAACCTCTCTAGGGTTGGCCATATATCTGCTCAGACAACTCACTGCAAAAGCTAGATCAGGTCTTGTGCAGACCATTAAAAACATAACAGATCCAATAACACTAGCATAAGGCACATTAGTCATTCTATCAAGTTCTTCCTGTGTTTTAGGACAATCATTAGAAGATAGTTTTATGTGATTTCCTAAAGGAAGAGAAGCAGGTTTGGCCTTACTCATAGAAAATTTATTCAAGATCTTTTGTATGTAGGAACACTGATTAAGAAATAAAATATCCAAATTTCTATTCCTAACAATGTTCATACCCAATATCCTTTTGGCTGGACCTAAGTCCTTCATTTCAAATTCACTTTTGAGTTTGTTTTTCAAATTATTGATCTTATTCATATCACTAGATGCTAACAACATATCATCAACATATAAGAGTAAGAAAACAGAATCTTTACCTCCCTTACCATCATAAAACAGGCATGAGTCATAGCAGCTTTTATTGCACCCAAGTTTGGTCATATAGGACTCAAATTTCCTATACCACTGACGTGGAGCCTGTTTTAAACCATAGAGGGATCTTTTAAGGAGGCAGACATGGTCTTCCTTTCCTTTTTGTTCAAATCCCTCAGGTTGCTTCATAAAAATAGTTTCCTCAAGGTCCCCATTTAGGAAGGCAGTTTTAACATCTAGTTGTTCCAGCTCCCAGTTGAACTCCCTTCTTTCCCTATCTCTGGTAAGTTGATAGGTTGCAAGTTCTGGATGCTGAAGTATTTGAGGAACATCTTGTTGAAGATCCAGACCATCCTCTGCTTCATTCTGATCAGGCTCAGACTGTTGCTCCACCTCAGTCTGTGTGTTATTTTCAGAATTTATATCACTCAAATCATTAAGATTCCACTGTACAGAGTACCTATTTGCCAAATTTGAATCTGAAGAATCTGTAATTTTAAAACATGGCATAACTTCTTCTTTGAAAATAACATTTCTAGAAATGATGACTTTAAAGCCAGGAGAACCTTTCTCCCAAAGTCTATAGCCCTTCACATTTTCTTCATAGCCCAAAAAAATACACTTTAGGGATCTTGGTTCCAATTTTCCTTTATTTTGATATGCATAGGCTGCACACCCAAAAACTTTTAAAGAAGAATAGTTAAAGTGTGAACCAGACCATAAAAAATCAGGAGTTTTGAAATTTATGGCCCTTGATGGGCTTTTGTTGTTTAAAAAAGCAGCAGTTTTGACTGCTTCCCCCCAAAAAGATTTTGAAAGGCCAGAAGAGATTAACATGCATCTGACCCTATTCAGTAGAGTCCTATTCATCCTTTCTGCAACCCCATTTTGCTGGGGAGTATATACCACAGTTCTGTGCCTAGTGATACCAGAATCTCTACAGAAAGTATCAAACAAATTGTTGCAGATTTCAAGACCATTATCTGTTCTAAGAACCTTAACCCTTTTGTTAGTTTGATTTTCTACTAAAGTTTTCCAGTTCTTAAAATTCAAGAAAGTTTCATCTTTAGTTTTCTGTAAGACTACCCATACTTTCCTAGAAAAATCATCAGTAATAGAAAGAAAATACCTAAAACCTGAGACAGTGGGAACACTGGAAGGTCCCCAAAGATCAGAGTGCAAATAGTCAAGAATTTTTGTTGATTTATGAATACCTTCCTTAAAAGGTAGTTTGGTCTGTTTACCCAAAATACAATCTTCACAGAAAAATTCCTTTGAAAAAGAATAATTTCCAAGGACTCCTTGTTTGGTTAAGTGTTGTAAATTTTTCTCACTTATATGACCCAATCTTTTGTGCCATAAAGAAGTTTCCTTATTTTCAGAAAGTGTTAAGTTTGAAAAGGATGGAATTACAGGTTTTGTTTTAATTTTAAACAGACCATCAGTTTTGAAAAATCTCAAAAATTCAACAGAATTTCTTTTGACTATACAAGCACCTCCTTTAAAGTTTATATCATAACCATAATCAGTCCAGGCAGCAATAGAGATTAAATTTCTATGAACATCAGGTACATATATCACATTGGTTAAAGTAACACAAGTATCATTTCCAACATTTAAAGTAACACTGCCAATGCCTAAAATTTTACATGCTGTATCATTTCCCATCAGAACATGACCAGTGGATTGAGCAAAAGATGAGAAGAGGGTTTTATAGGGGGAAATATGAAAAGTACTTCCAGAATCTAATATCCAATCATAACCGTGATTCACATTATTAGCTACAAACACAGCTCCAATTTCATTTTCCCTTTCCTGAACATTCCCTCTAGTGTCCTTTGGTTTATTTTTAAGGTCATAAGCCAGTTTACGACAATCTTTAATATAATGGCCAAATTTTTGACAGTAAAAACAATTTTTATCACTCATTTTTCCTTTACTTTTATCCCTTTTAAAATATTTAGGCCTGTTCTGATTATTCCTTTTTCCTTTCCTATTTTGGTTTGAACCAAAACTAGAAGTATTAGTATTACCTTTTCCTTTTATAACTAAAACCTCCCCTTGTTGGTTTTTAATCTCAGATCTCATCTCAAGATCTTTGTTCCTAAGGGCAGATACAATATCTTCTAGTGAAAGGGATTCTCTACCATATTCCAAGGCTGTTCTAACATCCCTATATTTTTCAGAGACAGCACCTAAAAGTGCAACACACTGTTGGTCATCAGAGATTGTTTCATTACAGTTATCCAAGTCTTGAGTAATCTTGGTAAACCTATCAAGATTGACTTCTAAGTCCAGGGAAGTATCAAACTTAAAAGCAAAGAATTGTCTTAATAGAAAACGTTTATTTGGAACAGTAGTAGTAAGATATAATTCTTCAAGTTTATTCCATAGACCAGCAGTGGTAGTAGTTTCACCTACTTTCCTTATCACATTATCAGACAAATGAAGGAAGATAGTACTCCACGCAGTTTCATCCAGTTCCCGTCTTCGATACATGCTTGTTTCTGCAGACCAGGTGTTGGTGATAGCACCAGCACACTTGAGGTGCATTAACAAAGCCCTTACCTTTTGGCGCCAGAGACTGAAGTCTCCTTTGCCTGTCCATATTTCAATATCCACTTTTCCAAGTGACATAGTAAAAATTTTGACAAACAAAGACAGGGAGCACAATACAAACAGAAAACGTGCAGAGAGAAAAAAAATGAATCACAAAATATGTAATATCAAGAAAGATTACTCAAGAAACACAAATGGCGTATAAATGACTTGAGAGTAAAAGTTGGAGCCCCTCAGCTTCAGGAGCCCTCGCAGGAGGCTCAAGACAGTAGAGGCTGTAAACCCAACCTTTACTCAAGAGTCAAGAATTAGAGTAGGATGTTACCAACCAAGAAACCCTAGGTTTCAAGAAAAAAATAGAAGATTGCAGTGATTCAGTCAATACTTCCCAGATCCACTAACAAGATCGGCTTCTTGGAAAATCTGGAGCACAAGAAAGTTCTTCCACTTCGACAGATCCACTCAAGCGCCAGATCTAGGCAAATCTCAACGCGATCTACAATAATATACCTCAGACATTTTTGGGATCCAATCCTCAGATAAATTTTGTGCAAGAGAGTTCATCCTTAACCCGCTCTGATACCACTGAAGGATCTTGATAAAAATCGCACAAAATATAAAAACACAGAGAAATGATTTGTCCCAGCTGGGGACCCGGAGTTCGGCTTACACCTACTTTCCGTTGAGCAATACGTTAAGGATTAACGCCCAATCCACTGGCACAAAACACAGTTTACAAGCGGTAGTCGAATGACAATACAAAACCTCATGAATCAGACCTATCCCAACTATACAAAATATCGCAATCAGGAAGATTGCACCCTCAATATGTATCTATCTATCCTAGTAGAGTAAAAGCCCTCACTATACTCTACAGAGAGATACCCAGAAAAATTGGAGATGAAGATCAGAGAGAATGTATGTACAATCGTATCAAAGAAACCCTTGAAAATGAATCCCCCGCCACAGAATGAGACTGCAAGAGTCTAATAAACCAAAAGTCAGGATTGTAATCAACGGCCCTGAAGAATCCACGTGTTAAACATCAGTAAAGAGACGCATTTGTTATAAAATGCGATATGGATCCGGATCAACCAAGAATATATAACTGGGCCAGCATAACTGGATCACAGAAAAGGCAGCAACCCAACAAACATCATCCAAGTCTCACTCACAAAACACCATACACGAGTCCTGGTCTCACTCACAAAACCAGCTTTTATCCTCCAAATTGTGCTGATCTTCTTTTGCGCAATAAATAGGTTCTCATGTTGCTTTACTTTTCTTCTTTACTAGTCGACATTTAAGCTATAAATAAAATCACTTATAAGTTAAAACCTCGTAATTGCATTGGACGTGTGAAAGGAGAATATTTTGATGTTGACATTGTCAAAGTTAATGTCACTATCGGATCCCAAGTAGGGCTACAGTATGAGGAATTATTTTGTTGTCCCATCGCCGTTTTCTAAATTAAATTACTCACTAAACAATAAAAGTTATCTAGACAATTCATTGTATGAAAGCATACTTTTTGTGCTTTAGTGATAAAATCTTTAATTATTATTGCTTTGTTGGTGAACCCTTTTTTAAAATCGAGTTCTATAGTACAAATAGAAACTACATCGATTGATGAAGAATCTATATAATATATAGAAACAGTTGAGTTTTGGCGAAAAAACTCAGCTTTTATTGTGTTCACACTGTTGTTACTTTTGACCAATGATGGAATGGTGCTTAATTATAAAGAATTTTTATGGAGAATTTTTTACTTATTTATATTTGGTTATTTGTGTTTAAACCTCTATATTTTCATAAAATTATTCTGAACTCTTAATGTTTTGATTGAATTTTACAAATAAGTATTTTTGTTCAGTCATACAAACTCAATGTAAAATTTTCACTTCAAAATTATATCGAAGTTATATTACACATCTAATACTAAATAAACCTTATCGTATAAATTTTTTTATAAATAATCTTTTTTTTTGTTATTTAGTACATCTAAAATTCTAGCTTCTTTGCATTGTGTTTTATTAAATTAATGAGTATTTTATAGAAAGTTACATTTAATACGTAAATAATTTTTTAAAATTATTGTGATATTTTATTGTTCTTAATCTTACAGATAAATAATTTTGTTCACTCATAAAAATCCAATGTCGAATTTTTATTTTCATTTATATTGAATATTTAATCAAGTTTTATTAGATTTTGTTATAAATAATCCTACCTTTAAGTTCTTTGTTACATATACATAATAATATTTTTTTCTATAATAGATTATTTATCAAAATAATTTTATTTACAATTATATTTAATTATTATTTAATTTTTTATTCCAGAAAGTCTCATATCACATGTTTTAACACTAATGGTTAACAAATTTATTTATATTGTTTTGAAATGATATAATTATTAATGATTTTTTGTTATAGTTAAAAATAATTAACTATTCCATGGTATTAATTGTTATATTTATTATTCTTAAATTTCTACAACAATAAATAAATTGTCTCCCAATTTACTTAACTAAAAATTGAGATAATCAATATTATTTTATAATTTTCATCAAAAAATAATTACGTTGTATAAATATTAAAAACTTATAATACCATGAATTTGATGAATCTTTGTCAATCTCACAATTTTAGTTTTTTTTCTTCCTTTTTATGATTATCGAATTCGTTTTTTTATACGTATTGTTTTCTATTGTCAATAGTCAAAACATTGAATCTTATCTTTTATACTCATGATCTACATTATTAACTTTTCCATCTATTATTTGATTGTTCAGAGTACATGGGCATTGAAGATCCTATATTTAAGTGTTCATTTTGTAAGACAAATTTTTGGCTCGAGGTGAGAGTAGATAAGCATTATAAAATATGTTGTAATTTGAAGTTCTCACTTTGTTGTAGGGGTGAACACAGTTTGTTTTGGACAGTTTGTAGTAATATTTGAAACTAAACCATTTAAACGGTTTGAAATTTTATCACAATAACTATTTCATTTTCTAAACAAAACGAAAGCAAACCATTTTTTGTGGTTTGGTGCAGTTTGACACCGTGGATTGCCAAAGAATGAAATAGTATATTCCAAAGCGAGCTCAAGGACACATATTCGTCTAAAATTTCGAGTTGAAACTAACTCAATAATAGTATTCAGTTTCTAATTGAGTGCTTTATTTGTTGAGGTTTAGTTCGATTTCGCAACTTATTTGTTCATCCCTACTTTGTTGTATGCAAGGGAAAATGAAAATTCCTCTTATGGAAGATCATCCCCTTATTTTGAAAGATTTGTTATATGACAAGGACGACATGTTCAAGAATTTCGTCGAGAACATTTGGACATATAATTTGATGTTTTAGTTCACTTCTATGGGGGGGGGGGGAATAGATAATGGGCTTAATGATGGTAGAGGACATACCATCTTCAGATTACACGGTCAAAATTGTCATAAGGTTGAGAGTATGTTGCTTGATAACGGTTCAACTTCGTAATTTACTCAGCTTTACATTTTGACAATGCGAATGAGGTTGAAAGCAGAAAAAGGTCGTGGTGTAAGTATTATGTATTTATTGCTTATATATTTATATTGTTTACGAATAATTTTGTTATGTAGTCTAAAATTTAATTTATGTTTTTTAATGTCCCCCAATAAGAGTGAATCATGCGATTCAAGGTTGCATGATTATATAGTTTTCTGATTTGAAGGAAATGCTAGATATGCTAGACAAGTACAACAAATTGGTAAGGCAGTTTAGGTCGGTTAGAGAAAAGATGCTTGAGGAAAACACTTCAAATGTAAGACTTACCCTCTGTTTGGAAAGCTTGTTTTTAAACATGTTTTTTTCTACACAATTCTCCAAATTACTTTTTAACCCCACACATTTTCTCTTACCATTTTTCAACCATATATTTTACCTAGAAAACATAAAAAAACATGTTTTTAAACAAAAACTTTTAACAAACAGACTCTATATACTTATTAGTCAGTGGGCGACTGATGATAGGCGATATGATTTGCTTGTTGTCGATGAAATTTTCGATTGATTATCGGTGGATTTTGGTACACAACCTGGACACATGGATATCATTATTGCGCCACATGATGGACCGTTGTAGTGAATAAGTGAAGTGCGTCCTCTTTATTTGCCTTTGCAGTATCCATTACTCTTTCTGAGAAATATTAATCATACACAGGGATTGCGCAATGGAAAAATGTTGATAGTTACAAAAAGATTGATAGTTACAATATTTGGTGACCATGATCTAGAAGGTCAAATTCTTTCTAGCGGCAAAGCAAGACACATATTCTTTATTCTAAGGACGTCGTTGAGCCCTTCTGATTCTAGGATACCAATTAGATTTTCAAGAAGACAATTTTCATTGATGATGTCCTATGTCATGACTATCAATAAGGGTCAAGGATAATAGCTCTCGCATGATTGGACTTCTTCTTAAACGGCTGGTGCTTACATATGGACAACTTTATGTTACGATTTCTACGGTGACAAATCGATCCAGATTAAAGATGTTGATTTTTGGTAGGAATGGAAGATCGACAAAATTAACAAACAATGTTGTGTACAAAGAATTATTTCAAAATTTGTAGTCATATGAAACCAATAAATGATGATCTTATCTCTTATTTACGAATGTTGTGTACAAAGAATTATTTATCTAATTTCACATTGAATTATCTTTATATAGACGTTTCTTCCCGTGCATCGCACGGGTGATTCACTAGTATTATTAAAACAAGTTAGTGGTTTATTTTGATCTACATAGTAATGCATACTTAATTAAAGATTGTGATGCTTGTATGATCTTATTTATTAATAAAAGTAAAAATATTAGACTATTGAGGGAAAAAATGTAATAATCATTAAATAGAATGATATCTCGTAAGACGTTGATAAACATCTTTAAGGCTTTGTTCGGAGGCTCATGTAACAATTATAATATGATTTATTTGTGTTTTCTAGGTAAAATATGTGATTGAAAATTGATGAGAGAAAATGTGTGTAATTAAAAAATAGTTTGAGAAATTATGTAATTTAAATTTTGAATTAAGTTGCTGAACACACCCTAAGTTATTATGGTTACCCAAGATAAAAATGATTGTAATCCCTAAGACAAATTGTTACATGATATGTATAATTTAAATAAATTTTGATAGGAAAATAACAATGGAGTCAAAATTCTAAGATACTTTTATGAATTATATATTTAGGCTAGGTTTGGCACACTGTATTAGGTCCTACAAGTAATTTAGTCTAAAATTATAATAAAATTTGTTTTGTAATATTCATTATAATTTTACATGAAATCTTTTATACAACATAATTCGATGTGTCAAACTTCTTTCATTTTATACTATTTCTTGAAAGAAGTGCCTTAACTTAAAAATGTATAAAGCAATCGAAAAACATTTTTGACAGGATTTGAGACTAACTTGAACAAACAAAAATAACCCACCTCTAAAATCATCTCAATTGTCATGTAATAGACGTTTATTCTTTCTCCAAACTGTGGAAAAGATAGTAAAATGTTTCTTTTGAAGAAGTGAAGCAAAGCGGTCCATTCATGTTTCTTTTGAAGAAGTGAAGCAAAGGAGTCCATTTCAAGAATGTGAACGAAAAAATCGCTCTCGAGATAAATAAAAAAAAGACAATTAAAAGTAAAGAATTTTCAAATAACAATAAGATATTTTCATTAATCAAGAATTTGAAATTCAAACACTATCAAATATCGTCCCATTTTCAACCGAACACGATGTCGGTCATGATGATCCGATGTCAACATCTCCTCTCCTATACTATATAAAAGGAGGATACCAAGACGTGGACCAAGTAAAAAAGAGAGGACCAAAAAAAAAAAAAAAAAAAAAAATTCAAAAATATTGGGCTGCTCAACACATTCAAATTCAAAAAAATTGCAGCTGTCAAATGACAGCCACATTTCTCTAATTTTTTTTTTTTTTTTACTTTGTTTTTTTTTTCTTCATTTGAATATTTGATATAGATAAATATGTGCTCGGTAATTTTGAAAAAATAATTTATTGTCATTTTTATAAATCACAAAAATTCTGAAAAATATTTTTGTATTAAAAAATATTTTTTTATATTTTTTAGGTAAGATGTATGATTGAAAAATGAAGATAAAATGTTTACAGTTAAAAAATGATTTGGGTAATTGTATTGTTTAAAAATATATTTTTTTAGATTTGCCAAACAGAGGCTAAAAAGTTTTACAACACACATTTATAATTCTTGTGCTAAATTTTTTATTGAAAACTAAAAAAAAATGTTAAATACAAGAATCTAATGCAGAAAATTGTGTAAATTTTCATTTTCAATGAAGTTAGCGATAATGCATAAAAATTATTGAAATATAAGATCGTTTATTATTTAAATATATAAATTGGCATTTACTATCTAAATAATTTTTTAATAATTTGGATTGATTGTGTTGTTTTTTAAATTTTAATAATTATGAGTAAATTTTATATATATAATGCCCATGTTTGATGATTTTAAAAAAGTTTATTTGAACAAATAGTGTTTTGAATAGTTATTTTTAGGAGAATGTGTGATTAAAAATAGAAAATCTTTATAAATTTATGTGTAATATTATTTGAGTACATTTTCTATATAATATTATATCAAACATAATACATCATAATGAGACCCATTATTTCAAAATAATATGGTTTGTAACAGCAAAATTTTGGAGAATATGTAGTTGAATATCAGAGAATATTTTTGAGTTTATATGTAGATTATTTTAGTAATAGAATGTGTAGTTAAAAATGAGTTTGAATTCGATCAATATTTATAATATGAGTATTAAAATTATAATTTATCTTTGAGATATTTTATTTATTTGTTGTTCTTAATATGATAAATAAAATATACTATTTTTGTGGGAAATTATATTTATTCCAGTAATAGTTGAAATAAATATATTCTATATAAAAGTGTTACGTTAGAATTGAAAGAATTAGATTAATATATTTTGGAAATAATAAATAAAATTATTGAAATTTTACTTCCTAATATGTTAATTAAATGAGTATGTTTTTCAATATGCATATTACAAGAATTATTAATTTGTTGATATCAACTTTTTGTTAATTAATATTATTATTATTAAATAAAATGAACAAAAAATTCTGTTTATACACGATAAATTTAGTAACCGTAAAGATCTTTAGTATTTTTTTTTCTTTTAGAAAAGAAAAGTGATATTTTAAAATAGTTTAGCATATTATGCCTCTATTTGATGTTGATTTTATAGTTATTAAAATTATTATTTAATGTGATATTTTATTTGTTAGTTATTCTTATTTTAATATTATAAATAATATTTAAAGGACTAATTTGAAAAGTGTTATTGGGGAAATGTATTGTTGAAAAGTAGTGATTGAGATTGATTTTTTGAATAAAGATTGAAAAGTTGAGACAAAAATTACTATTACAATTTTTGAAATAATGGGCCTCAAATATAGGCTAAATTTTTGGATAATGTGTGAATTAATAGTAAATAATCTTTTGTTTATATCTTATACGGTGCATCGCACGAGTGATAGATCTAGTTACTCATTAATAACACGAAAGAAAATAATTAGTGCCATTATTTTATCCCATTTATTTTTAAACAGTAAATGTTAATTACGTGTCTATGCCCGTACCGGACCTACCTACCTTATTATTGTACTTTTCTTTATCTTTCCACGTGTTATATTAAGCCAATAATCCAAAGATAATTAATTATGACTAATTAATGCAACTAATAACAATCGGTTTAAATAATAAAAATATAAAGGCAGAGTAAATAAAAGGCTAGAATCCTAGAACCATATTTCACATTTCTGTAATTAAGAGCATTTCGAATGATCACACTTTAAAGATTAACGGAGTTGGCAAAAGATGGGAAATAAGTGACGACAGAGAAATTGAAAGAAATTGAGAGAAAATAAAAATTTAGAAGATAGAAAGAGATGAAATTTTAAATAATGAAAAAACGGCTCACATATGTGAGAATGGAAATTATTAAATTTACTGTCCATTCCACGTTTTGTTGATTTTTTTTAAATTTTTACCGTCAAGGACGAATTCAAAATTTTTGTTCAGTGTAGGCAATACTTGAAAAATAAGGGAAGGGGGAGGCCCCCTCCTAGGGGTTCGAGGGTGGAACCCCCCAATTTTTTGTGAATGGATTGAAATTGATGATTTTAAGTTTCAAATCTAAAATAAATATAGTAATATGTAAGTTGAAATAGTACATCCGTTCTCATTCATTGATCTTTTTACTTGAAATATGCGTTACTTCGTACTCATGAGTTTTTAGGCAAATAAAAGTTGAACGATAACAATTATACATCAATAGTTTTAACAATATAAGCACATAAATGAACCATGCAAGCATAAGCATATACAAATTAAACATTTAGTTTAAGGAAACAAAATTATATTATGAAAAAAGGATAATATGAAAATATGTAGAAGCAATTTGGGTAGGAATTATGAGTTTTTATCTTCTTAACAATTTGTAGTTGTAGTATAATTATTAAATGGGATGTACATACGGTAAAGGGCTACTAACAAAAATATTCAGGGTAGGCAATAAGGCAGAATTGGTTGGTCATTTTAATTTTAATTTTTTTTTTTTTTAAATCGGCTAAAGGGTTAAAGGGCTGATCCAAGTTCAATGCAGGCCACTGCTTGTAGTGGGCCTTCACTAGGTCCGTCCCTATTTACCGTCACATCATTTTTTTCCAAGTCACATCACATTCACATTTAAAATACATTGTTCATTGGAGATACTCTAACAATATCAAGCCCCTGATTGGTGGAGATTACAATCAAATTTTTAATAAATTTTGATAAAAATTAATAAAATGTATCATTGAGAAATTGACTTAGATTAAAACTTGAATTTGAATTTTTACCAATCACGGGGCCAAGTGAAAGAGTTTTCAATTCTTTTCTAACAAGTGACTCGTAATAAAAAATCTAGTTTAGTCAGCTCATGACTGGACTTAGGTGAGCACGCGAGCAGCTCTCCTAATTAAAATCCATTGATCCAAAAATATAATACACTACTCCATCCATCTCATAAAAATATGTTTGATTTTATTTTTCTTCTGTTCCAAATTACATACTACTTTCTTTATTGAAAGTATATAAAAAGTGTTTTGAGAAATATATTGTTTATAAACTTATTAATAAATAAATTTACCAAAAAGACATTGTTATCAACAAATATATACCAATCTCATCCATTATCTAATAATAGGGATATATAAGTAAAATGGTAAAAAAAAATTATATTTCTAACTATATTAATAATATTTTCTTTATATGTGTAGAAAGATAAACAAGTCTACGGGACGGAGGGATTACATAGTAATAAGTTGAATTTACATGTACGAAATAAGATAAATATATTAAAATTAATTAATTATCGATTCCGATGGTCTAATAATAACATTCAAGATTTCTTAATTAGTTTTAATAATTTTATAAGCTAATATATAGTAACAAAAGAGACGTGTTTTGACCAACACGAATTAATCCTGCAAAATAGTGGATATTAAACGACTTTTTGTGACGAATAAATTAATTAAAATCAAAGATCGGGATCCAGTCAAAGGATTTATTTTTAGGCGTTGACCAACAAATATTCTGAAAATGCTTAAAATTTGGTCAAATAGTATGAACTGAACTAAATTAATAAATTTGCTTATTATCAACTTCTGGGTGTAATTTTACTTTTAATTTATAATCATGTGCGAATTTATCGAATAGATACAAACTTGTAAAAAAAGAAATCTATTTTGCATAAAAGTTTCATTAGAGAGCGGGAACTCTATCCCAATTCATTATCACATAATCGTCATATATATATATATATATATATATATATTATAAAAGTAAAGATCAAATCTTTTCCTCATCTTTTGACCAAATTTGTAAATTATTTAATTACGTATTTAGGATTCTTTACTATCCATTAACCCAAATCCAAAAACACATATGCAATGCTGAATGCTATATCTTGTCATGATATTGAGACTTTTTTTTTTTTTTTAAGGGAAGTACGATTATTCATTCATCAAATCGTCAAGAAGTACATTTGAAATAAATAAATGCGGAAAGTAAGACAACTCCATCGCCTCATTGAATGAATTTGCGGCCTTGGCTAAAGTATGTGCCGCTTTATTTGCTGTTCTCCTAACTCAGGGTTTGACAAATTTATTGCAAGAGACTGGCATTCTTTTATGAGTTCCCCAAAATATGAATTATCGACTCTAGTATTCTGTAGAGCATTGTAGACTAAGAGGGAATCCATTTCAACAGTTTGGGTCGCTGGAAAGTTTGATTTTAGCCAAGAAAGGGCCTCGCGAACCCCTAATACTTCAGCAATAATTGGATCCACGATACCTCGTCTAGGGACAATTTTGCCAGCAACGAAGGCCCCCAAGTCGTCTCGGATCACCAGACCAATCCCGATTTTCCTTAGGTTTTCAAAGCTAGCCGCGTCTGTGTTTATTTTGAAAGATCCCGAAGTAGGCGGTTTCCATTTATCAACCATTGGTTTGTTGGGATTAGCCGTTGCCTGTGTTATAAGTTGGTTGGCTTCACGCCATTGTTGGAGGATAGTTCTTGCAAATCTCACCACCTTTTCAACTGTGAACGATATGGCTTTCCAAACTACTTCGTTTCTGTTCTTCTAAATGGCCCAACACATCATAGCAATGATATCATGTTCCTGCTTATAGTTACTGAAGGTGTTTTCAAGCCATTCTCTAAAGTTGGCAGCAGCAGTAGTTATTCCGACAACTCCCACAGTTTCCCAAGCTCTCTTAGCAAATTCGTAAGTGACAAGAGTGTGTAAGGCTGATTCGTCGTGCGTCGCGCAGAAAGGGCAATGCTTATCAATATCAAATCTTTTAACTCTCAACTGATCTATAGTAGGAAGTTGATTAAGCTCTTATTGCCCCTAAGGCACATCAATGATATTAAGACTTAAAATCAGATTTATAGTCATTTTTTATGAAAGTTGATAAAGCTCTTATTGCCCATAAGGCACATCTCCAAGTATTAAAAGGGAAAGTAGAAAAACTCCAATTTTGTTTAAGACTGTCTAATCAAGGGTTCGAATCCTGAGTATGGATTTGACCATTGAATAAGTGCAAGTGTATAAATAGTCTTCCACCATGTACCCTTCAAGACATAATTTACGATTTACATCTTTCATCAATACCCAAGACAGGACGAGTAGGGACCGTCAACGTTGCTGTTCAACCTTTTGATTAATCCCTTATTCATCCAAAATGGAATGTGGGCCCATTTTTATTTTATAATGCAATGTTGCATGCTTCCTTTGAAAAGAGAAAGTCACATTGAAATCAATTTTTTTGTTTTTTTTATGTTAATGTCCATTTTGCTCTACGTTGTCATTTGAACATGTTTGTATAGGGTAAACTTTGGAACTAGAATGAAATGTATGTCACACTACTCAAATAATTTTTTGTAGACCTTATTTTTAAATCTTCTAACAGAAATTAAAAATTTGATAAAATTCTCTAAGAAAGCTGCACCAAACACAGGTTAAATGTGCAGTTTGAAATTTCGGACAAAGTTATTTCGACTTCTATAAAATATATTCAGTCAAAAATAAATTCATATTTTTAGACCGAACGAAATTTTGTTTACCGAATTAAATTAAATTAATTTATTTTACTTTTTTGTCTTCCCTAGTTTATCATTTTTTATGCTGCATAGAACTCAATTCTAAGATGATCTCTCTCTCTCTCTCTCTCTCGCGCGCGCACACACAAAACCAGAGACCGACACCCGGCTCTCTAGAAGTCAAGACCAGATACATGTAATTCAGCCACGGTCGGTCAAACGGTGTGAACATGTCTCCAAGTCGGCTAGTTGGCATCATATATATCTTAATTTAAGGAACAAAAAGCGAATTTTTATTCATATTTCTACTTATAAATATAAAAAATTAGCTTTGGTACTCATTTAAACTGTTTAGCGCACAGAAGAAAGATTACTGTTACATTGACGGCAGTTCCTATTCGAATTTGTTCCTTTTCTCTTCTATAAAGCCGTTCTTTGATAATTCCTAAGGTCCCCACTTAGCTATAGTCAATTTTCTTGAATTTTGATTCAGTTTTTTGCACGTGTTCTTCTCGAGGTGGCTGCTAGTTCATGCAAAAGATTACCTCGGCTGATAAATTAGGGTTCTTGCTGATTTGGTGAGTTTGGAAGAAAAGGTTTGTGAAGAGAATTTAGTTGGGTAATTGGGTTGGTACATGTCCTTGTTAAAGGTGGCGAATCCACGGGATAGCGGCGAGTATGTTAGGTTTCCAGCAGAAACCTCCACTTCCACCTCCACCACCACCTCCACTTCCACCGTAGCCATCACCACCACCTCTGACGCCGTTTTTAATATCGATCCATACTACCAAATGCAACAGCAAGAACAACAGGATTATTTACTATCAGCAGTGGCAGGGGGGTCGATGTTTCCGGGATATAGTCAATCGCGAGAGATGTCAGCTATGGTTACTGCTCTAACGCATGTGGTGTCGGGGCAGAGGTACGGAGGCGAGAGGTGGTTAACACCGCAGCAACTAAGTGGTGGCACTGTTGCACCCCCGTTTGCTGGTGGTTCTGGGAATATTCATTTAACCAATTCGCCGTCGTCTACTTATTCTTCTTCCAGCTCTGGCTCTTGGCCTGGCCAGAAAAGAAGACGTGATCAAGAAGATAGTGTTACGCAGTTCCCGGAGCAAGCCCCAGCGGTTTATCGGCGATTCGGAGAATCATCTTCTTCTGTCAAAGATGGTTAGTGTAAAAAACTTCATTTCTTACATAATTATTTCTTCATATTCAAAGCCATTACGCAAAATCCTCTGTTTTTCAAACAATTGAAAATTATTCTTTCAAATTTTCTTTTTCAATTCTCTTTTCATCAATTCGATTGTTCAAATTTGTAATAAGATAAGAATTTGAATTAGTCACGATTTTTTATTATATTAAAGTTCTTGTCACAGAAGTTATGATGGGCCATTGCTTCTATATTTGACTATAATTTTTAATTTGTAAACTATTCATTCTATGTGATTTTATTTGCAGAGCCGGAGGCAGGGACAAGTTTTGCAATACCCGCCGCTGCCGCCGCCGTAGCTCAACCACCGCAAGCAGAAACAACGAGCACTGCAGATCAAGAAACAGGAGAGAGAAGAAGAAGATACAGAGGAGTTAGACAAAGACCATGGGGCAAATGGGCTGCAGAAATAAGGGACCCACATAAAGCCGCGAGAGTGTGGCTCGGCACATTCGAAACGGCGGAGGCCGCCGCCAGAGCATACGATGAAGCCGCCCTCCGGTTCAGAGGCAACAGAGCCAAACTAAATTTCCCTGAAAATGTCAGAGTCCTCAACCCACCTCAGTCCCAGGTTTCCCAATCCACACAGTTGGTCGTTTCAACTCGTCCAACACCACCACCTCCGCCGCTAACCACCCCATTCTTCCAAACTGCGCCGTCTCATACATCTAACACCATCAGGGATTATTGGGATTACTCACAATTGCTTCAGAGCGGTGATTATTTCCCTGGCCAACATTCAAGAAATTTGTTACAGCAAATGTTTTATGCTTCATCATTAGCTGGTTTATATTCACAATCAATGCCATCTTCTTCATCTTCTCAAACTTCATCTTCTTCAAATCCACCGTTATTTTCCAGTGGGGGCACAATTCATTTCGGGCAGCAAGGAAGTCAAACTCAAACACAAGGAAGCAGTTCCAGTTTCACATTACCACCATGGAATACCAGTTCCAGTTACTATCCTCCCTCCTCTTCTTCTTGAATATTCATTTTTTTTTTTTTTTTTGGCTTGAAGAATGTATACTTTAATTACAATTTTTGATATTCTTTTGTACTTGCATTTAGGTAACTATCGATATTATCATTTGTTTGAACATTATCGAAAAGAACAAAACAGCAGAATTTAGGATTTTAGGTTCAAGTTTGGTACCAAGATTTTGACGTTTGTGTTATCTTCTATATATTCTCAAAAGCAAATATATTGCAACTATCAACTTGTCAAGTTGTCTCTCCTTTTGCTTTTCGAGTTGCACCTTGAACAATATTTTGGTTATTTCTGTATTTTTAAATTGTTTACTTTATATAAAGGCGGGCAAAAAGTTTGATTTACGTACAGCTTTGTGAAAGCTAAACATGAAAATTAAGTTATATGAAAAATAAATTTATCCATCACGCAAAGAATATCTTACGTGAAAGATATAATGTTTATTTGATTATGTGTGAAATCAATAAAAGTTCGTAATTGCTAATGATAACATTCTGAAATGTCTTATTTCACATGTGAAAACTATTTTTTTATTTTTTTTTTTAAGTAATTTTCAATTCTCATTTCACAATTTATACTTCTTAATATCTAAAATTAATTAACGTTTCTTGCTGCAGAATATTCATTTCAACATTAAGTATGATGGATGGAGATATTAAGAGTGTGTTTGATATTGTTTAAAATGAGTTTTTTTTTAAATGAATAATGATATTTAGGAGAATAGATAATTGAAATTTGGTTGAAAAATCAAATATTGTGAACTTGCCTTTTAATGGAAGATTGAAATTGAATAGTAGAAAAGTGAGATTTTTTTAATGAAAATCAAAGAAGTGCTAAGGTATATTGATAGCTGATGGGCAGAAGCTTACAATTTGATGGGTTGTTGTCAATCAAGAAAATTAAAAAAAGATTTTCTTGAATGTTTATCTTGTGATCTTCATCATATCGTTGTTCTTTTATAGAAAGCGTGGAAGAAACAAATAATCATCCTTTCATAAAAGCGTGGAAGAAACAAACGCTTTGTGGGTACATTTAGTCCAATAAATTACTTAGGAGACATAGTAAATGTAACGATCGAAACGATAATGAAAGAAGGATTAAATCGTGAGACTTGTTAATAATCTTTTATTATTATCCATTTGTTTATAAAACAAATCCAGTAAGGAAATGATCATTTCCGATTTAACTAGATTTTTACTCACGTTTGGTGATAATATACAAGGAGATATTTTGTCCTACTCTTTTGAGAGTTAGTGGTTGGTTCCCAATATTTCAAGAGAAGCGATCTCTATTTAGGATAAGTTTAACATTACTTTTGAAAAGTGAAAAATGATTATTGAGATTAAGAAACTACTCTTGAATTTATTGAATAAATTTTTCGAAAACATTTTGTCCGATTAAAAATCTTTTAAACGGATAGTTTAAGGTAACATTCTTAGAAAGTTTTTATACAAGAAATAGAAGTCCTTTAAAATATTGAATACATATACGATATTTATTTATTTTTTTCAAGAAAAATTCTATCTAGTATTGTATATCGTTATCCATCAAAGTAAAAAAATAGCTAGTAGCTTAGCATAGAACTCTGATTAAAATTCGTCACTCAAAAGTGTAAGTTGTGTTAGTATAGAATTTTAATTCAACGTCAAGTAGTTACAAATATGCTTAAAAAAAAAAAAAATGAATATATGCTGTTTCAATATAGAATTTAAACTTTAAACGAAGTGTCGATTAAAAGTGAATTGAGCTAAACATTGCAAGAAATAAAAGATGCGAATTATTCTCAATTGGTGTAGTTGAACTTGCAAACAAGAAATGGATTAGTTCTGAAAACTAAGTTGACCTAAATAATAGCAATAACTTACCAAAAACTTGTAAACTTAACATATCCCAAGTTAAGAAAATAATAATAATAATAATAATAATATTTTTATAAAGTTCCTTGAGTATACGTCCGAAAGAAGATTTGGTTGTCACTTTCTGGGCTGAATGCTCAGAAAGAGAGACCAAACAAAAATTACAAGTGCAGCACCCACGTGTAAGAACTCGTGCCACACACAGTGACATGCATGGGACCTACACGTGGCTTCGAGACCTTCTAGTCTTTGCTTTGCTCAAGAGTTATTATTATTTCTATTACTATAAAGTTAGTTCAGGTTTTTGGCCGTGGGGCATAGGGAGTATATGGTTGTTTACCTACAATTTTCGACCAAGAGAAGCTTCTTATTTTCTTCATGGTTCTCAAATACTGTATTATTATTATTATTATTATTATTATTATTATTATTATTATTTTTTCTGACAGTCGAACAGCTTATGTTTTTCAACTCTTTGGGGGCAAATGTGTGGTTATCATATACTATATATATGACAGCTACAAATTGGACGTCCGGCGAGAGAAGAGCCTTGTTTCAATTACACAGACGTTGTTTATTGAAGAAAACTAGGTTTACACATACTCATCAACCATTTATATAATATACTTGAAAAGTTGTGAATGTCATAAATAAAATGTATAATTAAAAGTAATTGTTGAATTTAAATTGAGATTGAAATCAGAGTTTAATCAGAACCAAATATGGGCTAAATTAATAAATTTGGATCCTTATGTGACTAAAAGTCTAAATTTAATATAGGTATTAAAATTGAATGCGATTTTCAGTTGAATTGAAGAGAAAAATTAAGTAATTTGATGAGTTTGTCATCTGACATCAAGTCATGTGAAAGTTGCGTGTAATTTTTTCATCCATGCCTATTGTTTTGATTATGCCGGAAACTAATTAAACTTACGGATTTAAATAAGTTGGAGATTCAGCCACGTTCGTATAAGGTCCCTTATTAATTGTTGATTTAGATTTTAGTTGAATCCATCCATCAACATTTTGATTTTGAATAAACTGTACCCATCCCTAAATTATATACCAATTGTGGTCTATATTTATGAATCTCTTTATGAGAACATTGCTTAAGGGGGCTTCAATTTAGTATCTAACAAAGTAGGCTATTCTTCTTAAATTTCACACTGGTTTGATGATATTATTATTATTATTATTATTATAGAAGTGATTACTAAAAAAAAAAAGTCTTTTCAAATTTGTTATAATGATGAAGGAAAAAATAATGAAAAAAACGTGAAAAATGAATAATAAAATGATATAAGATTGAAATTACACTACAACAAAAGTGACCTTTTACGACATGAATTTACGGCGTGCATATAGGGCACGTCGTAAATCTTAATTATTTACGGCGTGCATAAAATGAATGCCGTATAGGAATATCTTTTACGGCGTGCATATTCGCACGCCGTAAAATTTCATTTATTATTACCTTTAAACGGCGTACATATTCGCACGCCGTAAAAAATTTTTTTTAAAAAAAAAAAAAAAAACACGGCGTACATAATCGCACGCTGTAAAATTTCATTTATTATCACCTTTCACGGCGTACATATTCGCACGCCGTAAAAAATTTTTTTAAAAAAAAAAAAAAAAAAAAACACGGCGTACATAATCGCACGCCGTAAAATTTTTTTAAAAAAAAAAAAAAAACACGGCGTACATATTCGCACGTCGTAAAAAATTTTTTAAAAAAAAAAAAAAAACACGACGTACATAATCGCACGCCGTAAAATTTCATTTATTATCACCTTTAACGGCGTACATATTCGCACGCCGTAAAATTTAAAAAAAAAAAAAAAAAAAAAAAAAACACGGCGTACATATTCGCACGCCGTGAAAAATGCCTAAAAATGAAAAAATAGGGCGCTATTTTTTTTTCCTTCCCGCTTTCTTCTTTTCTTCTTCAGAGAAGCCAAAACCTAAAAACGCTCCCAAGCCAAAGCCGCCAATCTATTTCTTCTTCAAAGCAGATCTTCTTCAGGAAGCTGGAGCTATTGCACGGTGGTGACCCAATCAAGAATTTCCATTCGTTGTTTTTGGGCTGAGAGGATAATAGGCACCTCGAGTTTTTGCTGGAGGAGAGTTTTCAAGGCATCAATAGCTTCCATTCTCGAGGGTAGTTGCTGAAATTTTAGGGCAGTTGCTGAAATTTTGGTCTATGGTCAGTCATCATCCTTCCCTTCTCCCTGTTTTATTCAGATGAACGAAAATTTTGAATGTGGTAGCTTTGAATTACTGAACGAAAATTTATTCTGATTGGGATATTTTGATGAGTTATCGAATTTTGAATTCTGATTGGGGTATTTTGATAGCTTTGAATTTTGATGAGTTATCGAAAATTTATTCTGATTGCATATATAAATTCCCTCTGCATCTGTTCCAATTAACTTCACAGCTTCCCTCTCTCTTTATTGTTTCCCCAGTGTCAATCAACCCTTTGAATAGAAATGACAGCAACAGTAAAAACCATGGTTTTTCCAATGGTGTTACTGAATTTCCATTGCCAACATTCTCCAGAACTGAGATAACTGCTCTCTGTATTCAATCCACAGAGACAATATTTAAGTAAAGCTTATCCTTATTACCTACATTATATGGTAAGAACTGGTTTTTTGCAAAGACAAGAACAATTATGTCTTTTAAGTAGTGCATAAATTAAATGTAAGTTTTAAAGAATGTCCGTTTTGACTGTCTAAACGATCTCGAAAGGGCAAAATCCATCATACGTCACAGCAAAGCTGTGAGTCTTGTCCGGCTCGTCGAGACCTTTCCGAAATGTACTTATCGGCCCAAAACGGACGTCGTATGACCCAATTATGACCATTTTTTTTCAACTTCTCGGAATTGATAGCCATCATCTGTGTCTTCATACAAAACCACTACCTCAGGCCATTCATATTCTTGGCAAATAGCTGCAAGAGCTTGAGCTTGAACATGAACTTTTCCTCCTAAATACGCTACAAAATAATTATAATCTTACAAGTTTATTCATGTAAGTATTTGAAAAAATAATCTCCTTTGCCTATCAATGTAACATCCTTCATCTTTGTATTTCTTGAAATAGAAGGTTTACATGTTTATAATTCATCCTTCAATTTAGGAGGGAAACGGGAAAGATTTTTCCTTTTAAAGCTATATTTAAGTGCGAAATGAATTTGGAGGGTCAGTTACTAAGCAAATGAAAATCAAGTTTTTGAGATTTACATTCTACCGAACAGATTTTAACTCGTTCGTATCGTATGGAATTTTGAAGACTCGCGTTCTTTAAAAAAAAAAATTCTTACTACAATAAAACAAGACTCGATAAAATAAGACTATAAAGAAGAGGATCAAAGCAGGGGTAAGGATACATAGTGAAAGTATTTAGTCATTTTAATTAAGAATGAAATAATTAAGGTGATGGACCACAGGGCATGATTATTCTAGGGACTGGGATAGTATATCATATTCATATAATGTGTAAAAGCCATATCGAGGAAAGCGACAACAAGTTATTTATACAAGGTTCCATATTCGCCGCCACAGCCATAATCGCAAAAGACGACAATAACTCTTGATTTCAATTTTTTCTGTTGTTATTATACTGCTATTGGCAATACATGATTAGAGATTAATCCATATTACATGTGCTTTGTAAACTTAGATTTCATTGTTGTTTAAATATAATCATTTTTTCCTTACTCTTTTTACTATATTTATAACAGGTTATATCTTGTTGGTGTATTATCATGGATAAAGATTGGGTTCATCTACCAAGGTTATTTTATCTCCTTAGTTTTAGAAATTTTCAAAATGAGCCAATAAATGCATTTAGAGGATTTATATTTTGTATTTTTTTAGAGTTTCACAAGCATATCAATATGGTGCAAGAAAGTTTGCAAATATGGTGCAAGCCAATGCGGGAAATCCAGAAAAGGTCTTATGCCCCTGTAAATGTTGTAAAAACTTATTCCACCAACATTTCGATACAATGTATGGGCATTTCATCATTAATGGGATGGATCCTACTTATACTACATGGGTGTTTCATGGGGAAAAATTGAATGCAGCTTCATTACCTCATCAAGATAGAGAAAATCTAGAGACTTATAAGATGTATAGGGATGCATTTTTTGAGGATGAAAATATTGGGGAACCTGAGGATGAAAACAGAGAGAGGGACTTTTCTAATTTATATGAGGGCGTTGAAATTCCTCTATACCCTGGTTGCACAAAGTACACAAGGATTTCTGCCATCGTTGTCTTATACAAGCTTAAGGCTACACATGGTATATCTGACAATGGTTTCAATGAACTTCTTGATATTATTAGAGATATTCTACCAGATGGGAACACCCTTCCAGATTCTTGTAATTCAACGAAAAAGTTATTGAACACTTTTGATCTTGGGTACGAGAAGATACATGCATGCGTTAATGATTGTTGTTTGTTTAGGAATGATCTAGAAAATTTGGAGACATGTCCAAAATGTGCATCTTCACGATGGAAATTTAATGAACGAACCAAAAAAATTCAAAAGGGGATACCTGCAAAGGTTTTGAGATATTTTCCGATTATACCACGATTTAGAAGAATGTTTAGGTCACTTGATAAGGCAGAACAACTAATATGGCACTTAAATCACAAAAGTCAAGATGGAAAAATGCGTCATCCAGTTGATTCACTAGCTTGGGAAAGAATTGATCAAAAGTGGCCTTGTTTTGCATCAGAACCACGCAATCTTAGGCTTGGACTTTCATCTGACGGATTTAATCCATTTGGTGACCTAAGTTCTAGGTATAGTTGTTAGCCGGTGATACTAGTTATATATAATCTCCCTCCTTGGATATGCATGTCCAAGGAAAATTTGTTGTTAACTTTGTTAATCCCAGGTCCAAAACAACCAGAGAATGATATAGATGTGTACTTACAACCACTCATTGAAGACTTAAAGGTGATGTGGAATATTGGTGTTGAAGTATATGATGGATTTACAAAGTCTAAATTCAATTTGAAGGTTGTATTGATGTGGACAATTAATGATTTTCCGGCTTATGGAAACTTATTAGGATATCCTACAAAAGGCGAAGCAGCTTGTCCAGTATGTGGTTTATCCACATGTGCAAAATGGTTGAAATTTAGTCGAAAGTCTGCGTACATGGGTCATAGAAGATTTCTTGCATATAATCATCCTTATCGATCAAAAGAAGCTTGGTTTGATGGGAATAAGGAATATATGCCTAGTTCTAAAATATTAACTGGTCGAGAAGTGATGCAGACAATCAAAAATGTTGACAATAATTGGGGGAAAATAGGTAAAAAAATAAAGAAGAAAAAAATCAGATTCTGATTGGCCATGGAAAAAAAAATCAATATTCTTTGAGCTACCATATTGGGAGGTTAGCCAGCCATTTCAATCTATTTTACATTATCTATTTCAAGCTATTTTACATTATCTATTTTTTTCTAATTTTATAGTATTATTTTACAGACACTACTTTTGCGTCATAATTTGGATGTAATGCACGTTGAGAAGAATGTTTGCGAGAGCATTCTTGGCACTATTTTGAATGTGAAGGGAAAATCAAAAGATGGGCTTAATTCTCGTAACGATTTGCTCAATATGGGTATTAGAAAGGATCTTCATCCAGAATTGAAAGGAAATAGATATTACCTACCCGCAGCATCTTACATGCTATCCAAAAAGGAGAAAGAGTTATTTTGTAAGAGGCTGTTTGATTTAAGATTACCTGATGGCTATAGCTCCAACATTTCAAAGTGCATCTCATTAGTAGATAATAAGATTTTAAATTTGAAGTCTCATGATTGTCATGTACTCATACAACAGTTGTTATCAGTTGCATTAAGAGGACTTCTACCTCCAGGACCAAGAAATGCAATTTTTCGACTATGTGCATTTTTCAATGAAATATGTCAAAGAGTCGTCGATAAAAATAAATTAGAAAAGCTTGAGGAGGATGTTGCGGTGACTTTGTGTATGCTAGAAAGGTATTTTCCCCCATCTTTTTTTGACATAATGATTCATTTAACCATCCACCTTGGGCGTGAAGTCCGTATTGGTGGACCTGTACAATATCGTTGGATGTACCCATTTGAGAGGTAACTTAATTTTACACTTTTGTATGTATTTATTCAACATTTCTTCTCCTAATTGTTTATGTATATCATACATATTATGTTTTGAATTTAGGTTTATGAAGACACTTAAGGGATATGTTAGAAATCGTTCAAGACCCGAGGGTTGTATAGAAGAGCGTTATTTAGCTGATGAATGTACGCATTTTTGTACTGGTTATATGAAACAAGCTGCTGAAGTTGGTGTTCGACATACTCGAAATGAGGATTTCGAGAATGAAACAATTATTGATGGACGTACAATTTCGAAAGGAAAGTTAAAAACTTTGAGTCAAGAAATGCTTGAGGTCGCTCATCGATATGTGTTGTTTAACAGCGATGCAGTTGAACCATATATAACGTAATAGAGTTAGTTAATTTATTTAATAATGATTAATATTTACCCATAAACTTATCTATTTTTTTTTTTTTCATTTAGGATGCATAAGGAGGAGATTAAGAATTCAGATTGTCGTATTGCCAGGAATGAAACTTTATTGCAAATGAGACATATAGAGACTTTTACATCTTGGTTTGCTGAAAAAGGCAAACAAGACAGCTGTAACATGTCAAGTACATTGAAGTGGCTTTCACGTCGACCTAGATGTGATGTGATGTCATATTCTGGTTATATTATCAATGGGCATCGATTTCATACAATCGATGTTAGTAGAAGTACACAAAATAGTGGTGTTTCTATTGAAGCACAAACTATTTGTCGATCTAGTGTGAAGGACACAAGTCATGTAGTTGGTAAAATTTCTTATTATGGGGTTATAAGAGACATAATTTTACTAGACTATCATAGTTTTAAAGTTCCTGTGTTTCATTGTGATTGGGCAAATATAGATAGTGGAGTCAAGATTGAAGAAGGATTTACGTTGGTAAATCTTCATAGAGGACAACATCAATTTGAAAGAGATCCATTTATTTTAGCATCACAAGCAAAACAAGTTTTTTATTCTAGAGAAAGCGATACATCTAATTGGTATATTGTACTAAAGGCACCTCCTAGAGGATTTCATGAATTAGAAAATTTTGATGAAGAAGCTTATACTCCAACCACATTAGATGTATTACAACTTGATATTATTGTTGAAGATGAAGGTTATGTAAGACATGATTGTGAGGGCATTGATATTGAAAATGGTAATTGTATATCTTCAAGATTCTTTATTAATTAGTTTAATTTTAAATTTATGTGACATTACGTAGATGCTAATATATCTAATTCCAGTTTGTCTTCCTTTATTTATAGATATAAATGATGAAAGTTGAGTTTTGTGGATGCTGATGTTCATATAAGTGGCCATAAGATGACATATCCTGGTGAAGTAAGTTCTCAACTTATATATATGGTTCTTTTTGTTTTTGAGTAAATGTGTTATCTTATTTGTTTAATACAGTCATCTAATCAAGGAAGTAAAAAATTGAAACGAGCTAGAAAGGCTTCAATTGCTGCTGCAACAAGAGAAGGAAATGAAAGTATAAGAATATCAGAAGGAGGTTCTAATTCTGTTCCAGAAATACAAGAAAATTATTTGCAACATGATGTTGAACTCCAACCTAGCAATACTGAAAAGGGAAATAAGGGAAGAGGTCGAGCGAAAGTGAATTGTCTCAATAGGGGGAAGGGTGCAAAGTTAACTATAGAGTTTAATGAAAGAGGTCAGCCAATTTGTAAAGGTTCAAATAAGCTATCGTCATTTCTTGGAACAACTGCAAGAGAACTTATACCAATTACATGGAAAAGTTGGAAAGATATCAACGGAAGTTTTCTTGATGACATATGGGAGCATGTGCAGGTGACAATAACTTCAATTCACATATTTCACATATATAATTTAAGTGAAATTACTATTAATGATGTGTATTTTGATGCAGCAAAAGTTTGACGTTGATAATTGTCATAGAAAGTATATCATGCAAAAACTTGGAAAGCATTGGCGAGATCATAGATCTAATGTTCTTAAAGCAATTAATAACTTAGGAATGACAGATGGCATAACAAGAGCTGCTGCTCTCCTCAAGCCCGATAATGTTAATTCAATGGAAGAATGGCAAGCATTTGTCAAAGAACGCAATTCTCAACCATACAAGGTAAGCGTCCATTGATTCACTCGAAAACAACAAGTTCTTTAATATGTTGAATATGACTTATTTAAATTCTATTGTCCGGATTTGATTTGTTACGTTGAGGAGTTGGAGATTGTTTTTGGAGTAGTTGATGACGTTGGAGTTTGATTGAGCTATGGTTGGTGTTTTGAATCATTGTGGTTAAGTGTTGATTATTTATAGTATTGTGATGTCCCTCTACAGGTTTGCTAAGTCCAATTTGTAGGGGAGATTCTGCCTAAATTTTTGTAAAATTTATAATAGAAAAATGACAATTTTAATATTCAGTAGGTCCTTTTTGCCATAAGAAACTAGAGAAGTGTACTTAATGTGTCTACACTTCTTTTTTTAATGCATGCATTTGAGTTAAAATGTTCTTTGTGAATGGTCATAACTTGTTATTGATTTTTCAGGAAAAAAGTGAAATATTCAAAAAGATGAGGGCTAGTCAAACCATAATACATACAACGAGTAGAAAGGGCTTTGCTCGCTTAGAAGCTGAATTGGTAAAAAAGTGCTAAATTTGTTTGAAAAATTATGTCTACAAATATCGCATATATAAAATGTTTAAAAAAATTGCAGCGTGTTGAAAGTGAAGACCCTGATTCCATTACTAGAGATGATGTGTACATTCGAGGACACACACGGAGAAATGGTGAACCAATTAATGAATTAGTTGGAGAAACACTGGTAAATTTTGACTATGTTATTTTTTTAAGATATATTCAAAGTTTATATTTATTTAAGTTTAATGAATTAATTTGTTTCGTAATATCAGCAAAAAATAAAAGCATGTTCAGAAACGGTGAACTCTCCAAGCAAACACTCTCTAAAAGATGATGGCGTTGCAAAAGTACTTGGTCAAGAACGTAGGGGACGTGTAAGAGGTCTTGGTTTTGGTGCGACTCCTTCAAAGTTGAATGCTTTGGTGCATAATCATAATGTGCAATCTCAACTCCAAGATTTGAGAGAGGAAATTAAAGAATTAAAAGCTTTATTTCAAATGAAGAGCAAAAGTGCAGTACAAGAAGATAATGTAAGTGGAAAACTATAATTAGTGAATGTTATCTTATATTACATAGACTTTTTATATTCAAAATAACCAATCGTACAATTTGATGTTAATTTTACAGCCTAGAGACAAAGATTTGAATGGTTTAGATAGCCTTCAAACTAAGAAATGCAAATTGTTATCTTGGTTTGGGAAAGGTGATGTTGTTGCAAAAGGTGAAATCGCATCCACAAATCCAAATGATTTAGTGCATCATGTACCCCTTGGTAATGAATGTTGGAAAGTCTGGGTTATTGAAGTGATTGATAATGTCAGTTTATATCGTCCTACACGTGAGCTTTTTCTTCTTGAAGATGCATTAGGAAGTACAATTGCATGGCCAATTAGGTACATTGAAGTGGATTAGTTGAACTCACAACAAAGGTATGTTTCACTTTTTGATATACTTTTGATATTATAATTATAAATTTATTACTTATGTGATTTGCAGGAAGTTGATTATTTTTGACATGGCACTATTGGTCAAAGAAGAAGCTTCGATATGGATACTTTTATTTTTTACGACATTTTAAGTTTATTTTGAAGTAGTTGTCTATAGACTTTTGTATATTGTGTTGAATCTTACTATGATATTGCTTGTTTATCGAAATCACGTTTATTGATTATATATGCATTAATGTGTTTCTGTTTTATTATTATAGGATTTTTGGAATTATAATTTATAGAATTTTTTTAAAAAAAAATAAAATCCTAGTTTACGGCGTGCATTTTGAACGCCGTAATTAGATTTCACGGCGTGCATTTTTGCACGCCGTAAACTGTTACGCCGTGAAAGTTTACGGCGTGCAAAAATGCACGCCGTAAATTTTTACGGCGTGACTTTTTACGGCGTGCGGCTGCACGCCGTAAAAAGCTAACTTTGTTGTAGTGTTAGGGTGGAGAGAAGTGATTAATAAAAACCAATCATGGCCATGGCTAAACTATTTGATCTATATGAAAGAGAATTATCATCTCCAATGGTAGTACAAAAATAAGTCTAATTTAGCATCTCCGAAATTATTTTTACATCCCCATTTACATTTCGATAGATCTAAATAAAAATAAAAAAAATGCTCCAATGATAGATGCAAACTATAATATTTATATTCAATTTTTGAATTTTTTTTTAGCTCTTAATTTTTTATGTTAATCTATACATACATATATACAAATTGTCCTAGCAAATTCGAAATTTAGTTAAGAAAGCAAAAAATAAAAAAATGTGAAAATAATATAAAAAATTCGAAATTTAATGTAAATTAATACAATATATTTAAATTGTATGTAACGATTCGAGTCCCACTTAACGGGCTATTCCGGTCGTTAGATGACGACATATTATTCTCACTATAGCAACATGAGTCTTTTCAGCATATTTTTTCCTCACTTGCATACTACTCGAGAAAATTTTCCAGGGGGTCACATATCATAGAATTGCTCAAAGTCAAGCACGCTTAATTGTGAAGTTTCTAATGACTGATGCCCAGAAAAGAAGGTGCACCTTATTGGTATGAGTAGTACCTATCAAATCTTTTAAACTTTCTTGGTCTGAGTGTTACAATCACCTACTGTTAGACCCGGATACTTCCTCGTCGAGCTTAAACCATCTAAGGATGCATCCGAAGTTCCGTTGCCAGACGTTGGGAATCTAAAGGTGGTTCCTACGGGTTCAAGAGGTGGCTCCCGCCTTATAACGTAGCACTTTGTCCCGCATAGTATTTAGTTCCCATTTTTCTGCTGGCCGCCGTCTCTGATACCATTTGTAAGTACCGGATCCCACTTAACGGGTTATCCCAACCATTAGATGACGATGCATTGTCCCCACTATACAAACATAAGTCTTTTCAGCATACTTTGTCCTCACTAGCATGATTCCCGAGAAAACTTCCCAGGGGGTCACCATCATAGAATTGCTTCAAATCAATCACGCTTAACTGTGGAGTTTCTAATGATGGACTTCCAAAAAACCAGGGTGACCCATTGAGAAGTTTTCTCGGTGAGCGTGCGAGTGATGACAAAGTATGTTGAAAAGACTCATGTTAATACAGTGGGGACAGTACACCGTCGATCTAATGGTCAGGACAGCCCGTTAAGTGGGACCTGGATCGTTACAAATAGTATCAGAGCCGGTTTCCAGTCGAAAATCGGGAACTAAGTGCTATGCGGGATAAAGTTCTACGACATAGAGCGAGAGTCACCTCTGGAACCTGTAGGAGCCACCCCTAGAATCTCAACGCTTGGCAACAGATCCTTAGATGATTTAAGCATGACGAGGACATCGCGAGTTTAACTAGGGGGGAGGGTACTGACTGTAACACTCGAGCTAGGAAAGCTTAAAAGATTTGATATGTACTACTCATACCAATAAAGTGCACCTTCTTTTTCAGAATTCCATCGTTAGAAACTTTACAGTTAAGCGTTCTTGGTTTGGAGCAATTCTAAAATTGGTGACTCATTGGAAAGTTTTCTCGGAGAGCGTGCGAGTGAGAACAGAGAATGTTGAAAAGACTCATGCTTGAAATATTGATGTAATTTACATCTCACTGAGGATGATTTCAACCAACCCGAGGATGTGAATTGCACAATAAATCAATTGTATATCACCGTTGAAGATGCTCTAATCTAAAGTGGATCCCAGTCTTTCAAGATAAAATATGTGGATGAAAATTGAAAAGTGGTTTATGATAATTTGATATTTGTAAAGTTATTTATAAATAATTTAACAAGTACTTTGTTAATAGCTCTTGTGTGCAAAGTGGAAATATTGTACTTTTTATTTTTACTTTTCTTCATATCTGTACGTACATGTTGAGTTTGTTAAGATTTGAAATTCGACTTTAAAATGTCAATATTGTTAAGAAGAGTAAACACAATCTCTTAAAAATTGATCTATGTTTTTATTTTTATTCGATGTGAGATATTTAATTCTTAACATGCTCTTACAAGATTATGCATAGCTCATTTGAACAAACAAATCTTGAAATTCGTGTGCTCATTTTTTAATCTTAATCGAATTGAATTGCTAGTTTGAATTTAATGGACTCTGATACAATGTTAAAATTTGATATTTCATCTTAAAATGTCAACATTATTACATAAACTAGTCCAAACCTTGTGAGCTGATCAATGTTTATATCTATATCTATGTGAGATATTCACTTAACAGCGTGTAGTATTGATTCCTGCCTCGTCTAACAATTAAAAAAAAAAATACAAGGAAAAGAGATGAGACATACCAAGTTACCAACCTTATCTCTGAAAAAAAAAAAAAAAAATTCAAGTAGAAAGGTCACTTTCCTAAACCTAATCATTAATTAAAGAATTATGTACATACCTCGAAATTGTTAAACACGTGATGAAGTTTGGCTATAGTTTGCTCGTTTTTGACAAGCTTACACTGAGAATTGACTGAACCAATGACTCAACAAAGTTCAATGAACTTAAACATTTATTAATGGATATTTGGTATCAGTTTTTTCAACTTAAAAATGACTTAAACCAACCAAGAAACTTAGAAATATTGTGTTTGATCTCGTTGCCTTGGGTTTGGATAAAATTATAAGTTATAATATCAAGACGAGTAATATTAGTGAAGGAGCACAATTTTCACGAAGACTGTATTACAATTGAAAATTTGATAAAAACTTTATGATTTTAATGAAAACTTTAGAACTCGCGTGTTCATTATAGTTATCATATTTACTTCTCTATCGATTTATGAGAAAATATTTCAATTTGTTTTGACCATAAATTTATTTAATTAGATATATATATATATATATATATATATATATATATATATATATATATATATATATTTTCTATCAAATCTACTTAAAAAATAAATCCAGTATATCTATTCATGGCAGCAATGCATTTTTAACTTAGTCTATTCCTTTGCTATTCTTGATTAGGATGGAATAATTAACAAACATAAACTCACAACGCGAGTTCAGACGATTGTTTTTAGTGGAAATTACATTTATCCCTACCTTTAAAGATCCAAATTTATAAATGAAATCAAATTTGTAAACTTCGAAATTCAGATTGTAATTAAGAATTAATTAATTAATTAGACTGATAATAATATTCTAAAATACTCAACCTACTTTCCCTAATTGATTTCTCCCAATTTCTCTACATTCAATCCATATTCACTCTCAATCGACAGACTACCTCCGCCCCTCCTCCTCCACAACAATGCCCCATCACTCGCCAACAAGACAGTCGGCCTCGCTGCTAGCGACCTCTGGCAAGATAGCCGGCATCGCTGCAACTGACCTCTCTTCGAGAATAAACCACTCACACCCCATACTCCACACCGCCAACATCTGAGCGCAGGGCAACCAAATGTCGCGGTATGCGCACACACCCCACCGGCATTATCATGCAAATCTTGTGGTTTTATCCAGTGGTGATGGCTGAAACTCTATAAGTCCGGTGTCAAGAATCCTAGGAAAAAATGGAGTTGTTTGAAGAAAACAAGGTGAATAAGCTGTTGTTAGAGTCGAAAGAACCCTAGCCACTGTCGTTGTTGACCGGGGAGCATGTAAGCTCTGAGCTTGAAGATATACTTTCGGACACCAACTCATCGTCGTGGATCCGCCACCAAAAGGCCACCTAGAGGGAGTTAAGGACTCTGTACATCCTTGCTGCTCTTGCTAATGAGATTCGGGAAAGTCAAACATCAATTCACGTGCCAATGAAACCCATGACGGGATCTGATGTCAAAGAGGTTCAAAATTCGAAGCTAAACAAAGTGATTAAGTCAAAAGAAAAGTCAAGAATCAAATTGGAGATCAAAAATCACATTGCTGGAAATTAACCTACGCAGTCGCGCAAGCCAGTCTGGCATAATGTAGAGTAAAAATTTCACGCGGCCACGAGATCTCTAACCACACGGCCGCACTGTGATTCCGAAGACGGGATTTCTTTAGTTTCAACTTATTTTCGAGCTTTTTCTTTATTTACTTATTTCCTTAATACTTGTACTATAAATACTCACTTCCTAAACCTTAGCTGATAACTTGGTTGTTCATGAAGCTTCTTGACAGTACATCTTTGGGGAGTTAAAAACTCTAGTTCCTTATCTTGTAATCTAAGGAATTTCTTCAACTAATTTTGAGTATATTTATTCATGTGTTTGTTATTGATTTTTCCACCACCTTTAAATTTTTTTGATCTTCATCCATTGAGCTAGGTTCTTTGACCTTTGAATTTTGGTTGGGATAAACATGAGTTAAAGAGTTTCATCACTTATTTTACCATTTTAGTTTTCTTGGGTTGATATCAAATTGTTGTGAGAATTTTTTGGTCCAAACACCAAAGAGGTTCGTATCATTTGGTATCAGAGCTTGACTCTAAAATTGATAAATCTACCATTTACATTTCTTGTTGTTGTTGTTGCTCATCATATCAAAAAAAGGGAAGGGGGGGGGGGAATTCATGTTCTTGAGCATTTATTAATTCCACATATTGGGTATATTGTTGTTATCATCTTTGAGTTGTTGGGGTTATCAAATATGTAACGCCCCAAAAATTTCAAATTTTTTCAAGAATAATGTTCTGATACCACTTATCACACCCGAATTTTTTCAAGACTTTTTCATTTAAAATAAAATTTATTTATTTAAAAAGTAACGATATTAATTTTAAAATATTTCTATAAAGATCTCGAGTTAAGTAAAGGTGTGGCAGCTCAAATATAAAAGTTCTTATTCGGTGGTAAGTCCACAACTCACAGGTCGTCATCTAGCGTAGTACTCTCTGTCAAGCTATCTAAAAATTCGCGTCAATCCATCTTATATCAATAGCTACCTGAAATGTTAGATGACGTGGGGTGAGCATACACTTGCCTAGTGAGTAGAATATGGTGCACATGTGTTATTGCACGTTAGGATATACAAGTCAACTTTACGTATTCAAGACAAGTTCAAATGTATGATGAGTAGTCGATGCATATGCATGTTCTTTTCAAAAATATGATTTCCAGGCCCCGATCATAGATTATCTCCTCTACCCCAAGCGCTTAACATTTCACAACACGAATATCGATGAATGACCATAAACATGTTACTAAGGATCCTATATCCTTTAGGGTTTCCACATCCCTGTTATCTTTTACCCTAGTCGACTCCAAAAGGGTTACTAGATCACCATGTTGTTCGTCGGAGCCTTGGAGTTGCAAGGTCCTCACGACACATATCGATATCCCAAGAACATACATTGATTACCGAGGGGGCTATAGTTTAAATCTATAATCCATATGCACAAAAACTCTTCTTTGTGCAAAAACTTCTTTTCATGATTCATCTTCTATCAAATATCATTGCATTTCCAAAACATCATCTATCAAATGTCATGGCATTTCCAAAACACGTACTGAATGTAATTTCATTAAATCATGTTATCACATTTTACCACATAATAAGGTATATCGAATATTCAGTTCATTAATCCAACGATTCAAGTAAACATATTCAAATCACATATAATGCATTATATATTTCATATAAACACATTCAACTTACTTCCTTAATCAAATACTTCACATAACATATATAATCACATCTAATAACCAATTAAACATATCCCACTCACAGTTATTGGATGAATCTATCTATGAACAGCTCCTAGAATGACTTCCTTTTGGAATGAGGATCTTCAACTAGCTTTGAACGGAGTATGTGAAGAAACAAGCACATAACTCATAGTATATAAATCCCCAGGAGTTGTACAATATATCAACGGAAAGATAATCGAATTAGGAGTTCAACACACTTTACGGATTGTAAATCGGAGTTGTAAATCAAAAGTTATGGCTGAATGAAGACAGACTTCCGAGCTGTTCATTTGGTGTTGACACCACACCAAAGTGTCAGAATCATCGTTTTAAGCCTAGATGAACATGGTGTTGACACAAAACCAGTAGGTGTCGACATCATGCTTATTTTCAGAGTTTGAAATTCATTTTTCTTGATTGCATCGATCCAAAATCACTTGTTTTGATAAAGGGCTTTGAGAAAATATGTTTGTCAATAAAAATGATGGATTATAATGGATTGAAATATGATTTTGGCATGAAATCAATATTAGGGTTTGAAAGAGGGAAGAACGATTCAGAAACGTTTTTTATCTGATTTTTGGATGTGTTTTCTCATTTAAAATCCTCTCTATTTATAGAAGAAGAAGAGTGTACGAAATGGATTAGAGATTTTCCTTCAAGGCTAAGAAAGATTATTTTAATGGTGAAGCTTGAGGTGTCATGCTACCCACATGCAAGCTGGAGGTGGCTATGGATGAGAGGAGTGACTCATTGAAGCTATGGACGAAGATAAGGTTGGAGGAGCCACCTTATGCTTTTTTTTTTTTTTTTTTTTTTTTTTTTTTCCAGATTTCACAGTTTCAAGTAGCTATATTTGGGCTTATATTTGATGTAGCAAACAAACTCCAAATTGGGTGTTCTCGGTCTCATTTCAAATACTCATATATTACTTTCATATGAAATTTGTTTCACAAGATTTGGTTAACCGAGATGAGAGTTACGGAGTCTCAAAGTTGACCCTTCAAAACTGTCTTTCCGGGTTGAACGGTTGAGGAGCCAATTTTGAAAATTCGCAGAGATTTGTACATTGATCGAAATGATGAACGGATTTTAGATTCTCGAAGTTCGCTTCAAATACTTATCCGTACATATAAATTATGCATTTATCGGAGGTCGGAAGTGTTCAAATGATTCTTCTAAAGAGAGGCGTTTAAATAAATTTCTTTAACTTCCAAAATAATTAAATAAATTGTAAAAATAACTTCTTATGTCATAATGGACAACTAAGGACGTCAAAATCCTAGGGTCGTAACAAAATATCTATACATTTGTAATATTTATGTTATTCAAGGTTTGCATATCAAGTGTTTGATGAAATACCTCAATGAAGACTACATTATTGAAGGCTACTTTTTTTCAACACTAAACACTTTCCTTGATAGTTTCTTGTATTTTTTTCAATCTATTGTTGAGGTTGTGTTTTTAACATCTTATCCCATATATCACTTGCTCCTTACATTGGGTATTATTGATCATTCATTCCTTGTCACATTTGAATTGTTGGGGGTTTTCATCTATTCATAATATACACATTCAAGGCCATTTAAAGATTGTGTACAAGGTGTTTGATAAATTGTCTCAACAAAACTACATTATTTGTGCATGTTTGCTCTACATTTATGCCTTGTCAATTACTTGTGGTTGCTCATTCCCATTGTTGAAATTGTGTTCTTGACATTTTAACATATTCATCACTTGTCCCTTTTGAGTATAGCAAGCAAATAACTTCCATTTGCGATTGTGTCTACTTGTTCTAAAATTTCTTTCTTCCTTGTTTATGGTTTTTAACTTCACAAGAATTAATTTTCTCGGTTTAGTTGATTATCTTCCTTAGAAAGCTTGAGAAATGAAACTTTGAGTGAAAAAAATGCAAAAGTAGTGAGCTCATTATCGAGTAAAAGCCAAATTGAGTGAAACATGAGTGAAAATATTTCTTGTGAGGACACCTCCACACTTGCACAAGATGTTCATTTTCAATACTCAAAGTGGACAAAATTCCAATGCTAAAAATCACGACTTGAAGGAGTTGTTGCAAAAGATTTCAACCACTATGACTAAACAAATGGAGAAGATTGGGGGGGGGAAGGTTTGAAAGGTTAGGAACAAGAGAGGATAGTGCAACAACTAAGAGTGATGGAGAAAGACGGGATAATAGAAGAAGAAGAGTGATGGATAAATTTGGGAATATTGTGTACAGAGATGTGAGTAGGGAACAAAATGGAAGAATGGAAAGGAAAAATAGAAGAGAAGTTAGGGGTAAATGTGGGGACATTTTGGGTAATGAAGGGGATGATGAGCAAAATTGGAGAATGGGTAGAAGAGGAGGAGAATGAGTTGATAGGAGTGGAGATGGGATAGATGAGAATATTGCTAGTGTACGAATAAAAAGTCCATCATTCCATGGGGAGAGTGGAAGTAAGGAAGGAGGAGTGGAGAGAGTTGTGAGTCTACCAAATTCTTTGATAAAGGCTAGTGTGGTGGAAAACCATTGAGAAAATAATTTCTACACTAGGTGCCTTGTGAATGATAAAGCATGTAGCCTCATTGTAGATGGGGAGAGTTGCAACAATTTGGTGAGTGCTAGTAGGGTGAAAAAGTTGGGAGTACCGATAATGATACATCATAATCCTTACCAATTGCAAATGTTGAATGACTATGGGGAGGTGAGAGTAAGTAAACAAGTTCTTCTTGCCTTCAGAATTTGAACCTATAGTGACCAAGTGTTGTGTGATGTAGTTCCCATGCACACTACTCACATACTTTTAGGTAGATCTTGACAAGGTAATAGGAATGTGAAACATGATACAAAGAAGAACATGTATAGCTTCCAAGTGAATGAGAAAAAGGTGGTGCTCCTAATTTTGAGTTTGGAGGAAGTGCATAAAGATCAAATGAAGTTCAAAAGGAAGTCTGAGGAAGAAAGGGAAAATAGGAAATCAAAAGAAAATTCAATTGAGAAAATTGATGAAGAAACAAAAGTAAGGCCAAATGAAAAAGAGAGAACTGGGGCCACGACCCTAGAAAAAGGTGAGAAGATGAGGATTGAAGCCACGACTCCAGAAAAAGGAGAGGTGAGAGAAGATTCGAGAGTTGAGGTTCACCTCAGAAAAGGAAAATGAGTAAAGAGTGCCATAAAAGAAATTGAGAGCAAATATCACATAAAAATGTTCTTTGCACTTGATTATTCTAACAATGCCCTCCCTAATTTGGTTGCTTCTTTGTTGCAGGAAATTGTGAGGCCGACTTATCAAAGAAACAAGGAACTCCAAAAGTATGTCGATTGCAAGAAGTTCATGGAAACATTTTCCTACAACAATAAGTTTAACCAAGGTAAATCAGCTGTGGTAACCGATGCAATATCTATAAGGTATGCTCTTAACACTTCTTTAAATGCAAGGTTATTGTTCTTTGAATATATTAGAGGGTTATATAATATTGATGTGGATTTGACAAGTGTATTTTTGACTTGTGGACATGTTGCATGTGGTAAAGACCATTTGCATGATGGGTGCTTAAATTATAAATCCAAGTTTTCTATGCCTAGTTGCTTAAATGTCAAATCTTTTTGTTGTGAATTTATTATGGGCTTGCCAACTAATAACCCAATTTTTTTTAACATTTATGAGTCATGTGGTGAGCGAAATTTTGATGAATTCCATAAGCATGATAATTATTTATTTTGGAAAATTGGATTGTTTATTCCTAAATGTACCATGTGAGAGTTGCAAGTTAGAGAGACACATGTAGAGTGCTTGACGGGGCATTTTGAGATTAAGGGCACCTTAACATTATTAGGTGAACATTCTCATTGACCTAAAAGGAAGTTGATATTGCACTCGATTGTAATTGTAGTAAACACATTACTTGCACAAGGGCTAAATCTAAATTTTTTCCTTAAGGTTTATGCACACCATTGCCCATCTCTAGTAAGCCATGGATTGATGTTGCTATGAACTTTGTATTTGGCTTACCTAGGTCTAAAGAGGAAAATGATGCTAATTTTGTGATTGTTGGTAGGGGTATTAAAATTTCACATTCTATTACATACCATGAAATCAACGAAGTTACCAACATGGCAATTCTTTTCTTTAAGGAAGTAGTGCATTTACTTGATGTCCCTAGCGGTATTGTGTTTGGTATAATTGCAAAATTTCTTAACCACCATTGGAAGGGTTCTTGGGGAACGTTGGGAACCAAACTTTTGATTTTAATCAATTGTCATTCACAAACCGAAGACCAAACCAAAGTGGTTAATCATGTTGTAACACAATTCCTTTGCAATACCCTTGAAAATGACCTAAAGAGTGGGAAAATTTGTCTACATTTTGTAAAATTTTCTTGCAATGGAATTGTTCATCCTAGTAGTAAATTTTCACCGCTTAAGGTTGCTTGTGATTTTAACCTACTAACTCCTTTGAACTTAATGCACTTGTTTATTGATGGAAGAGTTAGTTTAGGTGGATATAAAAATACAAAATTGGTTAAGCCCCTTTGCGGAAGGTGCGAGCTTCCATTTGAGGGGATTGATATACAATGTACTTCCCACGCCCACTATGGTATGAAGCCTATCATATTTGATCCGGGTGGATGGATGTGTTTCTATTCGTGGAAGGAGCAACCCCCATATCAAACAAAATCCAACTTGCTACCCTTCCGTGATGACTCGTTTCAAACTCTTGGCAAGACCAAAGACAACACCTACAAATTAATCTTAACCGATGAGTATAAAATCCCAGTTACATTTATTGTGCCTAATTTTTCCCCTTTTATTGTAGGTGTCGATTCGTGGTCGAATCTTCCTCCAGATGGAGGGGATGATGAGAGTCGAGAAAATCCAACTTCATTGCACAACCCGTGGTCCACAATGCAAGATCAAATGTCAAGGAACCCGTGGTCCACAATGCAAGATCAAATGTCAAGGAATCTCATGACAATGTAGTCAAGCAAAATTCGAAGTTGAATTCTTTTCAAGAGGGAGGAAATGATGAGATTCGGGAAAGTCAAACATCGATGTATGTGTCGATGGGACCCATGACGAGATCCAATGTCAAAGATGTTCAAAATTTGAGGCTAAACAAAGTGATTAAGTCAAAAGAGAAGTCAAGAATCAAGTTGGAGATAAAAAATCACGTTGCTGGAAATTACCCCCACGCGGCCGTTCATAAGGAATATCAAGCGGCCACGAAGGCCAGTCTGTCAACATGTAGGGTAAAAATTTCACGCGAACAAGAGATCTTGAACCACTTGGTCGTGCAGTGATACCAAAGGTGGGATTTCATGAGTTTCAACTTATTTTTAGGCTTTTTCTTTATTTTCTTATTTCCTTAATTTGTGTACTATAAATACTCACTTCCAAAACCTTAGCTGATAACTTGGTTGTTCTTGAAGCTTCTTGAGAGAAGACACATTTGGGGAAGTAAAAACCCTAGTACCTTATCTTGTAATCTTAGAAAAAATTTCAACTAATTTTGAGTATATTTATTCTTTTGTTTGTTGTTGATTTTTTCACCACCTTGAAATTTGTTTGATCTTCATCCATTTGGTTAGGTTATTTAATCTTTGAATTTTGGTTGGAATAAACTTAGATTAAGGTGTTTCATCACTTATTTTACCATTTTAGCTTTCTTGGGTTGGTATCAAATTGTTGTGAAATTTTTTGGTTCAAACACCAAAGGGGTTCGCATCACCTGTTATCATAGTTTACTTGCTTAAAAATATTACTTCAATGTCCACTCAAATCTTCTGCAGCCATCTTGGAAATCTAGTGGTTGTGGATTTGTGGGGGCACTAGTGGTGGATCGGTAGATCTGTGGCCTTAGGGTGAATCCTTGGTTATGAATCTGCGGTCGTGTTTTGGATTGCAGTGGTAAATCTTGGGTGGTGGTAGCGGTGATGTGGTGGCTGTGAGTGGTGATGGAAGCGGTGGTGTTATTTGGTGGTAGGTGGTGAAGCGGTTCAAGTGATGGTGTTGCTTTAGCAGTCTTTTTTCTTTTGGTTTAAATGTGGATCGTGGTGACGTTGTTGAGACATGGAGGGGACGACGTTGGTGGCGACGAAGGCAACGACGTTGAGACGGTGATGGTTGTGGGGGTGTTGGGGGAGGAGGTGGCAGTGGTGGCAGTGGTGGCGGCGTGGGAAAATGTCAATTACGTCATACTTGAGACGTGACCTCATAATTTGATGAATGTGACCTAAAAATATGTGACCAAATATTTGATAAGTCAATTGTAACCTAATAATTTAATAATTATGACTTAAAAGATTTGTAATCTAATAATAATTTATAACCTTGAAATCAGTTCTGAAGTAAAATTTTTGTTGTTGTGATCTAAAATTAAGTCCAATTTGTGACCTATTATTTTGATAATTTGTGACCATCAGGAACGGATCCAGTCGAGGTAGTGCGACTGTGCTACCTGGATCGTCAACTGATCTGTTTGATGCTTTCCCCCCCTTTTTATAAGTAGGAAACTAAGATTAAATTAGTTTTCAGTTTCTATGATTTGATTTCTTTCGATTTATATGTTTCTGTGATTTAATTTCAAGTAAATATGTGAATTCATATATCGGCGGCTAAACAGGAAGTCGGACTGTGAAACCACGTTACTAGGCAAACACAGATGTAGGATATAGGGAAAATTACACCCATTCATATTTTTATATTTAAAAGTTATGAAATCAGGTATTTGAGAAATAAATATATAAATCAGGTATGTAAAAATCTTAAAACCCGCTGTCGTTGTCGTAGGATTTTGAAATAAGAATCGGTGTAATCTTTCACCATATGGCAACCAAAGAAAGTAGAAGACCGTATTAGGGATATCACAATGGCAGTTGAATGCAAATTTCTTCCCAAATCACTACCAAATTGCCGCACGGAGGTTCATGGCAAGTCAATCTAGAAAGTGGATGATTTTAGTTGCTACTATATGGATTCAGCGATAATAGTTACGGATTTCGATTTCTCGGAGTATTCGTCGGAGTTGAAGGCGGTATTAGGGATATCACAAGTACAATTGAACTGTTTGGCGATGGCATCGGGCCTCGGCAAGACATTGGGGGTGGTCGTTGGGGCTGATGTTGATGAATCGTCCTTTGTGGATGGTTATGTTTTTGGCTGCGATAATGGGATTGACTGGGTATGGTCTACATTTGAAGAATGAGCAGCATTATGAAATACATTCTCTACAGCCATTATCGTCCACTGACCACTGTGAATATTTTAACTTTCTGTCAAGTATGACAAGAATATTTTCCCCTTCCATTTCTAAATCACAGAAGTATGCTTAAACAATATACTTGCTTTTGAGCCTATCATTCTTATTTTGAGCCTGTCAAATGTGCATTTAGCCATTTATTGTATTCACAACATGATCTCACTCGTCATTGTTCTAACTTCTATGTCCGTGCTCGCAGTTTCGCAAGTAGATCCCTAATTTGTAATAAATTGTAATTAAATACAAAATAAAAATATAGTTACAATTACTTTCAATTGACTTGTAATATATAATCAAGTTACAATAATAATTAATTCGTTACAATTGTAATTAATTTCAAAACTAAAATTAAGTTATAAATTGTAATTCGTTATTGATTAAAGTAATTAAGTTACAATTGCAATTAAGTCACGATTATAATTAATTACAATTCGTAATTTGTTATAATTATAATTGTAACTTAATTGTAATTAATTAACTAGTTACATTTGTAATTGGTTACAAAATTGAAATTAAGTTATAATTGTAATTAATTACGAAAAAGTTAAAATAAAACTACAATTATAATTAATTGTAGACTGTAATTAATTACATGATGTAATTATATGCTTTACAAATTCATTAGTTACAAAAAAAATTGAAATAAATTTGCAATTGTAATTAATTATAAACTATTATTCATTACAACTTGTAACTAATTAAATTCATTTTAAAAGAAAAAAAATGAGATTTTGAGTGACTTGTAATATACAATTAAGTTATAATAGTAATTACTTAGTTACAATTGCAGTTAATTACAAACTGTAATTCATTACAAATTAATGTAATTAAGTTGAAATTATAATTACTTACAATTTAGAATTGATTACAATTACAACTTAATTATAATTAGTTAGTTAGTTACATTTGTAATTGATTATTATAAAATTGAAATTAAGGTACAATTGTAATTAACTACAACTAGTTTCACACACGTGCGATGCACATACATATTTAATCGATAAAATATAATGTATTGACATAGACAATGAGAAAAAAATTAAGTAACACCAGCTAGTGTCAATTTAAATAATAATAATAATAATAATAATAATAATAATAATAATAATAATATCAAGAACATTACAATCTTTGGAAGACTTCCTTATATATAACGTTAGTTTTTGCATTTGTTGAATTCTCATCGTCATCGCATATCAATATATTCAAATCGACACGATTCTTAACTCTCGATACTGCAACATACAATTGCTAATGACTGAACCTTTTTAAGAAAAGTCCCAAACGCGAAAGTGATTGATCTTGACTCTTATTGATGGTCGTAGAATATGACACAATATTTATCTAGTCTCCCTTTAAAATATTAATAATCATTTGAATTTTAAAACTCAAAATTCGTGAAATAGTGAATTTTTGCTTTTAACCTCTACTACAGTACTACAAGTAGATATTTTTATTTCTAAAATCTCACAAAAGTGGGTAAGACCACACAACCACTGTGGACCGAACCCACCTAATGACATGAAACCGAATCTGCCCAAAACAATTTGAGACACCAAAATTTAGGTCTACTTTTCACTTTTTCAATTCCAATTATCCACCAAAAATTGCTCTAGTGTTTTGGATTTTCATTAAGTTTACTTAAGTGGAAATTACACCCTCACATGCTTTGTAAGATTCAAATTCAAAAATCAAATTTTAAACTTATTAGTTCAAAAATCAGGTCTTCATTTTATTTTTATATCATTATTTTAATTTAATTTAAAAAAGATCTGAACAACCCCTCAGCACAACCCGACCCACTCACCCCTCACTCTGACAACCCTACCTAAGCCCTTATTATTTCAACCCAAATAAATCACAAATCACAGACTTCATCTTCTTTTCCCTGCTTTCACCTTCCTCACTCCGGCACCGACGATCGCGACGACGGTGTCGCTACAGCGAGAGATGATGTGGCGTTGAAGTTAGTTGCGTGAATCGACGGTGGTTGCAGCGACGCCGCTGATGTTGCAGTGAACCTGTGGTGGTCTGTGCGCTCGCATGAGTGGTCGTTGTGTGGTTGTGCGGTGGTGGTGTTGGTGGTGGCGGTAATGTAAGATGGTAGTGGTGGTGCAGGTGTGGTGTATGAATTTATTTTGTGTGGTGTTGATGCTGGTTGCATGAATCGACAGTGGTGCTGTGGTGATATGCTGCAATCAGTGGTGCTGTGGGGGTGGTGTGGTGGTGACACCGATCATTTACGCTGTGACTACCGACATAGATCTCATCACAGAGCTTTTTCGCAATAGCGCCTCTATGCTTGGCTGTTGCACCGGCATCACTGAAGTTTCGATGGAGTGGTGGTGGTGCGGCGCGCGGTGAATGGCTGTTGTGTGGTTGTACGGTGATGGTAGTGGTGTTGGCTATTGATCGGTGGTTGTGGTTGTTTAGGTGGTTGGTGGTGGCGACGGTGAGATGGTTTTCGGTGGTGCTATCGGCGACTGTAGTAGTGTTGGAGTGGGATGAAGGCTGGGTTAGGTTAGGTGTTTAGGGTAGGGTGGGGTGGATGGAGGTGGGGGTGGGGGTGGGGGAGTTAACTTGTTTGTGACCAATTATATGTGATTGTGACTGATTAATAGATCACTTGTGACCAATTATAGGTAATCGAGATAAATGTGTGACCTACAAAATTCGAAATTTATGACCTATAAATAAGTTGTGACTTAAGAAGTTTGTAAATTGTGACTCATAAAATCGAGAATTGTGATTGAAAAAAAGTTGTGACCTATAAAATTTGAGATTTGTGATTGATAAATAAGTTGTGACCTAAAATTTTCAGAATTTGTGACCTAAAAAGATGTCGTGACCTATAAAATTTGTGACTTGTAACCGATAAGAGAGTTTTGACTAATTAATTTGATAATTTGTGATCGAAAAATAAGTTGTAACATATAAAATTTGCAATTTGTGACTGAGAAATAAACCGTGACTAATTAATTTGAAAATTTGTGACCTTTGAAATTTGTGATTTGTGACCTGTGACTATAAATTGTATAGTTGTTTTGTGAAAAGAAAAATTTGTGATTTGTGAAAATTTTGACCTAAAAAATTCATTTGTATCCAAGAAACTATATTGACCAATGAAATTTATAATTTGTGATCAATAAAGAAATTGTGACTCATAATTTGTTAAGTTGTGACCAATTGACTCGAGATTTGCGACCGAAAAAAAATCATGACATACGAAATTTGTGACCGAGAAATAAATTGTGACCTAAAAAATTGTAACTGTGATCATACACTTATGACATGATTTGTGACTAATAATCTGTGACCAAAAAAATTGTAATTTGTGACCATAAACAATAAAATATATAATTAATTATGACTTGATTTTTGAAATAATTCCTTAAGTTTCTTAATTTTAAAAATGTGTATTTTAAAAACCTTAGTTATGTATTCTTCCCTTTACTTAATTAATGGGGAAAAAAAAACCCATGATCCAAAATTTAATTAATAAAACCAATTACAAGCATTTCTTCATTAAATTTAAAACAGCAAGTAAAAAATTTCAACATAAATGAAATTTAATTAAAATTAAAACCTAAATTCATAAACTCTATAATTTCTGTTGAAGTTCTATGCCTACCACCTACCTACCTATTATCCAACGGAAGATTTAGAGATTATTGTGAGCTAGAGCGTCAAATGTCGATCTTCAACGGCATTGTTTATTAACATTAATTAATTAAATTCTAGAATCAATATATAACTGCACTAAAAAATAAAAATCATATGATATGAAAATATAATTCAATACATTCCAAAATAATAAGAAAAAATAAATGATACAATCTCATTTCGTAACTACAAGCTTTAACAACTGCATTCTTTGAGATTTTATATTTTTGAAGTGTTGCAAGATGCTGCATTCTCAATTTTCTTTTATATCTATCATTCCATGTACAATGCCAAATTATCATTCAACCAGTCATTGCTCATTTTTTCTAATAATTCAAAATATAGCCAGCAAGTTAATTTTTGAAGCAATAACAAAATAATCTATTTGTGTAATCACTTTAAAATTTAAACAAAAATAAAACCTTTGGCCCCATTTTTCCAAAATGTGGTTTTGAATATTATTTTTGAGAGAATGCGTGCTTAAAAAATATTTGAAAAGTAAAAAAAGATAGACGGTTGAGATTGAGTGAAATAAATTTTGATTTAAGAAATGGGGCCAAACATGGGCTAAGTTTCAAGTAAATAATAGAAATTGTAATTTTGAGATGACGAAATTTGTTATGTATTGCGTTACATTAGCATTTTGAATTTTGCTCAATAGTGGATTACACATCCAAATCTAATTACTTCGATAATATCATAGTTTCACCTTTCAATACTCGAATCGACATGAGTTTAATGTATGAGTTACAAAATTTAGGTTTAAAGTTAAGTTTAAAACAATGAAATAACATAGAATTAAGTTTCAAAACTGGGTTACGCATATTGTGGTTTAATTGGGGCATAAAATACTTCGATCATGGGCTGAAGGCCTACGAAGCTAAAAGACCGACCCGATGTTTCATCATCACCCCTGGAGTTTGTTTGGGACCAAAATCCCAACAAACCTCCACCTTGGTACCGAACAAACCTGTGAAAAACAAAACAACACATGTTTAGTAGTTGCAAGATTAAAGTCCTAAACTAATCAGACCTTTTCATACCTGTACCGATATTTAGAAGCAATAGACAACTTCTAAATTTTACCAAATGTGAGCACATTTGTTCCCATATCTGTGGGGTTATAATATGTTTAGTACGTTCATGAAAAACAAGATTCTTACATAAATGAATAGTTGATTGACTATCAGAATATACTGTTACACTTTCATTTAAGGCTCCTATTTCCTTAAGTAATCCTTTAAACCACAAAGCTTCTTTAAAGGTCTCGGTAACAGCAATATATTCAGACTCAGTAGTAGAGAGAGCAACGATATGTTGGAGCTGAGACTTCCAACTAACACATGAGTTACACAAAGTAAACACATAAGAAGAAATAGATTTCCTATTATCTCAATCTCCACCATAATCAGCATCGGTAAAACCCTTCAATTTCACATTATTAAATTTGCACTTATAGATTAAACCCATATTGTAAGTGTCACTAAGATACCTAAGTAGCCACTTCAAGGCTTCCCAATGAGTGGGGCCAAGATTAGACATGTACCTGCTCAAAGTACTAACAGCAAAGGCCAAATATGGCCGAGTACAAACCATCAGATACATCACAGAACCAATCACATTAGAATAGGGTATATTACTCATATAAGCTATTTCTTCCTCATTCGCAGGTGATTGATCTTTTGTTAAAACAAAATGATTTCTAAGAGGTACAGAAGTAGGTTTACAATTAATCATACCAAACTTCTTTAACACCTTTTGCACATAAGGAGTTTGATGCAGGAATAAACAAGAATTAGACATATTTCTTTCAATTTCCATACCCAAAATGAGTTTAGCATGGCCTAGGTCCTTCATATCAAATTCCTTGTTTAACTCATTTTTAATCTTGTCTACTAAAATCATGTTAGAACCAATCAATAACATGTCATCCACATAAAGTAACAAATACACACACTTATCAGTGCCGTGATGCATATAGTATAGACAATGATCAAACTCACTTCTCTTGAAACCAATAGAAAGCACATAAGAATCAAATTTCTTGTACCACTGTCTAGGTGATTGTTTTAAACCATATAATGATTTTTTAAGGAAACACACATGATCAGGTTTTTCTTTATCTTCAAAACCTTTGGGTTGAAACATAAAAATTTTCTCTTCAAGATCTCCATGTAAAAAAGCAGTTTTCACATCAAGTTGTTCAAGTTCCCAGTCATAATACGCAACAAAAGCAAGCATGACTCTAATGTTGGTATACTTAACAACGGGCGAGAAAATCTCATTATAGTCTACCCCTTCCTTTTGTGTGTACCCCTTGGCAACTAGCCTAGCCTTATATCTCACAGGCTCACTCTCAGTGGTACCTTCCTTCACCTTGTAGACCCATTTGCAACTTACAATAGATTTATCTCTTGGTCTATCCACTAAAACCTAAGTTTGATTCTTATGGAGCGATTTCATCTCCTCTTTCATGGCACTAACCCAAAATTTACTATTTTCACTTCTCATAGCCTCCTCGTAAGTATTGGGCTCTTTATCAGCTAGGTCTTGGTAACTAGCATAGGCTATGACGTAGTCGGACATTCTTTGGGGTTCTCTATGTGGTCTTCTTTCCCTATCTCTAGCTAACTGATAGCCATCTAAAGGGTTATGGTCAACAGGATGATCTATAGGGTCATCTCCTTCAAATTCTACATTCTCATGATCTTGTTGGGGGTTACTCTCCACCTCACTCGGGGTAATGGGGATAGGGATTCTAACACTCTCCACCTCAGGTGAGGGTTCATCTCCACCTATCTCTAGCTGTTATTCGTTTCCTAGACAAGGCATCTCAGACTTATTAAAGGTGACATCTCTTCTGATGATTATTCTCACACCCTTTTGACTTCTGTCCCACAACCTATACCCTTTAACACCTTCGGAATATCCTAGAAAGACACACTTTCTAGCTCTAGGTTCTAACTTTCCCTCACTTTGATGAGAAAACACAGTACAACCAAAAGTTCTAAGCATAGAATAATCAGCACATTTCCCGTACCATTTTTCATATGGTGTATCACCATTCAAAGCAGCGGAAGGAGTCATATTAATCAGATAGCATGCAGTCATAACAGCTTCACCCCAAAAAGATTTAGGCACACCAGAGCTTAACATCATACATCTAACCTTATCAAGTAATGTACGATTCATCCTTTCAGCAACCCCATTTTGCTGGGGAGTGTAATGCACAGTTCTATGTCTAATAATACCATTATCTTTACACATATTGTCAAAATCAGAATTGCAGAATTCAAGGCCATTATCAGTTATCAAATATTTTATATTTCTACCTGTTTGATTCTCCACCTGTAATTTCCAAGTTTTAAACTTTTCAAAAGTTTCAGATTTATCTTTCAACAAATAAATCCACACACGTCTGGAGAAATCATCAATAATGGACAAGAAATATTTGTTACCACCAAAAGTGGGATTACGGCCCTATAAGTCAGAATGAATGTATTCAAGCATTCTAGTTGTCCGGTGTGTGCTGGATGCAAAAGACACCCTGTGATGTTTCCCAAGCACACAATGATCACAAAATGGCATGTCAGACACCTTATCCTTTCCAAACACACCCTTATCATTTAAAAATTTTAGACCTTTAACACTCACATGTGCAAGTCTATTGTGCCATTTTTGTGTGTGATCGGTGTCAATGGATGCAATAGTATGGTTTTTACCACTTACTACCTCAGCATGAATTGTGTAAATGCCATTTTTCTTAATGGCCTTAAAGGCTCTAAGTGCACCTTCAAACATTTTAATCATCCCGTCACCAAGCCTCCCAGTGAAATCTGCATTTTCTAACTCTCCCACCGATATCAAATTTCTACCCATATGTGGAATGTACCTAACATTCTTCAGTGTATGTACAAAACCATTTTTAAACTTGACAATAACATCACTAACACCTGTAATGTTATATGCGACTCCACCCCATGCAACAACATGACCATGATCAGACTCATGCAAATGATCAAACCAATGCTTATGAGAAGTGACATGAAATGATGCACCAGATTCAAGAATCCATTCATCAGTATGAGAGTTCATAGACAGGTTAATTTCACTAGGCTTGTGATCTAAGAGGACGTAAACCTCGCCAGGTTCATTATGTTTAGGTGCCACAATGTTCGCCTCCCCTTGTTCACTCCCCTTTAGTTTATTTTTCTCCTTATAGCAATCACTGATAAAGTGTCCTAACTGACCACAACCATAGCATTTTCTACCTGCAGCTTTCCCTCGTGATTTGGATCTACTTCTACCCTTTTTCTTGCTACCACTACTTCGTCCGCTCCCACTATTTTCACCACCCTTTGTTTGAGTCCTACCTCTCATAAAGTGGACCTCCCCTCGCTTTCTCCCACCTTTCTCAGCTCTAATCTCCTTATCCTTACTCTTAAGTGAATCAATGACTACCTCCGGGGTAAGGGTCTCCCTCCCATACTTGATAGCATTCTTAACATCCTTATATATGTCAGGAATGTCATTCAATAAAATTATGGCCTTGTATTCTTCAGGCACTTTATCACCACAATTTGTGATATCTTGAACAAGTTTATTGAAAATATCAAGATTGTCATCTAATTCCTTTGAAGGATCGATTTAGAAACTGAAGAAACTTTCAAGAAGAAAAAGTTTGTTCGGGGTGGATTGTGTTAAGTAAAGTTCTTGTAACTTTTTCCAAAGAGCTTCAGTAGTATCGTGTTTACCAACTTTTCGTAAAACACTATCAGATAAGTGCAAGATAATAGAAGTATAAGCAAGTTCATCAAATTCCTTTTTCTGTTCTTCAGTCACAGTAGCAGGAAAAGAATTATCAATAGCTTTAGAAACTTTTTGTTGAACTAAAATATCTTTCATTTTCTGTTGCCAAATAGAAACATCACCCTTTCCATTAAAGACACTCAAGTCAAAATGATGTGCAGACATATTTCAAGAAAACAAGCAACACACCACAATGGAATAATATGCAGCTCAAAGAGAATTTCACACAGAAACCTAAAAGGCCGCAATATATACGCCGTTCTAAACTCTCAGGATTCCGTGAGACTCAAAAGGTCTCAGGTCAAGAGAATCTTTGACACGGGTAAGGTCAAAGGAAACAATTCTAATATCAAGAGCAACACGAGATAGATAATCACCAAGATGTATCAAGAACAAGTATGAAATCAGCAATATCCCAAATCACAGGTAATAAAAATTAAATCCTATAACTAGCAACAGGCAACCGCAAGCCTAATGGTCACCCCCACGCAATGACCTGCTATTACAGAAATTTAAAAGTGATCAGCCAATTTACCAGAGCGGACTTCTCTGTATCTGTAATAAGGAGTGATGAAAATTATTTATTTATTTTAGCGAAGTTTGCAATCAGCTATCCCTCGATGTAGGAAGACTCAGCACTAAGCAAGAATGACCTACACTTGAATTGCAAAACAAAACACCCGAAAATAATCAGTCAAGAATTTTCAGAAAACGCGAAGTAAATGAAATTTCAATGACAAAATAATTTCTGCAATGAAACAGTGAACAGAGGTTCAATGAAAATTATCAAATTCCAACGAATGTCACGAATCAGCCGATCAGTCAACCTAGGCTCTGATACCACTTTGTAGGAGAATTTACCCTTGCACAATCACAAAGTAACAAGTTATTCTCAATATATGACAAGTAATTGGAATGATAAGATTGACAAGAATCAAGAATAAGAGAAACTCCCTAAAAACTTGATAATGCCACAATCGTTTGGCTAGAACCGAGGGCTCAGAAATTGCCCCAATAACCAAAATCGGAAACACCACACGACACAGGGAAGAGCACACTCCGAGGCAACCCGCAACCCACAAGTTTTCACCAAGAAATCGTACCAAATAGAGGCCTAGAACCGGACGCACCAAGGTACGGTGCAGACAAAAGCAGCACACAGAGACTGTAAGCGAAAGAAGCAGCCCACCACAAAGGAGGCAGCAAACCGGAGGCCAAGTAAATGTAGCAAGGTCCCAGGGTTACCAATTTCACAGAGAAGAAGAAGAAAGGCTGCACAATCGGTCACGAAGAGAGAGAGCGCCTTAGAGAGTGTGTCGTGAGTTATGAGAGTGAGGGAGTAAAAATATATAGGATAGGTAGGTTTAGGTTTATGTTTTAATTAGGGAATAGGTCAAGAGCCTAATTAAAACACGGGCCGCCAATCGGATCCACCTATCGAGCAACAGGGCCAATGACCCAATTAACACCTCAAGATAGGGTGGCAAAGTTCCTAACCTGTTCACTCTTGGGTTACACATATTTTGGTTTAATTGGGGCATAAAATACTTCGATCATGGGCTGAAGGCCTACGAAGCTAAAAGACCGACCCGATGTTTCATCATCGCCCCCGGGGTTTGTTTGGGACCAAAATCCCAACAGGTGTGATATGTTATATCTATACAGAGATAAACTTGTAGATAGAGAGAGGGAGATGGAGAAGATAAAGTATGCTCTACTAAAGAAGCATATCCTTCAGCAAAGGTAAAGGACCCGGCGGCACTCAACGATGGAGACGAAAAGGACCAAGACTTCCCATTAGGCCTTTCCTGTTTACTCCTTGCTTTTCCCGGAATCGACAAAGGGAATCATGAACTCGGATTTTCTGAACCGTCGGTATACTTAACTATACAATTTGCTTCTCCGAAAATTCTCCGGCCTTCACCATGAAATTTCCAGTAGGACACAATAATTAAATTCCTTATGTAGGCATCTACGAATTGCGAAAGCCACTCGAGATTCTCCAAATGATCAACCCATAAACAAAATCATAAAATGGGTACATTTTCTTTTATCCAGAAATGAATACGCCATCAAAAATTTTTAAAAACTTTACCCGAACAAGGAGTTCGCCTGAGGAAACGTTAAACATGACCTATGATTTTGCATCTGTTCCTTTTCCTTTTCCAAACTGTCTATATCTGGGCCATCGTTATCAGGTTGTGGAAATGGGAATGTATTAAGATAAGGGTCAATTACACAAAATACCACTTAAATTTTGAGCAGAATTCCAAATCTGCCATTAAAGTTTAAAACTCACGTAACATACAACTCAAGTTTATGTTAGTTACTTAAACACCACCATCTCTCCGGCCACCATCCACCTGCCACCACGTCCATTCAGGTGCGAAACAGCACTGGAGAACATGTGCGAAATCGCACCAATTTCTGGTGAGGTTTCGTACAGAAAAAGGAGGGGAAAATTGGTGCGAAAACGCACATGTTTCGAACCAGAAAGAGGGGAGAAATCTCCCCCCAACTGGTGCGATTCATACCAGTTAGGGGAGGTTTCTCCCCCACCAAAGTGGTGTGCGATTTCGCACCAAGAAAGGCCCTTTTCCGGTGCGAAACCTCACCTATTCTCCGGTGCGAAATGGGCGTGATGGTCGGGTTGAGGGTGCCTGAGAGATGGGTGGTGGTGGTAGGAGTGGGAGCTTTTTTGCAATTTTACAAAATTGACCAAAATTTTACATCAAGTCCTCAACTTTAAATTTAGATGTTTTTGCCAACATGGTTAATTGAGTGGTAGTTTGAGTAACTAACTTAAACTTGAGTGGTATGTTGCGTGAGTTTTAAACTTTAATGGTAGATTTGAAATTTTCCTCAAACTTAAGTAGTATTTTGTGTATTTGACCCATTAAGATAATAATGTATTGACATAGTGGGTAGTTAAATTTTAAAACCCACTCATCAAATAACTTCCGTTAATGGCAACTGTAAAATAAGAAAAAAAAATCAAAATAATAATATAAAAATTAAAGATTCTGTTGAAATTAAGAATCTTTTGACAATTGAGATTCTGATCAAAATTAATTAGTCAGAATCTCAATTATCACACACACACACACACACACACATATATATAATCAGGTAATTTGATAATGAAAATTATATTACCTGATTTTGATAATATGTTTTATATTTTCAAAATATCTTTTAAAATACTTGATATTTAAAAATAGGTTCCTCAAACTTTTGATTTGTATAATTAACCCCTCAACAAATTGTCACTTCCAATGGTCTATTTAGTTTTATATCGAACCTTTAATTTGGAGTTAATACAATTTTGAAACCCATGAAACATGACTTAAACGATTAACATTATAGTCCCATGATTTATTGGGTATCAACAAAAATCTATCATATGTATTTCTCAAATAATTTATCTAAATTTAATAAGTCAAAATAAATTTAATAAGTTAAAATATGGGAAAAATTACAGCCACAGTCCCAAAAAAAAAAAATTTCGTTGATTTTATCTAAATCTTCACTTTGCAACACCTACAGTCTCTAAACCTTTAATTTAGTTGCGGAGAAGGACAAAATGGATAGAAAACATCCAAATTTCTATTAATTGACCATAAAAATTAACTTTGACCAAATCTATAAAGGACAATATAGTAACTTTAAAAAGAAACAAAAAAGAGAACTATTCATCTTCTTCCAACCCCAAATTCAATCCTACCAAATCAATAGATCGCGACGAAGATGTTGTAGTGCGCACATATACGCATATAGTCGCCTCTGATCTACATGTACACACAGAAATTAAGCAAACCGTCGCGAACACATATGTACAACCACCGCGAACGGTAAACCAACCGCCACCACCAACTTGATCCAAACACCACCAAAAATCATACCAAAAAAGAATGAAGAAAACAGATTCAGATGACGTGCAGCCAGAGGATGCCAGTTGTTGCACGTCGAATTTTACGATGTCCTTGACGGCATCTCAGTAAAGAGAGAGAGTGGTCGTCGGAGGAGAGGATGAGGGGGTGAGGTTTGTAGTGAATGGTAGAAATGATTGAAATACGATAGGGTAGTGGGTGGGTTTGGGATTGGATTAGGTTAATATGTTTATTTTAATAATTATTATTACTATTAAAAATTTTAATTAACAACTGATTTTTGAATGAATGTCCTTCCGATCTTATTTTTGAATTGGAAAGTTAGAATGTTGGGTTTAAAAGAATTTCCTCAAAAGAATAAAAATAAAAAGATGTTAAGATGGACTGATCCCTATGTTCGTCATGTCCGCCGTAGAACCTGTTGGATAGCTCTAGATAAACTGATAAAGTGTGTGTTTGATAGGACTTTTAAATGTCTAAAGTATTTTTAGTAAAAAATATAAGGGGTCGTTCTCTTTATGTTTCGATTTTGGATTTTGAATTTTGGATTTTGTTTTGAATTTTGGATTTTGGTTGTATGTTTTGGGATTGCTGAAAACATGTTCTCTTTGTAATTTTTGAAAATTGTTTTCAAAAATAGAAAACTGAAAAATGCGTTTACTTTGTAATTTTTTGATATATTTATTTTGTGATATTTTGTATGTAAAAAATGGTTGATTTGTTGAATTAAATTAATTTTAATGTTAATAAATCAATTAGTTCTCTATGTCAATAAATTCATCATTAATATTGTTTCAGCTAAACAAAAATTTAATCTCATACCAACAAAATCTTAACATGGATCTATATATAATGGTAAAATAATATAAGAATTTCAAGTGAAGAAAGTATCTCAAAAATAAATAATAAATAATAAATAATAATAATAATAATAATAATAAATAAAAAATTACAAAAAAAAAAAAAAAAAATCTTAACATGGATCTATATAATGACAAAATAACATAAGAACTTCAAGTGAAGGAAGTGTCTCATTTTTAATAATAATAATAATAATAATAATAATAATAATAATAATAATAATAAATAATTAAAAAAAATTTTAAAATCTTAAAATGGATCTATATATAATGACAAAATAACAAAAGAATTTCAAGTGAATGAAGTGTCTCACTTTTAAAAAAAAAAAAAAAAAAAAAAAAAAAAAAAAACTTAACATGGATCTATATATAATGAAAAAATAATACAAGAATTTCAAGTGAAGGAAGTGTCTCACTTTTACAAAAAATAAAAATAAAAATAATTTACAAAAAAAAAAATCTTAACATGGATCTATATATAATGACAAAATAATATAAGAATTTCAAGTGAAAAAAGTGTCTCACATTTAAAAAAAATAATAAAAAAAAAAATTACCAAAAAAAAAAATCTTAACATGGATCTATATATAACGGCAAAATAATATAAGAATTTCAAGTGAAGGAAGTGTCACATTTACCGGAAAAAAAAGTCCAAAACGCATTTTGGTCGTTTTGGATTTTTTAACAAAAAATATCCAAAACGCTATAAACTCGTTTTGAGTTTTCTTTGTATATATATATTTTTTTTTTTTTTTTTTTTTTTTTTTTTTTTTGGAAAACACGTTTCTGAAAATGGGCAAAGTGAACGCGTTTTCGATATTTCCGAAAATCGAAAACTCAAAACGGACTGAAAACAGCAAAGAGAACGGAGCCTAAGTGTTTGACTGTAATTGAGAAAATACTTTGTGACCGAATAAACAATATTTTAAACTTATTTTAGAGAATTTCAAATTTGTACCTTCTCAAAAAAGCACTCCTGCAAAAAGTTGAAATATATAATATCTTATTATGAAATCTATTGAAAATATATTATATTCCATATTTCGTATTAAAATATTGTATTTTATTGATTAATAAAATTATATTTTATTAATTAATAAAATTTGAAATATTTTGAAAATATATTATTTTTCATAACTCGTATTGAAATATTATATTTTATTGATTAATATTGAATTATATTTTATTAATTAATAAAATATAAAATATGTTAAAATATATAATTTTTCATAATTCGTATTGAAATATTATATTTTATTAATTAATATGAAATTATATTTCATTAATTAATAAAGTATGAAATCTTTTGAAAGTAAATTGAAAATATATTTTTCATAATTAATTAATAAAAATATGGAATATATTGAAAATGGTGGAATATTATTATATTTTAAGAATTAATTAATTTTTTTTTTTAAATATAGATTTTAACATTGAAGTGAAATAATTATTTAAGTTTTAGTTAACTATGAGATATAATTTAAGTGTTAGTTTATACAAAAATATTTTTATAGTTGTGCTGTCAAACAATTAATTTCATGTTAACAGTACTTTTTGGAGTGACAATCAAACAGTCAACTGCTTTTTATTAACAGTACTTTTAGAAAAAGTTCTACTAATAAAAACTCTACGACAAAAAACTCTATTCACAGTTGTTGATGTCTCTTTTTGTCAACAAATAAAAGTGGTATGAACTTTCAAATTGATAGGTGGATTGTATGTTTTTGATTAATTTGTCTAAGTACGCAGCTCGTAAATTAAATGATCGTCGTTGTAATAAAGTTTGAGATATTACAAGAAATAGGAAAAGTAACAGATCGAAAGCGAACTGAGATCAAAGTTACACAAATTCACGTCCAGTTCGATACCGATCTGATAGCCAGGTCGAATCAACGAAATTAAATAGCAAGAGTTTTGAGATGTTTTTTTCTCTGTATTTCTTGCCCCTTAATGAGCATTTACTCCTTCTATTTATAGTAGTTGAGGAGTTTAATCATAATCATTACAACATATCACTTTTGCAGGAAGTGACTGAAAATGGTGATTGACCCTTCTGACACACATACATCAAATGATTATTCTGACTTATTACAGATAATGATGATTACTGACACATAATACGGCAGATTTGACAATACTACCTACTTTCACATCGTCTTCGTCTTTGGCTAATGAGGTCGGCTCGCATATTTCACCTCGGTCGAACAAATCACCTTGGTCTCACGAATTCACCTCGCAGGCACAAATCACTTCGATCCAAGAATTCACCTCGGTTCACAAAAACCATCTCGGTTCAAACAATAAACCTCGGTCCCGGTATTTCACCTCGTATACACTAATCACCTCGGTCATGGTATACTACATCGGTCGTGATGCAGGACATTGAGTTCGTGATTCAAAACCCCATTGACTGTATGACTGCTTAATTTACTTTCCACCTCAGATCGGTATATAACAAATGTCCCCTCTAGATCAGTTCGAAATTATGAGAGCGGATCTAGAAATTCAATCCCTTAACGAAAATTTTAACATCGGCGTTCGTTCCGTTAATTGTGTAACCCTTGCCACGCGTCATCATATGATTGGTGTGTCAGGTCTCGGATCACGCGTAGCCGTCATCATTATGACAACGCGTCTTATCATAATTACAGCCATCCAATTCTCTCTCTTCCTTTCCTATATAAGGGTTCATTTGCCACCCATTTCCACGATTTTTCCTTGATTCTCACCCAATTCCTGCAAGGTCGTTTTCTATTCCGTCCTCCATTTCTGTTCGTTTTTAAATCCGAGGTGAGGATCATTTATTTGTCATTTAACATTTCTTCACTTTTTATAAAAAAAAAAATGAGTGGGGACATGAGCTCTGGCGAAAGTGGCGTGAGGTCGGCTGGTGTAGGTAGCACTGAGGGACCCACCGTGTCGTGGAACGAAAGCGTGGAAACTCAGTGTTTATTTCGAGATGATGTGGACGAAGGAGAAACCGCTCAGCCTCTCCCGTTAACAATAGTTCCCGCTTCTCGAACTATTTCAACCAGTTCGTTCCGACACCCTTCTTGCACCTCTTTCACCCGACCTGATCTTTGCACTAGCTATAGTTCGGACTTCGCCTGTAAACACTTCTGTTCTAGCACCACAGAAAACGAACTGGCCATGTGGAAAAATAAAAATAGAATCCTGGGCTATGTGCATTTCTTCCTCCCTGAGAGTTTTGAACGAGCCGACCAGCCACCTTGCGGCTGCGTGGCCGCAAACTATCAGATCCTGGAGGCCGGTCTACGCTTTCCTCTTCCCTTCATAGTTACCGACTTCCTCCGCGTTTGGGGGGTCGTGCCAACTCAGATCCACCCTAACGGGTGGAGACATATCTTAAGCTTTATTTCCCTTTACAATCAAATGGGATATGGCGACCCCACCATCGACGAATTCCATTTCGCCTACCAGTTCCGGGCTGATGGTAAACGGACGGGGTGGTTCTATGTAATGCAGAGGTCGATCTTTGAAGGGAAAAAACTTCTGGTAGCCCTGCCCGATTCAGTCTGTTGGTGGAAGGAAAAGTGTTTCTTCGTTGGAGGGAATTGGATGAGTCCCTACCGAAGCGAGGGCATGAGCCACATCGTACCCATTCATTATAGGGAAAAGATCAGTAAGTTATATTTTGAGATAACTTCGAACTTAAAATGTCTAATATTAATCACTCCATTTTTTGCAGAGGTGAAGGAACCGGAGTTGGACGAAGGCATAATTGAAAGGATAGTGAGTTTAAAAGACATACCGGAGCCAGATAGGTCCGTAAAAGAGTTATTGACCGAGGAGCATTTGTTTGAAGCGGGCCTTACTCACATTGATCCGTCAGACTATTATCCTCCACTTCGGAAATGTAAGTATCCATCAGGCAGATTTATATTCCACGTTATTTACGAACTGGATACTTGTAAAAAAATTTGCGTTTGATTTTCAGCTCGAAAAAGCAGAAAAGGGATGGATTCTATGAAGGCAAAGAAAGAGGTCAATGCCAAAGCTGAGGCACGCAAACGAGCTGCCCAGAAGAGAGCGGCCAAAAGCTCACCGCCTCGCAAGGAGGGTCAGATTCCTCCTCCATCTCCTCAGAAAAAACATAAACGGGCTGAAATCCCGAAGGGCAGATCTGACACCGGTGTTCCTCCTCCTCCTCCTCCTTCAACTTTCATCGAGGCGGAATCTTCACGAGGGATTCATGCTGCTGAAGGTTCCTACCTTGGCACCGACAGAGTTTGAGCCGATTTGGTGAGCTCGCTGAAGGGGAGTCGCCCAAAAATTTACCGGGACTTCGTTTCTGCTGCCAACCTGACCTCAATTGGGTTGATGAGGCTCCCAGACCGGACCAAGGTGGCGATGGACATTCCGGCCAAAACTTGGACACCTCGACATGAAAAATATTGCGAGGATATGCCAGTTGACGACCTGGTGGCTACCAGAATGGCGCACCTCGGCCAAGCTATGAATTACCTCACCCGAACTCAATCAAGACTGTCCGAGGTGGCTAGTGACACCAACAGGTTCAAGAAACTAGCCACCGAGGCCAGAGGGATGTTTGAAAACGAGGTGAAGGCCAAGAATGAGGCGGAGGAGAAGGCCAGGAATGAGGCCGAGGAGAAACTGAAGAATGCCTTGGTGGAGGTGGAAAAGTTGAAGGAAACCAACAAAGAACTTCAACTATTTAAGGAGGAGGTGATTCCACTGAAGGAGGAGTTAAATTACTTGAAGGATGAAGTGTCCGAACTGAAAAGGTTGAAGGAGGGGCTCCTGAAGGAGTTAGAGGTCGCTAACTGTATCGAGGCTGACCTTAAAAAAGAAAAATCTGAATTGGAGGCCGCAGCTCAGCTCGCTTATAAGGAGGTTGTGAAAAAGTTCAAAGACTCCACCGAGTATGAGCACGATGTTGATGAGACCTACTATCTCACCTTTAAGGAGATAGTGGAAGACCTGGAACTGAAACCACTTGAGGTTGACATCACGTTCCTCAAGGAAAAGCTCGATCTGGTTTACAAGAAATATCTTGAGCTTATGCCAATCGATGTTGATGACAAAGAAGCGGACCTCTTTTCTCCTGCGTCGGAGCTCCAACCTGCAGAAGTTGACGAGGCCATTAACGTGGTGGACTAGAATGAATTCTTTGTTTTACCTCTTTTTTTTTTTTTTTTTTTTTTTTTTTTGTAGTTTTCTGATTTCCAATGAAGAAGATTATTATTGCGGCTATAACTTATCATATGAACAAGGCAATCTGAATAAGTGCAAACCGTGAATTCACATCAAATAAAATGCAGAGGTGAATTAAAAACGAAGTGAACACTTAAACAATTTTCAAACGTCAATTCACTCCAAATAAAATGCAGATGTGAATTATAAACGATGTGAATACTTAAGCGATTTTCAAACGTTAATTCACTCAATATAAAATGCAGATGTGAATTATAAACGATGTGAAAATTTAAGCAATTTTCAAACGTCAATTCACTCTAAATAAAATGCAGAGGTGAATTATAAACGTTGTGAATACTTAAGCAATTTTCAAACGTCAATTCACTCCAAATAAAATGCAGAGGTGAATTATAAACGAAGTGAACACTTAAGCAATTTTCAAACGTCAATTCACTCCAAATAAAATGCAGAGGTGAATTATAAACGAAGTGAATACTTAAGCAATTTTCAAACGTCAATTCACTCCAAATAAAATGTAGAGGTGAATTATAAACGAAGTGAACACTTAAGCAATTTTCAAACCTCAATTCACTCCAAATAAAATGCAGAGGTGAATTATAAACGATGTGAATACTTAAGCAATTTTCAAATTCCAATTCATTCCAAATAAAATGCAGAGGTGAATTATAAACGAAGTGAACACTTGAGCAATTTTCAAACGTCAATTCACTCCAAATAAAATGCAGAGGTGAATTATAAACGAAGTGAACACTTGAGCAATTTTCAAACGTTAATTCACTCCAAATACAATGCAAAGGTGAATTATAAACGAAGTGAACACTTAAGCTCGGTATATTCACACCCAAAACACCTCTGTGACAGAACGGAGATCGGTCATTTTTCACCTCGGCATTTATTAACCAAAACACCTCGTTTTTTGAATGGAGGTCGGTCATTTTTCACCTCGGTATTTTATTAACCAAAACACCTTGTTTGTTGAATGGAGGTCGGTCATTTTTCACCTCGGTATTTATTAACCAAAACATCTCGCTTGTTGAATGGAGGTCGGTCATTTTACAACTCAGTATTTGTTCACAAATGACCATGGATCACCGACCCTTGCTGTTCACGGGGGCCTATTTCGTCTTCATAATGAATCGCCTTATTAGGTTGATGACATCCTGCCTTATAAGTACTTGTAGATCATCCACTAAAGTCTTCGTTTTGCATCTCAAGGAGGCCTTTCTCGCTTTTGAGACGGATTGTCTTGTAATGTTGATGATATCCTGCCTTATAGGTACTTACGGATCATCAACTAAGGTCTTTGTTTTTCCTCTCAAGGAGGTCTTTCTCGCCTTTAAGATGGATTGCCTTGTAATGTTGATGATATCCTGCCTTATAGGTACTTACGGATCATCAACTAAGGTCTTCGTTTTGCCTCTCAAGGAGGTCTTTCTCATCTTTGAGACGGATTTTCTTGTGATGTTGATGATATCATGCCTTATAGGTACTTACGGATCATCAACTAAGGTCTTCGTTTTTCCTCTCAAGGAGGTCTTTCTCTCCTTTAAGACGGATTGCCTTGTAATGTTGATGATATCCTGCCTTATAGGTACTTACGGATCATCAACTAAGGTCTTCATTTTGCCTCTCAAGGAGGTATTTCTCGTCTTTGAGACGGATTGCCTTGTGATGTTGATGATATCCTGCCTTATAGGTACTTACGGATCATCAACTAAGGTCTTCGTTTTGGAAACATCCATTTAGATTTGCATACTTTGAAACATTAAACTTTTCATTCATTTGATTACATTTCGGTTGACATCAAAAAATATTCACATTCCATTTCACATCCTGTCCTGCTGGAAATATTTCTTCAAGTGTTCTGCGTTCCAGGGGTGTTGAAGCTGAATTCCATCAAGTGATTCTAGTTCGTAAGACCCATTGCTCACGACCTTCTTGATTCGATACGGACCTCCCCAGTTTGGTCCCAGAGGCTCACGCGTCGTGGTCGTCTTTCTTAACACCAGATCCCCCATTTGGAACTTTCTCGGCCTCACCCTAGAATTGTAATACCTCGCGCTCCTATGCTTGTATACTGCATTCCTAACCTGTGCTTGTAATCACTTCTCCTCCGTAAGGTCCAATTCAGCAGTGAGGGCATCATGGTTATCTTTCTCATTGAAGTGAATGCCCCGAAACAATGACATACCCACCTCTATTGGGATTACAGCTTCTGTCCTGAAGGCCAAAGTGAATGGGGTCTCTCTGGTTGATGTCCTTTGGGTTGTCCAGTAGGACAACAATACCCCCGGTAGTTCTTCTGCCCACGTTCCTTTCAGGTTTTCGAGTCTGGTTTTCAGATTATGCTTGATAATTTTGTTCACCGCTTCGACTTGCCCGTTGGACTGAGGATGGTTCGGAGTGGAGAAATGCTTCCTGATACCGAATCCTTCACAAAAAGATTTAAACCTTTCGTTGTCGAACTGTTTCCCATTGTCTGTCACAATGGATTGTGGGATTTCGAACCTAATAATGATTGACTTCCATATAAAGTCTGTAGTTTTCTGCTCCGTAATTTTGACCATCGGTTCAGCTTCTGCCCATTTTGTAAAATAATCCACTGCAACTATAGCAAACCTGTTTCCCCCCTTTGCCGTTGGCAATGGTCCGATCAGATCTACCCCCCATTTAGCGAACGGCCATGGGCTCATAACTGAAGTCAGCTCTTTGGGAGGGTTTCTCATAATCGGGGCGAACCTTTGACATTTGTCGCATGTCTTTACAAACTCAATCGCGTCCTTCTTCAAGGTAGGCCAAAAGTACCCCTACCTAATAATTTTGAACGCCATCGCGTGTCCCCCTGTATGGTTCCCGCAAATGCTCTCATGGGTTTCCTTCATCACATATTCAGCCTCTTCATTGTCTAAACATTTTAACAGTGGTAGGGAGAATCCTCGCTTGTACAAGTCATCCCCAATTAAAGTGTACCTCACAGATCTGATCCTCAAACTCCTGGCTTTCACTTAATCAAGTGGCGTCGTCCCTTCTCGTAAGTATTGGATAATTTCATCCTTCCATGTCCTCTTCAGAGAGGTTTGCAAGACGACTGAAGGTAACGGGTTTAAGGCTGATTGTGCCAAGGTTTCGATTGATATGCTTTCCAATTCAGACGTTCCTTCGCTTGTCGCTAAGCGAGCTAAAGCATCACCTTGACTATTTTTGGATCGAGGGATTTGGATAAACTCTGCATGCCTAAACTTCTTCAGCTCTTCTAAAACCTTTGCTCTGTAGGTCTTCATCTTTTCACCTCTGACTTCATACGTTCCCTGGATTTGGTTGATTATAAGCTATGAATCGCTGTGTAGGATAAGGCTATCAACACCCATCGCTTGAGCCATGTCCATCCCTACAATCAGAGCCTCATATTCAGCGTCATTATTGGTCGCCTCGAAATCAAAACGGTAAGAGCTGCAGAAGAATTGATTATCTGGGCTGATTAGGACGACCCCAGCCCCCGCTCGGTTTCTTGCTGATGAACCGTGAACGTATAACCGCCAGGTCCCATCTACCTCCGCACAACAACTTAAGTGAGTTTGTGTAAGTTCCACCATGAAATCAGCTAAGGCTTGCCCTTTGATGGCGGTTCTCGCTTTGTACACAAGGTCGAATTGTCCCAAATTTATTGCCCATTTCAATAACCGTCCAGACATCTCGGGTTTTTGTAGCACCTGCCTCAGAGGGTAATTTGTCAATACTTCGACCTGATGCTCCAAAAAATAGGGCCTCAATTTTCGAGTAGACATTATCAAAGCATAGGCTAGTTTTTCCATTTCAGAATACCGAAGTTCGGCGTCGTGCAGGGCCTGGCTGACATAGTAGACAGGCCGTTGAACTCCCTGCTCAGTTCTCACAAGGACTGCACTCATTGCCAGCTCTGAAACGGCCAAGTATATAGAGAGCACTTCTCCCGATAGCGGTTTGGAAAGGACAGGCGGGGACGCCAATTGCTTCTTCAATTCTTCAAAGGCCGTCTGGCATTCTTTCGTCCACTCAAAATCCTTGTTCTTCCTGATAACATCAAAGAATGGCCGGCATTTATCCGTAGACCTTGACACGAAACGGCTCAAAGCTGCTATCCTTCCCGTCATACTTTGCACCTCTTTGATTTTCCTTGGTTCCCTCATCTGCATCAACGCTTGTATTTTATCAGGGTTAACTTCGATACCCCTTTGGTTTACCGGATAGCCCAAAAATTTTCCTGACCCTACCCCGAAGGAACATTTCTTGGGATTCAGCTTCATTAGGTAAGTTCGCAGTATTCGAAACATTTCATCAAGGTGCTGAATATGGTCTTCAGCTCGGGTACTCTTTACGAGCATGTCATCGACATATACCTCCATTGTCTTCCCGATGAGATCCTTAAACATTTCATTCACCAAACGCTGGTACGTTGCTCTAGCGTTCTTTAAGCCAAACGGCATCATCTTGTAGCAATAGAGTCCTCGATCGGTCATAAAAGATGTATGCTCTTCATCTACTTCACTCATTGGTATTTGGTTATACCCCGAGTAAGCGTCCATGAAGCTGAGAAGCTGATGTCCGGCCGTAGCATCCACCATTTGATCAATTCTGAGGAGGGGGAAACTATCCTTGGGGCATGCTTTGTTCAGGTCGGAGAAGTCTATGCTAAGGATGACAAAAAAATCCGAAGGACCCAAAATGACCCGCCCCGAAAATTACCCGCCCCGTCGGGTCCGCGGGGTGGGTTTTTCGCCCCGTGGCGGGTTTCGGGGCGGACCCGCCCCGTGACCCGGTAAAACTATTTTTTTTTTTTAATTTTAAAAAGAATGAAATGTGAAACTAAAATAAATTTGATGAAATCCAGAAGAATTGAACATTGGTGGAATTTAGGGATATGAGAATATACAACAACTATACTATTATATTGTTTATTGATTTTTTTCTTCAAGTATATACATATTGTTTTTAAAGCTCAAACTTAAAAACTCTAACTAGTTCAACGCCTAAAATTTTCACGTAAAATTTCATTACCAATTTATTTATCAAAAAAAAAAAAAATTCACCACCTCCCTTGCCAGCGCCTCATACCGTTCAGGATTAAGCAACCTCCTTTTTTGTACCTTCGATTTGAAATCAGGATTAACGTGGAGATGGTGGCATGCATGTTTAGGATCAATCCCTTCCATGTCCGAGTGAGTCCATGCAAACACATCCGAGTTCTTTTTCAAAAAATTGATGAGGTCAGTCCTGATGGGCTCAATTAACCCGCGCCCTACTCTGAATTCGACATCAGGCTTTGCATTGTCAACTTTCACAGCATCCAACTCTTCCACAGGTCCTGACTGACCCCTATCATGTGTACCTCTTGGATCCAGCATTTGCAGCTCTGTTATTGGCTCGTCTTCTCCACTTGGTTCCACAATGGGACTTTCTTCTTCCTCCATTTGGACATTGTTGGAAGCAAAGCCTAAATTGCACTCCCGTGCAACCCTCTGATCCCCCCTTATGGTAGCCACCCCGTGTGGTGTAGGAAATTTCAGACAATAGTGATAAATTGTAGCGGCTGCCTTAAGCTCGTGGAGGATCAGTCTTCCCAATATGGCATTGTAGTTCGTCATGACGTCCACTACCACAAAATCAGCAATCACGCGCCTCTGATAAGATCTTGTCCCCAGTTCCACTAGTAAAGATATCTCACCTTTTGGACAGATGTAGTCACCCGTGAAACCCTGAATCCTTGTCCTCCTCGGCCGTAAGTTACGTGGGTCAATTCCCATTTTTTCAAAGGTCTTCCAGTATAACACATTCACAGCACTGCCGTCATCCACTAGAGTTCTGTGGATCTTTAAACCGCTCACTGGAATCGTGATCATCAAAGCATCTGAATGTGGTTGGAGTACCCCCCTGGCGTCTTCCTCAGAGAAACTGAAAGACTCTGAATCGTCCGGCGTGATTGCATGACAACATATCTGATAGCTATTTCGAGCTTCTCGAGCGAATTCTCGTCTTTTCCTCTTTGACCCGATCTATACTTGATTTCCGCTCACAATTGTACGGATTTCATCAAGCCGGTCTTTTCCGCGGGGGTCTATCCCATGATGGACGGGGTACTTCTCCTGTTGTTTGAATTGTCTTCCTAAATCCCGTGGTTCAGCGGCATATTCTTGTAAGCTTCCCCTCTTTATTAACCTGTCAATTTCGAATCTCAAATTTCGGCATTCGTCCGTGGTGTGTCCCACTAACCTGTGGTATTTGCAATACCGGGATGAGTCCAAGTTACTCGGGCTCTGCTTTATCGGCCTGGTTGGCGGAATTATCCCCTTGTCTTTCTCATTCATGAAAATGACCTCAATTGACGCATTTAATGGGGTAAGCTCACTTCTCTGTTCAGGATTGTATGGACGGAACCTATCCGCTGGTTTGTAATCTCTCTTTTTCCCAAAAGTATTTCTTTTGAATTCTTTCTTACCATCCTTGCTTTCCTTCTTGTCTGATATCGCAGCTGTATTATGATGACCTTCTTTGGGACCTGACGCCTCCTCAGCGTTGATAAACTTCTCTGCCCTGTTAAGAAACTCTTGGTACGTACGAGGTCCATCCTCATGTACTGACCACCAGAAACGAGTCTGCGTTTGTAGGCCTGACAGAACAGCCATGAGAAGCGCGTCATCCGATATTCTTTCCATTCCCATGATCTGTCTATTAAAGTGGCCCAAGTAATTCTTTAGTGATTCATCCTTCTCCTGTCTGATGGTCACCAAGCTCTCCTTCGGTGTGGTTGAAATTTTTGACCCCATGAATTGCTTCAAGAATTGGCCACTTAGTTGGACCAACTTGATATGGAGTGCTGAGATATATTGCGAAACCACCGTTGGGCCCGGTCCCCAAGAGTTAAAGGAAAGGCCCTGCATATTATTGCGTCACTTGCCCCTTGAAGCTCCATCCATGACATGTACTGATCCAGATGCGAAACCGGATCAGTCTCCCCATTGTACCCTGCGAGATGAGGCATCTTCATTTTACGAGGTAGAGGTTGTGACAATATAATTTTCGTGAAAGGTGATGCCCTCTTGTTAGATGGTTCTGTTGATCCCAACCCTTCTTGTTTTGCCTCCAAGTCAGACAGTCTTTTCTTCAATTGCTCAACTTCGGTTTGATCTGGTTTGCTTGACGGAAGATTCGGTGGCTGACCCAAGTGAAGAGTCGAGCTGCCAGCCGGCTGGTTTTCTGGGTTCACTTTCTTCATCGGAGATCTGTCCCCATGTTCCTTAGTCCGTACAGCCTTACTATCCTCTTCATTTTCACCCCTTCTCGCTTGATTCGGTTCCATCCAACTCAGCGATTTTTGACTCCGTACATAAGGTGTGCTTTCGCCTACCTCACTCCTTGTGTTGTCAGAGCGTCCCGTTTGTTGCTCTTCGAAATGTGAGCGTCCATCGGATCTTCGTAGTTGCGATTGCACTTCATGCTCCTCTTGGTGACGACCCTGATCTTGATTTCTCCTCATCTCTTCCATTTCTCTTTGCATCCTATCAAGTCGATCTAGGACCATTCCCATGTTGGCCTCCGCTGGGGGTCGCGGAATGGCGGACCTCCTTGACATACGGGAATTCCCTTGTGAATCCTCACCACGATGTGCCCGGTGACTCCCTGAATTTTGCCTGTTACTCATTATGATGCAGGAGCAAGTATGTGATTGCTGAATACAAGGATATGGGCCCTCCTTCTAGCGCCAATTTGTTGACGTCTGTTTTTGTCAACAAATAAAAGTGGTATGAACTTTCAAATTGATAGGTGGATTGTATGTTTTTGATTAATTTGTCTAAGTATGCAGCTCGTAAATTAAATGATCATCGTTGTAATAAAGTTTGAGATATTACAAGAAATAGGAAAAGTAACAAATCGAAAGTGAACTGAGATCAAAGTTACACAAATTCACGTCCAGTTCAATACCGATCTGATAGCTAGGTCGAATCAACGAAATTAAATAGCAAGAGTTTGGAGAGGTTTTTTCTATATTTATTGCCCCTTAATGAGCATTTACTCTTTCTATTTATAGTAGTTGATGAGTTTAAACATAATCATTACAACATATCACTTCTGCAGGGAGTGACTGAAAATGGTGATTGACCTTTCTGACAGACATACATCAAATGATTATTCTGACATATTATAGATAATGATGATTACTGACACATAATACGGCTGATTTGACAATACTACCTACTTTCACATCGTCTTCGTCTTTGGCCAATGAGGTCGGCTCGCACATTTCACCTCGTCCGAACAAATCACCTCGGTCTCACGAATTCACCTCGGAGGCACAAATCACTTCGGTCCAACAATTCACCTCGGTTCACAAAAACCATCTTGGTGCGAACAATAAACCTCGGTCCCGGTATTTCACCTCGTATACACTAATCACCTCGGTCATGGTATACCACACGGTCGTGATGCAGGACATTGAGTTCGTGATTCAAAACTCCATGGACCGTTTCATCAATTTCGGGGCAACTATTTAGCCATTGACTGTTTGACTGCTTAATTTACTTTCCACCTCAGATCGGTATATAACAACAGTAACTGTGCCAAATGGGCTAAAAGTTCTAAAGAATCCTCATAGCCAAGGTTTCATTTTTGCTACATACTTTTGCCTTAACCAATTTATATCATTTCTTTTGGTTACCACTTAGCAATAACTTCCTAAAACCTTAAGCTCTATGGGTTCCACCACCATGTGAATTCATATCATCTCATTACAATTGCATCTTAGACACTTGTCCCCACTCCCATCACCTATCATGATTGATGATTCCCAGCGTGACCACCAAAAGCTAACATCTTTCCAACACCAGTCACATGCCCCCCAATTCCATTTCATACTCTCCACGAATCCTATTCATTATTTAAAATCTCATTTTTTAAAAAACTTATTTCATTTTATCAATTAAACAATCTAAACATAAATCCAAAAAAAATTTCAACATTTTAACTATAAATTCTTTAAAAACTTACTATTATAAAATACATTATTAGAAATAATGGATCTCAAGCAAGAACTACATTGTACCACCTAAATTTCTACTAGCTATTCATCGTCGTGATCATCAATTCATCATTCATTGCATGCAATGCCCTATTTCCCTCACTAAGCATATTTTTATTAGTAATATATATTCACATGAAATAAACCGTCCGCTAATATTGATCATACTTTTTAACTATTGAGGCCACGCATTTATCTATCCTTCATAATTTTTCTAAAAAGCCGTGAACCAAAAACTTATCCAAAATCAACTTTATTTTGCATGAGATGCATTACTTTTACGCTTTTGAGCTTGTATAAATGATAGAAAAGAAAAAAAAAATGTTTCATATGATCAAAGTTGAAAGATGAGCATGGAAAAAAGCAGATCATATCCCCACTACTCTTCCTCTTGCTCAACTGAATTCGGGTTCGGGTTTCAAGATCGAACAAATTCGTACATTTTTAATGGCCCGACCGCAAAAGATGAAGCTTTCGCAGCATCAAGTGATCCAGAAATGAAGAGGAAGAAGAGGATTGCTGCATATAACATGTTTACTACGGAAGGTAAAGTTAAAGCATCTGTAAGAGAGAGTTTCAAGTGGATTAAGAGCAAATTTGATGACATAAGATACAGAGTGTAAGCTATGTATTTGGCAAATTTTTCATTGTCTGATGATTTACTTGATTGTAAAGACCGTATTTTTGAAATAACTAAATTTGAGTTCCCAGCTTAACGTGTATTCTTTCTTTCCTGTATAGCGAACCATATCCAAATGCCATATAGAAAAAGACTGAGTAATATGTTCCTTTGACGAAGAAAAAATATTCAACTTTATATAAGTTGGGGATGGCAATGGCTCCGGCGGGACGGGCACCCTCCCGTCCAGTTATTGCCTCGTTTATTTTTTAATAGAGAAAAAAAAAGGCAAAAAATTGGAGGGGTCGAGGCGCAGGACCCTTCTCAAACCTACCCACTGGCCTGATTATTTTGATAAGTTAGTATATGGAAATCTTAAGACACAGTGCACCGACTAGGGATGTAAACTCTTTGGTTTGGACGACTTTTGATAATTTTTCAAATCAAATTATTTTTTGCCAGGTTTAAACCACGGTTTAATTACTAACGAAATTAAACTAAAATATTTAGATCGAGTTGAAATAAATATTAGACTAGAATTTTGAGTCAAGGCATCAGCTCTTTGGGTGACAGTGGCACCGTGGCAATCAGCAGCATGCTTCGTCACCGTGCTTTCCAAATTATATGGTTGAGATCTAGCTGTAACTTGCACACACGCATCTCTAATATATCATCTTTAGTAAGTATATTTACAAATACCATGGCAATCAGCAGCCTCCTTCATGGTTGAAATCTGATTGTAACTTGTAGGCACATCTAATATGTAACTTAAACGCAAACTAAAGAAAAAAGTGGAAAGAGATGCTGATTTTTCAAAGAAAAATGAATTTTAGAATTGATGAGTGTCGAATCCAACAAATAATAATGTTTTTTTACTCTCATAAAAATAAATTGTAATAGTGGTGAGCTTGCAAGGTCGAATCCTCAGAGATTTGTTAGATTTAATTCCTCAAGAAAATTAAAACAATATACTCAAAACAAGGGAGATTTTGAATTCCGAATGTAAAATCAAATTGTAAATAAACAATTGCAGAATTATATTAATGAAAATATCAAATTAAACAAATATTCAATCCAAGGTATAATCTCAGTATTGATTCATGGAATTGATCACGGATGCAAAAATAAAATTCTTTACTCGCTTTCTAAATTGGTTATGGTCATTAATACGATCTAACAACCTATCTCTCCTTACTTTATCGATAATCAAGAGACGCTCGTTGATTATTTCCTTAATCAATAAACAACCCTAGATACGATCGTAGGATTTAATTTACCAATAGCATTAATTTCTAGAGAGACGACAAATTCTAACCAACAAATTCAAACGTGTGATTCATTTAAGCTAGGTTATATATCTTCATAACATGAGTCAAAAATTAGTCTATAATCAACTATGTTATTTGTCACTTGTATTAAAAAATCTAAGTAATTACGAATTTAGATTCCTAATTGAATAAGTATAGTTTTGACAATTAAAATAACGTGCACTTTGTATTAATCAATCAAAACAACAATTTCAATGCAAACAAAAGATATATAAATAAAAAACAAATAAAAGAACAATTAAATTAATTAGATCTCACAATTCTTGTAAAATCAATATTTCAATTATCCTTGAACTGGACTAACAAATTAGCTACTCATAAACATTGTTAATAAAAAAAAAATTAATAATAAACAAAGGTAAAGAAAAGTCAAACTCCAAGGCAAAAATTGATCAAGATGTGTGGCCGCCTCCAATGGTGTATCTCGAAAATTCTGCCTTCCCCAGTCTCGGCTCCTTCTCTAATATTTTTGTTAGTTCCCCCTGTTGACTTCCAAATTCTAAAAATTTGAGATGCTGCCCTTTTCTTGGTCCAACTAAGTAGTTCATAGTGTTGTCTCTTTCCTGATTCCTGTCGTTTCTTCCCCTCGGCTGGACTTTTTTTTTTCTATCATGAAATACTGCCATAAAATTTTATGAGCCTCCAAAAATGGCCCAACCCATTAATTTTTGAGGTTGTTGTCTTTCAAAAATAATAAGGAGTGCCCACCCCATATGCTAAGTCATTCTTTGATTGTGTACTTTCGAGTTCCAAACTTGTTCCTTCAATTTGTGATATTGAATCCAATTTTATCCAAGTTCTTCACCTAATCCACAAAACATAAAATATGATTAACATCCACAATTTAAACATTTAAAATCATTGAATTAAGAAGAAGTATCACAAATAAAACAACAATTATGCACCATATCAAATCCCCCCACACTTAGACAATGCTTGTCCTCAAGCATAAACAAACTCAAGTTAATAAATCGTTCTCATCATCATTTATTCTTCTATCTCCACCTATCCATTCACAATCCAACACAAGGCTGGTCACTTCAACAATTTTTTTCAAAATCCACATGTGGTGGGATTTAACACCTCACATTAGGCTCACACAATACCCCGATCAAAGTGTTTAGGGTGTAAAATATATATGTACTCTCAAGTCAAAGCATAGAAAATTCTTGTCATAGGCTTGGTAATATATCACATTGGAGTCACCAATGGTTTTGAATGCAAAGTGAGGGTCTTAACACTGGTCATAATGGGGCTTGGGTAAGGTGGGATAAAAAGGATATATTTATGACTATTTTCATCGAAGGAATTATACAAATTTCTTCACAAGAGCTCACTTGAAATTCATGTACTTCAATCAAATCACTCCATACCCCAGTGTATTTTATATCCTTTCACATCTCGTGAGTATGCTCTCAATACCTATCAATGAACCACAACATGGGTGTTAGTTTCGATCAACTCCAAGGTACGGAATATAGACCAAGCAATTCAAACCACTCATAAGTATATGTAATGGGAGTTAACACCCTCACTAGATATTTCTCTCTTCGCACAAAGTGTATAAGGATGAGAATTTTTACTCAGCTCACTGCATGGAGAATTCATTGCCACAGACTGCTCAGATGTCATGACCAGAGCTAACAATAATACAAGTCCAAAGTAAAGGTCTTTACTTGGTTGTAATGGGGCTTCAGATCAGGTAGGATAAAAGGAAAATATTTAGGCTGAGAGGAGAGTTTACAAGCCGAATTGGTTCAACACGATCATCTCTTCCTCCACCTTTCAATGTCATTTCCCGCAATTTTCTAATATCCAATTGATTCAGCCTTTGATTTTTATTATGCACTTGGGGGGTTTATTCTCTTTACCGGGGAATTTTCTTGATCCGGGAGCTTGAGCAATTTTTTTTTTTTTTTGGCAACTTGTTTTCTTTTGATCCCATTATCACTTAATCTTTGATTAGCACAGAGTGGAATCACCATTTTTTTGAAGCTTAGTCATTCTCATACTTCTCAACCAATACAAACTTGTGAAATTCCTCTCTTGTGGATTCAAGATAGAGGTAGTATGAAAGAACGGGTATCCATGGCTTGTAGTGTGGCAACAAAACTCCAAAGACAAGCTAAGGCTCAAAGAGGCTTCTTTTGGTATATGTATCATGGTAGGTCCTTTTAGAAGGTCAAATTGGGTTTCACCTAATGCCTTTACTATATTTTGCAATTGAGTCAAGAAACTACAACGGCATGCACAAGAGAGCACATCTAAGAACAAACTAACCATGCAAGACACACATCAAAGAATAAGAGCTTAATATTAAGGGTTAAAGTAGCTCATAGGCTCAAAAGCTCACGAATTACAATTTATGTGTTGCTCACATCCATTTATGAGATATAGGTCATTGCTCCATCCTGGTTTCGAACTCAAAATTTAGTGGCCAATGATTAATGCTAAAAAGAGTGGAGTTAGGTTAATAGGGGTGGTGTTACGTCATATCAACTTTGGTTTGACTCGATTAGGTATAGATTGCAACTCGACCACTTTATCTTTAACATTTCTTTCACATTATCACTTCTCAAAAGAAAGAGGAGACTTACTCATATGTCTTTGATTCTCAATATCTTTCAGTCTCAACCAAAATAAATTAAAGGTCAACTGAATAAGCCTATATATTCCTTCAATACAAGGTTCAAGAGAATGGAATATTAGCAAAGAATAGGAGTTCTCATGGCTTGTATTGTGGTTAATTTTCAATAAAAAGGCTATGGTTCAAAAGTGACTATCTAGGGGTATATTTCAAGGTAGGCCTTTTAAGAAAGTTAAATTTAGCTTCACCTAAGTGTCCTTACTTATTTAGTGCATTCAATTACCAAGAGGCATCTCAACGTGCATAACAGAGCAAGTTCTAGAAGAAATCAACTACACTTGACAATCACACAATCAAAGGAATAAAGCATGGCATAATTTTATATGTAAATGCTCAAGGGGCTCAAAAGCTCACAAAAAGGGGTTAATATGCATCAAATTCCACACACCCTTCATTCAATTCACCATCAAGAGCAATCAATCTAGTGCAATAAACAAACTAATCTTGCAATTCTCCATTGTGCCTCAATTCATCTCGATAATTCACAATAATTTCAGATCATAAAGGGACAAGCATCAGCAAAATCCAGAATTAAGGAGAGAATTTTCAAAAATTTCCATGAAAAGTAGAGCAAACATGGAATATAATGGAAATTGAGATGCAAATAAAATGAATCACTTTCAAAAACTAAGCAAAAGCACACATCAAAACCCTCCCCCACACTTAATCCATACATTGTCCTCAATGTAATAAAATTATAAATTGTAAAAACCATAAATAAATTACAAAAATTAGAGAACTCCCCTGAAGTTGCTTGATTCTCATTTGATCGCAGGTCGATGCTCAAGCCCAAGAATTCCAGCATGGAACCGCACATTGTTTGCCATACTCTGTCTAGTTTACTCCATGTATTACAGCTTGTCCAAATGAAGTAGCAACCCACTGACCTTATATCCAAAGTTATCTTGTAATGTGTGACATGGGGATGGCAGACTGGTGGTTCCGACGAGTGGAGGGAAAAGAAAGAAAGAGGATGCGGTGGTTCTGTGGTTAATGACAAAGGAGAGAGGAGCGGTCTGTGTGCTGTGAAGAGAGAATGGAGATGCAGTGTTTTGGCCAAAAACTGGAGGTCGGGGCTGTGTTTGTGGGTGAGAAAGAGAGAAGTGTGTGCTGTTGTGTGAAGGAGTGGTTGAGGCTGTTATAGCAGTAGAAGAAAGCAAGAGAGGAGAGTGGTGGTTTGATGGTGAGTGGAGGCGGCGGTTTTTGGGGGAGAAGATAAGAGATGGGGGCTGTTTGTTGTGGCGGGCTGTGGAAGAAGGTTACGGTGGTGAAATGGTGGAGATGAGGTGCGGGTGGTGGTATTATAGAAGAGGGATGCGGTGGAAGATGGAGACCAAGGTTGGAGAAGATGGAGGAGAGTGGCAGCAGGAGGCGTTGCTAGTGCGTGGTTGAGGGGTTGAAGGTGATGGTTGAGGTTGAAAGGGTGAAGAGAGAAAGGGGCGGTAGTAGGGTTTGGTTTTGATTTTTTTTTTTTTTTTTTAAATCCGAGATGCTCTTTGGGTAAGCCGTGGGCACACCTTATTCCAATATTTGAGCAAAGACCTTGTAATCCGAGATGTACTTTGGGTAAGGCGTGGGCACGCCTTATTTCAATATTTGAGCAAAGACCTTGTAATCCGAGATGCACTTTGGGTAAGGCGTGGGCACACCTTATTTCAAGATTCTTTCAATCCATTATTTTCTTCATAGAGCGTGCCCACATCCTAATGAAGATTCACATCTACCCAAAAATCAAAATAAGGTCAATTTCAATTCAAAAAAAAATAATTATGGATATGATGAAACAAATAATAGTAAATAAGTGAAAACAAAAACAAAAATAAAAATAAAAACAAAATTTATTGCTAAAACTAATGAAAAAACTCGGGTTGCCTCCCGGAAGCGCCTTTTTTTTACGTCTTTGGCTAGACTCATTTTTTTTCTTTCTTCAACCAGGATCAATTGGATTCCCAATGCTCAATTTTTTCGCATTCCCCATCTGGTGACCTTCATAGAAAGGTTTATGTCTATGACAATCAACTTTGCGATGCTTGTTATTGTCAACTTTCAAGCCATCATTTCCACCAAGTTGGAAAACATTCTGTGGTAAGCAATCAACAACATCAATAAAATAGACAAAATTAACATCTTTAGGACAATTTATGGCATCATAAATGTTAAACTTAATAATTTAACCATCAAATTCCATCGTGAGTGTACCATCATACACATCAATTTTTGTCCTAAATATTTTAAAAAATGGCCTTCCTAGAAGAATTGGTGTAGAATTAGAAGAAGAATCTTCATCCATACTAAGTACATAAAAATCAGCAGGAAAAACCAACTCATTTATTTGTACTAAAACATCCTCTAAGACACCTTTAGGATATACATTAAATCTATCAGCACATTGCAAAATCCACATGTTTCTTTTGATGAACCAATATTCAAAGACGAATAAACAAACGGGGGCATGATATTTATTGAAGCTCCTAGATCTAATATTGTTTTCTCAATTTTAACTTTACCTATTTTGCAAGGGATAGTGAACATACCTGGTTCCTTGCGTTTTGGAGGCAGTTTCTTTTGGAGGACAGCCGAAACATTTTCTCCCATACTTAGGTGGCGTTCTGTTTGTATTTTATTTTGTATTTTCATTTTTGAAAATGTTTTGTGTTTCCTATTTTCATTTTTGTTTTCAAATTTGCTGAAAACGCGTTTGGTTTGTCATTTCTGAAAACTGTTTTTGAAAATGAAAAACTGGAAAACACGTTCTGTTTGAAATTTTGCAGAATACTACTTAAACTATTTTTAATTAATTTACTTGCAGAATACTACTAATTCAAACTCAAATATCCTTTCACAATACACTGAAAACATGGTTACATGCAACACACTAATGTAAGTATTAAGAGTCTATATTAACACAGCTTGGTCATGTTCGAGATTTGAAAAAGCTCTACTTCTATTAAAATTCAGAAAATGCAAGTTCTTTCAAAACCACCAGAGTCCATTTATCAGCGCATTTTTTGAAATATAATAACAAGAATTCTCACTTAATTTTTTTTTTTTTTTGTAATGTTGATATTGAATTCAATAAAACTTTATTTAAACTTAGTTCCAAGTTAGGATAATTCTCAAAAAAAAAAAAAAAAAAAAAAAAAAAAAAAAAAAAAAAATTATTTAGACTTAGTTCCAAGTTAGGATAATTCTAAAAAAAGTAATAAAAAATAAAAAAATAAAAACTTTATATTAAGCTTAGTTCTAAGTTAAGATAATTCTTTATTTAAAAAAAAAAAAAAATCCCAAAACGCGTTTTCCGCGTTTTGGACATTTTTTGTCGAAATACACACAAAACGCCCAAAACCTCGTTTTGGGCGTTTTGCGTTTTGTGTACAATTTTTTTTTCCAAAATGCGTTTTCGAAAATGGTAAAGAGAACGCGTTTTTAGCGTTTTCGAAAATAAAAACAAAAAACGACCTCAAAACAGCAAATAGAACAGGGGTTTACCTTTTCATTGCCTTTCAACTTCCTCTTGTTGGTGCACAAATCCTTGAGAAACTTAGCATAACGAGGTACTTGTTTAATTGCATCAAGTAAGGGAATATTTACCTCAATTTTGCGAAAAGTTTAAAGGATTTCCTTCTCATCTTCGTCCTTCTTGGATCTAATCAATATTGTAGGGAATGGAGGAGGTGTCACATAAACTCTTTGTGGTTCTCTATTGAGTCTTTTAGATTGAGGTTAAGGAATGACTTCATTCTCAATTTCTTCCCCTAAGTTTCCTTGCTTCATCTTGCTTGGTTCTTTCAATTCATTCCCATTTCTCAAGGTAATTGCACTAACATTTTGTTTTGGATTAACAACAGTTTGTGAAGGCAATTTACCTTGAGATTCCAGTATACTCACAGTTGATGCCAATTGACTCACTTGAGTCTCCAAATTCTTAATGCCTGTCCTCGTCTCCTGTTGAAATTGTTGTGTATTAATTACAAGTGATTTAACAATTTCTTCTAGAGACATACCTGGACTTGAAGAAGGTTGCTGCGGTTGAGGAGTAGGCTATCTAGCCTGTAATTGTTGAAATTGTGGCCTTGTCTGATAACTGAAGTTGGGGTGATCCCTCCATCTTGAGTTGTAAGTGTTTGAATAAGGATCATAATTCGCTTGAGGTGGGCCTAGAAATCTTCCAACTGCATTAGCATGTTCAAAAGAATCTTCTTGAAGAGTAGGACACTTATCAGTTGGATGAGCAGAGCAGCACAAATTCCACAAGCTTTAACCTGTTGCATATTTCCTACAGCCATTTGTTGAACAAGAGAGGTTAAATTCGCTATTTGATTTTCAAGAGAAGATACATTTACCTCATCCACCCTTTTCACATGAGTGTCTTGTCTAAATCCAAACTGCTGTGTGTTAGCAGCCATGATGGAGATCAAATCCCTAGCAGCAATTGGGGTTTTATTCACTATAGCTCCACTAGCTGCATCCATCATCTTCCTCTCTATTGATAACAATCCCTCATAGAAGTATTAAATGAGTAATTGTTCTGAAATCCCGTGCTGAGGACAACTTGCACATAGCTTCTTAAATCTTTCCCAATATTCATGAAGTGTTTCAGCATCACTCTGTTTGATTCCACAAATTTCCCTTTTGATACTAGCAGCTCATAAAGCAGGGAAATATTTATTAAGGAACAACCTGACCATCCCTGTCCACGTAACTACAGAACCTGGTGGTAGATAGAACAGCCAATCTTTTGCCTTGTCAGCTAATGAGAATGGAAAAGCCCGCAACTTGATTTTCTCTTCAGTCACTCCTTGTGGTTTCATACTTGAACACACCATGTGGAATTCTTTCAGATATTTATGGGGGTCTTCATTCTCAAGACCATAGAATTTGGGTAGCAAATGGATCAATCCAGATTTCAATTCAAATCCCACATCTAAGACCGGATTACTGAATGCAAAGTGGTTGTTGATTTTCATTTGGTGCAGCCAATTCCCTTAAAGTTCTTTCATCATTGGTCATTGCTTTCTCTTGCTCTGTTTCAGAATCACTAGAAGAATCAGTTGTTGAATCTGTAGGGTCGCTACTAGATTCATTCTGGTTTGTTTGCGCAACTTAGCTTCCTTCCTCAATTTTCGACCTGTCTTCTCAATTTCAGAGTCGAATTGCAACTCAACTGTACGAGAACAACGGGGCATAAAAGAAATAAAGAAGTAAATAAAAGAAATAAAAATAATAAAACGAAAAAAACAGTAAATGAAAATTAAATTTGATTAACACCAATCCCCGGCAACGGCGCCAAAAATTTGATGGGTGTCGAATCCAACAAATAATAATGTTTTATTACTCTCATAAAAATAAATTGTAATAGTGGTGAGCAATGTCGAATCCACAGAGATTGGTTAGATTTAATTCCTCAAGAAAATTAAAACAATATCTTAAAAACAAGGGGGATTTTGAATTTCGAATGTAAAATTAAATTGTCAATAAACAATTGCGGAATTAAATTAATGAAATATCAAATTAAACAAATATCCAGCTCAAGGTATAATCTCAGTATTGATTCATGGAATTGATCACGAATGCAAAAATAAAATCATTTACTCGCTTTCTAAATTGGTTATGGTCATTGATACGATCTAACAACCTATCTCTCCTTACTTTGTCGATAATCAAGAGACGCTCGTTGATTATTTTCCTAATCAATAAACAACCCTAGATACGATCGTAGGCTTTAATTTATCAATATCATTAATTTTTAGAGAGACGACAAATTCTAACCAACAAATTCAAACGTGTGATTCATTTAAGTTAAGTTATATATCTTCATAACATGAGTCAAAAATCAGTCTATAATCAACTATGTTATTTGCCACTTGTATTAAAAAACCTAAGTAATTACGGATTTAGATTCCTAATTGAATAAGTATCGTTTTGACAATTAAAATAACGTGCACTTTGTATTAATCAATCAAAACAACAACTTCAATGCAAACAAAAGATATATAAATAAAAAATAAATAAAAGAACAATTAAATTAATTAGATCTCACAATTCTTGTAAAATCAATACTTCAATTACCCTTGATCTGGACTAACAAATTAGCTACTCATAAACATTGTTAATAAAAATAAATTAATTAATAATAATAAACAAAGGTAAAGAAAAGTCAAACTCCAAGACAAAAATTGATCAAGATGCGTGGCCGCCTCCAATAGTGTATCTCGAAAATTCTGCCTTCCCTAGTCTCGGCTCCTTCTCTAATATTTTTGTTAGTTCCCCCTGTTGACTTCAAAATTCTAAAAATTTGAGATGCTGTCCTTTTCTTGATCCAACTAAGTAGTTCAAATTGTGGCCCATAGTGTTGTCTCTTTCCTTAGTGCTGTCGTTTCTTCCCCTCGGCTGGACCTTTTTTTTTTCTATCATGAAGTACTGCTATAAAATTTTATGAGCCTCCAAAAATGGCCCAGCCCATTAATTTTGAGATTGCTGTCTTTCAGAAATAATAAGGTGTGCCCACGCCTTATGCTAAGTCTTTCTCTCATTGTGTACTTTTGAGTTCCAAACTTGTTCCTTCAATTTGTGATATTGAATCCAATTTTATCCAAGTTCTTCACCTAATCCAAAAAACATAAAATATAATTAACATCCACAATTTAAGCATTCAAAATCATTGAATTAAGAAGAAGTATCACAAATAAAACAACAATTATGCACCCTATCAAGAATCCCAGATCATTCAAGAAAAATAAAAATTGGCAAGCACCCTTGGACCAATCATCCTTGAATATAAAAATCAAAATCACGTCCACAAGACCACAACAATAGAGCATTATAGTAGAATACGAAAAAGAATTCCCAACAAAATGACAAATCATACAAGCATCAAAATGACAAAGTTACAACATAATTCTTGTCCAATGGTAGCTTTCTTTGACAATTTGCAATGCTCCACTGCTTCAATCTTTATTTACTAAAATAATAATAATAATAATAATAATAATAATAATAATAATAATAATATAACAGCAAACCAAAGAGAAGCACAAACATAGAATTGAATTAGCATAGAGTTCTGTCACATTCTTGCACAACCCCTCTATATGATTTCTTAGTGTACTAGTGCCAATATTTTTAGAGTGATATTTATACACTTGTCCATAATAAATACATTCTAAATTCCCATCGTCACGCGAGCCCAAATTTCAGACCTTTTATGCCCCTTCAGAGCCTTATTTTTTCCACTATTATCCATGCTTTCAATCTTAATTGGTGAAAATATATCAATAATATGAAGTGGAAGAATATTTCTGATAGTTTGTTAGCCTTAGTGACATGTCCTTTTCTTATTGGTTGTTTTACCTCAGTTTTTTCTTCTTCTTTGAGCTCACATTCAGCTCAATATAAATAGGAGTTTGGTACTGTATTTTCTCTTAATGAAGTATGAATGAATAAAGGATTTTCCTTCAATTTACAATCTGAAAATTCTCATGGTGTCAGATCAGTAAAATTAAATCAGCATTATGGCAGACAATCTCAATCCTAAAGAGCCTACTGAAGCAACCGAAGCTATAGAGCATCAACACATATTTAAAGATGATCCGATGCAACTTCAAGCGTCTGACCATCCACGAATGATACTGGTAAGTTCTCCACTCACTGGAAGAAATTATTTGAGTTGGAACCGATCTATGAAAATAGCATTGGGTGCTAAAAACAAACTAAGGTTCATAAATGGAAGGTTGGCAAAGCCGAGTGAAAATTTTGGCAATTTCGAACACTGGAAACGGGTAGATTGTATGATTATCTCATGGATCCTTAATTCAATTTCTAAAGACATTGTAGATGCCTTTCTATATTCAACTTCAGCTAGAGAACTTTGGATTAAGTTGGAGGAAAGGTTCGGAGAGTCCAATGGACCATTGTTATACCAGTTGCAGAGGGAGATTAGTAGCATGACGCAAGGAACTATGCCTGTGATGGTCTACTACAAAAAACTTAAAATGTTATAGACCTGCTTATTTCCAATTCCGACCTGCACTTGCAGAGCAGCTAAAGAAGTGGCAGATCTGAATACCTTCCACAGATTAATTCAATTGCTCATGGGATTGAATGACTCATTTGATCACATCTGAAATCAGATTCTAGTTATGGAGCCTTTGCCTTCGGTTAACAAAGTGTACTTGATGATCCTACGAGTTGAGAAGCAAAGAGTTGTGCATCAAGCATATCCAGATACATCTAAGAATACTGCTTTCATGTTTAAAACGCCAAGAAATGCTAGAGGAGGAGGTGTTTGGCGTGGATATGGATCTAGAAGGAGCAAAGGTTTTAATGGTAGACTTATTGCGAAAGAAAGAGCTAATTTACACTGTGATCACTGCAATATGTCTGGACACAATAGAGAGGGATGCTTCATAATTCAAGGTTATCCGGATTGGTTTAAAAAGCCTAAGGATCAGAAGAGAAGATTCAGCTATAACAGGCCGGTGGCAAACTTAGCTGAGACTCCATTACATTTTGAAGAGAATGCTATAAGAACAAAGAAAATGTTATCTCAAAATCCAGACATCTCAAACATGGTTCAGCAGGAGGTTATGAAATTCATGAAATCCAAAATGCAAATAAACAACACAGGAGCTACTGGAGCTGTCAATTTTGCTCATTTTGAGGACTTTGCAGGTATACAAACTATGACCAATCTTTACAATGCTTTTATTGTGCTTGACAAAATAGAAGTAGAATCCTGGATTTTAGACACAGGAGCTAGCAACCACATGTGTACTGATTTAAGCCTGCTATGTAATCCTAAACATGTCTTGACACATACACCTGTCTTTCTTCTAGATGGCTCAATAAAATTTGTCACACATAAAGGAAATATTTCATTAAATAATAAACTCAACCTCCTTGAAGTCCTTTTCATTCCTAGTTTCAAGTTTAATCTTCTCTCTGTTGCAAGGTTATCTGAAAGTGCTAAAATCAAATTCACATTCCACCCCACATACTGTCTTCTACAGGACCTACAGACCGAGGAGACATTGGGCATAGGAAATCTGGTTGGACAATTATTTATTCTTGAGAGATCTAGTCTTGTAGGAAATAGCTTAAATTCCTTGTCCTTTTATGCTCCCAAATAGTCTATTTTTACTTGTAATTCTCAGAAAAATGCAAATAAAGGTTGTAATGATACATTGATTGAATGGCATTACAAACTTGCTCATGCTTCATTACCTATTTTGCATCACTTAGATTTCATCCATGTTCCTTCTGATAAACTTGAGATTTCCCTATTACAACAATGTGAGGCTTGTCACAAAGGTAAGCAACAAAAGCTACCTTTCAAAAAAGGTATCATCAACAGAAAAGAGATTTTTGATCTAATCCGTGTGGATGTCTGGGGACCCTACAATCAGCATGCCTTGTTAAAAACACCCTATATGCTAACCATTGTAGATGACTTTAGTCGAAGTACTTGGAACTTCTTAATGTCCTACAAAACACAGGTTCTAAAAATTCTTGAAGGTTTCATACTAATGATTAAGACACAATTTGAAAAGGGGATCAAGAAAGTAAGGAGTGACAATAGGTCAAAATTCACAAGTAAAGAATGTCAATATCTTTTTCATCAACATAGAATCCTTCGTCAAAAATCTTTTACATATTCATCCCAACAAAATGGGGTAGTTGAAAAGAAACACAAACATTTATTACAAATTGCAAGGTCCTTGATGTTTCATGCCAACCGTCTAATAAAACTCTGGACATATTCTGTTCTTCTAGCTACATTCATTGTCAACAGATTACCTAGTTCTCTTCTTGAGTGGAAAACACCCTATGAGATACTTTTTGGAAAGAAACCTGACTATCACATCCTTAAACCTTTTGGTTGTCTTTGCTATGCATCAAACAACTTGCCTCACAAAACAAATTTTGACCCAAGAGCGTACAGATGTATATTTCTGGGCTACAGTCATGGCCAGAAATGTTTTAAACTTTACAACATGGATCTAAACCAAGTGATCATTTCCAGGGATGTCAAGTTTTATGAGCAAACTTTTCCTTATCAAACTCATAATGAACATGTTGAAACTACTCCCCTACCTCTGCCTTTTGATGAACATAATCCTATTCCTGCTCATGATATTAATACAATTACTCATAATGATTTGGTTCAGATTCCTGCATCACCTGTTCATTCTTCATTTGATGAAACTTTATAGCTTTCTCCTTCCACCACTTCATCTCACCAATCACCAGTACCTCAAGAATCATCTCATCCATCATCAGTACCTCAAGAATCATTTATTGCTGATGATCAGCCTCCTGTTGAAATCAGAAGAAGTTCAAGACAAAAAGAACCACCAACCTGGCTTCAAGATTTTTTTTACTACTTTTCCTAAATCTTCATCTAATGCTTATGTTGCCAAACTACATCATCATAGCTCTTCATACTCTCCACCCACTTTTCCATATACCATTTCACCTTATTTCGGTGACACATATGTGGCATTCCTAGAAAATATGTCCAAAGTGCAGGAACCTTATTCTTATTTACAGGCTAGTAAAAGTACGGATTGGTTTAAAGCTATGGACGAAGAGTTGAATGTTTTGGAGGCTAATAAAACTTGGGAGTTCACTTCTCTACCACCTAACAAAAAGGCCATAAGATCTAAATGGGTCTATAAAGTTAAAATGAATCTGGATGGCAATGTGGACAGATTTAAAGCGAGATTGGTAGCTAAAGGTTTTAATTAGATTGCTGGAATTGATTATAAGGACAGCTTTTCACCTGTAGCAAAGATAGTCACTGTTAGGCTTTTTATTGCCATTGCAACTTCTAATTCATGGGGTCTACACGAATTGGACATTAATAATTCTTTTCTAAATGGTTATTTAAGTGAGGATGTTTATATGATTCCTCCATAGGGATACACCAAAGCTGGACCAGGACAGGTATGTAAACTGAAGCGAAACCTTTGTGGATTAAAACAGGCCTCAAGGGAATGGAATGCTGAATTTTGTTCTAAACTACAGATTTTTGGGTTTGTACAATCTTGTCATGACCACTGCCTGTTTATTAAACAAACAGATAACATTTTTTTGGCTCTGTTTGTGTATGTTGATGATGTCCTTCTTGCAGGTAATGACAGCAAAGCTATTGATGAGATTAAATCTTATCTTGATAAGATCTTTACCATAAAAAATCTTGGATTTGCTAAATATTTTCTGGGCATTGAGATAGCCAGAAGTGAGTCTGGGACCTATCTTAATCAAAGGAAGTATATTTTAGACATACTTCAAGACACAGGGTTGACTGTTGCTAAACCAGTCAACACACCACTTCCCAAAGGCATAAAGCTTTCAATTGATTTTGGTCCTGCACTACCTGATCCTGATATGTATAGAAGGTTGATTGGCAGACTTCTCTATCTGAATATTACTAGACCGAACATTACCTTCAGTGTTCAACAGCTTAGTCAGTTTGTACATCATCCATGTCTTGATCATTGGGCTGCAGCAATTCACCTTCTCAAGTATCTTAAAGGTTGTCTACCCAAGGGTTTATTTTACCCTTCTCAGAGTTCCTCCCAGCTGGAGGCGTTTTGTGATGCTGATTGGGCATCGTGTATTGACACTAGAAAGTCTGTGACTGGATATTGTATATACTTTGGTGGAGCTTTGACTAGATATTGTATATACTTTGGTGGAGCTTTGGTTTCTAGGAAGAGTAAGAAACAAACCACCATCTCACGATCCTCGGCTGAGGCAGAATATAGGAGTCTCGCACAACAGTTTGTGAACTCCAGTGGTTAACCTATATCTTGCAAGACTTCAAGATTCCTCTTTGTTTGCCCATACGTCTTTGGTACGACAATAAAGTAGCCCTTCACATTGTTGCCAACCCGATTTTTCATGAAAGGACGAAGCATTTGGAAATCGATTGTCATCTTGTTAGGAACAAATTCAAAGATGGATTTGTTGATCCACGATTTTTGCAGTCCAAGTTTCAGTTAGCAGATCTTTTTACAAAAATCTTGGGTACTTCTCAGTTTCTCTTTCTACTTTCCAAGTTGGGCTTGCATGATTGGCATCAAGCTCCAACTTGAGGGGGGGGGGGGGGGAGGAAAATATATCAATAATATGAAGTGGAAGAATATTTTTGATAGTTTGTTAACCTTAGTGACATGTCCTTTTCTTATTGGTTGTTTTACATCAGTTTTTTTTCTTCTTTGAGCTCATATTCAACTCAATATAAATAGGAGTTTGGTATTGTATTTTCTCTTAATGAAGTATGAATGAATAAAGGATTTTCCTTCAATTTATGATCTGAAAATTCTCAATTGGTCTAATATCGTCATTATCATGATCACTATGTTCTTCTAATATGGGATCCATTCTTCTAAACTGTATTTTACAAAAGACAGTAAAATACAATAAACAAATTCAGCGAAAATGAAACATAAAAGAGAAAAAATTCTTGCATCTTTATATTGCATTTGATGTAAAAGAATGTACATGTATATGAAAATAATAATAATAATAATAATAATCAATGCGAATATGTCACTCAACACTTGCTTGAAGCAAGAAATTAGATAAAGTCAACAGCTGTGTTTGAATTTTAATTCCAATGTGTTGTTCAAATATTGATTATGAAAGAAAGAATCCAAGTAAATAGATTAAAGAATTATTTTGAATCTATATCAACATGAAAACAAGTGAAAAACTAAAAGGTGGTGCCTACCGAAAAATCGCGCGACCGCACAGTACAAAAAACCACGCTGTCACGCGTCAAATTTTGACATGTATTAAATGTTATAACCATGCGACCGAGCGATGATTGAACCGCGCGGTCGCACGATTAAGTTTTTTTACCGTTGCGTTGTTTAATTTTTGGCACCTTTTGGCATGTTTGGGCACATTTTCACTTGTTCTTTACACACATTCATGGATGTAACTTCCATATCTATAAATAGAGGTGTTGATAAAGAGAAATATAATTCAATAACATATTCATAACAAATATTGATCCAAAATCAAAGAGATTCAACTCAATTTCTTATTTGTTCTTATTCCTCTTCCATGTATTCTTTGTACTAGATGAATACATGGTTTGTGGGCTTGATTAATCCGCTAAAGTCATTTGCTATCAAACCCTTTAGCATCTCAATCGAGAGGGGGCAAATGTACTTTTAGGACAACGTGTTTTCACGTGTTTAAAGCCTTCATTTTCATTCCATTTTTGGTGTTCTTCTATCATAATTCTGAAGATTTCAAGTGGATGTTTAAATGTGATTGGTTCGTGATTCTTCATTCAGTAAACGATGATTTCATCTCTAACCTCTCGAGGTGAGTCATATTATTAACAATCTAAAAGTATATTTTGATCAATGGATTCGAAAATTTTCTTGAATCTCGAATCGTGACACTACCAGTCTACCATATCAATGATAAGATTTTGGTAAGTTTTTCCAATAATTATTTATGAATGTGGTTGAAGGTTTTATATTTGTATAATTGTGCATGAGAAATGTCTGCTTCAACAATTATATTGGGAATATAACCATTTTGCATATTATAGATGTGTGCATATATGCATAGTTATTTTTATTGCAAGATGTCGTGATCAGGGAACAAGTTGAGATTCTTTACATTTACTTTAATTGCAAAGAGACGTGCCTTTTCATGAAGTCAAGGCAATATTACAGTTAATTTGTGTACTTTCCTTTTCATATTGATTCCAACGGTTATTTATCAATATTTATTTTATTTAAGTTCAAGAATTTGAAAGTTCACACCCTTTCAACAATTTTATTTCCATTTGATTCATTTATAAGAAGTGTATCTCTCTTTTATGTTATGCAAGTATATTGATCAATTGAACTCTTGGTATTGGTATGAGAATTTTATAAACACATGCTTATTGTTGGTAATACTATTTTTGTTTTATGGTATGATATTCTAAATATAAAAGCATGTAAGTGTACATGTTGCATAACTTGCTTATGGAGAAAATATTGTTTTTGAGAAAACAATCTCAATTGAATAGAGATGTATAACAATTATTGAAAATATGTGAATTTTCATGTAATTATGAAAACATGAGATTGAATTTCTCTACACTTGTTGGATTATTACAATGGTCATGTTAGAAGTGGTCAATGAGAAATAACTATATAATTTTGATAATAAAATCAAAATATGATTTGACCACTTTCAATCATCTAAAATTAGATGAATGTATTCTTTCAATTGAGTGAAAGAAATTGAGAAATTATTGAACCATTGTATATAATCAATTGTGGTTATCATCCTCATATTATTTATGAAGTATATGAGATGATATGGTAGATATCAATGATTAATATCATGTGTGAAAAAACATTATTACTAATAGAGAGTAATAATAAGAAACATAAAGTGAATATGGATTATTATTGAATATTGTGGTTCACAAAGGAGAATCATTTACTTAAATAAAAATTGAGAGATTTGATATTTATCCAAAAATGTGGGGGTAATATTCAAACAAATTGAAGAATATTTATTGTACTCATTGAGGAGACAATTAATTCATTACTTGAACAAAGTTTTGTTCATAAAATTGAGATGCTACGTTCTTTCAACTAAATGAAAGAATAATTTTGAGTCTACCCTAAAAGTGTGGGGGTAGTAAGATTAAAATTTAAATAAAGTTTAAGTAATATTATTTTGAAGTCTATAAGGTGCACAAAACAGATTACAAAATATTGCGAAATATTTGACAAGTGTTTTCAAATAATTGTGAAGTCACATACATATTCAAAGGAAGTCTAGACATAAATATATAAAAGTGAATCAAAGAGTGATTCAATGACTTGTGAAAAGTTAAGATAAAACTTGACTTTATATCTTATGTAAAATCATAAGAACATAATCGAGTAGGATGAGGTGAAACTCATTTATAAAAGATCCGTCAATGACGATAACCCTACATTTCATTACGAAATGAGTAATTCACGGGTTCAAATGGTAACAACAAGTCATTCGATAAGTGGATAATTTCAACACTTTATCAAAACATACCTCATTCTAGATTAAAAGTGTTGGTTATTACAGTTGGAAGGTTAAGTTTTTAAAACTCTTAATGAAGTTCAGTACGACATGTATCTCTAAATGTAACAAAGAAATTGGAAGAACTTCACCTTTATGAACTTAGAAGTGGTACAGCTTTAAGGAAAGTTTGGAGTTACTTTCTGAAAAGTTCACGAATCGGATAAGCGCAAGGCCATTAACGCGCTAAAGCAAAATTTGTGTGGAATAGAAGAACTTGAGTATTGTATGTGTGATGTTGCCGGTATTGTCACATGAAATAACGGGTTCAAAGCTACAGCTACTCAGGATTTCGATAATACTTTGCGATGTTTACACTAAGGTAAGATTCAAATCGAAAGATACCTTATTTTAAGCATAATACCGTTTTAAATTGAGTTGTTTGCGAATATTTGAACAAGTGGGGGATTGTTGGAATTTTAATTCCAATTTGTTGTTCAAATATTATTATGAAAGAAAAAATCCATGTAAATAGATTAAAGAATTATTTTGGATCTATATCAACATGAAAACAAGTGAAAAAATAAAAGGTGACCCCTACTAAAAAATCACGCGACTGCACGGTACAAAAAATCACGCGGTCACACGTCAAATTTTGAATTGTATTAAATGTTATAACCGCGCGACCGCACGATTATTGAACCGTGTGGTCGTAAGGTTAAGTTTTTTGATAGTTGTGTTGTTTGATTATTGGCACATTTTGGCATGTTTGAGCACATTTTCACTTATTCTTTGCACTCATTCATGGATGTAACTTCCATGTCTATAAATAGAGGTGATGATAAAGAGAAATATAATTCAATAACATATTCATAACAAATATTGATCCAAAATCAAAGAGATTCAACTCAATTTCTTATTTGTTCTTATTCTTCTTCCATGTATTCTTTGTGCTAGATGAATACATGGTTTGTGGGCTCGATTAATTCACTAAAGTCATTTGCTATCAAACTCTTTAGCATTTCAATCGAGAGGGGGTAAATGTACTTTTAAGACAACTTGTTTAAGCCTTCATTTTCATTCCATTTTTGGTATTCTTCTATCATAATTCTGAAGATTTCAAGTGGATGTTTAAATATGATTGGTTCGTGATTATTCATTCGGTAAACGATGATTTCGTCTCCAGCCTCTCGAGGTGAATCATATTATTAACAAGCTTATGGATGAAGAAGAAGGGAGGGAGAGGGCCGAGAGGCAGTCGTGCGAAACGAGTAGAATGCTTACATATTGTTTACATTTTATAGAGATCCGGTGGTGCCACGTCCAGAATCAGATGGAAGAAAAGATGAAGTTTGCGAGATTGACATTTCACGGTTTACGCCATGATGTTCTGGTTCTGCGACTTCTGCGGCTCTGCCAGGACTGAGTGAAGACCAAAGGGTGAAAGGGACTCGGTATTACTGTATTAGGGCCTAGGGGTTTGGGCTCTCCGGGTCGGGTATAGGGTTGGGCCTAGGGTCCTTCTATATTTGTAGTCTTGGGTCTGCAAGTGGTAGTCTTAACTGTCTATAAAACAATTTTTTTTTTTTTTTTTTTAAAATCTACTGTAAAAGAAATTTAACCATGAAATCGATAAATTTATAATTTTTTGGCGGGTTGCGGTTTGAAATGAGTTTTGAAAAATGAAACATAAATCAAATCATTTTGAAAGCGGTTTTATTTGTGCAAAAATCAAAACGTTGAATGATCTACTCGAATCAATGATTTCGAAATTGTAATTTCAATTCGATTTTGAGATTTCAACGTACCGCCCTATTGCATCCATCGTAAAAGTATTGCTAAGTTATAGTAGATTATCTCCCATGATTTGATATTTTAAACTCAAAAATTAGTAGCATAAATTGTTCGGCTTTGTCAATAAAAAAGCGATAAATGTACATTTTTGGAAACGTTCACATCTTCTTCCTGTTCACAACTTCAAGTTCTTTCTTTCTCTACTCTCTAATATGTAAGGGTCGCTCATATTAGAAGTGCCACAAAGTTTGAAATGAACAAAGGAATTGTTTGATAAGGTGTATCGGATGGTACTCACGTTATTCATGTTCGGCTATGCACATGGGACGGATTATTATTGAAACAAAAGTACTAGCGCCATTCTGAATATGGACTTCACCGATTATGCATAAGAATTTTTTTTCATTATTATGAAGCTGCTGAGCAATGATTGATCTGAAAATGCATATTATTGTAATACCGTCCTTCGTAATACCGGCATTAGCCTCCAAGAAACCATTGGTAATGACATGTTGGAGTCGGAGCTGCTCAAAAAATAACGCTTTGAGCCACCGCTCTAAGTTGAAGTTGCACGTTTCGAGTAGTGATTACATATAGTTTCTGACAATACAAAACTCAGTAAATCATTTCTCTTTTTTCCATTGGTGTCCATGGATGAGCCTGAACCTATGTAAATGCTCATAAAATAATTTACAGATTCAATAATCTGGTATCAACATAATGCAAGCAGCATGTATATCCTGTGAAATGTAGATGAAGCCGACCATTGGTGATATCAAATTTGATTTGAATTTTGATTGTTTTTCACCATAACTCTTTGGAGTAAATTCAGGGACAAGTGCAAGATTTTCGGATCTTTAGTTACAATCCATTTTTCAATTTAATTATTATCTGTTAAATTAGGTTGTATTTTACTAAATAGTTTTTAAGAAAGTGACAATATTCAGTAGATAGTATTTAGGTTGGTATAATTCATTTTCTATAGTATTAGGATAGTGTTGTGGCTAATTTTCACTACTCACATCAGTGCTGAAACCGGACATTAACTGGGCCTGATCCACAGTGCATACAGATCATACACCATGCTAAGCCCATAAAATTATGTTCAAGCTGTGTTCAGAACAGAAAAGCCCAGTTCGAAATATAAAGGGGGCCTTAATATCCAGAGCCCAATTTGTCATTAAATTTTGTTTAGCACGCGAATAAGGGCTGTGCTTATAAAAACCCTACTTTTAAAGATCAAATTAAAATTTACTTAAATTTTATAAAATTTGAAAATTTCCTATAATAAAATCATAAAAATTGAAAAATACTTCATAATCACGTGAAGTATCACAATCTGATATTTATGATACTTCTCAAATAAGTTAGTATCAGATTATGATGCTTATGATATTCAATTTTTTTTAGTAACAGTGAAGTATTTTTCATTCTTTTTTAGTAGTAAAAATTAGTTTTATTATCTAAAGTAAGTAATCTAGACAATTATCCAAACTAATAATGCATAAGTCACCTTCACATATATTTATGTGGGCAACTTACAAAAATACTCTTAAAATCATGGGGCTTTTGAAAATAATATAAAAAGTGTTGAAAGTAAAAAATACTTTGTAAATTTGATTGTCACTTTTTTAACAATTGTGTCAATTTTTTTTTTTTTTAAATAAAGGTGATGCAATGTCACTTTTTAATGGAAAAATGACATGTATATGACTTTCTTTATCAAATACAAATTGAAATATTAAAATAGATCCATGACATTGTTAAATTTATTGTACATGTTATTTCTTTGTGATTATATTTCACTTATATTATCTAACTAAATAAAAAGTGTAATAATGTGAGAATAATAATATGAAATTTTATTACAACATTGTAAAATGTTGATGATAGTAAGTTAATTTAAAACCAAATAAATGAAAGGGTAATTATATAGACACCACTCTTTTTGTTATTCACACCACATTATATATACACATTTAATAAATTATCAATTTTATATATACACCACATTATATTTTACAAGAATATCCTTCCTAAATTAAATTGAAAGGTCGACTGTGTAAACCACAGCCGCACGCTCCAGTCTCCATCTTCATCTCTCTTCCCCAACGTACACATTTTCAGATTCTTCCACCTTCATCTCTCAACCCCAACCCCTCTCCAATACAGCAACGATGGTTATGGTAATAATGGAGGTGGCTGTGATGGTGATGGTGGGAGTGTGCCGAAGTGGAAGGAACTCAAAATTTTCGATCGATTCCAAAGTATCTAGGTCTATCCATTTAATTTGGATTTGACTCGTTTCTCCAACTTTAATCCAATTGGGAAATATTAATATGCAATTTATATGAAACAAGTAGCACAAATTAAACCATTGACAAGTCACCAGAATATCCAGAACTTACCTTGCGCCAATTGACATGTATTTTGCAATTGATTTGTAGTGCCATTGTGCCAATTGACATGTATTTTGCAATTGATTTGTAGTGATCACACTGACCAGGTTCAATTAAGATTGAAAAATTTGACACTTGCGCCGAATCCAAATGAATATTGCAATTGAATCTTACACAATTTTGACAATTTAGAATCTGACTCTTGCGCCGATCCAATTGAAATATCATAATAGCATACACAATTTAGATAATTTAGGATTTTTAATATTTATAGTGTACATAAGAATGACAAATAAGAAAAACTAATATAATATAGTAGTTATTTTAGTCAATTTAATTGTGGCTATAATTTAGTAAATATGAAAATTGTGGTGTGATTAACAAAATGTGTGGTGTTCATATAATTACCCTAAATGAAATAGTATAATAATATGAAATTATATTATAATAGCAATGTAATTCTTAACAATAAATAACTAATGTAATAAATTATTTAATGTTATTAAATCTGGTAAAGATATATTAGGTATATAGTTAAGTATATAAGGGTAAAATATGTTTTCAAAAAATTCTCCATTCATCCTTTTTAGATAGGGTATATAAAAAATAAACAGGGTAATAAATTAACAAAGGTAATAAATTAATTAATGTTATTAAATATGGTATGAGTATATTGAGTATATAACTAAATATATAAAGGTAAAATAGGTTTTCAAAAGATTCTCCTCCGTTTATTCTTTTTAGATGGGGTAATAAAATTATATTAACATCACATTTTTCATTAAGTGCACCACAATTTAATTGTAACTAGTTCCACACAAGTGCGATGCATGCACGGACATATTATATTTACACAAATTAATGTACAAAAGTACAAGTATTGGAAAAAATTCAGAAAAAATAACAAAAAACAATGTTAATCTAAATAGCAATAAGCATTTAATATTATAAATTTTGGAAAACCTCATTTTATACAATGTTCGTCATCACATGTGTTGGATTCCCATCGTTATCACAAACTTCATACCAGCACAATTCTTAACTCTCGACAATGCTATGTACAATTGTCTATGTCTGAAAAACTGGTTTTTTACGAATATTCTAAGATTCGAAAGTGATTGAAATTGACTCTTATTGATGGTCATATTGTACGGCAAATCTACAGAAATTGATTTCTTTTGAACTTGAAAGATAATCTAAGATCCGATGGAGTCAATGACAACCTTGATATAAATATTTTCTCCCCTTTATTTATATAGATTTGTCAATAGTTTTGTTAATTAACATTGGATGTATGAACTGGACAAACATTTAATAGTTTTTTTTAAGGTAAATGCTTAAATCTTAAGTTGTTATAATTAAAACTTTAAGTTGCTATAATTAAAAATTTTAATATTGATTTAATGGATTGTTTCTGAAATTAGTTAATTTTGATATTGTTGGTTAGAATCATTCTTTTGTCAACCAATCTATACTTTTTTTTTCTTTTTTTTTTTAAACTCAAATTTGGCTAAAATATCAATTATAGTGTTTTTCAAATATTAAATAAATATTAAAATAATTGAAGACCAAACCAAATAAAGTAACTTGATTAAATTAGTAGCAAATAATATTAAACGAATCTAACACCAAAAACTTATTGAAAAAGGAAAAACTTCAATGTTAAATAAAATATTCATCAAGTATCATGATTTGTAATTATAATTAAAAAAATGAATAATCCATTACGTTATATACGCAAATGAGCTAACCAACATTTAAAAAAAAAAAAAAAATCAAATTATTGTACAATTTGTATTAGGAAATTGACAACTATAAAGAAGTTTTGCATTAAAGACAACGAATTTTATAATGTTAATTAAAAAAAAAATTAATGAAACTCTTTAAACATGTATAAGTTTAATTAAAAAAAGAACCAAAAATTGTATTCGGTAGTAGTTGGAATTTAGAATTTAAAAAGGATGTATATATACTTAAAGAAAAAAAAAACGTAGAAAACATGTTGCCTTAAGAAACTTCTAGTTGAAAAAAAAAAAGAGGGTGTATATTTACAATAAAAAAAAAGGATGTATATATATACTAGTAGATGGACACGTGCGTTGCACGTGATGTTTCATGTTTGGGTTGATTCCCGTGGAATTGAAAGTTAAAAAGCTGCTTGTGGACATAAAAAAAATTTCCGTGTCATCTCTAGGTTCTCCAATAAACAATGCTGGTAAAATAATTCTATTACCAATCTTATATTCTCGATTTTAACCTAAAACAATAATTAATAATTTTGATAACTAAGCAAAAATTCTGCAGTTGTGGCCAAGTATAAGAGAACCGGTGCAAGATTAACCAACAGCAAAATCATAAAAATTTGACATCTGAAGCTAAAATATGTGCTTTCATTCCTGAATACATCTGCACAAGTCATAGCCTAATCAATTAATTATCTTATATTGTTAATATTTAAAGGAAACGAAATGAAAAATTTATACATGGAAATAAATATGAATTCTTTAGGATATAGAAACACAAGACAAACAGCATAAAAACATGAATGATACGTAAATTACAATCATAAAATGCCAGAATGTTCAAGGAACTCAACTTGATCTTCATAAGTAAGAGTAATAGAAGTACGATATCTAACTCTTATGTGAATGTGAATGATAATGTATGAACATAAAGTAAAGATAAGACACAAGACAAGACAAGACAAGACAAGAAATGAAAGAGAATCGAAGATTGAAAAAAAAAAATTTGAGGAAATCTAGGAAATACACTAAGGGTAAAGACCTCCTAGGATTCTCCACTATAAAACTAAAAGAATTATCATTGATCAGCTCAAAAAAGCATAAGTACAGTATTTGCTACTTTTCCTACCCTCTAGAGTTCACACCCACGCCCAAACGCAAAAAATTGAGGAAATCTAGAAAAGGCATGACCTCATCAGCACTTAGATTCCAGTTACATAGCCACACAATTAGTATTTAGACAAATGATAGAGCTACTACCAATCAAAATAGTGAAATGAACATAACAAAATTTCTCACACTTTAGCTCTACTACATAGAAGTGCAATAGGTTTACTGACAAATGAAGATACATGGCACTTAAAAGCACACGACTGGCAAGCCAAAAAAAAAAAAAAAACAACCAAGAATTTTAACATGCTTGTGAATATGCTCTATAGTGATGCCGTAGAGCCACTACATAAGGTATTCTCCTAAATTATGTTCATGAGGGCTACAATATTATATCTACGACTTTTGAAGTCATTTCTCTGAAGAAAAAATTGTATCAAAATTAATATTTTTTTTCCATCATAGGTTCCCAAAAGCACATTTCACTATCTGGCAAGAAAAGAAATACATGATAGAAACCTTAAGCTGAAATAAAACTAAATTGTTGGATTCTTGTGAATCACATTCTCGACTCAATGTTTCCTATGGATACATTGGGATGTACTTACCTTTATTGAGCAAGATAAGTGAATATGGCTTCAATTACTGTAATCACATAAATTTGAGCTAATTAGTGAAAAAAAAAAAAAAACTTGAGGCTTCTCATGTTATTGATATAATTATTACAAGAAAGAGAAAGTTTTAACTAAGTATACCGAGTAAATTATTTTTCAGGGCGATAAAGATAAAATGTCCAATTTTCTTTTATTCTAATTCTAAGTAGAGAAATACCAAGACATATTTTACGTACCTATTATGGAAAGAAGGACACCGCCAAGTGAAATCCATCCATCTTTGCAAGTTTTACTAAAGAAATAAATGATATAATGTGGAGAAAAACTAAAAACAATTTTTAGATTCCAAAATATTGTATTAAGCCCAATGACAAAATTGATATCAATAGTGTGATAATGATTGGTGCTCTTCTTTGTCACACATTCGCAACATGTCTAATCATATTTAAATTTCTGATATCAGTTTTACCTGCCAATGGTCATTTGTTTGAAATTTTCACTTTTAGCATATATCCATTAACAACTCAATTTTGTGATGCTTATCAAAGACGTATTTCTATTTAAAACGCCACAAATCTTCCAGTTGTAACTTGTATCCACTCCAACGTCAACACATTGAGGTACATCAAATATAAATTTGAATAATTAAAAAATTTGTTTTACCTGAAGGATCCTTCAGGAAAATGGTGGTCTTGGTTCCCCTGACAAGTTGATCTCCATTGACAACCCTTGTAACATTGAATTAACCTCCAGCTTGAGATTCCCAGATGTATTACTGGTCATCATTGTGCTTACTGGTAACATTAACATTCTCTTCAACAAGAAAAACGTATTAGAATCCCACAACAGATTGCTCAATAATGCATACATCAGCATATGTTTGCAATGCCTCCATAAATTCCTTTTACAGACCTCGCAATTGTCCTCAATTTTTCACCAAATCAATACTATTCCAACAATTAAAGCCACATCAGCTTTATAATCTTCAGATAGTATTCAAAACAAAAATGAATATCACATTTTCATGGAACAATGCACCTCGTCCCTACATAAGATAAGACTTATTGAAGCTGATTGAAGAAATTGTTCAAAAGATAGGAGACACGAGAAGGAAACATGAGTTAGCACTTCAACTATTTTAATAATGAAAATAAAGAACCTCATGAGAAGCTTACCAACTCAAAGCTGAAGGAGAATTTGGTTAGTCTTTAAAATTGTTTGATTTTTGATTTATTTTTTGGTTCAAAATATAGAGAAGCATCCAATCAGAGTTTAAAAATATGCAATTCTAACTACAAATGAAATATTTCATGTTGAGCTGAACTTCATTTTTATTTTTTTAGTTTATCTAACCTATTCAAAATAAAATGATAGAAGATGTAATTTCTTTCAAAGGTTCAGCATGCTATTATGTTAAAAATTTAAGAGATGAAATGTTCTTTTTCAAAAAGTATGCCTCTATGAAGATCTGTGTCATCTTTAGGTACTTTAAACCACCATTTTATGCCATTTTTGGTGAACTTTTTTCAGGTACTATAACTTTTGCAGGTCACTCACTTTGCCCTGGATATATATTTGGCCCAGCTTGTATTTGTGACTCATTTTCCTGTCATGGAATTAACAAAAATATAGTTATTAACATATTACAATTACAGAGTGTTAAACAAGAACAAAACTTTAAACATGAAGAAAGAAGATTGAATATGCAGCACAATAAACATTTTCTGTGAAAACAAACTGGCAATGTTTAGAGGATAGCTTAAGCAATTCAAACATGTAGGTAAGGTTACTTGTGAGGTGTGATCAATATATATATATATACCTCATCCTTTCGAACCTGGGATCAAATCTATTTTTCTTCAATATGCCATAAGTGAACTTGATGATGTAACCTTCAAACAAAAATGTAACATTTTCTAATAATAATATATCTTTACACAAAATTTAAAAAGCAAGTTAAAAAGTATCCAATAATAGAAGTAAATTAGGTTACTAAAACATGAAAAGAAATCATGGATTAAGTAAAAAAGACAATACACTGGACATGAAAACTATTAAACACCACAATAATAGTATTTATATATTTTGCTCTCAGTTCCATATCATCATATTGCATCTTCTAGGTTAATTCATGAAACATAATGTAGTTCCTCAAATTCTCTACAAAGCAAAAAACTTACCACGTTACAAGAAATTAGTCTTGTGAGTGGTTGATAAACTGTAAAGGGTTTAAAAAGAAAAAGAAAAAGAAAAAATAACAAACAACGAAAGAATGAAGTTTGATTAGAGTGAAGATTCAGTACATTTTCTGGACCAAGATTTAAAATACGAGAACGATTATGAAAAAAATAAATGAGCCAGAATAATATGTGGTTAAATAGCTAACCTTGAAGAATCAATGAACCACAAAATGATCTATAAGTGCACTCCCAATCTGCAATTCATGAATTAATAAATTAAGCAAATCTAAAATGAAGAGAGAAAATTGATTCAAATGTGAGAGATATGCAAAAGGATTTGGCAAACAAAATTGTTGATAAAAAATAGTATGAAATCCCATTTTTAGTCTTTAGAAAAAAGAATTATTAAATTATGGAGAAATTTGTTTATTAGAATCAATAGAATAAAACTATATCACAAATAGTCAGTGGCAGTGAGACCTCACATGAAACTATTATCTCTCTGTTACATCGTATTAGAATTTGCAACTCCAATTTTGGACCCCAAAATTGGTACATAATTAATGAAACTAATTTATGTATCATAGATGTATAATCAGACAATAGAGAGAGCCAAAATGACTAAATTTGATCATGCCCAAATTATGAAAAAATTAAAAGTTTAGCAAAAGATGGGAAAAATTAGCTATAATCAGACAATAGAAGAAGCCAAAATGACTAAATTCAAAGCAAATTCAAGTTTTCTTGTCACATTTTTTTTATGTGAGTGTAGCATCGGTTTTACTAGTATTGTACTTGCCTAATCAACTTTTAAAAAGGGCACTGAGTTGCATACATGTCTTGTTGTCGTAGTGATGCCAGCTTCAAGAGTTCTTTGGTTTTCCACGCATGATTAAAAAGCTATAACATAACTTGCTGCATGATGATGACGCATTGCTTCTCTTGCAACCTATAATATGTTGCTCCTGTTCAAGTGAACTTAAAATTAATTGACTCTTCTCCACTACTTCATATTAGACGCTTATTTATGTCAATTAACTGGAGTCGATTGCACTTCGTTGTGACACGAAAAAATATTTCAATGTGAATATGATAACGTGATGTTTTAGCTTGAAGAAAATGAACTCACCTCTGGTAAAGAAAATTACATAATGATGTACCTCTTTGTCCACGAGCTCCAAACGACTGGTTCTTTCCTAGTTCCTTCAACATAGATGACTACATATTTCTTAATGATTTTTTTGTTGCAGATGTCAAGAGTAAAGTACTGATGCAAAATCAGAGATGTTTATGTAGAGAATTGTTATTCATGAAATGTGAATTATCATTTTTATAGATGAAACTTTGAATTGCGGTTAAGATGTTGAACGGTTCCATGAGTTGCAATTGAAAAAACACATTCTATGAATACATTTTCATCAAATAGATAGTTTAAAATTGTACAGATATAGCATTACCTCTTGGTTCACAAGAATTAGCTCCATACTTTGTGCTACATTGGAATCATTGTTCACTGGAACAATGTATTGTCTAGCAACCCTTTCATTGATCAGTTTTTTTATGAATTAATCTAAGTGCACAATTATTTTGACTATGTAGATGGCAATTTGGTGATATGAAAGTGTTATTATTGTTGATTTAAAAGATGATGTGATGTGTGAAAAACAAGAATTGCGCCACGTATGCAAATTGCCATTCTCATTCTCATTGTGACCCTCATTGTGAGTGTAGCAAAGTTGTTTTTTTAGTACATCTGACAGCAATGAAGGCTGTATTTTGCTTGCTGAAAAAATATATTAATTCTTCGATGTATGGTGGCACTGTTCACGAAAAATGGTATAAATATATATTTACACGTTAATATGAAACTGTTGATAAATCCAACCTCGCAAAACACAAAGTAATCGAGATTAACCACAATGCAGCGGAAGAAAACAATATAATTGGAAAAGTAATTGAATCAATGCATAAGCAATAAAAGCAGGTAATGATAACTCCCTTTATTGCACCAAATTAGCCGACTGAAAGAGGTGAAAATCGAGGGCTCAAATTCAACCAAATCCCCACAATGGTAACACCACTACACACGGCTAGAGAACACTCCAAGACAACCCCAAACTCGGCCAAAACCCACTGCTAGCACACACCCAACCAACACCAAATCAAGGCTGCACAAAGGGACCGAACAGGGACTGCACCAAGTAGACCCAACAAGATTCGACCACAACAAGAACCAAACCGCAAGAACCGAAAACAGTCTGCCCAAGCACGGAGCCAAGGAAGATCGCGGTTTACACCGCACGAGGGCACAAAAGCAAGAGCCAACACCCACGAAGAGGAGGGCAGTGAGCAAGCCACGAGTGAGAGGTAAGGTAATGGCTTTTCACAGAGAAAAGAATCGGGTTTCTCACAAAGAGAAAGAGGCAGCCACTTCCGCCGAGAGAGAAGAGAGGAATGTCGAGAAAATGAGTGTTCTATCGAGCCAAAAGGGGAGGTGTGGGTAGATATAGGTTTAGGACTTAATTAGGGAAGCCCTAATTAAATGGGTCGTCTCTGAATCCTACCCATCGAGCAACAGGGTCGAGACCCAATTAAAACCTCGACGTGAGCAGTTAATCTCTTAGCACATGGGCTGCCTAATTGTTGGAATTGGGCAATACTATTATCTTCGATCATGGGTCGAGGGCCTATGAAGCATAATTAATCCGACACTGTGTATTATCATTGCCCCCGAGATTTGATTGGGACCAAAAAGCTCCAACAAACCTTCACCTTGGTTCCAATCGAACCTGCAACACCAAAACACCTAGTTTATTAGTTGCACAAAACGGTTCCAAACGAATTAGAACTCAACATACCTTTTCCAATGTTTCAAGTTAGAAACATATCTCATACCTGCTAATAGTACTCATCCTTTGGCAAAGGTAAAACCCAAGAATACACTAGATCATAGCGAGCCAGATTATGTATTTATATCACATTAGCAAGTAATACAACTTTAGACAAACAACACATGCTTTCTAAAGACAAATGTAAACAAGTTACATTTCCACATGAATCAATCAAGAGCATATTATATCAAAAAGTTATAGGTGACTCCACACATGCGATGAGAGCACATCAAAGGCAAACCACAAATCTTTTCACCAAGTTCACATAAAGAACATAACACCAAGTTAATCAAACATGGTCAATACAAGCAACGGATGCAAATGACCCCATTCCAAAACCGATGTAGCTCTCCTCTCATCGCCATCTATGTTCACTAGACTACCCAACAATCATACCTAACTAGTAAACTACTAAAGATCCTAAGACAATGAATGTACCTCTATCACAATCTCACTTCTTACCCAAAGAAGATAAAACTCGAATCTCCACCTCACCTAGAGATAATGGGAGCGTCCTCCACCTAATCGAGATCCTCACAGATAGAGTTTAACAAGACATTTGACAACCTCACCTCTTGTGATCTACATGTCAAAAAACACGCATCCCCTTGTAAGTCACCAAATACACTCTTAGGCATCTAGTCCAACCTTACCAGCTAGCCCTCACTTCTAACACAACTATTGAATAGTCCCCACCAAGGAAACGACATCCCACAAATGAACACATATATACCATCTAAAGTGTGAGAACACACCAAGTATCAAACATCGCACCAACCCCAAACCACCATGTATGTAACCATGTTATACACAAAATAACATATCACACTCAAATTCATGCAAATGTTGAATCAATACAAATGAGATGCAATATAAAGAATGCAACCGAATAAAGTGACCACACACATGCAAAAAAAGGTAAACAATCAATCAGATGAACACAATTATTCAGTAGTAACTACTAGTGAGCTAAGAGCATCAATAAACTTCACTCGGATCACCTTCCGAGTAAGTAACTACATTGACCCCATTTCTATCCTCATCTCCTATTTTGTTTTTCTCTCCAGGGCAGTCTCTCTTATAATGGCCAGACCTACCACAACCATAGCACTTCCTTCCCTTCGCCTTACCCTGTGACTTAAAACTACTTCCACCCTTCCATCTATCACCCTAATTATTTTGAGTCACCTCTGTTTTTACCACGCCCACCTCTCATCATGTGGATCTCACCACTACCCCTCTCATCTCTTTCAGCTTTCACCTCCCTCTGCCTACTTTTCAAGGAATCAATGACAATTTCAGGTGTAAGAGTATCCCTCCCATATTTTATAGCATTATTAACCTCTTTATAAGTGTCAGGAATAGCATTTAACAATATAAAAACTTTATATTCTTCAGGTACTTTTTCACCACAGTTAGTGATGTCTTGCACAAGTTTATTAAAGACATCCAAGTTGTCATCTAGGTCCTTAGAGGGATCAATTTTGAAACTGAAAAAACTTTCAAGCAAGTAAAGCTTATTAGGAGTGGACTTTGACACATAAAGTTCTTCCAATTTGTCCCAAAGTTCTTTAGTGGTATCATGTTTTCCAACTTTACGCAGAACATAGTCAGATAGATGCAAAATGATAGAAGTGTATGCGAGTTCATCAAAATCCTTTTTCTCATCAGCAGTCACAATATTTGGGAAAGAATTGTCAATAGCTTCTGAAATCTTTTGTTGTATCAAAATACCTTTCATTTTCTGTTGCCATATAGAAAAATCACCTTTACCATCGTAGATGTTCAATTCAAAACGGTGTGCAGACATCTTAACAAATAGGAAACACACAACGCAATATAAGCACCACACGGAAAGTCACACAGAAGATCCTAAAGGTCGCAATATACACTGTTCTAAATTCCCAGGATTCTGTGAGACTCAAAGATCTCAGGTCAAGGGAATTTTCGACACAAGAGTCTAGGTGACAGTTCTAATAATACGCAACAAGCAAAATAATCACAAAAGATATTATAAGACAAATAGCTATGAAAAACACAGGTAATGGCAAATAATTCCTATAACTAGCAACAGGCAACCGCAAGCCTAACGGTCACCCCACATAATGACTTGCTATTGTTGTAATTTAAAAGTGATCAAGCCAATTTACCAGAGCGGACTTTTCTGAGTCCGTAATATGGAGAGATGCGAAATTATTTACCGTTTTATGTTTTGAAATTAGCCAATTTTGAAGCTTAAATCAGCACCAAGCTCGAGAACCTCCAAAATAGTGCCTAACCAACAAAAAACGATAAAACACCAATTAAATGATAGTTTTCAATCACAAAGAATTTGAAAATATAATTGGAACCAAATAATTTCGAACGACAAAAACAAATTAATTTTCAGTTAATGAAAATTAAAGCAGGGAACTAGAAAACTCAATCAATGAGTTCCAGTATTGATTCAATTCAGCCAATCAAGCCACCAAGGCTCTGATACCAATTGTTGATAAATCCAACCTCACAAAATATAAAGTAATCGAGATTAATCACAATGCAGCGGAAGAAAACAATATAATTGGCAAAGTAATTGAATCAATGCATAAGCAATAAAAGCAAGTAATGATAACTCCCTTTATTGCACCAAATTAGCCGACTGAAAGAGGTGAAAATCGAGGGCTCAAATTCAACCAAATCCCCAAAATGGACAATGGTAACACCACTACACACGGCTAGAGAACACTCCAAGACAACCCCAAACTCAGCCAAAACCCACTGCCAGCACACACCCAACCAACACCGAATAAAGACTTCACAAAGGGACCGTAATAAGGAATGAACAGGGACTGCACCAAGTAGACCCAACAAGATTCGACCACAACAAGAACCAAACCGCAAGAACCGAACACGGTCTGCCCAAACACGGAGCCAAGGAAGATCGCGGTTTACACCGCACGAGGGCACAAAAGCAAGAGCCAACACCCACGAAGAGGAGGGCAGCGAGCAAGCCACGGGTGAGAGGTAAGGTAATGGCTTTTCACAGAGAAAAGAATCGGGTTTCTCACAAAGAGAAAGAGGCAGCCACTTCCGCCGAGAGAGAAGAGAGGAATGTTGAGAAAATGAGTGTTCTACCGAGCCAAAAGGGGGGGGTGGGTAGATATAGGTTTAGGACTTAATTAGGGAAGCCCTAATTAAATGGGTCGTCTCCGAATCCTACCCATCGAGCAACAGGGTCGAGCCCCAATTAAAACCTCGACGTGTGCAGTTAATCTCTTAGCACGTGGGTTGTCTAATTGTGGGGATTGGGCAATACTATTATCTTCGATCATGGGCGGAGGGCCTACGAAGCATAATTAATCCGACACTGTTTATTATCATTACCCCGAAGTTTGATTTGGACCAAAAAATCCCAACAGAAACTGTAAAGCAATGAATGAGAAAACGGTGTAAAATAACTTCCAACAATCACCATTTTATCTGGAACATACATTTTCCACTATGTGAAAACTTCCTGCAACTGCTGTATCAGAATCACAGACGCAAGGATAGAAAATGAGTAACTGCTGAAATCAGAAAAATAAAAAAATCTTTCAATTTAAGAAGAATCTTTGACAAATGAGATTCTGGTCAAAATCAATTGGCCAGAATATCAGTTGCTTTTAATAATATATAGATATATATATAGATAGATGATAATCATTAATTTTTATTAATTTTTGCACTTATACCTCTTAACTTTTTTGTCTTATTTTTATATCCGAGATCTAATAATTAACATAGTTTATCGCAATAATGATGATTAAAGAGTTTTTTAGGAGTGGAGAAATTTTTTTATTTACCTCTCTTATATTTAAATAAGCAAGATAAACAATAATTGCAAGAATTTAAAAAATATTTTTTTCCAATGTAATAGAATATCTGAAATAAAATTGTCAATAGAAATAAGATATATTAATTATTTAATAATTTAATATAAGAATACGACAAAAAATAATAAGAGAATAATTGTCAAAATAAGTAAAATAATAGAGATATTTATTGCAATTAAAATGTGGTGTTATTAATAATAACTGTGATGTGAATATAATTTTCTTTTTAGATATTATAAATTGTAGATGTAGATAGATAAATGTACATAAACGGTGCATTTCACCGAATAGAATGTCAACGAGCAAGTCTTTAATTTAACTTCAAAAAAGTATAGTGTTGGTATTTCATTGGTCCGGTCCACAAAGCAAATCGATATTTACTTGTTGAATAGCTAAATCAAATTAGAACAAGTTTAGTACAGACATTGAAGTGAACTCATTGTAAAATTTGATCATGTTCGGTGTTTTTTGTTTTTGTTTTTTTTTTGTTTTTTTTGACGGGAATGTTCAATGTATGTTTGATATTATTTAAAAAGAATTTGTTGAAATAAATAGTGATTTTTAGGAGAATAAATGTTTAATATTTGATTTAAAAGTCAAATATTGTTTGTTTGACTTTTAATATATGATTGAGATAGAGTGTTGTAGAATTTTTTTTTTTTTTTTAATGAGAATCAAACAAGGACTATTCAAATAAGGCAGAAAATGTAGAGTTGCAAAATGGGGCCACCGCCCTCCAAAACAAGGTTCGTAAAGGAAAAATAATTAGTGGATAAAAATACAAGAAAATCAACTCCTTTTTGCAAAATAACGTTCAAATTCCCCTTTCATTGGTATTTTTACCCAAAAACTAAAAAAAATAAAAAAAAGTAACACTAAAATCTTGTCTTTAGAAAAATTAACAAATAAAACTAGCTTTGGACAAGTTTAATACCAGTATACAATAGAATTACATGGTTCAATAAATAAAATTTAACTTTTTTCAATCTTAAAGTAACACGCTACTTTGAAAATGACCTACTCAAATTGCTAATGCCTTCAGTATAATTTCTTGCCATGACCCTAAAAGTTCTTTCCCTTTCTTTATTTCTTTCTTTCTTATCAAATGTTAGGTAAATATAGACTTACTTTTTTTTTCTTTTTTTTTTTTTTTTGCTTTTACCGAAAACTACAAGACTTTGAATTACTTCTCGCCTATTCATATAACGAGATATTTAAGATCGGTTTGGTCACATGTATTTTTTCAAATTTTCCTCATTCGTTTTCAATCATATATCTCTATGAGTGAGATCCACCAATTTTCACATTTTTAATCATTTTTCAACCACACATCCTCCCAAAAATCCAAAATTTCTCAAGAACTTAAAAAAAGATATGGAACCAAACGGGATCTTAAGTTGTTCATTAACAAATATATCTATCATTTTCGTTATTAATTATCGATATCACCAATGCCTAACAATATAATAACTTTGAAAATACTTACATATTATTCTACAAAATATTTCTCTTCATTTGTCCCCTATCCCATCTTGAAAAATTGACAAACAAACAGTTCCCTTAATTAATTGGTCAATTTCTGTGAGGTGGGTGCGCCATTAAAATAGTTTGTCCCCATCTTTTGATATTGTGAGGCACCTTTCTTCATGTTGACTATTACATACTGTATTGTTATCAATCAAAAAGTCATACAAAGCAATGGTTGATGCCATTTTATGTGGCCCACTATTATATATGAAAATTGTTAATAAAATCTACACCATCTATTTATTAAATCTCATCAATAACCATGTGGCGCTTTAATCATTTTTGGAATCTCCTTTCTTATTGCTCCTCTTAGCATCTTTGAAAACAAGAATTCACCAATTAGTTAGTGTGAGGGGTCATTTTTATATCTTTTTACTAAGTCTCTGTTTGGTAAAGAGTTTACAAACATTTGTTTCTAAATATATTTTTTATAAATAGTGACTGGTCAATATTTCGTGGTTCATTAATTTATTTAAAAAGCCAAAAATATTGGACAAAAAAATTTGATTAATCGAAATTAATGTTCAAAGAGATGTAACCACACGTTTATTTATAAATAAAATTTAAAAACATAGGCTAAATAATATGATATGATCCAATATAATATTGTACAATGAATGTAGCATTAGAGTTCGACTATAAAAGAAGCACAAACTAAAACATGTTCGATTTTTTTATTAATGTTGACCGTGTTTATTTCTAGCCTAATTCTTCAATGCTCATATTCTCACATGCACAACGAGGAATAAACTTTTATTTTAAGTCTTATCTTCATTGTTGACCTTGATGCTCATATAATTGATGGATGTGTTTCCGATTTGAAAAGTTAAATAGTTCAAGTACGTGGTCTGGACATGAAATGATCTAGCTCGTAAATCAAATTGTTAATAAATTTTGGTTAAAATCGATGAAATGTGCAATTGAAAAATTGATAAAAATTGTAAGTTACTAACTATATTGTTGAAAAAAAAAAAAATTGAGTTTTAGAAAATGAAAAACAAACATGAATCAATTAAAATTTGAGTAATTCTAGAGGGACATTCATTTTGGACATTTTGAAGTGACATTGTGATGTGTCAATTTCTCATTGGGTGATGATTAATGCACATCTTCATCACACAATGAGAAATTGATACATCACAATGTCACTTTAAAATGTCCAAAATAAATATCCATATAAAATTATTGTTAAAATTAGTCTGATCCCATCTTGATTGATTAACAAGTTGGTTTGTCGTAGGTTGGTCGCGTCAATTTGAAAAAAAAAAAAACCAAACTTGACGATTCATGAGTACTAGCTCATTTGTCTTGGATTCGTGCAGTGTGATAAATATGCATTGGGATCTTTCCTTGGCAACCCCACTCGGGATCTCAATCTGGACGAACGAGGCCCCTTCCCTCGCTTTCCCCTGCCATGATTAGTTATGATAAAAAAATTCAATCCGATCTGTTCCATCGACCCGTCGACCGATCTATCGCAATCCCAAAAAAACCCGATTCGCGGATTGGGGGCAGATCGACCCACGATCCGCCCCATTTCAATAAAACAAATAAAATTTAATAAAAAAAATTATTTTTTTAATTTTTTCTTAAAAGATTTCATTTAAAATATATTTTAAAAAAATAAAAATAAAATAAAAAAAATATGGCGAGTGGATCGATTCGCCTCGACCCGAAAATTGGCGAATTCGGATCGGAAAATAAGCGGCAAGGCGGATCGATTCGCCCCGTTGCCAACACTAGCCATGATCGAGATTTTCGGAAGGTTAGAAAGTGACGGTATTGGGATTTCATTTTCTTATTTTTTTAATATTATATTTGATTCTCAAAGTCAAAGAACCAAGAAATGTAACACGTGTCATGCATCGAACGGCTTGATTGCTGAGAGAAGATTCAGTTCCGTACCGACGTCGGTTATGACGGTTTCCTTTTACAACTTGAGGTGCCCAGTTTCTCCCGGAGTTGCCTACGTGTCCGCTTCCAATTGGCCTGTTATCGGGTGCGCGTTTCAAAGCGTGTGATAAACGTAACCCAAGGTTAAACCTGTTATATACACATACATGTATGTGTACACCCCCACCCCCAGTCTGCACACATAGCAAAAGCAGATTCTTTGTGTATACGATCGTTACCATTATATATCTATATTTAGAGGAAAGTTTTGTTCAATCCTTCATGCTTGAGCCCTTCTTAATTTCATTTCACATTTTCCCATAAAAAATCTTCGACAACTTTCAAATTCTATCTCAAAGTAAGTTCTTGAATCCAATTTTGTATTGGATCCTGGGTTATAGAATTGATTATGACGCCAGTTATAATAATCAGTTTTCGTGAATTTTCTTGAAAAATCCGTTTTTTCTTACATATTTGTTTTTGGGTTTTACAATAGATATAATTATGAAGCGGATGCTAATAAGAATTTTATTCTTTTGTTAAGGTGAAAATTCTTTTGATTTTTTATGGCCGTGAAGAGGAATGGATTTGTAGAAGGTAGTTTGCCTGATGAATTGATGAAACTGCTGTCAACTTTGGGTTCAGAATGGGGGGATGTGTTTGATTTAAGTAATTTGAAGGTGAATCATTTGAGTGGGGCCATGACTAATGAAATTTATCAAATAAGCTGGCCAACAAAAATGGAGAATTTCCCAAGAACGGTTTTGATTCGGATTTATGGCGAAGGGGTCGAGCTTTTCTTCAACCGGGATGAGGAAATTCACACTTTTAAATGTATTTCTGCTCATGGGCATGGACCTAAACTTCTTGGTCAATTCAAGGAGGGGCGAGTCGAGGAGTTCATTCATGCCAGGGTATGTGAAAATTAATCTCAATTTCGTTTCAAGTTTTCCATTTTTTCTTGTTTGGTAGAAGATATTTTTTACTAGCATATGTAGTCTATTACTGTTCATTTCAAATTGATGGTAATATTTCTACCAGAAAAAGTGCCTTTAAAATATTAGGAATTTTAGTCCTTGATACCATGTGGAGTTTGTTTCCACTTCGATCAAAACTTCAACGTTTTATAATCTTAAGTTATGTCAACTCAGGAGTCATTCAATCTGAGTTTTGGTATTTAGATTTTTACTTCAAATGCCGATTAAAGATGTCATGTTCATTATGATCTTGGAAACTCGAAGAAAATTAATCATTTAGTCTCTTTTGCCTCCTAATTTTGGCCTTACAGACTCTATCAGCTGCTGATCTCCGCGACCCTGAAATTTCCGCGCTGATAGCTGCAAAAATGAAGGAGTTTCATTATCTTGATATGCCGGGATCAAAGAATGTAGTCTTGTGGGACAGAATGAGGTACCAATCTGCTACCAAAGTAGAAATCATTTGCATTAGAAGATAATATTTTTTCAACTGAATTTAAATCTTCTGCAGAAATTGGATTAGCGAGGCCAAGAGTTTGTGCTCCCCAGAACATGTGAAGGAATTTCACTTGGATAAATTAGAAACGGAGATCAACTTGTTGGAAAAGGCATTATCAGGTCACGACCAACAAATTGGTTTTTGCCACAATGATCTGCAATATGGTAACATAATGATTGATGACAAGGCAAAATCCATCACTCTAATTGTAAGTTCTGCTTCAATTCCTTAAAAGTATATGGTACAAATGATGAAAGTGTAAACTATGTTCTGACTTTTTTTTTTTTTACAGGATTATGAGTATGCCAGTTACAATCCTGTTGCTTATGATCTTGCGAATCACTTCTGTGAGATGGCAGCAAATTATCACACTGAGACGCCTCATATCTTGGATTATAGCAAATATCCTGGTTAGTAATTTCCGCTAACTTGAGCGGAATTTGTATGCGAGTTTTAGTTGATGTTCTTTATCGTACTGTTCTTTCTCCGTATGTCAAATAGAACAGGATTAAATGGTGTAACTCAATATTGATTGTTTAACATTTCTGTTCGGATTTGGCAACAGATGAAGAGGAGCGTCTAAGATTCATCTGTAACTACCTCAGATCTTCAGGTTTGTTCTCTACTTTCTTAGTTCCATACTTCCCTCTTGCCTTGTTGCAACAAAAATTTTGGTATGTGGGGACAAAAATTGCTGCTACAGGGACCAGATATTAAGATTAATTCATGTTAATCCTAAGTTACTTTATCCTTATCCAATTCTTGGCAATTCAACTAATGTTCATGGATGGCTGACTGAAAATGACCCCTTAAAGTTGATTGAGAAAATTGTTTAAATTATCTTAGTTGATATTTTCTTGAATTAAACTCTCCTGGTAAAGCAAACATAGATTTATAGCAGTTTAGATTTAATATGATAAAGAACGAGAATTTTTTTGCCGCATCTCGCACACCAAAAACGTCCCCCTAGAGATAATCAAGCTCGAGGGGATAAGTGTACACTGTAATTAGGTTCCACACAATCCAACATATGAGTTAAGTTTTCCATTAATGTATGCAGACCATCAACCCAGTGACACTGAAGTAAAGCAGCTCGCGGACGATATAGAGAAGTTCACTCTGGCAAACCATATATTCTGGGGACTGTGGGGGTTAATCTCGGTACGCATTTTTCATTTTATTCTTTTTACGTGTAAATAAGTGCGTATTGAATACATGTGCCTATTTTTGGACTATGCAGGCATATGTGAATCATATCGACTTCGATTATATGGAATATGCAAGGCAAAGGTTTCAGCAGTACTGGTTGAGAAAGTCTGAAATCTTGAACAATTGAAGAGACTCCAACTATCTTGATGGTGTTAATGTTTGTGTAGAAAAACATATGGCATCCTCGATACCCAAATTATGTACAGAAATTTAATTTTCTTCTGGTAACAATGTTCATGAGCCTTATTGCTTTTTGCATTGATGAAGTGAAATGTGTAAACTATATAAAGTTCTATTTAATGAAATGGGAATCTTGGTTGCCTACTGAGTTTTTCCATTGATTCTTATTGAATGAAATGGGAATATAGTACAAGGAAAGTTATGCATTGGAATAACTAAAAATTTCTCAATTTATTACAGAAACACAAATTTTGAGGATAACAAGAATATACAGTTACAGACTAACCACAATGTACAACCTTAAAGAATTGTCTGGTAACATACATCGAATGTGGTACAGTACAGTAAAGACATGTTAATTCCACGAACCACTATCTGTGACAAGAACTCTCTCTTCAACTTCAGCATTGGTGAGGGTGAGTGCTCGTTGCAACTTCCTTGAAGAAAACTCTTCAACGTCCACCGTATAAGAGGCACTCACAGGTCGGTGATCAGATAGCATTAGTTCTGTCCTCCTATAGCTTAGCAATCTCACGCCCATCCCAAAGGAAAGAATGCGATCACACCTGAAAAGAATAAGAAGTGAAATATTAAAATACTTCAAGAACCAAAAAAATCTGGAAGTAAATTCATGAAATTAGAGCTGATATGATTAGAGAGAACAAAACCAGAGAAACAAGCTGAATTATCACAATTGGACTTGATATATGGTTCAAGACTACTGAAGGGAAGGGTGCTAGAAACAAGCTATTTGGACGTCTACGAGAATAGAAACTTCCTATCATAATGACATGACCGAAATATATACATACCACGCAGGAGTTCGCCTCCCAGCCCTTGGATCCTCTCCAGAATAAGATTTGGAATTTGTCTCGTATTTGTAAGTTGGTGCAAAGTTCAAAGTACCTTCAGACCATCCATCAAATGCGCGACTTTTTCTGAACTCTCTGATTAGCTGCCATTGAAGGAAGTTGTCAATGTATTATACAACAACATACAAGACGACTTCAACACATTATGTCTCTGTTTGGCAACCATTATTCGGCAAAATTTGATTTTTCAATAGTGATTGATAAGAGATTGTGTGATTGAAAATGAAGGAAAAGTTTTGGGTTTACGTGCAGAATAAATTGTAGTGTAGCAAAATGAGTTGAAAATAATGGTTGTGCATACGAACATTAATTAAGACAAAATGAATGTTGAAAATAAAACATATGATAATTATTGATCACTTGTCAATGCTAATAGAGCAGAACATGTCTTTAGTCGACATTTTTACAAAAATATATGCTCATAATACTTAGCAAGACTTGAATATCAATTATCTATCAACTAAAGAAAAGTGAAAATGTCAAGTTTCACCTGATCATACTTAATTAAGTTGGACCACTCCTCTTTGGAGATCAGGTCTCTCGTTTTCTCGTAGGACAAATTGATGCGATAATTTAGGTCACCCAACCAGATTATTCTCCTGTGATGAGATGAAGGTCATTTGAGCAGAGCTACTACAAGAAAAGAATTTAGGTTACTTTGAAATTGAAGAGAAAATGAGAAAGTATGACATTTACTTACTCATGGTCATAGATTCTCTTAGGAAGTCCAATATCAGAGAGTGAAGTGAAACGTGTCCGTCTATGTATTTCATGAACATCAGCACTTCTTTTGACAGCATCCCCTTCTTTCTCACCCGACGTTAGGTGAGTACAGACAAAACAGAAGAGCGTCTGATATATAGACATGCTAACTGATATTGACCCCTGAAAGGGAAAACAACATTAATTAATTAGGAGGATATGTCGACAAAACATGCATATTATTTCTCCAAGATATAGAAGAAAGAACACACCTTGTTTCCAATGTAACCCATGACGCCAACACCAACAGTAGACAAATTGACGTGCTGTATATGCCTTCGCAAGCTCCTGCGGACCCATATGGTGATAAATATTCCCACCATTTGCTTGCTTACTATCCTTACATACGGAGACCTTCTTTTATGATTTATTAGGGATTCAAGGTCAACTTGCGCAAGTGAAGCTATATCGGATAGCATTCTGTTTTCACTGTTCTCATTTGACTTGAAAGAACTATATGTTCTAAAAGATTTGTAAGCTTTGAAAGATTTCATAGATGTTAATGAACTTTGTCTTTCAAGACCTTGCTGAGACACAAGATCTAGTGGCACTTCAGGCCAGCTTAAACCTATCCTCTCTGTGCTACTAAATGTTTTGGTTAATTTATTGATATTATTATGGGTAGTTTGGGGCTCTCCATTTTCTTCTGAACCATCTGTTCTAAAGCAGTTTAATCGGTTGAGTCTCTTTGGAGAATCAAATTGCTGTTGCTCCTCTTTGGACATCAAGGCATCAGCATCAACCAAATTTTCTCCTCCAACCATTACTTCATTGATTTCGTCAAGAGTGATCGGTTCTTCATCCAATGGGTAGATTCCCTCCTCTAAATCACTGTCTGATTCAAGTAAAATTTCATCTTCAATGTATGGGGCATCTTCAGATGGCTTAAACCTGGATGGAGAAGCAGGATCACTGTAGCATTTAAACTTGGTCGCTGGCGGAATTCTGTTCAAATTTTCACGAATTATGTTTTCCCACTTTGGAACTGGACGACTATCTTCAGCACCGAAAATGTTTCCAGGATTCAATGGTATAATCTCCTGAAGTCTGTAGTAGACAGAAAGTACATAGAATAACAAGAAGTGAGTCGATACTTAAGTTGAATCCTGATACCAATCGAACAACTTACCCAATTACATACAAATCAGCGGGATCATCAATATCTAACCAACCGTCAAGATCCAGGTCGTCTGAAGGAACTCTTCCCCCAACATTCCATGTGGCAGCACATACTCTAGCAGAGTAAAACACAACATCGAATAAATTAAAACCTCTATATTCGCTAACTCTTACCATAAAAGCCAATGATGTTTGCTCATTAACCTCGGGAATAGTCAGCCACTTGAGTCTTAAATGTAAGGAAATACCTGATTTTCTTAGTGTTTATGTACTGAGCTCTAAATGTCTCAGAATTTCGTCTTCTTAGCCTGGGAAGAGCCTCCGGGATAGAATGCATAGCTAGACAGATCAGATCACAGAAAATTTCATCCAAAAGAAACATAGGTGACGGAAAAATTCAGCATTATGATCTTAGAACAAAATCGTATTACCATTATCGTCGATCTGAACTTCATCACTTTCCTCCTTCTTAAATCGAGATTCTCTCGGCCAATCACACATTTCTTTAAAGCCCCAAAGAAAATTGAAATAAACATAAAAGTGAAAATTTTGACAAGTGTAGAATAAATCAATGAACTGAACAATTACGAAAGTAAATCAAACCTTGATCGGAATCTGAGCTGGAATCAGAATCGGCAGAGTAATCGGAGTTCTTGGCGTTGATGTTGAGCAACTTGCGCACGACGACACGCGGCCAAAAAAGCTTCAAGCACGTGCAACCAAAAACACAAAATTTCAGCCCAAATTTTCTATTATTCATACAAGAAAAGAGGAACAAAAGAAATTATCTAATTGTACCTCCGGTTGCTGGCCGCGGCGTCTGTTGGCGGTGTTGTTCTGCTTCTTCATGCTTGAATCGTCTACTAGGAGCAGATTTTGAGAAAAATAATTGTTTTTGAAATGTATTGGACGTGGCGGGCCTTTTAACGACTAACTGTCGATTATTATTCAACTTGTAATAGCCTGCGTTACACCTTTCAAATGATAAGACAAGAAAAAAAATTATGTGAAGAAAGGGAGTAGGAAAGGAGGATAGAAGGCAGAGAGAGACACAAAATTACAATATTCATTACGAGAGTTGTCTTATGCGCTGGTCTACAATTGAACATCATTTTAGACATTATTGTATTCAATCTTGATTGAGGAATATAAAATTTGGCATAAAATTTTACACCGTACACATGACAATAATCCATTTATTTATCCATCACATCAACTTCAAAATCAATAATTCACATTAATTCACGTCATTTTTTATCAATTAGGGTGGCATTGATGGATGGCACAGTAACATTATTCTTATTGTATTTTATAACAAATGCTACGATATTACTTTTATCCCACCCACCTATATGGCCAAAATAGAAAGATGGCATTATTCGTGTTTAATTAATTATTATAATTAAGATATAGCTAAACAATTATAATAAGGATTAGTGGTTGAGGTTTGAGGTTATTGAATTCAATTCACGTTGGGTGCTGCTGACTTAGGCGAATTTATTATTTATTGGTATTTATTACTTCATGTAAAATAAAACAATAATGCTAAACATACAAAATGGTTGACACATTAGATGACACACTCCTCACACGAAAGGGGCCCATCTACATGTGAACCCTCCTTCATGTGAGGAGTGTGTAATCCATTTTATCAATCATTTTGGGTGTGTAACATAATTCAAAATAAAATGTAGCATAAAGTTGGACAGCCCAATTGATGAGGTGCCCACTAACTTTTTCCCACTACACGACATTTTATGAATTCGGCGGTCAATATTGTTGTAACAAACCGCGTATTACAGAACTTTCAGTTTTCTTCCTCTTCTTGTTAAAAAGTTTGTTGATGACGTGCTTCCAATTTTTTTCAAACATACATTTTCAAAAAATAAATAATTTCAAACATATTCAAGAACAACTTTCTAATCACTGACAAACGAACACTCAATTTGTCAACTATCGCCCATGTTTCAAAATCATTCCATACTCATCCAACGGGATGACACAATTTTTACGTATGATCAAATTATTTCACTACTTTGGTCTTGGTATTTAATTTATAACTTAACGGGCAAGGGACTTTATACTTTAGACTATCAAAATTAAATTTGTTTAACCTCCACAATTAGTCAATTATAACTCATGTATGATTATTAATTTTTTCAACCTACTCTCTTATTGTAATAATCCATTGGGTTTCTTAGACTAGGGCCAAAAACAAAATCATTTGACGTGCTTAAGGTAGTTGGAATTGGTGATTTTTGGCAAACTTGTATTTTTACCTAAAATTAATCAAACGTGGATTTCCATATTTGGCTAGTTTGTTACTTTTCTTTAGTTACTATGTATTATATACATTTGTACTAAAATACACTGCTAGCTGATAGGAATGGCAATGGGTCGGGTTCGGAGCGAGTCGGGGCCGACCCGCCCCGAACCCGAAATGGCCAAACCCCGCCCCGCCCCTACCCGTCCCGCGACTGTTCGCGGGGCGGGGCGACATCCCGCCCCGCCAAATGACCCGAAATTAAATTTTTTTTTTTTTTTTTTTTTTTGTAATAAACTTTTAGGTGAAAAACTTAGGAGTCAAACTAGTTAGAGTTTTTAAGTTTGAACTTTAAACATAATATGTATATTTGAAGGGGAAAAAAATCAATAAACAACATAATGGTATAGTGGTTATGTATTCTCATACTCTTAAATCTCATCAAGGTTCAATTCTTCTAGACCTCATTAAATTTATTTTTAGTTTCTCATTCCCACAAAAAAAAAAAATCAGGTCACGGGACGGAGCGGGTCCGCCCCGAACCCGCCTCGAAATGCTGTTCGGGGCGGAAAACCCACCCCGAACCCGCTCAGCGGACCCGACGGGGTGGGTAATTTTCAGGGCAGGTCGTTTCGGATCGTTCGAATTTTTTTGTCATCCCTACTGGCAGACAAACAAACACAGGTCATATCCACATAAAGTCCTCGTCCACATTTTTTTTTTTTTTAAATATTTTTTTATCATATACCATTTTTATCGATTTTTCAACTACATACTTAATTAATTTTTATTAAAATCTACTAAAAAATGTGATTTTATTATAATCAAATAGACAGAATATGACCCTAGTTTGTTATTTCTAAATATGATTTTTTTTAATTTTTTATCCAAAAAAGAATGTGGCCATTGCACCACGAAATGTTTTCATGATTAATATCCATGTCATGTCGAGTCGATGTATAAGATTGAATGTAGTGGCCAGTGGAGCCAAGTGGAATCCTATTCCCTCAATGAGGTTCGATAAAAAAAACAGTTATATGATTTATTTCTTTCAGTTTTTTAATAATATTATATTTATATTCAAAGAAAAAATGTAGTTAAATTAGACCTCTATCGGCCACTAATTTGAAAAAGTATCGAACGAGCCAACCGTAGTTGACTAACATAATTAACATATGTTTGTGTCCTTGTTAAAACCATTGTGGGGTTTTTTTTTTTTTTTTTTTTTTTTTTTGCATATTTTATATGGCAGCACCTCTCCTTGGATAAATCAACTATATTATATAAATAATTATCCTAATTTTTATATGATATAAAAGACTTTACATAATTACACCTGGAAAATGCATTTTCTTGATTGTTGAATTGCCAATAAATGACTAAAAGGATTGTCAACTGAGAAGTTGAGTAATCACATCGTCTAAGAGTTTGAGGACACATATTTATTTATTTATAATAACTAGTAGTAAGTACGTGCTTCGCACGTCTTTTGTAAATGATGAATGACAAGATAAAATTAATAAAGAGAGCATATTTTTTAAATTAAAAAAAATGGAAGTTCAAACAAAAATTTGGTTTTGGAATTATTTATTTATATTCTTAATTAAAATATAACTATTTTTTTCTAATGAATTAATTAATGGTTTTAATAAATATTTAAGAATTTTATTGACAAAAGATAAAAATATCTAAATGTATTGTAGATTAAAATAATAACTAATAATATTTAATGAAAATATATAAAATTTTAAATGTAATATCAAAGATTTTCCACTCGTTCCCACTTTTATTGTTGTTGTTGTTGTTATTATTACTAGTACTAGTGCATCACCCGTGCGATGCACGGATATTGTATCGTACAAAATATATTGTAAAATTAGTGAATAATTTTGGTATATTGAAAAGAGTAATCCTACAGGTACAGGCCCTGTACGAATGCAATTTTCCAATTGAAAATACAAATTTGATTTGTAATAAAATATGTCAACACTTTTCTTTTAAATTTAGTATAAGCATTATAAATTCAATACTACACCATTTTAATCCATAAATAAAAATAAGTAAGATATTGAGGATGCTATGTTTGTCGGATACTTTAATATTTTACTTAATACATTAGTAAATAATACTAAAGTATTCGCCAAATATAAATATATTGTGGAAGGTATCAATTATTTCTCATGATTTATGCCTCTCGTATTTAAGTTTTTCCAATTTTGATTCAAAAATATAAATCACAATAATTATAAATGTGTGCTTAATCTTAAACTCACAAATATTTGTATTTAACGAATACAACTATATTTTTAATTATAAAATCAAGTAGTCAAAATAATAATTACATAAATTTAGCAATTATCATGATATGACAACATGCTATGTTGGTGACAAAAAAATTATAACGAAAATGGTATACCATATAATCTTCACAAAACTATTAAAATTAAGAATGATTAAAAGAATATTATTCGCTTTTAACCACAATTTTTGCATTTTCCTCACGTATTTAACATTTTATCTAAATCTCTTTCAGAAACATCAATCACAATAATTATAAGCTTTTGTTTAATTTTAAGAGCAAATATTTGTATTTGACCAACAAAAATGATTGTTAATTTCAATAATTTTTATGAGTTATGGTCAACTTCAAAGAAAATCCAAATTTAGTAGTTTATTTAATGGTGTATCATGTTTTTAATTTAATATTATGGATACAATATTGATTATGTGGAATGTATCAATATATTTCTAATGGTTTATGCATTCTCCTCTAGTATTTAAGCTTTAAATTTTTCATTCAAAAATAAGAATCATAATAATTATAAAAGCGTGCTGAATCTTAACCCACAAATATTTGTATTTGACCAATAAAATTATATTTTCACCTATAAAATCAAGTGGTCAAAATAACAATTTCATAAATCTAGCAATTATCGTGATATAACAATCGACAATGTTGGAGTAAAAAAATTATAGCAAAAATCGTACCATATAACCTTTACACAACTATTAAAATTAAGAATTATTAAAAAAATATTATTCATTCTTAACCAATAACATTATAGTTTTACATATAAAATCAAGTAGTTAAAATAATACTTACACAAATCTTGCAATTATCATGACATGGCAACTGGATAACATTGAAGGTCAAAAAATTATACCGAAAATTTTAGATCATATAATTTTTAGACAATTATTAAAATTAATCTTATATTTATTTTATTCAAAAAAATGTATTAATACTAATTAATACTTAAGCCAGCAAAAAATTGCATCGAGCATTTAATATGAAATGAAAAAATGAAAAGCCATTTCCCATCCACATATCATTAATCAATTCAACATCAACAAATAAAAGGTCATTGGCATGACACGTCTTACACCTATTCCAATACATATTCAAGTTTCTAATTAATGTTAAACAATTGTATCGAAAATCAGGAAAAATAAAAACACAAAAAACCATAAGATTTCCAAAAAAATAAGTGACAGTGGGCGGGAAAAATTTTTTACGGCTGTTGTGGTTTAATATATACTATAGATAATAATAATAATAATAATAATAATAATAATAATAATAATAATAATAATAATAATAATAATAGTAATAATAATAATAATAATAATAATAATATATTATGATTAAGAAAAGATTTCTCCCGTACACAAAATGCATAAAAAATAATTAACAAAATTTTACAAACAATAAAACTATTTCAAATTATAATAACTTCTTTGAGTAATAAAAATCAATTTATATATTTAAGTAGTAAATGATTATTAAGTTTTCCTCATTTTTTCACAAAAAAAAAAAAAAAAATTGAAGTTGTTGTTCGATAAAAAATTGATATTATTTTTTATCGAAAATAACAGATATTTGCACATTGTTTGGAGTTGCGTTTTTAAGTATTAAAATGAACATCCTTAACAATTTCAATTTCATTTCTCATTGCATTAAACGCATCATCTAGCCTCTGTTTGGTACCTATTATTTTTAAATCTCATTTTCAACCACACATTATACCAATAAAATAATCTACACATAAGTCCAAAAATATTCTCCAATTTTTAACTACACATTCTCCAAAAAATTTACTATTCAAAATCACATTATTCCAAATAATGGGTCTCAAACAGGGACCAAATGCAGTCAACACGTCATCCATAACATAGTAATTAATTTCACTATGTAAAATGATTTCCATAATACCATTCAAATGTATATCAATGTGATGACATAATAATTAGTTTTAGTTTCAATAAATTATTAATTATCATGAGTACCTCTTACGTTGATGCAAGCAAATTTAATTCAAATAATTAAAAAAAAAATGAATAGTCACCGTTTTCTAAAAAAAAAAAAAAGAATTACTGCTTTCTGGAAAAAAAATCTATTAAGAAGTGTAAACAAACTTATTTGTCACTAATATTTTTAACTAAACAAAAAAAAACAAATATTAAAGTTTAATAAAATATTAATCTAATTAATGCACAAATAATGCACGAAAAAGTAAAGTTATTTTTGTTTTTCAAAGTTAATGTGTAGTTTTCCAAATATATTAATTTCTTTATAAAATTTATTTTTTATAAAGCAATTAATGATGAATATTAATGCATTCCAATTTTTGGAAAGTATTTTAGACTGGAAAACAAAAATGATCTACGGAAGTTGCAATTTAACAATATGAATTTTGATAAGTGCTTGTTAATTTTTAATGCTTATACATAATTTCTCCCGTATACAAAATGTATAAAAAATAATATTATATTAAAATAATTATTAAAATTTTACAAACAATAAAACTACTTCAAATTATAATAGTTATATTAAAAATTCTTATAATTTTTTTATCATCAACTCTTTATTAATTTCCACATCTTGTCTTTTGAGTCGATTTTTGTTCAATATATTTGTTTTGTTGGCGAAAAACACTTATTTATCTCTCATATTTTTAAATAATCAAAATAAATAATTAATACAAAATTTAAAAAAATATTTGCACATCCTTTCATTGCAAATTAGCAGAATATTTGAATAGAAATTGCGATTAGAAATAAAATTTATTAATTAATTGAATGTTATAAATAACAATGCGATTAAAAAAAGTTAAGGATATAAAAGAAAAACTAAACAAACACCGAAGATCTATCTTGCAATTAAATTATGGTGTAAATTTAAAAAAATGTGTTGTATGAATATAGTTCCCTAAAATAATATATATATATATAAAACTATTAGCATTCAATACATGTAGTCAAGTGCCTATTTACAATGCATTACACACTTTCCCACATTAAATGTCTCATTAATTGTCAACAACTCATTTCCCAATTCCGAAAATTCGATTGAAAAAAAAAAAAATTCCAAAAATAGAAACTGAAAATGGGCGGGAAAATTTTTTTGACGGCACTTCTGTTTTTATATATATATATATATAGATTCGCACCCGTGCGTTGCACGGAATAAAAAAAATTATAATTATTAATTAATAAATAACTAACTAAATATATTCAATAATTAATGAAAAATTGAGAAATATATAACAAAAACAATTAAATTCATATATTATGGGAAAGAATATGAAGAAACAAAAAAGTATTCAATAGCAAAATTCAATGTAAATTAAAAAATCTTCTTTAAAAATAATAATTGTGGTTCATAATTTTTAAACAATTACGATTCATGGTCATTGCATACAATAAAGTTAAAAAGAAATGTGGTATAGAAATGTATATTATAGGAGAATATATGGTTAAAAAGTAGAGATTTTTTTTTATATCATGTATAGAATACCTCATTAATAAAATATAGTTAAAAACTAATTTTAAAAAATGAGATGTGAATTAATGAATGCTAAACATAATTCAAAGAATGATCACAGGAAAAAAAATGTTTTCACAAAGAATGAATAGACATAATTTCTTTATTGGACTTTATTATATCAATCCTTAAAATTTAGGATATTAAAACTTTCAAATTAGATCGTGCAGAACATCAGTCAATATACGAAAATGAATTGCACGTGTATTAAATTTATTTATGTACAATAACAATATTTTTTTATTTCTTGCGTTAATGTTGCTCAATGTTACAAATAATATTTTTGTAGATATTTTTAGTAATGTCAAAATATAATAATGATAAAAAAAACTCTACTTCACAAAAGGAAATTGTTTTTTTTTTTTTTTTTACATTCTTGAATGTTACATAATTTGTTCTTGAAATCCATATAAAAATGATACAACTAATGAATCAATGTATTATAGAATTGATTAAACAATTTGTTAGTATCAATGCACTGGTTCTCGTGTAGTGGGGAATGAGTGTCAATGCAATGATGCTGATATAATTGATATTTAATGATCTTAAGTCAAACAAATAAATGTCATATTTTGACCCCAAAAAAATGATGTCAGCAGTTTTGACGGGAAAACATGGGCCAACTATCTTGTTATTATATATACTAGTACTAGTACTAGTATTCGCACCCGTGCGTTTGACGAAACAAAAAAATTACAATTATTAATTAATGAATAACTAACTAAATATATTCAATAATTAATGAAAATGTGAGAAATATATAACAAAAAAAATTAAATTCATATATTATGGGAAAGAATATGAAGAAACAAAAAAGTATTCAATAGCAAAATTCAATGTAAATTAAAAAAACTTCTTTAAAAATAATAATTGTGGTTCATAATTTTTAAACAGTTACGATTCATGGTCATTGCATACAATACAGTTAAAAAGAAATGTGGTATAGAAATGTATATTATAGGAGAATATATGGTTAAAAAGTAAAGATTTTTTTATATCATGTATAGAATACCTCATTAATAAAATATAGTTAAAAACTAATTTTAAAAAATGAGATGTGAATTAATGAATGCCAAACATAATTCAAAGAATGATCACAGGAAAAAAAATGTTTTCCCAAAGAATGAATAGACATAATTTCTTTATTGGACTTTATTATATCAATCCTTAAAATTTAGGATATTAAAACTTTCCAATTAGATCGTGCAGAACATCAATCAATATACGAAAAGGAATTGCACGTGTATTAAATTTATTTATGGACAATAACAATATTTTTTTATTTCTTGCGTTAATGTTGCTCAATGTTACAAATAATATTTTTGTAGATATTTTTAGTAATGTCAAAATATAATAATGATAAAAAAAATTCTACTTCACAAATGGAAATTGTTTTTTTTTTTACATTCTTGAATGTTACATAATTTGTTCTTGAAATCCATATAAAAATAATCCAACTAATGAATCAATGTATTATAGAATTGATTAAACAATTTATTAGTACTAATGCACTGATTCTCGTGTAGTGGGAATGAGTGTCAATGCAATAGTGCTGATATAATTGATATTTAACGATCTTAGGTCAAACAAATAAATGTCATATTTTGATCGAAAAAAAATGATGTCAGCAGTTTTGGAGGGAAAACTTGGGCCAACTATCTTGTTATTAATATATACTAGTAATCGCACTCGTGCGATGCACGGAATAAATAATATTTATTGAATAAGTTGTAAAAATACAATACCCGATAAAAATAACATAATAAAAAAATAATAATAATAACTTGCATACACAAATTGTGAATAATTTGTAATTTCATTTCTCCCTATAAGATTTCTTACTTTAATGTATAAATTGTATATTCAATATACAATCAAAATATCAAAAAAGAAAAGAAAAGAAAAGAAAAGTTATGAATTGCATTTTTTTTAATAGTTAATTGTTCATTATCTAGTTTCCTTAGTTTATTTATTCATATAGAATTGATTATTCAAAAATAAATTTTTTTTAATGTTCATTCGCAACCACATATTATTTAAAAACTAATTTTTCACAATTGCACATACTACTTTTTAACCACACATTCTAAAAAAAGAAAATCAATTTTTAACCACTCAATTGATTGATTTGACAATTATTTTATTTTTTATACTACCTTCTTTCACTTTCAATCGCACATTTAAAACAATTTCTATAGTTTATATCAAACTTACTCATATTCAATGGTTTCAAATACAATGTGACATTTTATTTTTCACCAACTATTGAAAATGGCCATGTTACCCACACACACAAAAAACTATTTTTTGTGCATGTTAAATAAATGTATGGACTATATTTTATTTTTAAATAAAATAAGTTTGAAAAAACCTTATATTTTTATTTTCTATAGAATTAATTGTTAAAGTCTGTAGTATATATTTTACAAATTGATGTTATTTTAAATTTATAAAAATTAAAAAATAGATAAATGAACAAAATGAGTAAATTTATAAAATTAATTTCAAAATTACCAAAGAGTTTATCGAAACCTGAAGTTGTAGAAATTAAAATGATTCAATTGAATTTACTTAGAAAGATCGGATATCATTATTTCTTTTAATTTGATAAGAAAAAAGATTTGAAATTAATCATTTATGTCAAATATTTGAAGTTATGTAAGAAATGATAAATATTATTTTATGTCTTAGATGAGATAAATTAAAAAGATTAGATATTGAAAAAAGTAAAAAGTATAAGTAAAACTTTTACCTTTATTATTTGAGGCAATTTTAAGAATGATATATTTAGAGTTTGCTCTCATTTGTTAACTTGTATTGAACTTCTCGTTAAGATCATGAATTTGACACCTATATTACATATTTTTTGACGAAAAAATATTACAATAATTATCAAAAGAATAAAAATAATATACAATTTGATCTTTTTATAGATTTTTTTTATTTTTTACAATCAATAAGTCATTTATTACATGTCACTTATAATTAATTTTGCATTAATTGAAGTTTCCTAATTCAATTATTAAAATAATTAATAAAATTACAAAGTTTCGTAAAATTGCAGGTAAAAATGGCGGGAAACTATGTGCGTATTTATGTGACGGCTATGTTGTTATTATATATACTAGTAATCGCACCCGTGCGATGCACGAAATATATAATTGACAATTATTTATTGAATAAGTTGTATAAATATAATTCTCGATAAAAATAACAAAATAAAAAAAAAATAACTTGCATACACAAATTGTGAATAATTTGTAATTTCATTTATGCTTAAAAGATTTCTTACTTTAATGTATAAATTGTGTATTCAATATACAATCAAAATACTAAAAAATATATATATATAAAGTAAAAAATAAAGTTATAAATTGCATTTTTTTTAATAGTTAATTGTTTATTCTATAGTTTTCTTAGTTTATTTATTTATATAGAATTGATTATCCAAAAATAATTTTTTTTAATGTTCTAATTTTTCACAATTGCACATTCTACTTTTTAACCACACATTCTAAAAAAAAAAAATCAATTTTCAACCACTCAATTGATTGATTTGACAATTATTTTATTTTTTATACTACCTTCTTTCACTTTCAATCACACATTTAAAATTATTTTTATAGTCTATATCAAACTTACCCCTATTCAATAATTTCAAATACAACGTGACATTTTATTTTTCACCAAGTATTAAAAATAGTTATGTTACACACCACACACACACACAGTCTCACACACACACACACACACACACACATAACTATTTTTTTGTGCATGTTAAATAAATGTATTAACCATATTTTATTTTTAAATATAATCAGTTTGATAAAACCTTATATTTTTATTTTCTATAGAACTCAATGAATTAATTTTTAAATTCTATAGTATATATTTTACAAATTGATGTTATTTTAAATTTATAAATATATAAAATAGATAAATGAACAAAATGAGTAAATTTATAAAATTAATTTCCTAAAGTTGTAGAAATTAAAATATTTTAATTGAATTTACTTAGAAAGATTGGATATTTATTATTTCTTTTAATTTGATAAGAAAAAATATTTGAAATTAATCATTTATGTCAAATTGAAGTTATGTAAGAAAGGATAAATATCATTTTATGACTTAAATGACATAAATTTAAAAAATTGGATATTGGAAAAAGTAAAAAGTAAAAATAAAATTTTTACTTTTATTTTTTGAGACAATTTTACGAATGATATATTTAGAGTTTGCTCTCATTTGTTAGCTTGTATTAAACTTCTCGTTAAGATCTTGAATTTGACACCCATATTGCATATTTTTTGACTTCAAAATATTACAATAATTATCAAAAGAATAACAATAATATACAATTTGATCTTTTTATAATGTTTTTATTTTGTACAAATCAATAAGTCATTTATTACATGTCACCAATAATTAATTTTGCATTAATTGAAGTTTCCTAATTCAATTATTAAAATAATTAATAAAATTATAAAGTTTCCTAAAATGGCAAGTAAAAATGGCGGGAAACTATGTGCGGATTTATGTGACGGCTATGTTGTTATTATATATATTAAGATTAAGATATTAAGATTATGAATTAAGATTAAGATTGAAGATTAAATGAAATTAAATAAATGAAAAAGACAATAACATGAGAATAATAATATGAAGTCATATTACAGCATTGCAAATTATTAGATAATAAATTAATTTAATACTAAATAAATGAGAAAATATAATAATATAAAATTATATTATTATTATTATTGTAAATTGTTATACAATAAATGTAATGAATTATTTAATGTTATTAAATAAAGGTGTAATGATAAAATTGATATATTACTAAATATATATAACTAAATATATGATGGAACTCTAAGTAATTAATTGGAAGAAGGGTTTAGTTGGTATAAAGGAAAAGAAAAGAGGGTAAAATTGAAATGTGAAAGATTCTTAACATCCATACTTTTTCAAGTAGTGTAGATAAGATTTCACTTAACACTTTTACATTGGTTCATGTCAAATTTTTTTTTTTTAAAATCTACGGGTTGGCATGCTCTCACTTAGGTTCTTTTTAACCGGAGACTCGTGGTGACTTTTAATTTGAACTCGTAGTGCTCCTATCGATTTTTATTTTTGTCCCAAATCTCAATTAGAACCTCCTATAGTGTTCCTACATGAGATCTACGATTCCTAAGTGAGAGCTCTACAAGTCTCTTGGATTAAAAAAGAAACCCAGGTGTGTTTGATTCAGAAGGTGAAAAATAAAATATTTTTCATGTAAGTGAGAAAATATTTCTTAGCAAAATTGTGAGAAAAGTTTTTACCTAGAAAATGACATAATTTGTGCTTCAAGTAATTGTACCAAGAAAATATTTTTCAAATCAAATTTTACGATCAAACACAAAAGGTAGGAAATGTTTTCCATAATGTGACATTTTTAAAGAAAATAAATGACAATCAAACACACCCACGTCCTACGGACGACCACATTTTACGTTGAATCATGTCATTTCAATTAGGGTTTTTGATTACATTGAGATAACCATTTCAGTTCATGGGGAAAACGGTATACATATCACAAGTCTAAAAAACTAGAAAACTTAAGATTATTACCAGCAGGAAATAGAACCAGTATATATATTCAAAGATGAAGGGGAAGTCAATCTTCATTAGATCAAACAACCCTTATAGCAGATGATAACTATTGTGTAGACAGAACGTACCTGCAGCGAGGTTCTTCGAAAAACTTCACGAAGGGAAGCCCGGATTAAAAACTCGCCGTTACTATTCTTGAACAACTTGGAGTCGAACTTCTTTTTGCTAAAATTGAGGTTGTTTCTGTTCCTGCAGCAATTGGGATTCTCAGGACCAGATAAAGGAAGATAGTTTTGTTTCTCAAATTGAGTGGCTGCCTAAGTGAAGACCATATAGATGCCAAAGTTTTCATAGTACGCCTTATCCAATCCCATTCAGCCATGTAGCCAATTATTAATACTTTCTTAAAGCTTTTTCACGTTTTATTAATAAAAAATTCAGCTGTTAAATGAAATGAACGGTCTATAAATAAATAAATGAGATAATAATTCATTGGCTTTCTTCGAAAACAAGACGCATGAAGTTGAATCCTATCTTATTTATTTGTAAAATAGTTGTCAAGTTGATATCGATGATGTTGGAAATGATGCCCTACATGAATATGATTTATTTTAGAATATTAATATAAGTTATTTTTAATTGATTGATTACCGAGCATGCAAATAAGTATATATCTTCAATCACTTTGAGATATATATTACAAGTCAAGCACCTCTTTTGTGAAGTGCAAAGAGAAATGACTTAAAATTTGCTCGAAAACTAATTGAGTTCGTGACAAGTGAAAAAAAGTTGGCATACAAAGTTAGAGGAGTGTGAATTTGTTCATCTTCACCAAAGAGAGTCATGGTGACCCTTTTTTTGTGAGGGTGAAATATACGTATTAAAATTCGTAAAAATTAAAAAAAAAAAAATTGTTTATATTATTCTAAACACCGAGAGCTTCGATATGAGTATAGTCTTGCTATATAAATTTTGTCAATTTAAAAGTTAGTTATTTTTAGTAATAAATTGTTAATTATTTATAAAATAAGTAACTTTTAAAATAATAAAATTATATATCAAGATTCTACTCATATCGAAGCTCTCAATGAATAGAATAATATGGACAATTTTTTTTTTTTTTTTTTTTTTTTTTTTTTTTTTTTTTTTACATTTATCAATTTTATGTACTCGTACATTTTTCCTTCATAAATTGAGGGTCACCATAACTCTATTTTGTGAGGACGAACAATTCACACTCAAGTGAGAGAGTCAAATTGGCAATGATTACATTGTTCACACTAAGATCACATGTCTTGATTTACAACCATAATTAACAGACACTTATGAGGAAAAACAAAAAAAATCCCATGTTTTTAGTAATAAACTGTTAATTATCTATAAAATAAGTAATTTTTAAAATAATAAAACTATATATCAAGATTATACTCATTTCGAAGCTCTCAATGAATAGAATAATATGTAGGACAACTCTTTTTTTTTTTTAATCAATTTTATATACTCGTACATTTTTCTCTCACAAATAGAGGGTCGCCATAACCCTATTTTGTGAGGACGAACAATTCACACTCAAGTCAGAGGGTCAAATTGGGGTGAGTCACCATAACCCTATTTTGTGAGGACGAACAATTCACACTCAGGTCAGAGGGTCAAATTGGGGTGAGAGGTTTGTTCTAATTGCATCGTAGTGTGTTCATAATGAGATTAGTACACACAAAATGCATCAGATTGGATTATATCTTAGAATTTAATATTGTAGTATGATCGTGTTGAGAATTGAATTCCACATGATCGACGTGTGCAGGGGTGGACAAAGGAGGGGTAATGAGGGGTCAAATGACCTCCCAATTTTGAAATTTGGTACTTTTTTTTAAAATTGAAATCCCTCCCCCTTCAAAAAAGATACTTTGAACGGTTGAATAATTGAATTTCTTGTGTATCGAACAGAGGTAACTTGGTGTTTGAAATTTGAATAATTGAAATTTATGTGTATTGAATAAATTGCTTTAGATGAAATATATGAAAAAGATTGTAGTCTGTAGTATGTAGATATGTTTTATTGTTGGGATTAAGGGGCAGATGTTGTTTTAATGAAATCTAGTTGATTTAATTGATTTGTTAATTGGTTATAGATAATTGATTTGTAATTGGATGTTAATTAATCAAACATTTTTTGATAGTCACTTCAAGCGTATCGAGACTCGATCCATTGGCCTAGAGTACATAGACATTTTGTATGTATATTATCTAAATATCATGACGAGATAAGACAATATTATTTGTAAGCTCGAAAATAAATTCACTTTAGTTTTCTCTATAATGCTACCCTCTTTTATTGATTTATTAAGCATATTGAAGGATTGTCCGAACTCCATTTTCAACATCTGTTGTTGTTCGGTAGACCAAAAGAAGGGATTTAAATTTTTTGTTGGATTTATTTGTGTTTTCTAGGTAAAATGTGGGGTTAAAAATTGGAGAGAGAAAACGTGAATGGTTAAAAGATGGTATGAAAATTGTGTAAATTAAATTTGTTGTCTCTTTTATATTTTAGCCAACTAGTATCACACCCGTACGTTGCACGAAAGAACAATATGAAATGATTTTAATGTAAATATCATTGCAAAATAGGAAAAAAAATTGAACATATAATTTGCTTGGATTAATGATACAGGTTGTCAACAAATGTTCAAATAGAAAGAAATTACAATTCTCATCAATTTTGGAAAACCTATTTAAATAATACATTGTTTATACAGTTTGTAATTGCTCACACCTGTGTGATACACGAAATTTGTTATAGAAAAAACATATTTAAACAATTGCTCAAATTTAAATTAAATAATACAATTTTTCAAATATATGTTGTATAGAATAAATAAAAATTTTCGTCGAAATATTTTTGACTAACGTGAATAGAAATAATAACTCTCAAAATATTATAATTTACATAAAATAAGTTAATTGTAACAATTAAATATATGTGGTCCTATATATGAATAAATATAACAAATTAAGCAATATTAACGATGCACGAAAGTTAAAATCAACCTCAAGATTTGTTGTGCACGAACGTGAAATTCAACTCAAGAGATCATTTGCATGATTAATAATTTTTAAATTTTTAAATGCGATACATTTAATTGACCGTAATTAAATGCATATTTAATTATATGTCAATAAAAAAAATTATTAATGAAAATATAAATAAAATACATATATAGTGAGTCTTTTTGTCTATATATGTTAATAAAATTAAGAAATAAAGTTTCACTTTTTTTTACGGCATATAATTATTTTTTTAGTATTTTAATAAAATTGTACACCATTGAATTGTTTTATCTCTTTACAGGAAAATAGACCATGAATTAATTATTTTAGAGATTGTACCGTGAACATAACAACTTCATTTCTGGAATTAACGTTCAATAAATGAATTTTTTTTTAAAAAAAAACTTTTGAACTGCAAAATTAGGCTCATATAAAATACATGTGCAAAACTCAACTTACATATTCTCCTTAAGATCGACGTTTTTCTTTTCATATATTGTTTTTCATCATCTTCTTCCCAAAAAGAGGTGTAGGATAGACTTTTTTGGTATAATTTGATTTTTTAAGCATTAATTATTAATTTCAAGTATTTTTCTAAAAGAATAATCATTAATTTTAATAAATATTGTTACATTAATTGATTATTATTTCTTCATACTGATAGTTTCTTTATTCATATTGTTACATTAATATTTTAATAAAAATTACTGATATATTAATTGTTTAATAGAAATTATATGAACTAATTGTTAAAATTTATAATATATTTAGTTATTTAAATTAATAATGAAAAACAGAAAAATGAACAGAATCAATTAATAAATAAAAATAATGTGAAAATGATGAATGAATTGAAAAAATCTTAAGTTTGTAAAATTAACTCAACTTAATTGGATTTGCCTTAAAAATTTGTATTGTTATTTATTTTAGTTTGATGAGAGAAAATCAAAATTGAAATCAATTATCTATTACGAAAATGAATTTAGTTAAATAATTATAGATAATATTATAGGACTTAAATGATATAATTTAAATTGTTAGCTTGCATTAAACTTCTCAATGTGATTTTTAATTTGACACTCATATTATCTATTTTTCGATTTCAAAATGATAAAATAATTATTAAAAGAATAATAATAAAATAGAAAAAATAACATTTTGATGTTATTAATAACATTGCACGGATGTCAATGCAATTAATGACACATGTAAAATAATAATTGCTAAAATATTTAATATACTATTTTTTAGTAAAAAATTTCCAAATTTAAAAAAAAAAAATTTGCGAGAAACTATGTATATATTTTGGTGACGACTATTCTACTTTTAGATATAATAGCGTTTCTCTCGTGCAATGCACGAAAGTTATATATATATATATTATAAGCTATAGAAATGTAATTTACTTACCTTTGATGATTGACACTGAAACTTGATAATTGACACGTTGGAAGTTTCAATTCTAAAAAGAAACCATCTACAAAATTAACAATTTGAAAATATATCATGTTTTATTAGATGAGATAATTAAGGGGGATCGGATAGTAACGACCACCATAAAGATCCTTGAAAGCAAGACCTTGGCTACAGGATAGTAACGATCACCATAAGCAATATGGTCTTTTTGTGACCTCTCTTCTTAAGATCACATGAAACGTGATCATGATTAATTTAGATCCAGAAGAGCCTACTGTTTTCATTATGTATAAATACCATTAGACCGTCCCTCCTTCCAATGAATTTGACAATCTTAACCAAAAATTTTAGTCAATCTAATAGTCACATTTATTAAAACAATTTCATATTATTTTGCGCAATGGAATGTCTTTTTTCAAAAAGGGTATATGCAAATGTGTTACTTTCATCTGTTGAAAAAAATGTTATATTCATCTGTTGAAAGAAAGAAATTTCACGGCAAGCAACTGTTTACATAGAACTCAGCAAAAAGGCTTAACCCCGAACTATATCTGAGAACTGAGCTTATAAAAAATAGATTGCTAACATTTATTAATAAAAGTGTAACAAATAACAATATTGTAATATTAAAACCAGAAGAAATGCAAAAAATATCTTGAAACATTGTTCACAGGTTCAACGTTCAGTTGATACCATATATCAATAGGATCAAATTTATCGCATCACTTAAAGTATAGATCTTTCAAGGGAGGCTAGAATTTTCAGTAGTTCAATGTTTACTGACATAAAAAAGAGATAAGGAAATATAGAAGGAACATGGAATATACAACTCAATGTTCTGATGCCACATAACAATTTGTAGTGAGAGATGATGTTGCTACTTCTAGGCCATCCAATTTAACTGCTGAGCCTTCCCTCCGATCAATTGGTTTCTACATCGACACAGGACTCATCACTTGAAGCATGAATCTGGAGTTATTAATTCCAGCCATGAACCTGTGTTTACATTGCACATTAAATTAGATAAGCAAACTGCAGAAATTCAATAAAAAGGGAAGAAAAGAATCAACAAGGGATCTCGGCCGACCGTCATGTAAAGATCTTCATCAATGGAAAGCCTACTTATGTTTTCAGATTTGTATCACAGACAGAACCCAAAAAAGCGTTCAAAGAAAACTCATAACTAAGCAAATTTGCTGCCATTAACTTTTGAATATAAACAAATTTAAAACTTCATTCAAATGGAATTAAGTGAGAACCATTTTCGAAATTCTTAACACAGGAATCGAAAGGAATTTTGTGCCTAATTTTACTACCCTGCATTATTGCAAGAAAATAACTTCCTTGATTTTCAGTGCATCAACACAAGCAACCTGCTATTTAACATACATGCATCAATTTTTCAATGCTAAGCCCATCCTATAATTTCACTTAAAATGGAAATAGGGATTTGGAGCTGGAATTAGTGTGAACCACTTTCAAAAAATCCACAATGTATGCATAAGATGTGATTTTATGCCTGATTATGCTGCCTATCTATTATATTATAGGAAAATAAGACAAGAACATCTTAAATTTAAACGCATCAATTAAAATCAAGAAAAAACCAAATAAACTGTTCATCTATGACATAAATTTAAAGCTACAAAATTCACATAACACAAAAGACAACTTAATTCAAGTCAGTTAAACATTTTTCCACCCACTTTAGGTAAGAATAAAAGCATAAACAGACAAAATATAATTAGATGATATCAAACCATAGATCTATTTCCCAAAAAATAAAGTGAAATCTCAAAAAAGAAAAAAAGACAAAAAGACATATATTCATTAATTTAAACTAGTAAGTAAAGAAATTAAAAAAAAAAAAAAACTTACTAAGATAAATTTGTTAGCCCAAGAGTAAACTAACCAAGAGGGGGGTGAATTGGTTTATAAAACTTTTTCGATAAATAATCTCAAACTTAAAACCAATAGGTACAAGTATTAGCACTTAGTGTTACAAGTAACTAAACTATCAATGTAATGTGCTATATAAGTGTAAACTTAATTGATAAGGCAAGTATAGCACTAAGATAAAGCGTTGCACAATGTAAATTGATAGAATAGAGTAAGTGCGATGTAAGTAAGTAAAAGGGATGAGAGAGTGCAAACGCGATTTATGGAGGTTCAATCAACCAACGTGATCTACGTCCCCCGTTACCGAGCTCTCCGTCACGAGCAAGGCCAAATCCACTATTTTGGTAACTTACAACAAGGAGTACCAAATCCTTAGGCGACTTACAACAAGGAGCGCCTATCCTTTACAATCGAGTTTTCACACGGCTCTCGAAACCAACAATCGAGTTTTGACAAGGCTCTCGAAAACCAACAATCGAGTTTTCACAAGGCTCTCGAAACCAATCAATATAATGAATTGAGTTTACAATTGAAATAACTCTCTTGACAAATGATATACTCAAATTAAGTACCGAGAGAGTTAGGCTAACACTTCAATAGATAGCAATGAATTAAGCTCGAGTGTTAGAGAAAAACTTTGATGCAAATGATAATGAAAAGTTCAATGCAATCAAACAAAGTTTTTCAAATGATCTCTTGTTAAAAATATTGAATCGAATTAAGTACCAAGAGATGTCACACTTGAATAATTAACAATAAGTTAAGCTCAAAGTGTTTAGGCAATGGAACTTTGATGAATCAAATGATAATGAAAAATGTAGTACAAATAATCAAAGTTCCTTAATTGGAATTTCTCTCTTGTAAAAGATTAAACCAAGGTTAGAACAAAGAGAGACTTACACTTCAATTCCAATATGATGTGAAGATGTTGAAGAAGTTTGAACAATTTAAAACCAAGAATCTTCACAAAAACTTTCTTCCAAAAACTTTGATGAATTTGATAAAACAAAGTTTAGATCAATCAAAGTTTTATGAAAATAAAAGATGAATAAAAACTAAGTAAGAACAATGAATTTTCACAAGAAAGTTTGTATAAAATCTTATCTAAGTTGTTGTATTTGAATGCAAATGAGATGGCTATTTATAGATCAAATTTTTGAGCTTCAGCCAGTTTCGGTCGACCGATTCCATACTTTCGATCGACCGAAAGTTTAAATAAAATAGCCGTTGCATTAGCCGTTAAACTTTCGGTTGATCAGATTTTTCGGTCGACCAGACTTTCGGTCGATCAAGTATATTTCGGTCGACCGAAATATGAAAATTTGGAATTTTTATTTTAATATCAAAAAGTTTATTTTTCCAAAAACTATTTCATGATATGATTTGAAAAATCATTTTTATGCAATTCGATTACTAAGGGGGAATGCTTCACTAAGGGGGAATTCGATTACAATCGAGATTTTTTTATGCCCCATTATTATGCTTATCACACCTATGCTCATGATTAAGGGATAGATGCCACCTTTTTGCTTATGCCAAAAGGGGGAAAATGTGGTGATGATTTGATTTGCTTGAAATTGGATAATCTATATGCATGAAAATGATTATATTATATGCTAGATTATACCTCATTGGTTTGTATAAGATAGGGAGAATATATGCTAAAATTGAACTTATCAATTATTCTCATTTCCCTACACTTTGATTACATGCTTCAATTGCTTTTATTATCATTACAAATCATCTTGTTTGTCATAATCAAAAAGGGGGAAATTGTTGACCTATGGTCAATTAGACCATATTGTTTTGATCATAACAAACAAGAATTTATTGTGTTGCTAACAAGTGTGCTTCAAGTGTTTCATGTAATGATAAATATTCAAAGCACTCAATGTTCAAATCGTCTCTTAAAGATATAAATCAAAATTATGTGATCAAGCACATGAGACGCAAAGAAGATCATGAAATCATTGAAGATATTCAAAGATCAAAATTGAGGTCGAAAAGCATGACATGAAGATCAAGAATTCGAGCATACAAGATTAGAGTTGATTTAACATATGTAAAAGTATAACACTCTCAATCTTTAGCGATGAAATTCAACAAGCTCGAAAATGATTTCATGATCTTCTTTGCGTCTCATGTGCTCGATCACATAATTTTGATTTATATCTTTAAGAGACGATTTGAACATTGAGTGCTTTGAATATTTATCATTACATGAAACACTTGAAGCACACTTGTTAGCAACACAATAAATTCTTGTTTGTTATGATCAAAACAATATGGTCAAATTGACCATAGGTCAACAAAATTGCTTGTTGTAATTCGTTTGCCTCATGTCTACAATGTTGGCCATCCCCTGAAAACATTTGGTTTATTAGCAAAGTAACAGGAAAAGTAATGTTAACAACTGCTTTGTTACTGATTAATAAGGCTAAAATCCAAAAAATAAGCAAGATTAACGGATACTAATTGATAAAAATAAAAAATACAAATCATGTGTGACAAAATCATAAAATTGAATATTTTTTCAGATTTTCTACACAAAATTGAGTAAGTGTTTATCAATGCAAAGTAAGTGTTTTCATCACAAAATTGTAATTTACACATTCTGCAAACAGTAGTCTATATTTTACTCAGAAATGACATTGACACTTGAGAAAAAAAACAACCAACGGGAGTGCTAATGCATAGATAGAACCTTGTACAAATTAATGCTGTGAAGAGTCCGCAGCAAATTAATATATCAAAAATTGGTGATCTAAGGCATTTCTTTAGCTACATGATCTGAGTTTCAATGTGAATTATAAACCAAAGAACTCTTTGATATAAATAATTATGGAATAACTACTTAATATTTTTAGGCGTAATATTCCAAGAAACTTTGGGTGAAAATTAATTTAAAGAAACAAAAGAGAAACAGAGAACTTCTTAATTAACTGGAAGCTTCAATAGTTTTGAACACTCACGTTTTCTGGATCTTGCAAATCTTTAAAAGCAATGTTCAACTTAATGAATGCTTGATGAGCTTGAGGGTGAGAATATTTGTCAGGGTGCATCATAAGAAACAACTCCTAGTACCTAAGAAGAAATATGATCAATAAAACGAGCTGTACATCAATGACATCATAACTGAACCAATTTTAACTAAAAAAAAAAATAGGCATTCCATTATTTACTTACAAAACTATGGAAAATTATGAACGCCAACCATCATCTCAAATCATAGGCTAACACTAATATTCAACATTTATTTTAGGAATAGATAACTTCCACCAAAGTAGCCAAATGGAGAAATGCACATTGTAGAAACCTTGCCATTTCATTTCCTGTAAATCTGAATTTCACAACTTTATTTATTTCTAAAAGAATGCACACGGAAAAATTTAAATAAAATAAAATAAATCTCTTCAAATTTTTATTGGCAATCGGACATTTGAGCTTGCATCGATACTGATAAAAACTTAAAGAAAGCATGCCATGTGAAATCAATATGTTAAAGTCATGCGGAAATAGAAAAACTTGAAAAATAGTGTTCAAAGTTTTAAGAGCCTTTCGAGTTCTGGTGGGATTGATCCTAATGTTACTTTGTTCAACAAAAATAGTGTACATTTGCATTAAGGGGTGGAAAAAAGCAATGCATTAACAATTATAAGAAGACTAACATTAACTTAAAGCATAAAAAGACAAAATATAATTAGATGATATCGGACCATAGATCTATTTCCCAAAAAAATAAAGTGAAATCTAAAAAAAAAAAAAAAACATATATACTTATTAATTTAAACTGGCAGATAAAAAAATTAAAAAGTAAAAATTACTAAGAAACCACACGTCTCTAATAATTGTGAACTTTTTTTGTTTATAGCCCTGATTTGGCTTTTTAGGTTTTATGGTGTGGATATCTTATCCATAGGCTCTTGTAATTGTTCATTTTCATCATGAATATAATTTTCGTTTCCTATCAAAAAAAAAAAAAGATAAATTGCTTGCCGTAATTCCTTTGCCTCATATCTGCAATGTTGGCCATCCCCTGAAAAAATTTGGTTTATTAGCAAATTAACAGGAAAATTAATGTTAAACAACTGCTTTGTTACTGATTAATAAGGCTAAAATCCAAAAAATAAGCAAGATTGCCGAATACTAATTAATAAAAATAAACAATACAAATCATGTGTGACAAAATCATGAAATTGAATATTTCTTGAGATTTTCAACACAAAATTGAGTAAGTGTTTATCGATGCAAAGTAAGTGTTTATCGATGCAAAGTAAGTGTTTTCAACACAAATTTGTAATTTACACATTCTGCAAATGGTAGTCTATATTTTACTCAGAAATGACATTGACACTTGAGAAAAAACAACCAACGGGAGTGCTGATGCATATATAGGACCTTGAACAAATTAATGCTGTGAAGAGTCCGCGGCAGATTAATGTATCAAAAATTGGTGATCTAAAGCATTTCTTTAGCTACATGATCTGAGCTTCAATGTGAATTATAAACCAGAGAACTTTTTGACATAAATAATTATGGAATAACTACTTAATATTTGTAGGCGTAATATTCCAAGAAACTTTGGGTGAAAATTTATTGAAAGAAACAAAAGAGAAACAGAGAACTTCTTAATTAACTGGAAGCTTTAATAGTTTTAAACACTCACATTTTCTGGATCTTGCAAATCTTTGAAAGCAATGTTCAACTTAATGAATGTTTGATGAGCTTGAGGGTGAAAACATTTGTCAGGGTGCACCATAAGAAACAACTTCTAGTACCTAAGAAGAAAAATGATCAATAAAACGAACTACACATCAATGGCATCATAACTGAACCGGTTTTAACTAAAAATAGGCATCCCATTATTTACTTACAAAACTATGGAAAATCATGAACGCCAACCATCGTCTCAAATCACAGGCTAACACTAATATTCAACACTTATTATAGGAATAGATAACTGCCACCAGAGTAGCCAAATGGGGAAATGAACATTGTAGAAACCTTGCCATTACGTTTTCCTATAAAATCCTTTCATAGGTCAACATTTCTACCTCAAAATAAGGACATGATTCATCTCAACATAGCTCCCACCAATATTTACAGGCATGCTACTCGAAAACATAAAAAAATGAATTCAAGATCAAGAAGGCATGCTGCTTGGAAACATAAAAACAAAAAAAGCAAACAAAATGCATATAATAAGGCAGATTAGAGTGTATTCAAATGACTCCAGAACAAATAATGGAGCTGTGAAATGAGATTCATTCATATAGTGGTCAAGGAAAAGGGTAAAATAGAGGCATTTGGATCTTAAATCATAAAAAGTAACACAAACCGGACAAGCCAATATAATATACGAGGAATGTTTTAAGCAGAATCGTCAACCGACTTAGGATCTTCTCTTGCTTTCAGAGAAGATGTAGGGGACGGAGATCCATCTTGACCCGTTTCGGCTCTAAGGTCCTTGATATCTGCTCCAGTTCATCAATCAGGCTTTTTGGAAAATCATAAAAACAAACAAAAGCAGAACTACAGGACAGTAGAAGACAGTGGCGAAAAAATTGATAAATTAGCCAAAGAAAAATTTACCTTTTTCAACGAATCTGATGCAAGAGGTACAATGATGTCTCGGGCAGAAGAGGGAAGAACACGGATATGAAGCCAGATTGAATCTAATGTGGTTTATAGCAGCGAGAGAGTTTGACGACAAGATAAGTAGAAGACAGCGAAAGCGGTGTGGCTAGGGTTAGAAAGTATTAGACTCTGCTATTTGTTTAGGACAGGAGTTAGGCCGAAACTGATGAATAATCTTTATCTTTATCTTTATTCTTTATCTTTATAAAAGTAGAAGTGAGGAGAAAGAGTTATTTTGGAGGAAAAGTTGCATTTAATGACTTTATCTCTTCACTTCTAATTTTATATATATAAAAATAAAAATAAATAAAGAAAAGATAAAGATTTTTGTAAGAAAAATTATTATTTATTACATATTTAGTAAGAGTTGTAATAAATGTACTATGTGTAAATATGTTACATTGAAATGAAAAAAATTAGATTAATAAATTTGAACAAAAATAATGTGATATCTATATAAATGTGTAATGTAGGAAATGAAAAAATTGGATTAATATATTTAAACATAAATAAATGTGATATCTATGTAAATGTGCTACGTAGGAAATAAAAAATTGTATTAATATATTTGAACATAAATAAATGTCATATTAATGTAAATGTGTTACATTGAAAATGAAAATTTTGGATTAATATAATTGAAAATAAATAAATAAATACATGTTATATAAATTTGTTAAGTTAGAAATGAAAATTTTGAATCAATATATTTTGAAAATCTTTATATTTATCTTTATATCTTCATTTTTATTTTTATATATATAAAAGTAGAAATGGGGAGAGATGGTCATTTTGGAGGGAAAATTATATTTAATGACTCTCTCTCTCTCTCTCTCTTTACTTCTACTTTTATATATAAAAATAAATAAAGAAAAGATAAAGATTTTTGTAAGAAAAATTATTATTTATTATATATTTAGTAAGAGTTGTAATAAATATACTATGGGTAAATGTGTTACATTGAAATGAAAAAATTAGATTAATATATTTAAACATAAATAATGTGATATCTATATAAATGTGTTATGTAGGAAATGAAAAAAATTGGATTAATATATTTTAACATAAACAAATGTGATATCTATGTAAATGTGCTACGCTTAGGAAATTGAAAAATTGTATTAATATGTTTGAACATAAATAAATGTCATATCAATGTAAATGTGTTACATTGAAAATGAAAATTCTGGATTAATATATTTGAAAATAAATAAATACATGTTATATAAATTTGTTAAGTTAGAAACGAAGATTTTGAATCAATATATTTTGAAAATAAATAAATAAAATATTTAAAATTTTATTTCCTAATATGTCAATAAATGAGTAAGTTCTTCAATAAGCATATTGCAAAAACAATTAATTATTTGCTATAAACTTTTTACCAACAATGATAAATTGGTAAAAAATTGAACCGTTTCACCATTTTGACAAAAGTTGGTATGTTTGAAAAATAAGGAAAAATGAAATATATTAATTAATATATTGGATTTCGAATAAAATATATGTAAGCAACATATTAAAAAATAATGTTAATTAAAAATTACAACATATTAAAAGGAAAATAGGTGATAAGGTGGGCAAATTTTTGGAGAAAAATGTAAATAAAAGTCAAAAAAAAGTTTTATATAAAAATTTAATTAAGTGTCAATCTTTGAGTGGCGCGGTACACTAAGTGTACATGCAGAATTTTTTATTTTGATTAATTTTTTTTTTAAGTTTCAAATTCAATAACATGTATTATATAGGAAATGAAAAAATTGGATTAATATATTTGAACATAAATAAATGTCATAGCATATCTATGTAAATGTGTTACATTGAAAACGAAAAATTTGGATTAATATATTTTAAAATAAATAAATATATGCTATATAAAAATTTGTTAAGTTAGAAATGAAAATATTGAATTAATATATTTTGAAAATAAATAAATAAAATTATTGAAATTTAATTTCCTAATATGTTAATAAATGAGTAGGCTCTTCAATACGCATGTTACAAAAATAATTAATTATTTTCTATCAACTTTTTAACCACGCATATTTTCTCTTTTCAATTTTCAGCCACTACTTTGTACCTCAAAATCATAAATAAACAAGTTTATAAACCAAACATTATTACCAAACGGAGGCTTAATATTTCATTTCATCATTTTGATAAAAATTGGCATATTAAAAAATAAGGAAAAATTTTATATAAAATATTTAAATGAGTGCCAAATTTTGAGTAGCGCAGTATACTTAGTGTACATGTGGCTTTTTTATTTTGAATATATAATATTGTCTTTTTTAAAGTTTCAAATTCAATAAAATTTTGTATTGAAATTTTATTGAAATTATATTTTTTATTTGATATGATTGAATCAAGATATTTTTTAAAATTATGATTTAAAAATTATATATTTCGTGCATCGCATGGGGAGACAACTAGTAATTAATAAATGGGATAAAACCGGGTAAAATAGTTTGAGGGGGAAAACAGCGGTCAATAGTTGGTCGGCTTTCCAATTTTTAAATATAGTATAGATTAAGAATTAAAATTAAGATATATATATATATATTAAGATTAAGATTAAGAATTTTTTATATGATTTTACGGACAATATATTTACAATTTGTTCTCGCTTGATAGTTTGTATTAAATTACTCACTGTGATATTTAATTTGACACACATAATACATATTTTTCGATTTCAAAATAATACAATAATTATTAAAAGAATAATAATAAAATAAAATAAAAAATAACATTTTGATGTTGTTAATAGCATAGTACGGATGCCAATTCAATTAATGACACATGTAAAATAATAATTGCTGAAATATTTAATATACTATTTTTTAGCAAAAAAATTCCAAATTTAGAAAGTTTTTTTGTGGGAAACTATGTGTGTATTTTGGTGACGGTTATTTTACTTTTATATATACTAGTAAATCACCCGTACGATGCACGAGAAGAAACGTCCGAATAAATATAATTCAATAGGAAATTAGATGAATACTTTAGATAAAATAAATAAATTTCACGAATAAGAGATAAGATCATCATTTAGTGGTTTTATATGACTACAAATTCTGGAATACTTCTTTGTTCACATAATTGTTTGTTGATTTTATTGATATTCTATTCTTATCACAAATCAATATTTTTAATCCAAAACGATTTGTCCCCCTAGAAACCGCAACACAAAGTTGTCCAGGTATAAACACCAGCCGTTTAAGAAGAAGTCCCACATGCAAAAATGATTGTCTCTGACTCTTATTGATAGTCATGACATAGGACACATCAATGAAAATTGTCTTCCTTGAAATCTAATAGGTATCCTAGAATCAGAAGGACTCAACGATATTATTGGAATGAAGAATTTGTGTCCTGCATTGATGCCAAAAAGAATTTGACCTTCTAGAACATGGTCGCCAATTTCTCATAATGATATCCATGTGTCCAGGTCGTTTATCAAAATTCACCGACAATCAATTTGAAAATTTCATCGACAATAGGAAAATCATATTAGCTATCATCGGTCGCTCACTAACCAATAAGTATAAGTCTTACATTTAAAGTATTTTCCTCAATCATCTTTTCTCAAACCGATTGATAAGTGTTATATTAACGTTTATTTTATACACTTATATCCTTGAATAAGTCATAATGGGATTCTATCTAAGTATTATTAATGCATGTTGTGTTTCATGTTGTATAGGATCCTAAAAGAAGAGAAAAGAAGGAAAAATGACCAAAATACGCTTTAAATTGAAGATTGAGGACCTTGGGTGCAAATACGTTACGGCCGTAATATATATACTCACGGCCGTAAACGTTTTCATGTCATTGTGCAAAAATATGCAGAGACACAATTACGGCCGTAAAGAGGTGTGTCACGGCCGTAAATGGATATGTCACGGCCGTAAATGGAAGTGTCACGGCCGTAATGTCAACTTTGGAAAATATGCAGTAACTCAATTACGGCCGTAAAAGAATAGTTACGGCCGTAAATCTTCAAATAAAAAATTTCCTTATTTCAATTCTTTCCATAATTTTGGATTTCTTGCTCCCAAAGCTAGGGCACGAAAATTGAAGTTATAAATAGGGAAGTTCATGACAAGAAAAAAAGAGAAGAATTATTTTTGAGAGCCACCAATATCAAAGTTTGAAGAGAAGAAATCCTAAGCAAAATCAAGGTGAATCAAGACAATATTTTTGGGGAGTTCTTCATGGCAATGCGTGGCTAGTCTTCTCAACCTAGTTCAAGGGGGACGTTGTGTTCATATTATTCTATTATTCATTCCTCAAACTCGTAACGTAGTTCTTGTTTTTACGTTTTATTTATTGGATTTATCATGAACATTAATTTCGTCAAGACAATGTATTAATTGATTGAGGCCTTGTCTTTTAATTATTGTGTTGATGTTTGCTAATTTGGGTGATTGGATTCGTATTTGTCTTGTTATCCAAATCATAGTAGCAATTGGTAATTTTATATTTCCATATGAAAACCCAATCTAGATTAATCAATTCGAGCATATGTAATTGATAATTTAGTTCACCTAATTCTTCTTGTTTTCACATAGTTAATGAATTAAATCTAGAGAGCTTATTCTAGGTTGTTCATTCACTCTAAATTGATTGGAGAACTAATTCTAATTGATTATTATTAAGGAAGAATTGGATTAATTAGAGTCTTTTGATTATTCCGGGTGATAAATAAAACAAAGGAAATAGTACATGCGTTGCTTGGGGAATGACAATATTATGATAGGGCACAACCGAACCTGAGAACTAGGATTCTTTATTATTTGATTTTTATTCCAGCTATTTTACATCCTTATTTGATTATTTAGATTAATTGCAATTTTCAACTCAAACCCCCCCCTCATAATTCTAATTGACATGGCATTAAATTAGTTCCCGTTCCTCGTGGGATCGACCATTGCTTCCGCTATCACATTTAAATTTGAGTTTTGGCAAGTAAGGAAATTTAATTAATTCTTGGTGCATCGCGACACGCACCACCGATCTAAACTGCCTCAACAATTTGTTGTATTTGTCTAGCATATCCTTCAAATCAGAAATTATACAATCATGCAACATTGAATCGCGTGATTCACTCCTACCAGGGGATATTAAAAGACATAAATTAAATTTTAGACTATCACAACAAAATCATCCTTGAACAATATAAATATAAAAGCAATAAATACATAATATGTACCCCAGACCCTTTTTCTACTTTCAACCTCATTCACATTGTCAACAATGTAAGCGAGCAAATTGCAGAATTGAACTGTCATCAAGCAACAGACTCCCAATTTTAGGGCAATTTTGATCGTGTAATTTGAAGATGGGAGATCCTCTACCATCATTTAGCCCATTATATATTCCCCCCATAGAACTGAACGAAAACATCATATTATATGTCCGAATATTCTCAACGAAATTCTTAATCCTGTCATCCCTGTCATATAACAAATCTTTCAAAATAAGAGGATGATTTTACATAAGAGGAATCTTTACTTTCTCTTTCATAAAACAAAGTAGGGGTGAACACCAACCAATAAGTATAAGATTTACATTGTCGAGTAAAATGCCAATAAGCATTGAAAGCGACTTGAAAAAAAAAAAGACTTCAACAACAATAATTCTACAACTTTCAAGACCAAGAAAAACATTTATTGTCGATTTTCCTCACCCACCAATTAAAACTGCTTGAAAAAATAAAAATTTACTTGCCACATGAATTTCTCATAAACTGTGTTGGTTATTTCTCCAGATGTGATTTGTTGAGTTTAGGAACAATCTTTTTAAAGTGGGATAGGGACAATTTAGAACTGTGTTTGTGAAGTAGTAATGAGCAAGGATGGACAAAAAAATTGGAACCGAATAAATCAAACCCAAAAAATCGAAATATTTTGGTTCTTGAAAGAAAATTCAAAACCGAAACCGATTTAAAAAAAAAAAAACCAAAACCAGACTGTTCTCAAAATCAAAATCGATAAAAACATATTTTTTTTTTGAATTTTTCATTGAATTATACAACAAAATATATTTATGCTCACGCTTTAATGTGTAGAAAGTGGGTCAGATGAGTATAAATTTATTCACAATCTTTCCATTTGAGAAATGTTATTCAGATTGGTAAGGTATTTTAATTAGAAATTCATAACTCACAATCTTCTCTACGTAGAATCACACTTTAATGTATAGACAATTAGAAAGAAAAAAAAAAGGTTGAACCCCAACCTTAAGGGCCCCTACCTGCTCTACTCTGAGCCTTGGTGAAGGATGTAAATTGTAGGTTATGTCTCCCAGAGTGCAGGGTGAAGGCTTACCTTTTAACTTGGTAAGGGCCGGATTCGAACCACTGACCAAGCGAGGCTGATCTTTAAACCACCCTCACTTTCACTGCTGAGAGATGTGCCCTGGGGGCATATAGACAATTAGACAGTGTATGAAATTTTGTCTGTTTGATACACTATTACCATGAAATTTAACAATTTACTTTTAAGTCATTTCATTCACTGTTATATAGTATTATTATTTTGTATAATTTACTTTTACTGAGATTCAAATGTTCTTGCTTCCTCGATGTGATTTTCTTTTCAAATAAGAATGATTTTAGAGTAGAAAAAAATGTTTTAACCATCAAGATTATGAGATTCACATTCGTGGTATATTTTACATAAATTTGGAGTTTAATTTTAATTGGAAGATTTATTTGGTTGTATTTACCTTTAATTTTTACAAACAATTAGATTTTTTTTTTATTTGCATCAAATTTAATTTTTTTAATTGGAACCGAACAAAAACTGAAAAATAACCGAACCGAAACCGAAACCATTCGGTTCTTGTATTTGAAGGAACCGAAAGTTTCGGTTCGATTTCGATTTTTTTAATAATCGAATCGAACCGATAAACGTTCAGCCCTAGTAATGAGTTAGCTAGATGATGAAAAAAAATCAGAATCATATTAAAATTTTGGTGGGCCGTTGGTATAAAAAATACTTTATACGTTTATATTATTCAAAAAAAAACTTGAGAACAAACGTTCATGACTTGAACATAAATGAGTCGATTTTTTATGTTTCAACTTAGGGTATGTTTGATTGTCCTATTTTTCAATGAATTTCATCTTGTTCCATTTGATTGCATTTTTGTAAGGTGAAATTCATTTTATCTTGTCTTGTCTTGTCTTGTCTTGTCTTGATTTCTGTACTTTTCATTGAGTTTAGTTGAGAATTTATTTTCCACTTAACAAATGTCATTTAACTTTCAATCAAACATTCTCAAATTCCTTCAATTTATTTTTCATGAAAAATAAGTTCTTCATAATTCAATTTCCTAGAACTTATCAATTTCGTTTATTTTCACACAGATTTCACATTTTCAATCAAACAGACCTTACTGTTGGATAAACTATTTCACGCTGATATAATAATGGCGCCACCCCAACTAACCCTATGATTGAGATAAGGATATACGTATATATTAGTAACACAACACACGTATAAATAACATAATAGAAAAATAAATAAATAAATCCACTAGTTTAAAATAAAGATTTTCTTTTAAAAAAAAAAATGTTAATGAACCAACTGCTGAGGTAAAAATTAAAAATAAAAATGCAATGCATGTTAATTCTATGGACAAGCAAATGCCAAGCAGGGCTGACCCACATAGGGGCCTGTCGAGGCACGTGCCCTAATAAAAATTCGACTTTTTAAAAAAAAAAAAATCAGTCGATTCTTAAGCATAGTCATTACCTGATTCCCTAAAATTATATTTGATTATTTGAGATTTTAGGGTTAATATGTATTTACAATTATTTATTTGTTTGTTTGTATCAGTTTTGGAAAAATATTTTAAGCTTAAATCCACATTTTCTTCTAAAAAGCAAAGTAATGAAAATGAAGTTAGAAATGAAAATGTTGAGAAACTTGTGAAGAAACTGATGTTGAAATTGAAGATATGTCTCAACGTCGGGGATAATGTTGAGAATGTTAGGAATGACACTTTTGAATTTGATATAGCAAATATTGAGAAAAATGTGTACTTAATATTGACAATGATGTAATTATGAAACATTATCAAAGTATGAAAACGTATAGAGAACAATTGTAATAAAATTTCAAGTACTATTTCATTTTTCGGTCTTCTTCATTAAAAAAAAATCGGAGGTGCTGCCCCCGAACCTCCATACAAGCCGTCAGCAAAAACACAAATTGTGCCCCATTACTGCAAAAAGTCTGCGTCCGCCACTTATGCCAAGTATATAGCAAATCTACAATCACGTGGGACTTCGATGTCTGGAAGAATTGATTCTCCCTAATTCAGATTTTTAAGTTAATTAATTGAGTCAAAGTATGAGAACTTATTTTTATATGCATTTTTGATTATAAGCAGAGAGATGAATAAATAATTACTTAAGCAATTATTTACACTAAATTAATTTTTTGACTAACATTATGCGAAAACCGAAACTCATCTCACATGGTTTGCTTAGTGAACAAGTACCACATTTTGGTTTTCTCGATGAGTTTCTCACATAAATTGGAGCATATCATGTATTAGAATATATTTCCTAAACAAAACTTGTAGCGTTCTCCGTGATTGGTGGGTCGGGATATTGAAATTTTATCAAGAAATGTTTTCAGTTACATGATAAGATAATAGTATTCTTTGCTTGTGTGATGCTGTGACCCTCGTTACTTATTGTGCAATGGCTGGATTTTGGCCCAAGTGCCAAAACTGTTGAAATATTTGGTTCATTTAAAATATTCTAGAATCATCTAGAATTAGTTTACATTAGTTAGTTTGTTAGATTTAGTTTTAATCTTCTCTATAAATAGTCATTTAGCTTGTAATCTTTTCCCAAGCATTTGAATAATAGAAATTCTACTATTTTACTTTTGTTCATAGTATCAGAGCAAGTTAGATCCTAGGGATAGAATCAAAATGTTTTTTTCGATCTCGGTGAGTGGCGGCACAATCGCTCGTCTAGCCAAAAATTTTCTTTTACCAGCTTTAGTTATTAGATTTAAAATTCCATTTGAAGAATCTATCATGCATTTTGGCATATATAGATTTGATTCTTATTATTTCTTCCTACCTGCAAAACAACACTGGTTAACAGACCGATCGATAAACTCCGACGATGATGATGACATGTGGTTGTGTTGTTCATGATCTGTGTATACGTTGAGGACTTATTGTATTTTCATATCTAAAATGTGGGAGGAGAAACGACAGTTCGTTGTTAGTTTTTGTGTGTATGTGCTAGTGCACTAGTATGTTGGTGAGGGCATGAAGAAGTCATTGGAGTTCGGCTAGTAGAACGTAAAGCGGCGAGTAAAGCTTAAATTTTTTCATCGGTGTAATCTGCTTCCCGGCTCTTCCCCGCGATTTACAATCAGGCTTTCCAATCATGGTGGAGTGGTACACCTCATCTTTTCCTCTACCAGCCTTCTTAGTCAAAAAGAAAAGAAAAATGGTCGGACGAGATGTGAAATCTGAAGATGATTTCCCTGTGAAATTGCAGTTTTCCATCGATGTATTAGCCATCGATGTCTCCAGTTATTCCGACTGCAGCAATGACTATTGGGAGGCGTGGATCTGACGGTGTCGATCGACACTTTTTATATTCATCAAGAGCACTAGATGCTCTGGATAACGAAGAAGATGACCGGCCATCGGAGGTGACTTCGGCGATTGGTGGTAAACAGTGGTGCTTGCAATGATAGGTTTTTGATATGGTGGTTGTTCGCTTTCAGCGCTCTCCGGTGGTAAGTGTAAGTGTTCTGGTTCTTGGTGTAGCCATGTAGGTGATGGAGAATAAATGAGTTATACATAGGCTTAGAGGTTGTTAATGCCATATGGTTGCTGACACTTTTGCTATCACAAAGTTGCATTGTAGATTGTGATTACTAGTTATGATGGACTCTCTATTGTGTGGGCTGGTATATGGATATTTGTGTTTGGTGTATTTGTGCTTCAATTATTGGGGAAGTTGTAGTATGTCACCTAATGAAACCTGTTTTTGCTATTTGATACACTGAAAATCTTAATTTTAAAAATATCACCTTGAACTAAATGAATTGTGAACATATCATACAAAATTATAGGAACTAAAATATGGTAAAAATGGATTTCAGTTACAAAAAATCGTAACTGAAAATGAAGAACCCATTCAAAAAAATTCAAAACACCAATCACTGTCACATTGTTACACCACGACTACTGCCACTCCTCTCAAGTTAGAAACTCAGCCTATTACTAAACGCCGTCACTGCCATGAAAGTACCATTACGGCCTCCCCCTCCGTCGCCACAGCTAGCCCTTCTGTTTTGACTGCCACCATGTGTTAGCAAAGTCATATATTTGACCCTTCGTTTATAGATTTCCCAGAAAGCTCTCGATGTTGCCTTGCTTCTAAACAACCACCTTCGCAGCTGCCACCGCTAGCTGAGGAAACTGTTGCATCATCGTTGTCATCACAGTCTCGCTCTTCCTCAGATCTAAAGATCTATAACTCGCTTGCTACTATGAACTCCTACTCCACCGCGACTACCATCTACGGTGTTGGTGCTACCGACGGAGGCATTGCATCTCTGGAGAGTTTTCATCATCGTTAAGAAAATCTAACTCCGCGCTCACGGGTGGGTCTTCTTAACCCAATGTCTCCACCTTTAGTGGAAAAATCGTTCCAGCCCAACCCTATTTTAAATGATGGCCAATAAGCCAGATTGCCATCCCAAAGCCACAAACCCAATTCAAAAAGCCATTGTTTTGGCTCAAAATCATCATACCTCGAAGGTTTCTATAAACCCACCTCCTTAACATAGACAAGCGTTAGTGCACCAGCTACCAGCGTCTGAGGGATCTTTTGGCATTGGCATTGGCATTGAAAAGCTTTGGGAATCAGTTTAACGATGCAGGGACAGGGGATGTGAAGCTGACTTTGAGTTCGAAGGATAGTTTGAGTATTTCCATGAGCATTCATATGAAGACTCTTGTAGCTCACAGTATATTTCTTGCTTTGAAATTGAATGAGAAATGGATTAAGTAACAGAGGAGCTCTAGGCAGTACGATGTAGAGATTGCTGATTGCAATGAAATAGAGGTTTACATTGAGACTCTGAGATGTACTGTAATGCAAGGACTTACGGAAGGAACTCATGAAAGTGCATGTTACTCAATTTTATTTTATTTTTGGAAATTCAACTTGTTTGATTTTGCTTAGATTGTAAACCTACTTGACCTCTGTGAGTTGAAATTCATTTTTCTGTTTATGTAGGAGACTATTTCTATTTCTTATAGATTCAGGTCCTATCTATGCCCAAATGTAATGTCCTTTTTTCCTCCTAGTTCTTATTCTTATTATTACTATTTTTTATTGATCGAAATGTAAATATTTATAGATCAAAAGAAGATACAATATCATCTCCATTGGACATACCCGAGTGGAGGATACAAGCATCCAAATTGAACTAAAAAAATTAATCAACAAACTCAGATTACAGGTTGATGACTAAAGATCCTATTCAAACTCACAAACTCAGACATAAGAATTCTTCATCATTCCCAACTTAAAGTTTCACTAGATATTTTATTATTCTAATTTCATTACATGGCCCCTTGAATCATGTAATATTTTGTTGATAAAGCAACCGAATCCATATGTTGTTGAATAAAGCAGTTAAATCCATATTTTGTGGGGGGTATTTATGCTTCACGTTTTGTTCCTCATTTTCTCCCTTCCTAGCTACATCCAGGGGGATAATTTTCATAGGGGAATACAACTTGTGCTTTGTTTATTTAAGAAACTTCTATATTATATCTGTGGTTTTGGTTTCTTATGGAAATTAAGAGGTGCAAAACCGCATCTTGTTCTTTGATGCTTATGGTGCATGATGATGTTTCTATGGTCCTAAATAAAGAAAAATTGGTCGAGCGACATTGTGCAAAAAAGTCTTCAAACATAAAGAAACCTTTTGACCTTTGGGGGAGTCCACTATTGGATATGCAATCACAATCAATGTAGAATTTGAAGACATGTAGCCCCTTTCTAACCAAAAGAAGAAGAAGAAAGGGAAATAACAAATGAAAAGCATGTAAGCTTTACAATCTGCAAATTTTCATTTCCATATCATCTAGGAAATTGTAATGAGTAAAAAATGTTAGTGATGGTTTTCAAATGAATATTTTATCGATATAGAAAACTAAACTGCTATTTTTATATGGAAAGGAACAGCAGAACTTGATAAAAAAGATATTGAACACACAACTAAGCAACTATAATCTGCCGTTGACTTTTTATCTAATATGTGCATCTGCGTGGCCTTGTAATTTGAAGAGAGGTTCTAGGCTGAGGTGCTTGTCTTCGAGTCAAGTGTTATTTATTGAAACATTATCACATGGTAGCATACCATTAGAAACACATCAAAAGAAAAGAATTTTTTTTTTAAAAAAAATAACACACACACACTCTCCATGAGGTTGTACAAAAAGGAATCCTAAAGAAATAAAAAACCATAATACAAGAACAACACATGAATAAATCCGACTCACAATCAAATATGAATCAATCACAATCATCATAGAACCAGAAATCATACTTAGATTTTACAATTCATTCAAAGCCCTCCATCCAGTTGAAACTCCAAGCTCAGCCAAGTGTCTGATGATAAAACTAGTCAGTCTCAATAGAGTATCTTTAAAATTGAACAGCCCTTTTTATGGGATAAAGCTCAACATTTTCAATGACATCCCTCAATGCGGCAGAACCCATATACTTTAGTACCTACATTTAGAATATATGGCATAGTCAAAGTGACAACTTCAACAAATGGTAGGAGTAAAGAAGACAGCATTTACCAGCTAGGAGAACAGTGAACACATGAATGCCCTTTCATAATGAATAATAGTGGATCTAAAAACACAATATATTCAATACAATCATTTGCTCATAAACGTTTAAAATATGTTGAATATAAGAGACAATTCTAATACTCTCTAATGTGTCCTAAATGATGCAACATTTAATTTTTACACTTAAATATGTTAGAATATGACTTTAATCTAAAATGAAATAAACTGAAAAAAAGTTAATGGTTACATTTGATCAAAAGAGACAAACTTCAGACATCATTTTCTGCCCTAGTATTAGCAATGCAAGGTGATGTTTAATGAGTTATTTTCCTTTTTTTCTTATGTTTAATGTGATATAAATTTCCAACAAAGATGCAATTGTGAAGAACATAGAATGTTAAACCAGCTTCAAGGGAACGTGTTAAATACCAATTTTAAACATGGTTGTAGCAGGCACAAGTGAGACACCAGCTTATCAGCACATTAGAAGCCAATATTTCAATAATAATTGAATTTAAAGTTTACAATTTGCATGTAACAGATCCTATATAAAGAATCCAATTAACCACAAGTTGAAAATTTGGGTATTAAACCTTGTTTGCATCTTTAAAAGATTCAGAATTATTCTTCTTCGGCCATTTGACTCGCCAACACCTATTAACCAACAAAAACTTAGATTTTGTTGAATCATTATTGATATATTTGTACTGATTGTAAGATAAACCTTTATCTCCCAAAGCGGCAGGCGAGTTCTTCAACCAAGGCTTGATCAGGTGGATCACCATCAGTGGCAAGTATCATGCGAGATGCATATCAACACACACACACACACACACACACACAAAGAAAGACCAAAAAGCTTTGCATCCCAACAGTTTCATTTACAAATCATTAATAAATGAGAAATCAAAAATTCGAACAAACCTTTTCAATTTAGTCTTTGTAGATCCATAAATATTGATACTTTGCGTCCTAGCTTCAGAATTAGTAAAAAGGCATTAGAAGCAATACTTCAAAGCAAGTTTCATTATAAAATCTACGATGTCAAGACAGAAAGGAGGGAGCCGTCTTGTTTGTTACCCTAGATGACTAGCTCCAATATATATATTGTCACATGGAAGTAGCATACCATTAGAAACACACCAAAAGAAAAGAAAAGAAAGGAAAAGAAAAAGAACACACAAACATCCCATGAGGAAATAACCTGTACAAAAAGTAATCCTACAAAAGTAAAAAACCTTAATACAAGAACAAATATGAAGAAATCCGACTCACTATCAAATATGAATCAATCACAATCATCATAGAACCAGAAACCCTCAATCGGTCGGTAAGCCGATCGATCTACCAACTTCGAATTTCGATGATAATGGAATTGCAATAGCTGGGAAGAAGAGCAAGAAGTTGAAGAAGAAGAGCAAGGACGCCTTAGAATTTGTCACCACCATGAATTGATGAGCCCTTCTACAGATTGACTGCAAATCTGTAGTTCCCATGGTCGAAGAATTTTTCTCTCTCTGTGTGTGTGTGTGAGAGAGAGAGAGAGAGAGAGAGAGAGAGAGAGAGAGTAATGAACAGAGGGATGTGAGTTGGGAATAATGAATGGCCGTGCGAACTATTGGGAGGAAAATCAGGAAGAAATCTAAAATTATTATTGAAATTGGAAATATCTTTTTATTTAAATTCGGTGATATTTAACTAAATTGTTAATCTTTAGATGTTAATAATTAAATTATATTATCAAGATATGTCAAATCTCAAAAATCATGTTAATGAGGTGGGTGTAGGCCTAATTTCCTCTCAATTATTTGATAATCTGTTGGGATTATAATTTGGGCCTTTTGATGAGTTTGGTCCATATTGGATAGTGTGTTTATGGTTTGGGCCTATTTGAGAGTTTGAAGAAATTGATATATGAATTTACATTTGGATGAGTTCAAAATATTTGGACAATGAAGGAAATGCATTTGAATTTGGCAATCTTGCATTGTTGTGGTTCAACATCATGTGAGTAAGAAGAAAACTCTTGAATCCTTGAGGAATTGATGAAAGGGAAATTGTATTCATACCACAATTATTATTAATGACACCACATTTTAGTTGCAATAAATGTCCTATTGTTTTGCTTATTCTGATAATTAATTTCTTATTATTTTTTTATCGTATTATTATATTAAATCATTATTTAATTAATATACTTATCTCTATTGACAATTTTATTTCAAATATTCTATTACATTGGAAAGATATTTTTTGAATTCTTGTCTTCTTGGTTTATCTTGCTTATTTAAATATATGAGAGAGGTAAATAAAAGAAATTCTTCACTCCTAACAAATTATTTAGCCATCATTAGCCCTATAAACTGTTCTAATTAATAGAAATCGAGGATTAAAATAAGACAAAAAAGTTAAGATGTATAAGAAACTAATAAAAAATAAGGAGTATCATTAAAATTAAATTGTGGTGCATTTAACAAAAAATGTGGTGTTAATATAATTACCCTTGATGAAATAAATTTGCATTACGGCGGAGTCCAACAATGTTGGACAATAAATGATATGCATTTAATTGGACGATATTGCAATAAATGGAAGCATGGATTATGATTTGAAAAAAATAATACCGTGATTGCAATGTTGATGATTATTTGTTGTCAGCATAATGCAAAGTAAAATTTATGGACTATTAGTTCATTTTAATTTGGGAATGGGTTTATCAGCTGATTATAGCTAATTTGAAGATTAATTAGTTAATTATAGCTTATTTGAAGATTAATCAGCTGGTTGTAGTTGATTTGAAGATTGACTGACTAATTGTATTTGATTATACAGGCTTGCTCCAGGTTCAGATTGGTACCAGAGTTGATTGATGATTCCGCCTTAGAATTTAAGGAGAATTTATGAGAAATTTAAATACTTTGTATTGTTTATTACTTTTGTTATACCTTCCAATTGGAGTTATATTTCATATAACATAACTTCCAAACTGGGGGATGTTGAAATATTTGGTTGATTTAGAATATTCTAGAATAATCTAAAATTAGTTTGCATTAGTTAGTTAGTTTGTTAGATTTAGTTTGAATCTTCTCTATAAATAGTCATTTAATTTGTAATTTTTTACCAAGCATTTGAATAATAAAAATTCTACTATTTTACTTTTGTTCAAAAACACTGGCTGCCCACTTATGTAGCCTTTGTTGCAAGAAATCGTCAAAATCAAAAAGAAAGAAGAGAGTAAAAGGGAGAAATAATTCGTGGTTTGGTAATTTTCTAGTTGCCCTGATATCACTAGGGAAACTTGCTATAGTGATGCAAGGGATCATCCAGTCAAATTTGGGACAAAATTTCATTTTCAGAGGATAATACGTGAGTTGCAAGATGCCCAAGACTACCACCAACAAAAACTAATAAAGGTGGGTAACCCAATGTTTAAAATTTGAAATCTATTCTATATATAATAACAAAATACATGCCAAAAATAACAAACACATAGTCACTTTCTAAATCTTAAAATTTATAATAATAATAATAATAATAATAATAATAATAATAATAACAACAAACTATATATATATATATTGTAATAGTTATCTATCTATTCTAAATGCATGCCAAAAATAAGGCACCCATAGTTTTCCTTTCAAAATCATTCTAAATCTAGAAATCTATGCAAAAAAATATAATAAACTATTTTTTGTATTATATTGAAGTCTAAAAATATGTAATAGGGTATCAAATCGAAGATTTCAAGAGAAATTTAATACAAACTAACAAGTGAAATCAAACTGTAAACATATTTTCTGTAAAATCTTCTCAAATATCAAATATAAAAGTTATTTATATATTTTACTTTACTCAATATTTCATTCATTTTAAATTATATTATTAAGTTTTATACTATCTTTAATCTATTTTTGTATTAATTATTATTCTTTTGATAATTATTGTATTATTGAAAAAAATGTAATATGAGTGTCAAATTAAAAGATCTCGATGAGAAGTTTAATACAAGATAATAAGTGAGAGCAAACCAAAAGTATATTGTCCATAAAATCATCTCGAATATCAAACGTAAAAGTTTTTACATTTTATTTTTTTTATTTTATCTCAAAAACTTAATCATTTTAAATTATACATTTAAGTTCTATAATACTATCAATAAAATATTTTTGTAATAATTATGATTCTGTTGATAATTATCGTATTATTTTAAAGTCGGAAAAATTTGTAATATAGGTGTCAAATTAAAGATCTCAACGAGAAGTTTAATACAAAATAACAAGTGAGAACAAATTATAAACATTTTGTTCGTAGAAATTTCTCAAAGATCAAATGTAAAAGTTTATTTTATATTTTTTTAATTTTACTCAATATCTCATTCATTTTAAATTATGTCATTTAAGTCATATAATACTTAGTATTAAGAAAATATGAATTAGTTCGACAACAGGTCAATGATCAGAAGGTTGGACCGGGGTCGAACCTATTTTAATTAAAAAATTAATAAATATTTCAAATATCACAAAATTTTCTAAAAAAAAAAAAGTTATTTTACGAATAAAGCAACATTTATTCATTTTGATTAGTTTTTTACATTTCCTATTTTGATTAGTTTTATCTTTTTCAAATTTTTGAATTCGATAATAATTTGTATTAAAATGTCATTGTACTATATTTTTATTTAATATGATTGTATAATTAACATATTTTCATAAATTTTAATCGAAATCACTATCACAAACATATTCTCGTGCATCAAACGGGTGAAAATACTAATTTAAGTAACGAAGTAACGAAAAAATAAGACCCCAAGGTATAAAACTTGAAATTAATGCATAATGAAGATTTTGTCGAGATAAATTTATTCTGAAAATCTTTATCTTTATATATATAAAAGAAAGGAAGTGGTTTGGGCTGAACACATTTTGTTATAGTTTAGGATTAGTGTGAACACACCTAACTTGATCCTAGCATTGTTCATATTGGATGTTGTGTGAGCTGTACATATTTGTTGATGTGTGTGCAACGTCCAACCCATTTTTTTTTTCTTCATACACTATTAACTACTATACCTTTTTTTCTCTCCTTTCAGAATGTGAACAGTCTTTATTTTATTTCCTGCTAATTTTTATTTTATTTTTGTTATTCCATGTGTGCTTGACTGTTCGAGTGGAGAGCCATCTTTTGGATTTTCCTGATGACTTTCCATAATGTGTTCATTTTTATACAGGTTAATAGCTTGAACCATGTACTCTATTTTCGTTACTATCGCATATCAGTTGAAGGAGTATTGTTTGAGTTGTTCAACCTATTATACTTTAACATTTGCAAGGTGCGTGTCCGATTATATCACAAACAAATCGAGGATCATCATATATATATATATGTAGTTTTTTTTTTTTTTTTCATTCTTTCTGCTATCTGATCATCTTCTTCATCTGCATCTGAAGGATGGGTGAGCTGTATAGCTTTGTCGACGAGCTCAACGTCAAGAATGCTGAGTGGAGCATGAAGGTTCGGATCATGCTTTCATGGGAAACTCTAAGCTACAACAATCCAAAAGAGATTTTTAGTTTTGATGTAGATTTCATGGATAAGAATGTTTGTAGTACACATGACTGCTCATTACACCTATATATAAAATTACCTTTTTCTACATTCAATGATATCGTTTCGTTTATTATTATTGTTGTTGTTGTTGTTGTTGTTCATCCGCACATTATATTTATCTTTGGATGTGTTTTTGACTGTTTGGGATACCATGAAATTTATTATACTATTTTTTCTTTTATTCTGTTATGTTAAATAATTTTTTTTCCTGCACCAATATTTGAATGTTGTATTTATAGTCATTTTCTTTTTTTATTTTCGTTATTGTTCGGATTACACCTTCTCATGTTATCTATTCATTCTTTTTTTTTTAATCTTTTTTTTTTTTTTTGGAAAAAAATTTATATTTGGATACCACGTTTTAAGTTTTTTTTTTTTTTTTTTAAATATGCACATTGGCAGATGATGATGTTTTTGTTTATTTTCTGCCATCAAATAGTATACTGATTTAGTTTATACATTATTTGATACATATTTCTTGATTTTGCTTTTTTTTTTTCCTTTTCCTTTCTCATCAAATTTGTGATGTTTGAATTATTTGGATACCATATTTTGATGCTATTATTTTTTAAACTACATGGTTAATTTAATTATCTGTTGGAGTGATTTATATGGACGTGCATTTTAAAATTTATTTTACATTTTTTTTAATAACTACGAACAAATATTATTTCCCAATCTTATTATTCGATGATTATACGATATTTCTCTTAATTTAATTTTCAGCAGTTTCTGGACCTTTTTTTTTCATTTTCCTTTATTTTTTAATTTTTTTTTGAAAATTAATTTACAACTTTCTTATTTTCTGCACTTTCTATAATTTGTAGATAGACATTTTATATTGGGGGAGAATTAATTTTCATTTACAACTACAGCATTTTGGTTATGGAAGGTGAATGGGAATTAAAATATTAGTAACTAATAACAAATTAATGTCATCTAGGGTATAATTAAAAGATATTAAAATAATGCATGCATAAGTGTAAATATGTGCTTCCTTAAAATACTGGTAAGATTGAATAATTTTATATATTTGTTCTATGATTCACGTTGGACTGTTGGAGTTCCAAATAATAATCATGATCCATGTTACTTTTTAAAAGAGTGATTCTAGAGGGACATTCGTTTTGAACATTTTAAAAATACATTGTGATTTGTCACTTTTTCATTGGTGATGATTCATTTGTTGATGACTTCGTTATTTAATGCACAGCTTCATCACCCAATGAGAAATTGACACATCACAATATCACTTTAAAATATTAAAAATAAATGTCCATTTAAAATTATTGTTTTTAAAATGTTAGTTAATTAATTTATTTAATCTATTACCTGGTACTAAAATTGGAGAAAATTAGAATACTATTATAGTACACTACACAGTAGCCGAGAAATAAACATTAAAGGAGATTTTGAAAAAGCCAAACACAAGTAATGGGGTATGCGAACAACCATTCTTGGAATTAAAACCCATCTGATTATCTCGTCCAGTTATGATATGTACATGAACAAACTAAGCAGTGTGATTGCTGGTTGTCTTTCTAGATATTAATCTATCATTTCTTGATATTTTGGAAGGTAGTATAAAAGAATCATGTCTGCAAGGACGAAGAGAAGGAAGATCGGTATGAGTACTAACGACGGTTAGTCATTCTGAATGCTTTTACCTACGTCATTTTTTTAATCATTTTTTTTATGATTGTTCTGTTATTCGTGTTCTTTTTTTTTTTCCTAAAAATGTTGTTCTCTACAAATTCGTTGGTAATTATCTTCAGTTTAGTCCATTGTACATGGAAAAGAAGTTATGTTTTCCAATAGACTTTGTTTGAATTCGTATATATACATGTCTCATTATCGAAAGACATTACGATCTCTCTCTCTCTCTCTCTCTCTCTCTCTTCTCTCTCTCAATGCACGACATGACAGTGATTTGCTTAAAAATTCATAAAATGTACATTGTCTTGGCTGTTCACATTTTTTTAGTTTCCTCTTCTCCTATTTTACTTATTCGTTGTGGAGACTTAAAATCAAAATTCACATTTTTAGATTGTAAGGAGATGCAGCATATTATAATATCCACGTGTGAGAATCTTTCAACATAATTCGAATGCCAATATCAAAAGAATATGAATGCATATAACACAAATAAGCAGAAATATTCACTCTATTGTATTCACTCTATTTATATCATTATACATATGTTTGTCCTATAAAAAAATAGAAAAATATTGTAGTCGTAATTATATGAGAAGACATGAAAATACTAGTATATATAAATGTAGCAATCCCATTGAATAGATGACAATTTGCTTGCCCTACAAACCTTAGCACACAATTTTAGGGACACTCCATTAATGAGTGAGACCTCACATACGAACCCTAAGTTTGAAATAAACGGTCAGATTTTGTGAAGTTCAAGAATACAATCCTGATCAGGTACCCGCGAAGGGTTTTTCTTATTGTGCCTACGAAATATTTTATTAGAAAAAACCATTCAAAGTTCTGACACATGCATTGCTTTTAACAACTTTTAAACCCACAATCCCACCCCCTATCCCCAAAACGCCCCCCACCAATTTTATTAGAATAAATAAAAACTAAAAAGTACAAAAGTGAAAGGCCCCCCTCGTATCAGACACATTTAATGCCCCCCAACCAACACGTTTTCATTTTTTTTGCTTTTTTCACAAATCATCCCATCTTCCTCATTCATTCAATTCATGGTGTTTCAAGTTGATCAAAATTGCAGCTCTCTCTTCCTCTCTCAGTCGTGAATTCGACCCTTTTTTTTTTTTTTTTTGAGGTATGCATAAATTCTTTTGTGCTAGTTATAATTTTTGCTATTCTTAATTAATATAATTTTTTTGGATAAAGACTCAGATATAAAATTAAATGTTAGATTGTAATTTTACATTACTCAGTTGAAAAATGAATATATTTGTGGAGAAATTTTTGTAGAATGAATGAATGGATATTTTCAGTGGATGCCAGCGTTTTATTTTTATAGTAGTTGCAATTTTGACTTGTCTTAATTAATATAATTTTTTTACACTTAGATATTGTTGACTCCGGGCCCAAAGAAATGTACAGTGATCCGCCAGCGAAGGCCCAATAATGGCCCAATGGACCTTAACCCACAGCTGAGGCCTGGAATATCACCTTGAGATGAATGCCGATGTGGTATGCCAAGCTAGCCTCTTTAACCGACCTGGTTAACGCCCAGCCGATGTGCTTTATACTCAGCCGGGGCGCTTTTTGGCGTTGACCAGAAGAGAGAGATGGAGTCAGTGATGGGACACTGCCTTTACCCGGACGTGACAGGCGCCCATCCCCTACGAAGTGTAGCAATGATTACGATTGAAAAGCAAGAATGTCACATCCATAAGCTAGGGTGATAACAAGTGTAAAGTATGCCACGTGTCGCAATCCGAGACAAGAAGTTCCACTATAAATGAAGCACAATTGCCTCCAAGTAAGGGGTTAGCAATTTCTCACTCTTAACTCTATATTTCTCTCACTCCCTTTTCTCTCTTTTACACACTTTTATTTCCCGCACCCAATATATATTTGCCTAAAATGAGCACTGACTTAGGCATCGGAGTGCAAACGGGAGCCACCTCGGCCCCCTTTGCAAGCTGATTGTTTGTCTTAGTGCGCAGGAGGTCCATGTGTTCAAGAGGGAGGAGCTGAGACGAGTTGTTCCAAGGTCCAGCCGGATTTTGTGGTCAACATTTTGGCGCCGTCTGTGGGAAACCATACTGCTAACCACGAAAACACATGGTAAAAAGCCACACATAGAAAGGTTGGCCTTGAAAAAGGTAAGATCTTTGAAAGATAAGCTGGTTGACCTTGAAAAAGGTAAGAGCTTTGAAAGATAAGCTGGTTGGCCTTGAAAAAGGTAAGAGCTTTGAAAGATAAGCTGCTTGACCTTGAAAAAGGTAAGAGCTTTGAAAGATAAGCTGGTTGGCCTTGAAAAAGGTAAGAGCTTTGAAAGATAAGCTGGTTGACCTTGAAAAAAGTAAGAGCTTTGAAAGATAAGCTGGTTGACCTTAAAGAATGTAAGAACTTTGAAAGAAAAGTCCGTTAACCTACATAAAACCTTGAAAAAGGGCTGATAGCATCTTGAAAAAGAGTGAAGAACCACAAAAACCTTGAAAAATGGTGAAGAATCTCTTGAAAAAGAGAGGAGAAATATTACATAAAACCTTGAAAAAGGGCTGATAGCATCTTGAAAAAGAGTGAAGAACCACAAAAACCTTGAAAAAGGGTGAAGAATCTCTTGAAAAAGAGAGGAGAAATATTACATAAAACCTTGAAAAAGGAAGGAAACCTTTTGAAAAAGATTGGTAACAAATGTCTTGAAGAAAGACCTCCTCAAAAGAGGGACTCTCCTTCTTATTGTCCCAAAGTGGCTCTCCCTTGTATTGCCTAAGTGGTACGGCCGAAGTGCTTCCTTCATATTGCCTAAGTGGCATGGCCGAAGTGCTCCCTCATATTGCCCAAGTGGCATGGCCAAAGTGGCTCTCCCTCATATTGCCTAAGTGGCATGGCCGAAGTGCTTCCTTCATATTGCCTAAGTGGCATGGCCAAAGTAGCTCTCCCTCGTACTGCCTAAGTGGCACGGCCGAAGTGCTTCCTTCATATTGCCTAAGTGGCATGGCCGAAGTGCTCCCTCATATTGCCTAAGTGGCATGGCCGAAGTGCTCCCTCTTATTGCCCAAGTGGCATGCCAAAGTAGCTCTCCCTCATATTGCCTAAGTGGCATGGCCGAAGTGCTTCCTTCATATTGCCTAAGTGGCATGGCCAAAGTGGCTCTCCCTCGTACTGCCTAAGTGGCACGGCCGAAGTGCTTCCTTCATATTGCCAAGCGGCAAGGTCGAAGTGCTTCCCTGATATTGCCTAAGTGGCATGGCCGAATTGGCTTCCCTCTTATTGCCTGAGTGGACTCCTTTCCAAAGGACCTTTTCCATGGACTCCTTCCGAAGCACCTCTCTCGAAGGACCTCTTCCATGGACTTCTTCCGAAGTACCTCTCCTAAGGTCGTCTTCATAAATGTCGCAGCAACACAGTGTCAAAAGACACCTGTAGTCATGTCTGATTTAAATGTCGCGGCAACGCAGGCTCATGAAACAATAAAAGATTTGCTTATTTCCGAAGCGGAATGGTTCGGAGAATATATTATTAAGCTCGGCTTAAGTGTCTCCACGACACACGGTCTCAAAGACCCTATATTCTTAAGCCTCGGATTAAGTGTCTCCGAAAATGACACGGCTATGGGAGCCCTACCCGCTCGTCTCCAGAATGGCATGACCTTAGAAGTTTTTTCTGAATTCACACCGGATAAAACACGGACGAGGTAATATGTCGACGTGATTTAACCCGAACCTGATGTACTGAAGTAACACCGTTACAGGTTAACAAAAGAATAAGATCATTGATCTAAGTCCTCTCTAGGGGTTGCTAACAAGCATAATTCCAAGTAAACATGAATAGCTTAGCAAACCCCCACAAATAAGGGATTTCCCCATTCAATGGAATCCACCCCGGACTAACAAACTGAGTACTTACAAACGAGGCTATAAAGCATGAATACATGGGACTCCTAGGTGGATGTCCTCCTTTAACTCCGGAGTGAGTATTCTATTAGATGAGGGTGAAGTATACTTGGCTGATAAATCTATAAAACAACCTGAAGAAGTGTTGACCACAAAATCCGGCTGGACCTTGGACCAACACGTCTCAGCTCCTCCCTCTTGAACTCGTGGATCTCCTGCGCACTAAGACAAACAATCAGCTTGCAAAGGGGGCCGAGGTGGCTCCCGTTTGCACTCCGATGCCTAAGTCAGTGCTCATTTTAGGCAAATATATATTGGGTGTGGGAAATAAAAGTGTGTAAAAGAGATAAAAGGGAGTGAGAGAAATATAGAGTTAAGAGTGAGAAATTGCTAACCCCTTACTTGGAGGCAATTGTGCTTCATTTATAGTGGAACTTCTTGTCTCGGATTGCGACACGTGGCATACTTTACACTTGTTATCACCCTAGCTTATGGATGTGACATTCTTGCTTTTCAATCGTAATCATTGCTACACTTCGTAGGGGATGGGCGCCTGTCACGTCCGGGTAAAGGCAGTGTCCCATCACTGACTCCATCTCTCTCTTCTGGTCAACGCCAAAAAGCGCCCCGGCTGAGTATAAAGCACATCGGCTGGGCGTTAACCAGGTCGGTTAAAGAGGCTAGCTTGGCATACCACATCGGCATTCATCTCAAGGTGATATTCCAGGCCTCAGCTGTGGGTTAAGGTCAATTGGGCCATTATTGGGCCTTCGCTGGCGGATCACTGTACCTTTCTTTGGGCCCGGAGTCAACACTAGTCCCTCAAATCCGAAGGGATCATTCATGGTCGTGTAGGATTTGCCATGATTTCACAGCATTAACTTTCTAGGGAATCAATAATGAAATTTCTTAGGTAAGGCTCGGATCCATATCATAGCCGACCTTCTGCCTCGGATTTTCTTTCCCTAATGGCTAGGATCATATCAGCGCATTCCCTAGGCGGCGCGGTCAACTCACAGAAATTATCGATATTTATTTTCGAGAGGAATATATATATACATATAAAATGGAAGGGGGGGGGCATTATTTCGCAGCGCGTGGCGTTCACTATGGTAGCTGAACGGTTTTGTCCCTCCCTTTGACGGCTGGCACTTTGATTAACTCACTTTCCAAGGAGTATGGGTTACCCATATTAACCACGCGGTTCACGAAAATCAAGGAATGTAGATTGTTGGGATTCCTATAAATCCTTCTTCATTTTACCACTTCACTTTTTACCATTTTCTCATAACCTTTGTAGCAGTGCTTTCGCGAGAGCTTGCGCCGTTTCTCTCTTCCTTGTGATTCTCGTGTCTTTTCTTCAAGGGTTCACTACACAGCATCCACTCTTAGCGTTTCACAGTTTTTCTTGGCGAGCTCTTCGTTCCAAGTGCACAGTGTCAAGCATTCGCCTTTTGAAGGTAAATCTCTTGACCCCTGTACATGCAAGACTTTCTTATTTTTAGTTTCTTATTGTGGGTTTGAAAACTTTGTTTTTGCATTTTGTTTTTCTTTTGTTGAGTCTGACTTTCTTTTTAAAACAAAAAAGAAAAATGGAAAGAGTTGGGGGAACGGGTTCACAGGAAATGTTAGCGATGGCGGTTCCCATCAGAGGTTTCTGTCCCATCTCTTTATCGGTTTTTAGCTCCCGTTTCTTTAGGGAGCAGGTTAAGAGGAGAAATAGGAAAAACAGTGGCATAATTTATTTGAGTGATTCTGACAGCGAAGAAGAAAAACACCAGAACTATATGGCTCATCTATCATCCGAGGAGGAATCCGCGCTAAGAGAGCTCCGAAGCAAGCGAGAAAAGGATTTGGGAAAAGAAAAGGTGGCGAGCTCCTCTTCGGGTCACCAGGACCTCGGCTTGATTGTTAGGGCACCGTTTAGGGCGCACAGGGAAGAGTTGGGTTTGACTGCGGAGGAAATTGCTCAGGTAGAGGATTGGGTTGACCAGGTCAACAAAGTTTCGGGCTACCATGTTGATCCCGATCCAAACCCAGAGTCATGGGAAAGCAGTGAGGTTGCTACTGAAATCCGAAGGATCGATTTGGCTGCGGCTTCGGCAAAATTCAGATTGCCAGAAGGGGTCCATTTGGTGCATCCTACCCCTTCCTGCCGACCTTGCAGCCCTTCCCCAAGCCAGGCTGCTATATGCTACGACGCCCTTTCTTGTGGGATGAGGCTTCCCCTGCATCCCTTCTTTAGGGCATTGCTTAGGAGCTATAACTTGTGCCCCTACCAGCTGGCCCCCAATTTCTGGACTCAGGCTGTGGGGACTTGGTTGGTGTGGCAAGAGGTCAACCCTGACCATCCCATCTCACTGCACATCATTCACACTCTCTACACTTTAAAGAAATCAGTTAGGAGGGAGAGAGACGTGAGATCGGATGTCAAAGACTGGTATTATCTGTCCCCCAGAGGCTCTTATACTCCCGTTATTACCGGTCACCCTACCTCGATAAAGAACTGGAGGAACCAGTGGTTCTGGGTTGCTGGGGAGTGGCAGAATTCCCCTGTGGACCCTAGTCCAGAAATTACAGTTCCCCGGACTCTTTCCATACCTAGTGAGTCTTGTATTTACTTTAGGGTCTTTAAGTGTCATGCGTCTTTTGCTCTTTCATCCATACTTATTTTTCTTGACTGCTTCTTAACATATTATTTCTTATGGCAGGGGACACTTTTGCCCATCTCCTTCCTGACGCAGATCTAGCGGCAGTAAGGCGTATATTTGCCTACAGGGGCACCTTCCAAGGGGTCATCAAACAGAACAAGTTATTTGTGAAACACGGCCTTATGCGAGCCATGAGTAAGTTCTCCTCCTTATTGCTGTTACATCTTGTATTCTTTTCTGTTCATAACCCCATTGTCCTCTTTTACTTTTTAGGTTCCAAAGAATTCCCAAAGATTTCTTTGAAGGGCCTCATGGCCACGAAAATCCCTCCAGCTCTGCGCCACGGGAGCGAGGTTGAAAGGAAGAAGAAAGCGATTTTGGCCGACCTGCAAATTGGGGTGGCAAAGGAAGTGTCTGAGAAGTCTACTGCCCAACTTCAGGGCCCTTTTCCAGCTCTACTGCCACTGCCCACTCTGCTGCCAGTGGGTCCCCAACAGCCCAACATTGCTGGGGAGGCAGATCCTGAAAAAGGTGTTGCCAAAGGAAAAGGGAAGAGGTCGGATAGAGGCGGATCCAAGAGGGGCAGGGAGAGCTCAAGCATATTAAAACCAGCATCCTCCCCAGAGACGTCACTTTCAGCCCTTCATTGTTTGATTCCCCCAGTTCTCCTCCAGCCCGGGCTGCATTTAAGGAAATCAATGACCTCAAGGCCCAGCTGTCTATAGCCCGTAAATCTTCCTCAGAAGAGAGGGCTAATGCGAAGCGCCTGCAGGAGGACAATGATAAACTGAAGCATGACCTCCGGTCCTCTGAATCAGACTTGGTGGTTCTGTGCAAAAAATTAGATGATTCCAACCGTGCACAGTCCATCGCATCTGAGGCTCTGACTGTCGCTAATGCAGCCAAGTCCAGTCTGGAAGCTGAAGTGGCAGCAGTTAATGAAAAGTTGGGGAGGGAGCTAGAGGCTAAGGCAAAGGCGGAGGAGGACCTTGCCTCTTTGGAGAAGCATATGCAAACGAGGATCACTGAGGTTCTGGAGCAGACCGTCCTGACACGGGTGGAGAATGCTTTAAGTACCAGAGTATCTGAGGCTGTCCAGAACTTCAAAGACACTTTTGAACAGACTCCAGAGTACGAGGCTATGCAGAGGGTCTTTGGGAACTTGGGGGCCAGAATGGCCTTGGGGGACGTGAATGAAGCTTTTCCGACATTGGACCTGTCCTCCATTGAAGCTTTTTACCCCAGCCTCAAGGTGCTCCTGCGGATCCTCTGGACGCATATGAGAAGGGCTACTTGGAAGATGCCCCTCCTCCACAATAATCCTTTTCTGCATTTGTTAGTTTAGTTTTTGTTTTCTTCTTCTCTCTCTTTTTTGTAAGTGCCTCGGCACCTAATATTGTAAGTATAGCCTTCATTTGTTTTATCAATGCCTCGTTTTTATGAATGGAGCAGTTTATTCATATTTTGGTGCAGCAACGTACATGAGTATTTCCAAGTGCGAGTTTCATAATTGTAAGATGATATGTGGGATATTGTAAATGTCTGACTGTGTCTATTTCCAAGTGCGAGTTTCATAATTGTAAGATGATTATTGGGATATTGTAAATGTCTGACTGTGTCTGTCTGTAAATGTCTAGTCCCTCAGGTTTAACGAGCTTAATGCGTTCACGCTTGCGGGTTAAATCTGATGTCGACCTACTTTAGAGCAACTTTTACCTTACATTTAGTAACACCTCTTACAAATTTGCATTAACTTCTGTTTGTGGCGTGCCATCGTGCGCTTATGTTTTTATAACAGAAATAATATAGGGACTTTTACGTTTGAATCCACAGTATTTAGTACGCATATGTCTTGTGAGCATTTCGCTTAAGTGTATGCATGAAAGCATCAACCACTTTGTGTAAACATTTGATATTTCGTGCGAAAGAGCACCCCGTAGGTGCGAACTAATTTACCGTTTTTAGAACTTTGGTTCATGTGGCAATGTCCGAGGCACTTAAGCCTGAGTTTGCAAGGATTTCAGAAATAATACAGTGATCGAAATGTGGACTTTTATAAGAGTCCCTTGTTTTTAACAATTTCATGTATGACCAATTAGTACTTGGTGCAATCCTCATCATAGTTAACTGGGATCTCATGCAATCATGCGATAACGCTGTGCCTCGTTGAAGTGGAATTTGACTTATTGAAAATAGCGACGAAGGTGATCTGTGTTCCAAGGATTATACAAAGGTACCCCGGACAAATCTTCAATTATGTAAGTACCAGGCACCACCTCGGCTGTGATCCTGTAAGGGCCTTCCCAATTGGGACCCAGAGTCCCTACTCCTGGTTCTTGAGTTGAAAGAAGGACCTTTTTTAGGACTAAGTCTCCAATATTAAAGCGTCGCCCTTTAACCTTTTTATTGTAGTATCGAGCCATCTTTTCTTGGTATCTGGCCATCACTACTTAAGAATCGTTTCGTTTCTCCATGAGGAAATCCAAACCGGCCCTTTGTGCTTCTTCATTTCTCACTTCGTCGTAATTAATCTGTCGAAGTGAGGGTACCCCAATTTTGACGGGACATACCGCCTCGGCTCCATATGCCAATGAAAATGGCGTTTCACCAGTTGCGGTGTGAGAAGTGGTGCGAAGTGCCCATAGCACTTGCGGGAGCTCATCTACCCATGCGCCCTTCTTGGACTCTAGCTTCCTTTTCAGGGTATTTTTTATGGTTTTGTTCACTGCTTCCACTTGCCCATTGGCCTGTGGGTGATGTGGAGATGAAAACAGCTTTCTAATTCCCAAATCACCACACAACTCGTCCACGCTTCTGTTTTTAAACTGTTTAGCATTGTCGCTAACCAGCGAATGGGGTACCCCAAACCGGCATATGATATTCTTCCAAATGAACTTGGTGGTGTTGGCCTCGGTGATTCTCATAAGTGGTTCAGCCTCGACCCACTTGGTGAAGTAGTCAATTGCCACTATAGCAAAGCAATTATTTCCGGCTCCCCTAGGCATAGGACCTATAATGTCAACTCCCCATTTTGAAAAAGGCCAGGGGCTGGTCACCACGGTTAGCCTGTGATGTGGCTGATGCGGTATGGTTGCGTGTCTTTGGCATTTATCACACTTGCGCACAAAGTCATGAGAATCCTTTCGCATGGTGGGCCAAAAATATCCCTGTTTGAGGGCTTTCCGAGCTAGCGATAGTGCCCCGGCATGGTTGCCACATATACCTTCATGAATTTCTCTCATTACATATCGCCCTTCCTCAGGCCCAACACATCTTAGCAACGGGGAGGTGAAACTCCGTTTATAGAGTAGATCATCCAAAAGTACGAAATTTGCAGCATACCTTTGCAATTTCCGAGCTGCTTCCGGCTCGTTTGGCACTATCTGGTGCTTCAAATATGCAATTAGCGGGTTCATCCAGGATCTCTCTTCTTCTACTGTCAAAATCTCTGGTCCTGGCTCAATAGACGAAGTCAACATGCGCTCAACTGGGATTAGATTGTGTAACTCTGAATCGCTACTACATGCTAATTTGGACAATGCATCGGCGTTGAAATTTTCTGTTCTGGGATGTGTTGCAACTCCATTTTTCTGAAGTGCCCGGCCAAATCTCTTACTTTCTTCAAGTAAGCGATCATAGAAGGTTCTTTGGCAGAAAATTGCCCGTTGAATTGGCTCACAACAAGCTGCGAATCGCTATTGGCCACTACGGATTTAACCTTCAAGGCTTTCGCAAGTCTTAACCCGGCTTACAACGCCTCGTGTTCGGCAACATTGTTTGAGGCCTTCTATCCAAAGTTCCAAGATGTTAGTAAGGAAAGTCCCCTTGAAAACGTCACTGGCGGCCCTTCTTCTAAAGAAGCCAACATTTTCCGCGCTCCTGCTTATGATGCCTGTTTTTGTCATTGTCTTTTGTGAATCTTCATCTACTTCACCTTTGATCTTTATATGTGAATTTTATGTATTGCTCTGCTATACACAAGTAGTTCGTATTGTAAGATGGTCATCATTCAATGTGAGATGGTCCATCATAGGATGAACATAGTTTAATACAGGATAGTCCGAAGCTTGTGCCGGTCCTTGGAGTCACTGGTGGATGTGATAGTCCCTCAAATCTAAGCGCTAAAGACATTTATGTCCATCGCTTAGCTTTGATTGAATGGGTCACAACTCGTACTTCCCCGTGAATCCCCTGTTTACGTCTAGGGTGATTACATCGGGGCCATTTTTGGTTAAAAATCTAACATGGGCGATATGCCTTTAAATTGTACCGTACATACTGCCTCTGACCCATGTGCCTGTGAGAATGGAGTTCCTCCCGTGGCGGTGTGCAAGGTAATTCTGATTCCCCATAGGGCTCATGGAAGTTTATTTACCATTGTTTCTTTAATTGACTCCAATTTCTTCTTGTTGACTCCGGGCCCAAAGAAAGGTACAGTGATCCGCCAGCGAAGACCCAATAATGGCCCAATGGACCTTAACCCACAGCTAAGGCCTGGAATATCACCTTGAGATGAATGCCGAGGTGGTATGCCAAGCTAGCCTCTATAACCGACCTGGTTAACGCCCAGCCGATGTGCTTTATACTCAGCCGGGGCGCTTTTTGTTGTTGACCAGAAGAGAGAGATGGAGTCAGTGATGGGACACTGCCTTTACCCGGACGTGACAGGCGCCCATCCCCTACGAAGTGTAGCAATGATTACGATTGAAAAACAAGAATGTCACATCCATAAGCTAGGGTGATGACAAGTGTAAAGTATGCCACGTGTTGCAATCCGAGACAAGAAGTTCCACTATAAATGAAGCACAATTGCCTCCAAGTAAGGGGTTAGCAATTTCTCACTCTTAACTCTATATTTCTCTCACTCCCTTTTCTCTCTTTTACACACTTTTATTTCCCGCACCCAATATATATTTGCCTAAAATGAGCACTGACTTAGGCATCGGAGTGCAAACGGGAGCCACCTCGGCCCCCTTTGCAAGCTGATTGTTTGTCTTAGTGCGCAGGAGATCCACGAGTTCAAGAGGGAGGAGCTGAGACGTGTTGGTCCAAGGTCCAGCCGGATTTTGTGGTCAACATTTTGGCGCCGTCTGTGGGAAACCATACCACTAACCACGAAAACACATGGTAAAAAGTCACACATAAAAATGTTGGCCTTGAAAAAGGTAAGAGCTTTGAAAGATAAGCTGGTTGGCCTTGAAAAAGGCAAGAGCTTTGAAAGATAAGCCAGTTGGCCTTGAAAAAGGCAAGAGCTTTGAAAGATAAGCTGATTGACCTTGAAAAAGGCAAAAGCTTTGAAAGATAAGCTGGTTGGCCTTGAAAAAGGCAAGAGCTTTGAAAGATAAGCTGGTTGGCCTTGAAAAAGGTAAAAAGCTTTGAAATATAAGTTTAACAACCTTGAAAAAGGTAAAAAACTTTGAAATATAAGTTTAACAACCTTGAAAAAGGTAAAAAGCTTTGAAATATAAGCTTAACAACCTTGAAAAAGGTAAAAAGCTTTGAAATATAAGTTTAACAACCTTGAAAAAGGTTAAAAACTTTGAAATATAAGTTTAACAACCTTGAAAAAGGTAAAAAACTTTGAAATATAAGTTTAACAACCTTGAAAAAGGTAAAAAGCTTTGAAATATAAGTTTAACAACCTTGAGAAATGTAAAAAGCTTTGAAATATAAGCTTAACAACCTTGAAAAAGGTAAAAAGCTTTGAAATATAAGTTTAACAACCTTGAAAAAGGTAAAAAGCTTTGAAATATAAGTTTAACAACCTTGAAAAAGGCATAAAAACTTTGAAACACAAGTTTATAAAACCTTGGAAATGGCTGATAACCTTTTGAAAAAGATTGGTAACAAATGCCTTGAAGAAAGGCCTCCCCGAAATAGGGACTCTCCTTCTTATTGCCTAAGTGGCAAGGCCGAAGTGCTTCCTTGATATTGCCTAAGTGGCATGGCTGAATTGGCTTCCCTCTTATTGCCTACGTGAACTCCTTTCCAAATGACCTTTTCCATGGACTCCTTCCGTAGCACCTCTTTCGAAGGACCTCTTCCATAAACTTCTTCCGAAGTACCTCTCCTAAGGTCGTCTTCATAAATGTCGCAGCAACACAGTGTCAAAAGACACCTATAGTCATGTCTGATTTAAATGTCGGGGCAACGCAGACTCATGAAACAATAAAAGATTTGTTTATTGCCGAAGCGGAACGGTTCGGAGAATATATTATTAAGCTCGGCTTAAGTGTCTCCACGACACATGGTCTCAGAGACCTTATATTCTTAAGCCTCGGCATAAGTGTCTCCGAAAATGACACGGCTATGGGAGCCCTACCCACTCGTCTCCAGAATGGCATGACCTTAGAAGTTTTTTCTGAATTCACACCGGATAAAACACGAACGAGGTAATATGTCGACGTGATTTAACCCGAACCTGATGTACTGAAGTAACACCGTTACAAGTTAACAAAAGAATAAGATCATTGATCTAAGTCCTTGCTAGGGGCTGCTAACAAGCATAATTCCAAGTAAACATGAATAGCTTAGCAAACCCCCACAAATAAGGAATTTCCCCATTCAATGGAATCCACCCCGGACTAACAAACTGAGTACTTACAAATGAGGCTATAAAGCATGAATACATGGGACTCCTAGGTGGATGTCCTCCTTTAAACTCCGGAGTGAATATTCTATTAGATGAGGGTGAAGCATACTTGGTTGATAAATCTATGAAACAACCTGAAGAAGAAATTGAAGTCAATTAAAGAAACAATGGTAAATAAACTTTCATGAGCCCTATGGGGAATCAGAATTACCTTGCAAACCGCCACAGGAGGAACTCCATTCTCACTGGCACATGGGTCAGAGGCAGTATGTACGGTACAATTTAAAGGCATATCGCCCATGTTAGATTTTTAACCAAAAATGGCCCCGATGTAATCACCCTGGACGTAAACAGGGGATTCACAGGGAAGTACGAGTTGTGACCCATTCAGTCAAAGCTAAGCGATGGACATAAATGTCTTTAGCGCTTAGATTTGAGGGACTATCACATCCACCAGTGACTCCAAGGACCGGCACAAGCTTCGGACTATCCTGTATTAAACTATGTTCATCCTATGATGGACCATCTCATATTGAATGATGACCATCTTACAATACGAACTACTTGTGTATAGCAGAGCAATACATAAAATTCACATATAAAGATCAAAGGTGAAGTAGATGAAGATTCACAAAAGACAATGACAAAAACAGGCATCCTAAGTAGGAGCGCGGGAAAGGTTGGCTTCTTTAGAAGACGGGCCGCCAGTGACGTTTTCAAGGGGACTTTCCTTACTAACATCAGATAGTGCCAAACGAGCCAGAAGCAGCTCAAAAATTGCAGAAATACTCTGCGAATTTTGTACTCTTGGATGATCTACTCTATAAACGGAGTTTCATCTCCCCGTTGCTAAGATGTGTTGGGCCTGAGGAAGGGCGATATGTAATGAGAGAAATCCATGAAGGTATATGTGGCAACCATGCCGGGGCACTATCGCTAGCTCGGAAAGCCCTCAAACAGGGATATTTTTGGCCCACCATGTGAAAGGATTCTCATGACTTTGTGCGCAAGTGTGATAAATGCCAAAGACACGCAACCATATCGCATCAGCCACATCACAGGCTAACCGTGGTGACCAGCCCCTGGCCTTTTTCAAAATGGGGAGTTGACATTATAGGTCCTATGCCTAGGGGAGCCGGAAATAATTGCTTTGCTATAGTGACAATTGACTACTTCACCAAGTGGGTCGAGGCTGAACCACTTATGAGAATCACCGAGGCCAACACCACCAAGTTCATTTGGAAGAATATCATATGCCGGTTTGGGGTACCCCATTCGCTGGTTAGCGACAATGCTAAACAGTTTAAAAACAGAAGCGTGGACGAGTTGTGTGGTGATTTGGGAATTAGAAAGCTGTTTTCATCTCCACATCACCCACAGGCCAATGGGCAAGTGGAAGCAGTGAACAAAACCATAAAAAACACCCTGAAAAGGAAGCTAGAGTCCAAGAAGGGCGCATGGGTAGATGAGCTCCCGCAAGTGCTATGGGCACTTCGCACCACTTCTCACACCGCAACTGGTGAAACGCCATTTTCATTGGCATATGGAGCCGAGGCGGTATGTCCCGTCGAAATTGGGGTACCCTCACTTCGACAGATTAATTACGACGAAGTGAGAAATGAAGAAGTACAAAGGGCCGGTTTGGATTTCCTCATGGAGAAACGAAACGATTCTCAAGTAGTGATGGCCAGATACCAAGAAAAGATGGCTCGATACTACAATAAAAAGGTTAAAGGGCGACGCTTTAATATTGGAGACTTAGTCCTAAAAAAGGTCCTTCTTTCAACTCAAGAACCAGGAGTAGGGACTCTGGGTCCCAATTGGGAAGGCCCTTACAGGATCACATCCGAGGTGGTACCTGGTACTTACATAATTGAAGATTTGTCCGGGGTACCTTTGTATAATCCTTGGAACACAGATCACCTTCGTCGCTATTTTCAATAAGTCAAATTCCACTTCAACGAGGCACGGCGTTATCGCATGATTGCATGAGATCGCAGTTAACTATGATGAGGATTGCACCAAGTACTAATTGGTCATACATGAAATTGTTAAAAACAAGGGACTCTTATAAAAGTCCACATTTCGATCACTGTATTATTTCTGAAATCCTTGCAAACTCAGGCTTAAGTGCCTCGGACATTGCCACATGAACCAAAGTTCTAAAAACGGTAAATTAGTTCGCACCTACGGGGTGCTCTTTCGCACGAAATATCAAATGTTTACGCAAAGTGGTTGATGCTTTCATGCATACACTTAAGCGAAATGCTCACAAGACATACGCGTACTAAATACTGTGGATTCAAACGTAAAAGTCCCTATATTATTTCTGTTATAAAAACATAAGCGCACGATGGCACGCCACAAACAGAAGTTAATGCAAATTTGTAAGAGGTGTTACTAAATGTAAGGTAAAAGTTGCTCTAAAGTAGGTCGACATCAGATTTAACCCGCAAGCGTGAACGCATTATGCTCGTTAAACCTGAGGGACTAGACATTTACAGACAGACACAGTCAGACATTTACAATATCCCACATATCATCTTACAATTATGAAACTCGCACTTGGAAATACTCATGTTTAAGCAGTAAAGGAAAAACGTTGCTGCACCAAAATATGAATAAACTGCTCCATTCATAAAAACGAGGCATTGATAAATCAAATGAAGGTTATACTTACAATATTAGGTGCCGAGGCACTTACAAAAAAAAAAGAGAGAAGAAAACAACTAAAACAAAACCAACTAACGAAAAGGCAAAAATAGGTAAGGATCATTGGGGAGGGACGCCTTCTGGAGAGCCCTTGCTAGGCGCACCAAGAGGATCTGCAGAAGCACCTTGAGGCTTGGGGTAGAATGCTTCAATGGAGGACAGATCCAAGGTTGGAAAGGCCTCCTTCACGTCTTCCAAAGCCATCCTGGCCCCCAAGTTCCCAAAAACCCGCTGCATGGCCTCGTACTCAGGGGTCCTCAAAGGTATCCTTGAAGTTCTGGACAGCCTCAGACACTCTAGTATTCAAGACATTCTCCACCCGTGCCTTAACAGTCTGATCCAGGACTTCAGTGATCTTCGTTTACATATGTTTTTCCAGAGAGGAAAGGTCCTCCTCCGCCTTTGCCTTAGTCTCTCGCTCCCTCCCCAATTCTTCAGTGGTTGCTGCCACCTCGGCTTCCAGCTTCAACTTGGCTGCGTTGGCGGCGGCTAGGGCCTCAGAGGCAATAGACTGTGCACGGTTGGAGTCATCCAATTTCTTGCACAAGACCGCCACGTCTGACTCGGAGGCATGGAGGTCATGCTTCAATTTGTCATTGTCCTCTTGGAGGCGCTTCGCATTAGCCCTCTCTTCTGAAGAAGATTTGCGGGCTATGGACAGCTGGGCCTTGAGGTCGTTGATCTCCTTGAGCATGTTATCAGCGTGGCGGAGAGCAGTCTCGGCATCCTTCTTGTCCCGTTGAGCTACCTCCACGGAGGACTCTACCTCGTCAATAAGGGTCAGGGCTCTGGCATTCATAGCCTTGGCAGCAAGCAGCTTCTGAGAGGGAGTGGCGCTGGAGGAGAAGGCGGCCCAACCCTCTGTCCAAAATTGTTCAGTAACTAAGGCCGCCTTGGCTGGAGGCGAACTGGGAGAGTCGAACAGCGAAGAGCTAAAAGTGACGTCTCTTGGGAGGATGCTGGTTCTAATATGCTTGAGCTCTTCCTCCCCCTCTGCTGTCACTTCATAAGCTAGGCCTGGGATAGGCACAGTTGGCTCATCCTCCAGTTGCTCGGTCATTAATGGCGGAGGCGCGGAAGTGGACTCCTTGCCTTTGCCTCTTCTGAGCCTCTTTAAGGGGGCGGGCTCCTCCTCAGGAACTTGCTCCGAAATGTCCTCGGATAGAAAAGGTGGCACTGAGACATCCTTAGTCTCTCTGCCCCTCTTGGATCCGCCTCTATCCGACCTCTTCCCTTTTCCTTTGGCAACGCCTTTTTCAGGATCTGCCTCCCCAGCAATGTTGGGCTGTTGGGGACCCACTGGCAGCAGAGTGGGCAGTGGCAGTAGAGCTGGAAAAGGGCCCTGAAGTTGGGCAGTAGACTTCTCAGACACTTCCTTTGCCACCCCAATTTGCAGGTCGGCCAAAATCGCTTTCTTCTTCCTTTCAACCTCGCTCCCGTGGCGCAGAGCTGGAGGGATTTTCGTGGCCATGAGGCCCTTCAAAGAAATCTTTGGGAATTCTTTGGAACCTAAAAAGGAAAAGAGGACAATGGGGTTATGAACAGAAAAGAATACAAGATGTAACAGCAATAAGGAGGAGAACTTACTCATGGCTCGCATAAGGCCGTGTTTCACAAATAACTTGTTCTGTTGGATGACCCCTTGGAAGGTGCCCCTGTAGGCAAATATACGCCTTACTGCCGCTAGATCTGCGTCAGGAAGGAGATGGGCAAAAGTGTCCCCTGCCATAAGAAATAATATGTTAAGAAGCAGTCAAGAAAAATAAGTATGGATGAAAGAGCAAAAGACGCATGACACTTAAAGACCCTAAAGTAAATACAAGACTCACTAGGTATGGAAAGAGTCCGGGGAACTGTAATTTCTGGACTAGGGTCCACAGGGGAATTCTGCCACTCCCCAGCAACCCAGAACCACTGGTTCCTCCAGTTCTTTATCGAGGTAGGGTGACCGGTAATAACGGGAGTATAAGAGCCTCTGGGGGACAGATAATACCAGTCTTTGACATCCGATCTCACGTCTCTCTCCCTCCTAACTGATTTCTTTAATGTGTAGAGAGTGTGAATGATGTGCAGTGAGATGGGATGGTCAGGGTTGACCTCTTGCCACACCAACCAAGTCCCCACAGCCTGAGTCCAGAAATTGGGGGCCAGCTGGTAGGGGCACAAGTTATAGCTCCTAAGCAATGCCCTAAAGAAGGGATGCAGGGGAAGCCTCATCCCACAAGAAAGGGCGTCTTAGCATATAGCAGCCTGGCTTGGGGAAGGGCTGCAAGGTCGGCAGGAAGGGGTAGGATGCACCAAATGGACCCCTTCTGGCAATCTGAATTTTGCCGAAGCCGCAGCCAAATCGATCCTTCGGATTTCAGTAGCAACCTCACTGCTTTCCCATGACTCTGGGTTTGGATCGGGATCAACATGGTAGCCCGAAACTTTGTTGACCTGGTCAACCCAATCCTCTACCTGAGCAATTTCCTCCGCAGTCAAACCCAACTCTTCCCTGTGCGCCCTAAACGGTGCCCTAACAATCAAGCCGAGGTCCTGGTGACCCGAAGAGGAGCTCGCCACCTTTTCTTTTCCCAAATCCTTTTCTCGCTTGCTTCGGAGCTCTCTTAGCGCGGATTCCTCCTCGGATGATAGATGAGCCATATAGTTCTGGTGTTTTTCTTCTTCGCTGTCAGAATCACTCAAATAAATTATGCCACTGTTTTTCCTATTTCTCCTCTTAACCTGCTCCCTAAAGAAACGGGAGCTAAAAACCGATAAAGAGATGGGACAGAAACCTCTGATGGGAACCGCCATCGCTAACATTTCCTGTGAACCCGTTCCCCCAACTCTTTCCATTTTTCTTTTTTGTTTTAAAAAGAAAGTCAGACTCAACAAAAGAAAAACAAAATGCAAAAACAAAGTTTTCAAACCCACAATAAGAAACTAAAAATAAGAAAGTCTTGCATGTACAGGGGTCAAGAGATTTACCTTCAAAAGGCGAATGCTTGACACTGTGCACTTGGAACGAAGAGCTCGCCAAGAAAAACTGTGAAACGCTAAGAGTGGATGCTGTGTAGTGAACCCTTGAAGAAAAGACACGAGAATCACAAGGAAGAGAGAAACGGCGCAAGCTCTCGCGAAAGCACTGCTACAAAGGTTATGAGAAAATGGTAAAAAGTGAAGTGGTAAAATGAAGAAGGATTTATAGGAATCCCAACAATCTACATTCCTTGATTTTCGTGAACCGCGTGGTTAATATGGGTAACCCATACTCCTTGGAAAGTGAGTTAATCAAAGTGCCAGCCGTCAAAGGGAGGGACAAAACCGTTCAGCTACCATAGTGAACGCCACGCGCTGCGAAATAATGCCCCCCCCCTTCCATTTTATATGTATATATATATTCCTCTCGAAAATAAATATCGATAATTTCTGTGAGTTGACCGCGCCGCCTAGGGAATGCGCTGATATGATCCTAGCCATTAGGGAAAGAAAATCCGAGGCAGAAGGTCGGCTATGATATGGATCCGAGCCTTACCTAAGAAATTTCATTATTGATTCCCTAGAAAGTTAATGCTGTGAAATCATGGCAAATCCTACACGACCATGAATGATCCCTTCGGATTTGAGGGACTAGTGTTGACTCCGGGCCCAAAGAAAGGTACAGTGATCCGCCAGCGAAGGCCCAATAATGGCCCAATTGACCTTAACCCACAGCTGAGGCCTGGAATATCACCTTGAGATGAATGCCGATGTGGTATGCCAAGCTAGCCTCTTTAACCGACCTGGTTAACGCCCAGCCGATGTGCTTTATACTCAGCCGGGGCGCTTTTTGGCGTTGACCAGAAGAGAGAGATGGAGTCAGTGATGGGACACTGCCTTTACCCGGACGTGACAGGCGCCCATCCCCTACGAAGTGTAGCAATGATTACGATTGAAAAGCAAGAATGTCACATCCATAAGCTAGGGTGATAACAAGTGTAAAGTATGCCACGTGTCGCAATCCGAGACAAGAAGTTCCACTATAAATGAAGCACAATTGCCTCCAAGTAAGGGGTTAGAAATTTCTCACTCTTAACTCTATATTTCTCTCACTCTCTTTTATCTCTTTTATACACTTTTATTTCCCGCACCCAATATATATTTGCCTAAAATGAGCACTGACTTAGGCATCGGAGTGCAAACGGGAGCCACCTCGGCCCCCTTTGCAAGCTGATTGTTTGTCTTAGTGCGCAGGAGGTCCATGTGTTCAAGAGGGAGGAGCTGAGACGTGTTGGTCCAAGGTCCAGCCGGATTTTGTGGTCAACAGATATAAAAATTAAATGATAGATGATAATTTTACAGTACCTACTTGAAAACTAAATATGTTTGAGGAGAAATTTTTGCAGAAAGTATGAATGATTTTTTCAGTACATTCCATAAATCCTAAAATTTTATAATTTTTTAGACACAAACTCTAATCTAGAAATCAAAATATTAGGTGGTAATTTACATAAATCGATATATGATATTGTATTAAATTTTATTAGGAATGGAAGGTGATGACAATGTATTTGTTCCCCAAGTTACTAACGGGTCTATTCCTAAAACTGGTCAACATTTTGAAACACTTGACGATGCGTACAATTTTTACAATCAATATGCGCGAGAAGCGGGGTTTAGCACACGGGTAGACAACCGCAGAAGGAAAAAGGAAACCGATGAGATTGTTTGGAAAATGTTTGTGTGCTCAAAGGAGGGGAAGACAAATGATGATTACTAGATGAGGATTAAAAATTTCGTGCAACGTACAGGGGAACGAAATCGTGGACATACACAGTGTGGGTGTCTTGCTAGACTATCAGTGGTGAAACAACAAACTAGAAATTTGTGGGCTGTCAGTCATTTTGTAGAGGAGCATAATCACCCGCTTACTACACCTAGCAAGGTGCATTTGTTACGATCACATCGGAAGGTGTCAGCTGCAAAAATGGCACTTGTCCAACAGTTTTCTGAGGCGAATATTCCCACGTGTCAGCAAGTATGACTTATGGAGATCAATGCGGGTGGTCCATCATCGATGGCATCGATGGGGTGTGAGGAGAACGATATCAGGAACCATCAAAGGGATGTCCGTCAGGCACTGCAGGGTCACGACGTCGAGACACTTATTGAGCATTTCAGTTTCGAGCAAGAAAGGAACCCCAACTTCTTTTATACTTACGAGACTGATGAGAGTGGTGTCTTCACCTGATGTTTTTGGGCGGATTGTGAATCAAGAAGCTCATATGCCTATTTCGGTGAGGCAGTTGTGATGAGAACCGAGAAAGTCAAACATCGATGCGCAAGCCTGTGGGACCCATGACGAGATCCGATGCCAAGGAGGTTCAAAATTCGAGGCTAAACAAGTAATTAAAGTAAAGAAAAGCTAGTCAAGAATCAAGTTGGAGCCAAAAACTAGAAGAAATTGGACTGAGCCAATTTCGGTCGACCGAAATTCATTTCGGTCGACCGAAACTCTGCAGAGGATTTTTTAAGGCAGCCTCAGTCGCGTTCGGCTGAGGCTTGATCGACCGAAAGTCCCATTTTGGTCGACCATGTGATCGACCGAAAATGGTTAGGTCGACCGGGTCGGTCGACCGAAACACTCCGTTTCACAAAAACGGGGTTTTTCTTGCAAATTCCAAATTTGCACCTTTTGCCCATTTTGTGCATTATATACACATTCTTTTTCATTTGTAAAATAACTTGGATGTTCATGGTAATGCTCTTGAGAGCTTAGTCTAGAGAGACTCCTTTTGAGGTAAGGTTAAACCTCCTTTGTTCTTGTATTTTTCTTGGAAGTTAATCAACTCTACTTGAGTATTATTATTCTTGTGTTGTTGTTTATTTTCTGCCACCTTGAAATTTGTTTCATTGATACCCATTGGGCTATGGTTAGTTAATTCTTAAATTTTGGGTTAGATTTAAACTTGGGTTAAGATGTTTATCGCTTATTTTACCACTTTAACTTTCTTAGGTTTTGTATTAAATTGTTGTGGAAATTTTCGGTCAATATACCGAAGGGGTTCGCATTATTTGGTATCAGAGCTTGGCTCTAATTTGGTAAACGTATCCTTTACATTTCTTCTTGTTGTTCTTGTTATTCAAAAAAAAAAAAAAACGAAAATTGAAAAAAAAATTGGGGGAAATTTATGTGCCCATGTGTAATTGTTGATTCCATGTATTGGGTATATTGATTGTGAGTTTGTTGGGAGAATTTCATTATTCATTCACTACAAAACCTACACTTTCCAATTGTGTACTCAAAGTGTTTGATCAATTGTCTCAAAGAAAAATACTCCATTAGTGCTTTATTGTTCAATACTCATATATTGCTAATTACTTGGGGCTATCCAATTCCCATCATTGAGATTGTGTTATCAACATTGTATCCCATATATCACTTGCTCCATACATTGGGTAATTGTTAATCATTCATTCCTTGCTACATTTGAGTTGTTGGGTGTATTCATATATCCACATTATATACATTCAAGGCCATTCAAAGATTGAGTACAAAGTGTTTGATAAATGGCCTCATTGAAAATTTACACTCTTGTACTTATTGCTCTATATCTATGCCTTATCTAATACATGTGGCTATTCAATCCCATTGTTGAAATTGTGATCCTAGCATCTTATCCCGCATAAATATTGTTCCTTTTGAGTATAGCAAGCACATTAATTCTACTTGCTATTATATCTACTTGTTATAAATTCCTTCTTCCTTGTTTGTAATCATTAACTTCACAAGAATTATACTTTGTGGTTTAGTTGATTACCTTCCTTGGAGAACTTGAGAAATGAGATTTTGAGTGGAAAAATACAAGAGTGGTGAGCTCATTAGAGGGTAAAAACCTAAATTGAGTGAAACACGAGTGAAAAATATTCTTGTGAGAACACTTTCACACTATGTCAAATTCCAATACTCAAACTCAAGACTTGAAGTACTTGTTACAAAATCTTTCAACCACCATGGCTAGACAAATTGAGGAGATTGGGGGTGAGTTGGAAAATTTAGGAACAAGAGAGGAGAGTACATCAAATAGGGGAGGTGAAGAAAGGATGTGTAGTAGAAGAAGGGTGATGGATAATTTTGGGGACATTGTGTATAGGGATGGAGTTAGAAAACAAAATAGGAGTTTGAATAGAAAAATTAGAATGGATGTTTGGGATGATGAAAGGGATAGTAAACAAAATGGGAGCATGCATAGGAAAAGAGGAGAATGGGTAGATAGGAGTAGAGATGGAATTGATGATAATATTGATAGAACAAAAATAAAGAGTCCATCATTCCATATGAGGGATGATAATGAAGGGGAAGTTGAAGGAGGTTGGAGAATGGGTAGAAGAAGAAGAGAATGGGTAGATAGGAGTGGAGATAGGATGGATGATAAGGTTAATATTGAGCAAATGAAGATTTCATCATTCCATAGGAGGGATGGTTGTGGAAGTAGAGAAGTAGTGAAGGAAATGAATGCTAGGCCACCACAATCTTTGGCCCATGCTAATGAGATGGAGGAACATGGGGAGGATAATTTCTACACTAGGTGTTTAGTGAGTGATAAACCATGTAGTCTCATGATATATAGGGAGATTGGTACTAATTTGATGAGTGCTAGTAGAGTTGAGAAATTGGGGTTACCGGTAATGAAGCATCATAGTCCTTATATATTGCAAATGTTGAATAACTATGGGGAGGTGAGGGTAAATGAACAAGTTCTTCTTACTTTTCACATTGGTACTTATAGTGACCAAATATTATGTGATGTGGTTCCCTTACACACTACTCACATAATTTTGGGAAGACCTTAGCGATGTGAGGGAAATGTGAATCATGATAGGAGGAGGAACCGGTGTAACTTCCAAATGGATGGAAAAAAGGTTGTGATCCTATCTTTGAGCCCGGAAGAAGTATGCAAAGACCAAATGAAGCTCAAGAATGAGTTTGAAGAAGAAAATGAGAAGGAAAAAGAAAAAGAAACGAAGAAAGAAAAGGAAATTTTGATTGAGCCAATTGAGGAAGAAACAAAAGAGAGGCAAAATGAGAGTATGAGAGTTGGGGCCACGTCCCTAGGACAAGGAGAGGCAAAGAGAGTTGGGGTCACGTCCCTAGAAAAAGGAGAGGAAATGAGGGTTGGAGCCACGACTCTAGAAAAAGGAAAGGTGAGAGAGGAACCGAGGGTTGAGGATTCTACCTCAGAAAAAGGTGAGGAAGTGATGAGTGCCATTAAAGAAATTGAGAGAAGATATCCCTCCAAAATGTTCTTTGCGCTTGAATACTCTAACAACTTCTTCCCTAGTTTGGTTATTTCTTTGTTGCAGGAAATTGTGAGGCCAACTTATCAAGGCAACAATGAACTCAAAAAGCATGCCTTATGGAAGAAATTCATGGAAACATTTTCCTGCAACAACGAGTACAACCGAGGTAAAGAAAATGGGATAACCAATGCAACATCGAGGAGGTATGCTCCTAACATTTCTTTGAATGCAAGGTTATTGTGTTTTGAATACATTAGAGGGTTGTATGATCTTGATGTAGATTTGACAAGTGTGTTGTGGACTTGTAAAAATATAACATGTGGTAAGGATCATTGTCATGATGAGTTCTTAATCTGTAAATGCAACTTTTTGCATATGCCCAATTGCATAAATACCAAATCCTTTTGTGAAAATGTTGCACATAGTACATTTCATGGGCATGTTGAATTCTTACTTTGTGAAAATATGCTTGACGTGCATATTTGCTCTCTAAATAAATTGCTAGTTAAGGGAGTCCATGGGAGAAATTTATTGAGATGTCTTGATGATAAAAGGACTTCACTTCTAACATTTCTTGATGCCCCCTCATTTTGTTTTGAACATGTTAAGGGCATGCATGTTAATAATCCAAATTTATTAAACGTTTATGAATTATGTTGTGAGCGATATCTCGATGGATTTTATGGGCATGATAACTATTTGTTTTGAAAAGTTGGATTGTTTGTTTCTAAATGTGTCATGCGCGAATTTCTAATGAGTATGTTGGTTGTTTGACTGGGCACTTTGAAATCAAGGGGGCCATGGAAATATTTTGTGATAGCTTTTATTGGTCTCATTGGAAAATTAGTGATAAACATGTTTGCACTTGTGGTAAAGGCCGAACGTTCAAAATGGCTAAATCTAAGTTTTTACCTCAAGTTTTATACACACATTTGCACGTTCCCAGTAAACCCTGGATTAATCATTCTATGGAGTTTGTGTTGGGTTTACTTAGACTAAAGAAAAGAAATGATGCTAATTTTGTGGATGTTGGTAGGAGTATTAAACTTTCACATTTTACTACATGTCATAAAACCAGCATTGCTATCAACATGATGAATCTTTTCTTTGGGGGAGTGGTGCATTTGCATAAAAACGATGCTCAATTTGTAGTTGTTAAATTTGCTTGCAATGGAAGTGTTCATCCTATTAGAAAATTTTCTCCACTTGATGTTACTTATAGCCCTAGCCTACTAACTCTTTTGAGCTTGATGTACTTATTTATAGATGGAAATGTTAGTTTAGGGGGGCATGACAAAGCAAATCTGGTTAAGCCCCTTCGTAGGATGCTAGCGCCTTCATCTAAGGGGATTGACATACAATGTACTTCCCATGCCAACCATGGTAGGAGGCGATTCGTATTTGATCTGGGTGGTTGGATATAGTTCTTTTCAAGGGGAGAACGGGTTCTCGATTGAATAAAATCAAAAATGCTACCCTGCGGTGTTGGCACATCTCAAGCTCTTGGCAATGCCTACAAATTGATTTTGCACGGTGAGTATGAAATTTCAGTTACAGTTATTGTGTCTGAATTTTCTATTTTTTTATTGTAGGTGTCGATTCGTGGTCGAATCTCTTTCGAGATGGAGGAGATAATGAGAATCGCGAAGGTCCAACTTCATCGCATGAACCTGTGATCCACAATGTTACAAGATCAAGGTTCAAGGAGTCTCACGATAGTGCACTCAAGCAAGATTCGAGGTCGAATCCTTTTCAAGAGGGAGAGGATGATGAGAACCGAGAAAGTCAAATCTCGATGCGCAAGCCTGTGGGACCCATGACGAGATCCAATGCCAAGGAGGTTCAAGATTCGAGGCTAAACAACTAATTAAAGTCAAGAAAAGCTAGCCAAGAATCAAGTTGGAGTCAAAAAGTAGAAGAAATTGGACTGAGCCAATTTCGGTCGACCGAAAGTCATTCCGGTCGACCGAAACTCTGCAGTGGATTTTTGAAGGCAGCCTCAGTCGCATTAGGCTGAGGCTTGGTCGATTGAAAGTCCCATTTTGGTCGACCATGTGATCGACCGGAAATGGTTCGGTTAACCGTGTCGGTGGACCGAAACACTCCGTTTCACAAAAACGGGGTTTTTCTTGCAAATTCCGAATTTGCACCTTTTGCCCATTTTGTACATTATATACACATTCTTTTTCATTTGTAACATAACTTGGATGTTCATGGTAATGCTCTTGAGAGCTTAGTCTAGAAAGACTCCTTTTGAGGTAAAGTTAAACCTCCTTTGTTCTTGTATTTTTCTTGGAAGTTAATCAACTCTACTTGAGTATTATTATTCTTATGTTGTTATTTATTTTCCGCCATCTTGGAATTTGTTTGATTGATACCCATTGGGTTAGGGTTAGTTAATCCTTGAATTTTGGGTTAGATTTAAATTTGGGTTAAGGTGTTTATTGCTTATTTTACCATTTTAGCTTTCTTGGGTTTTGTATTAAATTTTTGTGGGAATTTTCGGTCAATATACCGAAAGGGTTCGCATCAAGTTGTGTTTGGCACAACATACAATACCAACAAGTACTCCATGATTTTTGCTCCATTTGTTGGGGTTAACCACAATCGCCAGACTATTGTTTTTCGGTGTGGATTGTTGAGCGATGAGAAGATAGAGTATTTTGTCTGGATTTTTTCAAAGTTCCTTGAAGCTATGTGATATCTATCATAGTGGACAAGACGGAAAGTTAAATATTCAAACCAAACAAAAGTATAATTCAGTCAACATGTCAGAATTGGATACATAACATATGTTTTTCGAGTAAAAAAGAGCTACTGAGCAAAACTCATGGGTAAAAGCCCTTGAGCCCACTGATTTTATGGTCAAATTCTATCGTTTGGGCTTCAAATTGGCAAGTCAATTATGCTTACGGGAATTTACAATATTTCCCTAATTTCAAGATTATGTTTATTTTCTTCTTTATTATTGTTTCCAATTAAATTAAGACTCTATTCTTAGAGATTTTATATATTCTCTAATTAGATAAGATTTTATTTAGTTGCCTAACTAGACTAGGATTTTTATATTGGTTGCCTATATAAAGGCGTCTTCATTGTAATACAAAACAGAGTTTGATTTCAATAAAATTATTGAGTGTTTTTACTCTCTCTAAAGGTGGGGATTTTCCCTTTAACAAATTGAACTTATCAAGATTCAATTCTTGTATAGTTCAAACTTGGGTGAGAATTATTATTGTTGTTATCAAGAGGTCAATTTATCAATTTGATTGTATTGGTTGCATGATTCAATTGATTTTAATTGGATTCATAAATCGTGATTCTTTTGGCGTTCTTAGGTCGAGTCAATATTTTGTGGGTTGCGTAGCTACAATTGCTACGTGGTTTGCATAAGTTAAAATCAATTGAATCAAGCAACCAATACAATCAAATTGATACATTGACCTCTTGATCACAACAATAATAATTCTCACCCAAGTTTGAACCACAAGAATTGAATCTTGATAAGTTCAATTTGTTAAAGGGAAAATCCTCATCTTTAGAGAGAGTAAAAACACTCAATAATTTTATTAAAATCAAAGTCTGTTTTGTATTACAATGAAGACACCTTTATATAGGCAACCAAAATAAAAATCCTAGTCTGCTTAGGTAACTAAATAAAATATTATATAATTAGAGAATATATAAAATATCTAAGAATAGAGTCTTAATTTAATTGGAAACAATAATAAAGAAGAAACTAAACATAATCTTGAAATTAGGGAAATATTGTAAATTCCCGTAAGCATAATTGACTTGCCAATTTGAAGCCCCAAACGATGGAAATTGACCATAAAATCAGTGGGTTCAAAGGCTTTAGCCCATGAGTTTTGCTCAGAAGTCCGTTTCTACTCGAAAAATATATATTATGCATCCAATTCTGACATGTTGACTGGATTATACTTTTGTTTGGCTTGAATATTTAACTTTCCATCATGCCCACTATGATTCATATCACTATGCCTACCCAAGCTGCCCAGGGGTGATTATCACTGATCAGGATAGTGCAATTTCTAGAGCTGTTAGGGAAGTATTTCCTAGTACATTGCACAGGTATTGTTTGTGGCATATTTTGAACAAATTCTCTGAAAAGATGAGTGTCATACTGTATAGGGAGCAGTACCACGGGTTGGTAAACATTATTAGAAAATCAGAGTCGGCGGAGAAGTTCGAGTACCATTTGACTGAGGTAATGGAAACCACTGAGTTAAGGACTAATGAATGGCTTCAAACTATATATGAAATACGTAGTCATTGGGTGCCAGCGTACGTTAGACACGTCTTCGCAACAGGGATGTCTAGCAGCCAGAGATCGGAGAGTAATCACGCATTCTTTAAGAGATATATCGATAGAAAGAACTATTTGATAGATTTCATTACAAGATTTAATTGGGCTTTGTAGCGTCAGAGAATAAAGAGTTAATTGCTAACCACACTGATCTTAGTGAGCAGCCATGGCTAATTACGTCTTCAATAATGGAAAATCAAATGGCAAGTATATACACGAAGACGATGTTTTTACTTTTCCAAATAGAACTAGAGCAGAGTAACTTCTACATTTGCTCGAGGAGATCAAGCTCAGATGCATTAAAAGTTTATGTGGTTCATCGATTTGATCCAGGGCATACAGACACTCGACAACAACAATCGACTTATTTCACTGAGACTGATCTCATCTCTTTTAGTTGCCAAATGTTTGATTTTGATGGATATCCATGTCGCCACATTCTTTCTTTTATGAAGAAAAAACAAGTTATGCTTTTACCAGATAAGTATATACTTCGGAGATGGACAAAGAATGCGAAAGTTGGCATTGTATATGAGTTAGGAGATGGTGTGTCACAGGGGCAGTCATTATTATCAAGACATGGAATGTTGAGTTATATGGCATCAGATTTGGTCGACGAGTGTGCTTTAACAGATGCTCGCATCAACTTTCTCATGGATGATTTTCGGAGTCTCAAACTATGGGCAAAAGAGATTGACTATGGAGGAGATGTCGGGATGAGTAGGAATAGAAGCAAGAGTCGTGACGAGGCTCAGGTTGTCGTTGATCCAAATCCTATTAGGACCAAAGGGTGTGGGAAGCGACTAAAGTCAGGGAAGGAGAAAGCGATGTCTCAGCCTAGTAGAAACTGTGGAGCATGTGGCCTTAATGGACATGATAGAAGAACTTGTCCCACACTTCAGTCTAGGTATTCTAAACTTCTTTTACTCATTATTTTGTTGAGTGTTTATAGACACTAATTACATTAAATTGTCTTATCGCTTTCTGTGGGTTTTTTGTGTACTTTCAGGCTGCATCTTGTGGATGAGCCTTATCATCTACAATTCTCATTTGATGAAACTCGTGATGATAGGTACACCAGTGTTGATAGTAGCAACTACGGTGGTTTCCATGGTTTTCCCAATGGCGACTTTCCCTAGGATATGTGTGTAATCTAAAATCGTATTACTACTGCTTTTTCTTTTGTTATGGTTGAATTGTTTTTCCATATTTTGTGAATAATGAAAATAATTGTCAAATAAAACCTCAAAAAGATATATTAATTATTAATCATACTACAGCTTTTTGATCTGTTTGTTAAAAAATTTGTATTTAAAAATAGGTAATTTTAATGTTTTGAGGTAAATTATGTGGTTGACAAATGTAGAAAAAATGTATGTGCTTAAAAAGTAGTTTGAAGATTTATGTTGTTTAAAAATATGCTTTCAAAAAATTTTACCAAATAGTGTTGTTAAATTTTTTGATTTAAATGTTTTTTTTTTTTTTGATGTTTTTTATGTAAAATATGTGATTGAAAAATGGAAAAAGAAAATATTTGTAGTTAAAAATTATAAATTACTTTAAAAAATTCTGTTTAAAAAACAAATTATTTTACGTAATTTTGCCAAACAGTTAACTCGTTGAGTCAAGTTCATAGTACAATTCTAAAAAGTTAATTGGGGGGCCATTAACTTTTGTATTGTTTAAATTTTTTTTTTTTATTCTAATAAAATTGGTGTAGAGAGTGTTGGGTATTTGACCCAAATTAATCAAGTGCCTAGTGAAACATAATGAGTACCTAGTTGAAACAAAGGATGGTGGAGCTAATGATGTCTTTGAATGATAATTAGTCTTGACTAATTATGATGTCTTTGAATGATAATTAGTTTTGACTAATTATGATGTTTTGGTGTTAAGAGAATTTCATGTAGAATTCTCTCTATAAATAGAGAAGGAATTCAAGGAAGAAATACACCACCACAAACATATTGAAGAGTGCTAATTAGTGTCACATTGTGATCAAAGAGAGAAAATTGTGAGCCTAGCATATTGTGAAGTTTCTTGTAACTCTTTGTGGTGTAAATCAAAGGGTAGAAATTATATGTGGTCAAGCTCGTTTGTTGTATTTTCTCTGTGGTCTGTGGGATTGGGTTGGTGAGTGAAAGTCTATATATTTGTAACAATTTAATATATAGTGAAAAGCTTTGGCGAGGGTCCGTGGACGTAGGTATTTTGCTGAACCACGTAAATTTTTGTGTTCGTATTTATTTTCTTATTTGCTTATTTTATTTTGAACATCGAAAGATCCTGTGGAAAAAGTAAAGTGGGAATCGACGTGTTGAAATTCTCAACGGAGAGAAGAGGGGGGCGTTTTGGTGGTGGGGGGTGGGATTGAGGGTTTGAAAGTGAAAGTAATGAATGTGTTGTCAGATCCTTGAATGGATTTTTTTTTTAATAAAATATTCCGTAGACACAGTAAGAGAAACCCTTCACGGCTTCACGGTTACCTGATCAGGATTGAAATAAACGGTCAGATTTTGTGAAGTTCAAGAATATAGTTGGAAATTAAGGAAATTCATGGGTGATGGGTGCATTAAGCCTCTGTTTGTTAAAAGTTTTTTGTTAAAAAATATATATTTTTATATTTTTCAGGTAAAATGTGTTGTTAAAAATTAGAGAAAAAAAATGTGTGTGATTAAAAAGTGATTTAAAAAATTGTGTAAAAAAAACATGTTTAAAAACATGTTTACCAAACACATTCTAAAGTACCCAATTAGGGATAGAAACTACGCCGGACCATTCTTCAAAGTCTTGAGTTCCTGTGAACGATAATTCATTTAAAAATTAATTATTACCTCCGTCCCACAAAAATAGACTTGTTCCCATTTTCACACAATTAAGAAATGGTAGTTAATATAATTGAAATAATAAATTTATCTATACTTTTTCAAATGTATCCTTATATTAATTTCAAATACTCATTAATTCATTCAAACTATATGTCATTAAATTGATATTGGAATTAACTATCAAGGTACATTAATTAGGGGTATATGAGGAAATGAAAAATTAAATACATGCTCATTATAGTAACTAGTAATTGCACCCGTACGATGCACGAAAGAAATAATATTTATTGAATAAGTTGTAAAAATACAATGCCCGATAAAAATAACACAATAAAAAAATAATAATAATAACTTGCATACACAAATTGTGAATAATTTGTAATTTCATTTCTCCTTATAAGATTTCTTACTTTAATGCATAAATTGTATATTCAATATACAATCAACATATAAAAAAAATATATACACTTACATTAATTTCAAATACTCATTAATTCATTCAAACTACATGTCATTAAATTGATATTGAAATTAACTATCAAGGTACATTAATTAGGGGTATATGAAGAAATGAAAAAATTAAATACATGTTCATTATATTAATTGGCCTATCTTTGTGGGACGGATGGAGTATTAGTATATTTTATCTTCAAAATGTACTTAAATCAAAGTTATTGCAAATGATTTTTTTTTTTTTTTTGAGTTGATTGTTTCCTGCTATTTTGAATTACTTCACCTAATAATGTATTCAATTCAAAAATATATTTATTTTATCTAAAATTTTAATCTTAAGATTCTTAACACGAAAAATATACACCTTGGATGACTTTATTTATTTGGATGTTAATTTTGAAGTTAATGCAATATAAGTAAGTAAATAAATAGACATCGACATAAATGTGTAATGGTTTATGTCAAATTTCCAGTTCATATAACAAGATTGGTATTTGACCCAACGTGTTAATTACTAACTGCGAGTCACACAATCCAAACCTACAGTTGATGAGTCAACTCGAGATTCTTCTCTTCATCAGTTTGCCCATTTATAGAGAAGTTCTGAGTTGAAAGTAACAGCGTACATGCATGCCACTGCCAGAGAGCTGCTGTCCATGCCTAGCGCCTTTATTTTTATTAAGGTTTCGAGCATATAATCCTAGTACTAGTACGAGTATGAATTAATCTGTTTGTACATATTTTTCATACAATAGGTGTATAGAAAATGTGTTGGCAAATATGTATTTATTAATTTTGGAGATGAAGTAATAGGTAAAATAATGAATTATTATCATGTGTCTAATCTATACACATATCTGTATAGAAATATGTACAAATAGCATAGTTGGTACTAGTATATGTGTAGGCTGTAGCCTGGAGGCCATTTTTGCAAGGGGAAAAAAGGTTTATCATTTACAGAGCTCTCGGCTGCACAAGACCGTCTTTTTTTTTTCTAAGTAAATGTGTGGTTGAAAATTGAAGAAAGAAAATATGTGTAGTTAAAAAGTAGTTTGAAAAATTTTGTTGTTTATAAATTTATTTTATAAATTGTAATCATTGCGTAAAAAAACGGTGTGTTAGTACCTCCTTGATAGAGATTTTTCCTCGTTAGTCAAATAACTTGACGAAAAGACAAAATTGCTCTCTACAATAAACCAAAACAAAAGACAAACAAACAAAAAAAGAGGGTTAGAAAAAACCAAACATGTCTTAATTAAAAATGAAGAATAACAAAGAGATGATCTAATGATGGCAATGGAGCGAATTTGGAGTGGATTGACCTGATATGTATCCACCATCTTTTGAGGCTGATTGAGTTTGGGACGGGACGGAACGGATCGATCACCCATTTGATGATCCGTCCCTATTTTTAGGAGTATCCATCGTAGTAAAAAAATTACAAAAAATGTGCATCGTGAACGGGAAAATATGTAAAATTGACAGAGGATCCATATGTTTCCAAAATCAAGCATCTGCATCGCTCAATGAGGCTATCTATCTGTACAAAAGAGTGGAATGAAGTCTCTTCCTGGATGAGATGGAGAGACAAGATAGAGCGAATCTTCGATGAATCATGCCACTCTACCCCCATTGATTTACTGATTAGATTATCTATAATACACTTGACACACATCATTACTTTATCAATCACATTATCACCAAAATCAACTATCATAATTTTGTTAATACACAAATCGATAATCCTTCCGGCAAATCAATGAGGTCAAGTAGATTAATTCATCTTTGATTAGGTTTAGAAAAAATGAAAAGTGAGAACTAGGGTTGCATAATGGTCTCGCTAACTCGTTGCAGCTGATTTTGTGATGTGATTTTTTTTCCTAATTTTAATTGGGGTGGATGAGGGCGGGTCTCCCCTTGATCCAAATTCGCCTCATGATCCGACTTGTATTTGCCCCAATCCGGGAATTCTTTCACTCCATTTGGAGCTCATACCCGTCAATTTCGAATTAGATACGATGTTTTTATCATCCCTAAGTGATCTTCGTCCTTCACGCTCGATCACGACTTGTCCGACTGTTGATCTTCCTTCACTCCAATCCACCTTTCCTAATTAATTTCATGGTCGCCACCACTGCCCTCACTCACACAATAGTACTGTAGGTGAGGATTATTTTATTTTTCAATTAGGTTGTTGGGATTATAAATTTTTAATTAAATTGTAGGACAGGCTAAGTGTGAGAGATTTTCAAATTATTCATAAATGCATGGCTACTGCCTTTAAAATTATCAACCCAATAAAGCTTCAATTTCAGTAAGTACCCTATGCAACTTGGTGTCCTTCACAGAATACAGCTAACAAGTATTCAATGCAAATTAATTAATACGGTCTGTTTGCGAATTGCATAATTTGCATTGAAATTTATCCCGTAAAAATCGATTCTCTCAGTTAATTCACAGCCATCTACGCAATATCAGACATTTCAACGTACAAAAAAAAGGAATTAAATGTTCATGCATGATTGAATCTACATTGTGATCATGAGCACGAAAAAATTAACTTCGTTCAATAATTTTAGCAATTTTCAGGGATTTTACTAAACATATAACAAACCGCAATTCATAGGCATAGGCTGTCCAAATTAAAGTCATCCAATGAGCAGATATTCCACATAAATACAGACTCCTAGCACCACAATATTTTGTGTAATGATCAGCACACAGAATAGGACGAGCAGCAAAAGTTGTTGAAAAAGAGTTATCCCTTGTTTGATAAACAAAGTTTTTGAAAAAAAGTTGAATGTTATGCCTGTGTTTTGTAAATATTGTACTTTTCTTGGTTGTAAACCAGTTTATAAATCACACAATTTCTCAAATCACTTTTTAAGCACGCGCTTTTCTCTTTCTAATTTTTAACTACTATTGTTTACCTCAAAATCATAAATAAAGCAATTTATAAACCAAACTATTAGTGTGTTTGGTATTATTTAAAATGAGTTTTTTTGAAATGAATAGTGAATTTTAGGAGAAATAATGGTTGAGATTTGGTTAAAAAGTAAAAAATTGTGGACTTAACTTTTGATGAATGGTTGAGATTGAGTACGGTAGAAAAATGAGAAAATTTTAATAGAAATCAAACAGGGGCAGTGTTTCCAAATTAAAAAGTGGCTTGAAAAGTAAAAAATTGTGGGCTTGACTTTTTTGGATGTTTGAGATTGATTATTGTAGAAAAAATAGTATTTTTTATGAGATTGTAGTGAAATCAAACAAGGGCTTATATTAATTAAGCTTGTTAATTTGGATAAAATTATAACTTGTTAAAATGAGTGATAAATCAGTAGTAGCTATATATGGTTATGGATTATACGAATAAGAGCAACTTCTCTTATTAGCACAGGTAGTAGAATTTTCTACTAATTACATCTCACTGTTCAAATCACGACACCTTGTGGTTGTGCACACAGTTTGTTTCTCTTTCTTGCCATATATATAAGACGTCGAAGTATCGCAATTTGAGTGATGTCTCAGAATTGTGATTTAAGTAGATGGTTCTACCATATGTACGTGTATGAGCGGCCCGTTTTGAAGCTTTTCTTTCTATGAAATATATAGATAAAATTTGATCATTCGCTTATAAGATAATTATAATGTTCCCAAAATGCACTAAGCCTCTATTTGACAGAGATTAAAATTAAATTTTTAGAGGATCTTGATAAAAATAAGTGAGATGTGTAATTAAAAAGTTATGGAACCCATGAAATATATGATTGTGATTAATTGTTACTTTCCCTCCGTCTCATAAAGATAAGTCTCCTACCCATTTTTCACACAGATTAAGAAAGTCAATTAATGTTGTTGGAAAAATAAGTTTTACAATCATTTTTTCTAATATACCCCTAATAAATTTTGTAATTTATCACAAAATTTAAAGAGTATAAATTCATTTAGACTAATAAAAATACACATTAAATAAGGATAAAATGAGACATAAAATATTAACTTCACTTTTAAAAAAAAAAAGTTAACTATCTTTTTGGAATGGACGAAAAATGAATAGTTGAGTATTTTGATGTTTAATCTAAAACAAACATGCTCTAAGTAAATTTCAACGCCTCCAATCCCATTCTCAAATCCTATTATATAATGCGTGCATTGTCACAGTGAAGAGTCCTATTTCCTATATTTTTATACTGAAAGAAAAACCAGTTCAAAAATGAAACTACGAGTCGATGTACAGATCCTCCAGTTCTTATTTCTAGCCCTTTTATTCTTTACCCTTCTCCTCCACACCACCGTATCCGCCCCATTCACCGCCGTCCTCCACCTTCTCTCCGCCAACCTCCACCTCTCACTATCATGCACCATCTGCACATGCATCTCCATTTTCTACTACTTCTACACCCTCCCAGGCCAGGTTTACCTGCTAAACTACACCTGCTACAAACCACCACCCCACCGGAAGTGCTCCTATCAAGTGGCTGAGAATTTCGTGCGCCGGAACGCACAGTTCAATGAGAAAACCATAGACTTCATGCGTAACATTTATCTCAAATCGGGATTAGGTGATGAAACTTATGGGCCTGCGTTCATTTTTGAAAAAGATAGTGTTCCTACAATAAATTACGCCATTCAAGAAGCTGAAGAAGGGGTTTTTTCTTCCATTGATGCCCTTCTGTTAAAAACCCTAATCGATACAGAATCCATAGACATTGTTCTTGTTACAAGTGGAAGCTTTTCTCCCACTCCATCACTTTCTTCACTCATTGTAAATCACTATAAACTCAAACCTGACGTGAAAACATATAATCTTAGTGGTATGGGATGCAGCTCTGGTGTTCTTTCAATGGATTTTGCAGCCAAGATTTTACGCAGCAGCCGAAAAATTCAAAATGTTCTTGTAGTCATCACCGAGAGTATCACCTTAAATTGGTATTGCGGAGATAACCGCTCAATGCTAGTAAGTAATTGTATCTTTCGGGTCGGCTGCGCCGCCGCGATGATCACCAATGACCCCAGTCGCCGCTGTGTTGCTAAGATGGAGCTTATTGACTCGCTCAGGACTCACCACGGGGCTGATGACAGCGCGTATAAAGCTGCATTTCAAGGAGAGGATGACATGGGTAATAACGGTGTTTCACTCACCAAGGATTTGATTAGGGTTGCTGGCATGAACTTACGTAAGCACATAAAGATTTTAGCGCCACGAGTCTTGCCACTGAGTCAAATCGTTCATTATGCCTACTCTGTCGCAGCGGCCAAGATGTCGCGTGACGAGTCGAAGCCTGTTGTCCCGGACTTCAAGACGGCATTTGAGCATATATGTATACATACGGGTGGTAAAGCTGTGATTGAAAACGTCGCCCGAGTTCTCAAACTGGACGACGAGGTGACTGAGCCAGCTCGAATGACTCTAAACCGGTTCGGGAACACATCTTGTAGTCTTGTGTTCTATGAATTAGCTTATTTTGAAGCCAAGAAAAGAGCAAAAACGGGCGATAGAATGTGGATGCTTGCATTTGGAACAGGGTTCAAAGTTGGTAGCTTGGTGTGGAAATGGATTCAAAATTCAAGCCAAGAATTTGATAATCCATGGAATGATTGCATTCAAAATTATCCATTGAAGGCTCGATAAGTTCAAGTCCAAGAAACCAGTAACCATAAAGGAAAAAAAAAAAAAAAACCCCAAAGAAAGACCCAAAAAATAACATAAGATTTTCTAAGCTTGATGGAATATTTTGAGAGAGACTCCTATGATCAACATTTGAAAACATGTGGTGTCATATTTCTTTATCAATAGTAAATGAATTTTGTGCTTTCTTTTAGTGTCCAGCTTATAGAGTTGATTGTTTGTTTTCGTTTATAAACTTGTTTATTTATGATTTTGAGGTAAAAAATAGTGTTTAAGAATTGGAGAGAGAAAATTTGTGTAAAAGTTGTTTGAAAAATTATATTATTTTTAAATAAACATGTTTATAAACAAGGAATTGACTTTTACTGAACAGATGCTTATTATATTTAGAAAGCTCGTGCTAATCGAGCGAAGTCAACGCATTGAATTGTCTACTAAGTTGTTTATTACCTAGATACCGACTTAAGCCTCAAGTGTATGTCTTCATCATTATCTGCATTGACACAAGAACTTACCTACTTAACTGCACTAATAAGGATCACCTCGAACATGACAAGGTGATTCGAAGATATTTGTGATACAATCAATCCAAGTATAATTATGACAGGAGCCAAAGTAGCAAACGAGGCTATTTCACGGGTAACGTTATTCCCATCATTGGACATTCGTATAAAGTTGCAAGAACCACAACTTCACCAAACAAGGCATTGTCTATGTCAAACAACCCGACGAACATTAGAAACAATGGAAATTTCCTCCAGGACATATCTCTCAATGGTAAAGGAGTTGGTCGATAACGTGCTCAGCGTGGTTGAGTGTAAGGTTCGAATCCTGACAACTAAATTTACGGCTGAATAATGGACTTTTGCCATGTGGCAAGCGGGAGTTACCTTACTCAGCGAGGCGTTACTGAGTGACATCCATCATGACCAGTGCCGACCCTGTGGTTTTGGGTGCCCCTGTGCGAATGTTAAAATAGTACCCCCATTCTTTATTTATAAAGTATGCGTATAGAGAAAAAAAAATAAACTATTTATATAAACTCACTATAAATAAAAATGTCACATAACAAAAATATCATTTTCATGTCATAAAAAAAAATGTAAACTAAAAAACTAAATTTATGCCTTGTAGAATATTCAAAATATCTAAAAGCATAAACTTTCATAAGAAAGCGTCATCCAAATTACTAATATTTTTGATAGCCAATATGAGTTGACCTGCAAAAGAAAGAAAATTACTCAAACAATATCATATGTAAATCTTGAAATGCAACAAATTATTTAAAATTAGTTCTTCTTGCATCACTTAAATCATCTATACCTTCATTTCTATCATTTTCATCATGTACTTCATTTGTATCAACTACAAAATTTGTTTCATCGTGACCATCTTCATTATTATTATTTTCATTGAGTCCAAATTTTTTCTCGTGATTTAGTTGTTGGTCATTAGCTAAATCTTCCGTTGGCGTGTCGATTATAGTGTCTTTATCTTGCAATCATCCAACCACGAATATATCAAGAGCACCTTTTTGAGATTGTATTAACTCTTCACATTTTCTCTTTTTCTTTCATTTATCACATCTAGATAATTGTTTTCTATAAAACATTTTTAATCTTTTTATCACAAACAAAAAACAAACGAAAGAGAAGAGAAGATAAATATTATCAAAAAAATATAACCTGGTTTAGAAATGACTAATAAGAGAATCTGAACCGAGCACTGCACTGAATGAAGTCAACGAACCAAGCCCACTGGCACTGTACACAATTTGAACCTCAATTGGAAATCTGAGATTCGGGTTCAACATCAATATATCAAAATTCAGCATCAACATTTAACAAGTCTAAATTCATTACTCATTAAGGCTAAAAGCAATCTAACATTTTACCTGTAAAGTCACGTGATGAAGGCAGAAGCCGAAGCATAGTCGCGACGATGGAGGGTTTTGCCATTTTGAAACTTGAAAGACAGACAGACAATGTCAATGAGACGAAGCCGAGTGATGAATCCGGAATTTTCTTGTAACGAAGATAGTGATGCAGACACAATGAGCAGATTTTTTATTTCTAGAAAGTGGAATCTGACTTCTATTCTCGGGATGTTTGATTTACATAGGAAATGTGGTTGTTTTGGAAGATGGGGAGTCTCAAGCTACCGTCTAGGAGTAGGTTTTTTATTTACAATGGGGTGAGGGGTGAAAAAAAAATGAAAATTTGGGAAAATTTTAAAGTTGGTCCGTCCCTTTACTGTCCATGTACTGGTATAAAAAAATCTAAAAATTTTTTTTAAAAATAATATGTTCTAATATATTTTTCAATATTGGTGCCCCCAAAAATTTTTGTGCCCTATTCGTCGCACCTCTCGCACGGCCTCAGGGCCGCCTCTGATCATGACTTTAGGAAGCATAACCTGCGATTAACCGTTAAACCAATGGTTCAGGGTAGGGTCCATTCGCACCCCAAAGTGTGGGATACACCTTTTAGAAAGAATGAAAATTTTATAATGCTTCAAGTGGGCACATGTCTGCCCCTATCAAAATGACACCCAATGTACACCCATCAAATGACGGGTGAGTAAAGGGGCACCATAAAGTCCTTGTAGAAAAAAATTGTCGTCTCTCTAAATATCTCAAACCCACATTTACCCACCCCTAATCATTTCTTATTATTTCAATAATATTACACTCGTGCGATGCACAATAATTTCTTATTCACATATATCGAGTTTATATGTCAACATATGAAATGATTATTTAATTAAGAATGAGAAACGAAGGAAGACGATTAATTACAAAAAAGTACATTACATATACCTTAATTTTTTATTTTTTTTACGATTCTTATGTTTACAGTTCAGTAAATTTCTTTAAATATTATAACTTAAATTGATTTAAAACTTAAAATGGGAAAATAAAATTACATTTAAATGGAATTTGTAATAAGTGTATATCTATATATATAAATAAATAAATCTATGAACGTTCCTATTTCATCATTTTTCATTTTTTATTTCTAAAAAAAATTATATGATAGTGACAAAGTTTTTTTTTTATTTTATGAATTTTAAAAAAAATATATGCCTCTGTTTGTTAAAAACTTTTTGTTTAAAAATATGTTGTTTTATATTTTCGAGCTAAGATGTGTGGTTGAAAAGTGGAGAGAGAAAATATGTGTGGTTAAAAAATGATTTGAGGAATTATGTTGTTTAAGAACTTGTTTTTTTTTTTTTGTATTTACCGAACAGAGGCTATAATGTAATTGATTTTCAAGAGATGAAGGCGGATCATTAAACTTTGGGACAAAACGATACTATTTAAAAAATTGCATTCAATTTGATTACTCCCTCCATCCCATTTATATATGCTGCATTTTCTTTTTCTCTTATCTCAATCATATATGTCTGGTTCTTTATTAAGAAATATTTATTTTGTTTGTTTACTAATGTATTCCTATTTATTACTTCCAATAAGAGTTTTGATACTTAAATTAGGGTAATTTGAAATTTTTCTTAACAAAAATTACCTTTTCAATAATATTAAGAGTCTGTTTGGTAATGCGAAAAAATTTGATTTTCGTAGTTTTTTTTTTTTTTTTGGTTTTTTTGATAGATATATGGTTTTAAAATATTTGAAAAGTCAAAAATGGTGGACTTGACTAAGAATGGATGGTTGAGATGGAGTTTGAAAAATTTTGGTAAAAATATTTCCTTTACCAAACAAGCTCTAAATATGTTTTTTTTATCTGTCTAAAAAGTCAAACAAGCATATATAAATGAGATGGAATGATTATTTTAAATCTGAATCTTGTCCAAAATAAATAATAAATAGTTAATTAATACTACCTACCATTTTAGAAAATATGTTTTAGGTGAAAAAATTGGTCAATACTTATTTTTGCGAAGTGTTCTCCTTTTATATTACGTTTTTCTTTTGTGTTCTTGTTTGAGCCCTCATTATTTGCAAAATGGGTTTTATAATAGCGATTTTTTTGGAGAATAATGTATACTTAAGCCCCTATTTTAGATCCATTATTTCAAATAATATAGTTTGTAACATTAAAATTTTTGAGAATGAATTGTTAAAAAGTAGGAATTTTCTTGAATATATATGTAAATTATTTTATTAAAGTGTAGAGATGATAACGGATTAGGAAATCCTCGAATTCTATGGGGCACCAATCCCAACAAGGTGGAGAATCTAGATAAGCACGGGAATGAGGACGAGAAATTGTCTCCAATCTTATGACAGGGCGACGATGTGATGGCAGTCTCTACCTCAATACCCACTCCGTCCTTGATTAAAGATATCAGTTAAAATAAATAAAGAAAAGCTCCAAAATCTTAATAATTGTAAAAACTCAAATATGTGATCCAAACTTTCCAATTTCAAGTCCGCTTATCCCTAATGTCCAAAGAACTCAATCAAAAACCTAATTTTAATTGTGAAATTTTAAAAATAAATCAAAATAATTTCGAAAACGAGGATTTCTAGACATAAGTATTGGTCGGGTGTGTATTTTTCTACAAAATTCATACCCTACCCGCCTACTTGTTTGTTGCATTAATAAGAAAAAATAAGCCTTTAAAAGAGACAAACAAGAATAATAATTCACAAACATATTTCTCTTATTCTCTAAAACATAGCCGCACTCCATTTCTAAAAATATTGGTGTTATCTTTTTCCTAATTTTTTCACTTCTTTCAGCTAATTAGTTGTTAGTTTGATTTCTTTAAATATGCTAATTATTTCTCGTTAGTTTGTCATGTTTGTCTTTCATTCTTTTCATTAAAAAAAATTTACAAAAAAAAATAATAATAAAGAAAAAAATTAAATAGGTTTCTAAGAGCATCTTCAATAGACTTTTTAAATTTAATATGCTCTTTATTTTAGAGAGTTAATACTTAAAATGCTACTCAAATAGACTATCTAATTTAATATTTTAATTTAGAGAATGAGTTTGACTCTCCAAATTTGAATAGTCAAATCCACTCTATATTATTAAATGTATTTAAAAAAAAAATCAATTTTCAATGTTCTTATATTAATTTTCTTTATTAAATATTTGATATCATTGATCATTTACTTTTTAAAAAAATATTACCTAAAAATAGATAAAGATAATAAATATTTTTATGATAAAGATAATAAATATTTTTATGACGAAAGTAAAATAAAGAGCAAAAAATAAAGATTTTGTTGGAGCTTGTAAAAAAATTTGCTCTTTAAATTTAAAGATGTTCTTTGAATATAAAGAGTCTGTTGAAAATGATATAATGGGTATAAAATCATACATGTCTGAGAACCACTTCAGTGAGGTGGGTATATGGATTAATTATAAGGGAAAAAAAACATAATTAAGGTTATTATAAATGCAAATTTCAAAATGGGCAAAATACACAAGTAAGAAATTTTAAAGGTAATATTTCATATTTAAGAAACTTATTCTTTTAGTTCAAAAATCAAGTTTTTTAAAAATATATATATAATTAAATTGATAATTAAATAATTAAGGTTACAATTATACAATTTATGGTCATGGGTCACAAATTATCAAATTAATTAGTCACGATTTATTTCTCGGTCACAAATTATCATATTAATCGATCGCGACTCTCTTATCAGTCACAAGTCACAAATTTTATAGGTCACGACATCATTCTAGGTCACATTTTGAAAAATTAGGTTACAACTTATTTTTTGTCACAATTTACAAATCTTGTAAGTCACAACTTATTTATCGGTCAAAAAATCACCAATTTCGTAAGTCGCAACTTTTTCTCAGTCACAAATCTCGATTTAATGAGTCACAATTTTTACAATTAGTGATCATAACTTATTTTTCGATCACAATTTAAACTTACTTATAAGTCACAAATCTCGAATTTTGTGGGTCACAATTTTACTTCGATCACAAATTACAAGTTAATTGGTCACAACTATATATTAATATCACAATCACAAATAATTGGTCACAAACAAGTTACTCACCCCACCCCCACAGCACACCCGACCCCGACCACGACCCGGACCATACACCACATCCACCCCATGTAGCGACTAAGAATTTTTACGCGTTTAATAATTATTTTAAAATCATGAAAACGGAGTCGCTATGATCTCATCCATTTTTACGTTAACGTCGCGACGCATTCGTCTAGCCAAGTCGAGAAATATCGAGTTTGTTCGATTTTAAATTAAATTCCGAATTTCCAAAATTTTATTATTTTATTTATTTATTTAAATTATTATTTTCAAAATCATTTTAAAATTTCAAATTTCATCAATCTCATTCTATCAGTTTCATCCTTCCGATCCAGTTGATTTCGCGTGCGAATTTTCCTCGAACTACGTGCAATACTTGTCTAGGTTTTCACACTACCAACCTCCATCCATCACATCAATTCAATACCATACCATACCATACCTAGCTCTATATCACCTACCCTTCCCCAAACCCAACCTTCAGCATCACCATCTTCACCAACCTCTCCTTTCCTCTTAACTCATTCCCTCAACACAATAGCTATTGGAGCTCAGCAGCCTCCCTTGCAAACCGCATTGCAACTCCATTTCAGCATCCCCTCGCAACCAGGTAAGAACAGCCCTCACCACCACTCTGCCTCCTTCCAAATCCACGCACAAACCTCACCATTTTCCAGTATCAACCTAGCCACCGCCTCCACTGCCCATGCTTGCTCACTGCATCAACACCACCGTGCAACCATTGCCACCTCCATCATCAACAAATCAACTCCACACGCACGAGTTCGACCACAACACCACCGTCACCGCCGCCATCAACCACCAACGAAACCTATGCATCATCATCTCTACCGCCACTGCATAATCCAGTCAAGCTCCACAGCCACGTCCAACCACCTCCACTGCCAAGTAACCACCACCGTGGTCCTCCATCATCATCATCACCTCAACCACCGTATGAAACCACCACAATCCCGCCGCGACACCACCGCACAAACCCATCATCATCAATGCCCAATCCCAACCAAAATCAAAATCAACCTCAAATCAAACCAAAAACCCAAGAATCAAATAAACCCAGAAACTTACCTCTACCGTCGACCATTTCTGGCCGGATTTCCGTCGATAGTCGCGACCACACAGCCCAAAACTCGAGACCTTGCAGCCCAAAAATCAGACTATAAACTTCATTCTTTTGACCAACCACACTTACCTATACACCGCTGCCACTCGACAGCGGTATCAGCGCCAGGACTTCGCCAGCGACGTGGATGGCGCCACCAATTCCCCCCCCCCCCAGTCGCTATGTCTGGTTGAGCGTTGAGAGAGAGAGAGAGAGAGAGAGAATGGGGGGTTGTTTTTAATAATTATGGTTTTGAAATTTGCAGCTTAGCCCCCAATTTTGTAAAATGATTTTAAATCAGTTCTTATAGTTTTAAACCTAATCATTTCAGCCCCTTACATTTTTAAATGATTTTAATCAGTCCCTTCATTTTTAAAATCAATTATTTCAATCCCTACAATTTAATATCCGTCTTGAGCTTCAACCTAAGTTTTGAAAATTTACATTTTGGTCCCCCAAGTTTGAAAGTATTCATTTTAGTCCCTCAACTTTCAAAGTATTCATTTTTGTCCCTCAACTTTCAAAGTATTCATTTTAGTCCCTCGACTTTCAAAGTATTCATTTTAGTCCCTCAACTTTCAAATCATCAATTTCAGTCCCTAAATTATAATTTATCATTTTTAAACTATAAATTTCAAAAGACTAATTTAAGTATTTAACTTATTTTCTAATTTGCTAGACGAAGCGTACGGAAAATTAAAGAATTGAAGTCGTTTCCCGCTCAACTTTGCACTCGTCAAGTTTAAGGTAGACTCGCCCCTATTAATTGATTTAAATTATGATTGCATGTAAATGTGTATGTTATGTGACTTATGTGAAAGTCATTTTTATGAAAAGAGACGAGATTGTATTTCTTCGAAAATAATTATGTTGTTATGCTTGTCATAAGTTACTTGTTTTTATGCATGAGAAAGAAAGAAGATAATATCTTGCAAGATAAATGATGATGTTATGCATAACTTATGTGCTTTAAGTGCACGAGACAAGACTACCCACACCCGATGATTTTTAAAGAGCCTATGATTTTTCAAAAAGAAGCCACGTGCTTTAATGCACAAGAAGAGACTACCCACACCCTATGTTTCTAAAGAGTCTACATTTATGTGTTTAATTATATTGTAGATTAATTAATTAACGATGAGTCTACTGAGTATTTATATGAAATGCTCATATCTATTTTAACAACATTTGCAGATTTCAGAGAGGGTGGCCAATGATGGATGATAGTGGCAATAGTTGTTAAATAATTGAGAATCTTATTTTGATGATCCATATTTCTAAACTTTGGCTATTTTTGAGATTTTCAATTATTTGAGAAATTATGGCATTGCCGAATGTTTTGTATTATCAATGGCTCGATTCGTTATTTTGAATTATTTCATAAATGTTCTCGAATTTTATCGACCATTACAGTTGATTTAATGTTTTCAAAAAATGATTTCAGTGATTTCTTCGGCTAGAATATTATTTTAAAATTTAGACCAGAAAATGACGTGATAAACCGGGTATTTAGAACTCGGGGCGCTACACCCCACCCCACCTACGCTACTCTTCCCCTTCCCCTTCCCCAACCAAACTCAGCGTCTCTACCCTAAACTCAAGACGTCGCTGTCTGAGACATTTTCGCCGCTCACCTCACCACCAACGCCAGCGCCACCACCACCACCTTTGCCCCACTACACCACCACATGCAGGCCACAATTGCCACAACAACCACTTCCCGCTTCGACGAACAACCACCAAACCATCACCTCCGAATGCAAAACAACCACCATCGCACAACACCACCGCACTGCCTGCATAATGCAACACCACCAACACTGTACACCACCTTGCGACCACACATGAAATAGATCGAAGCACCGAACATCAGATAAATCAAACCACAACCACCGTACATGATATATATCGAAGCCCTACCACTGCCACCACACAAAACCACACCACCACCCCCGCCAAAACCACACCACAACCACATTCAAATTTGCATCTTGTTTCAGACCTGTATATTAATGCAAATCTGCCGACTTTGTTCCTTGCTGATGAATTGGTAATTGACCGGGGGGGTAGGGCTGGGGAGTAAATGAATTTTAATTTTTAATCAGATTTTTAATAATGAAAGAACTTGAGTTTTTTTGAAATGGGCAATGCATTCAACAACGAAAAAACAGGTTCAGTCCCTAGCCAAAATACTCGAGAGATGAACTGTGGAATACAATCATCCCATAGTTGATTACAAGTAGTAAAAGCAGCAAATTGTCCAAGCTTGGGCTACCAAGTTCCTCTCACGAGGGACAAAGTCACACAAACCACAAATACTATGAATCAAAAGATCTAGAATGTCACCCAGGATGCTCGCATTCGAGTCACAACGGTCATGAGAAATCATGCCTTGGATGACTCATAATGCGTTACTATCGATAGTTTTGATTGGGATTTGTCTATCAATAGTCAGGTTGATGCCTTCTTTAATAGCAGGGCTTCAGCTAGCTCCGCACTGCCAAAGCTGTGAACACGGCTAACATAATCCATATGAGTCACACCTGCTTCATCTCTGAACCAGCCCCCAAGACCAAAGACTCCATCGTCCATCCTAACTGACGCATCAGTTGCCAGAGCAAGACCATCTGTTCTCGCCCTAGGACCTTCCCACCTCATCTGACGCTTAGCTGCCATACTTATCTTAGCTTTATCATGTCGATTTGCATTTTTGAAATCGTTGATGAGAACCTCCACAAGCTAACTCATGTACACATCTGGTTGAACCTTCTCCCCACGCATTACTTCGTTCCTTGCTTTCTAGATAACCAAAGATCGATGCAGACAATTTCAAGAACATCAGTAGGTTGATTAAGAAGGAAAGTAACCAGGATCTCGCAAACTTTCAGGTATTGGCCAGCAATATGGTGTTCTTTCCACATATTCCAAACACCTAAGAGTTTCTATAATTCCTTCGACCAGGGACAATTAATAAAGATGCGGTTGTTTGATTCAAACCCACCACCCTTTGGGCAGTTAAGCTAAGAGGATATATGTCTGGATCGAAGATTTCCTGCTGTTAGAAGGACTCTGTTTAGAATTCGCTAGGCCAGATGTTTATATCTGGGAATGATGTCAAGTTTCCAAAGTTTGTCCCACCAAGAGCCCAAGTTGTACCCACTGTAATTTTTCTCAGTCAGCCCGGTCTCCATCAGCAAGTAATATTCTCTTTTAGCAGTGTACTGATCGTCCTTCGAGTGCTTCCAGATAAGTTTTTCCGGTGTACTAGGGCTTCCTGGGGGAGTGAGAGGATCCGTGTAAAGTCGATAGGCCAAAAGGAAGATTCAATAAGGTCCGAATTCTAGCCTCCGTTGACAGATTTGAGGTCCTCAACCAAATTAAGGCCTTGGGATCGGGGAGAGAGAATTTTCATCGTTAATCCATCCGCTAACCAGGCATCATCTTATATTCTTACCTATTTGTCGTCTCCAATTCTTCATCGGCATCCCTTCATCAACACTACCCATCCCCATACCAGGCTCGACCAGACATAAGAGCACCCGTTTTTAATTTATGCTTCAAGAATATTGCAATTAGGGAAGTACTTGCTCTTCAGCACACGGCTGACCAGTGACTCCAAGTTTTGAATATTACGCCATACTTGATTAGCCAGCAGACGTTTGTTAAAAGTGGGAATATCCTGAAACCCCATTCCGCCTCTCTTTTTATTTTTGCACATAATCCTCCAGTTGATCCAATGGAGTTTTTTCTTATTTTTTCTTATCCACTTTGGCTCCCCACCAAAATTTGGGAAGGATTTCCTAAATATCATTACACAGGTTGTTGGGGAGCTTAAAGACTCTCATGACATATGTAGGAATGGCTTGTAAGACCGCCTTAAGGATAACCTCTCTGCCAACGCTCGAGAATATGTCAAATTGCCAACTTTGGACTTTCTTCCAAGTTTTATCCTTGATCACCCCAAAAGTCTTCTTCTTATTTCTCCCAACCGTGGATGGAAGGCCCAGATAAACTTCATGATTTTTGAGGAGTTGGAGTCCAAGAATTGCACCAATGGAATCACGTTTTCCCGGAGACACATTAGAGCTGAATGCAATGCTCATTTTCTGTAAGTTTACATGTTCGCCTGATGCCGCCCCATACTGGTGAATAACATTCATCAATGCCTCTGCATCTTCCTCTTCAGCCCTAGAGAACAAAATGGAGTCATCTGCAAGAAATAGGTGGCTAATATATGGACCTCTACGATTACAGGGCAATCCCAATATCTTCCCCTGTGAGACAGCTGCATAGATTTGAGTGGAGAATGCTTCGGCACACAAAATGAAGAGATATGGTGAAATTGGATAACCTTGTCTAAGTCCGCGTGAAGGGGTCACCCTTCCTTTGATCTGGCCATTGATGTAGAAGGAAATATTTGCGGTTCAAATGGAGTCCATGATTCGTGCAATCTAAAATGTTGGAAAGACCATTTTCCTCATGACTGCTTCAATGAAGCTCCATTCTATACGATCGTAGGATTTACTTATGTCAAGCTTAAGTTCCATGAAACCTTTGTTGCCATTGTTCTGCCTGCTTAAAGAATGTAAAAGTTCAAAGGCAATAATAGCATTATTTGTAATAAGACAATTAGAAATAAAAGCACTCTGGGAATCCGAAACAAGAAAAGGTAATACATTTTTCATTCTACTGGCTAAGCATTTAGCAAAAATCTTGTAAACAACACTACACAACGAGATAGGTTAGAAGTTAGAGACATACTCCGGGGTAGCTTTCTTAGGAATAAGTACCACAATTGTCTTATTAATTGAGCGGATGGAATGCCTCTCGTTGAGAACTTTCAAGCAGGTTGTGGAAACATGGTGCTTAAGGAGCTCCCAATGCGTTTGGAAAAAGAATGCTTGGTAGTCGTTTGGACCGGGGGCTTTGTGTGACCCAATACTGAACAGAGCATCTGTGATGTCATCCCTGGTGAAAGGTTCAAGAAAAGATTGGGCCTCATCAGATGGTAAATGCCTTTGAATATAGTGAACCCCAACTTCCAAGGACTCCTCTAGCGGTTCAGAACTTATGAAGAGGATGGAGAAGAACCCCTCAATATGATTCACAAGTAGGTCCTTGTCTTCAATCCAATTACCGTCCGCCCCTCTTAATCGAGTGATAGCATTCTTCCTTCTTCTTTCCATCACTCTCCTGTGAAATAATTTTGTATTGCGGTCCCCTCCCTTTATCCAGTCCGCTCTAACTCTTTGTCTCCAATAATTCTCCTCTCTCCTATTAATGGTAGCAATCTCCTCCTCCAAAATTTTAACCTCACTCATGACCAGGCCTGGTTTATTCAAACTCAATAGTTGATCCCTTCTATTCATGCAGTAAACCATGATCTTCCTTCTGTTTCCTAATTTTGCTCTGCTCCAATCAGTCAAATTTTCTAAACATCCATGAAGTTTTTCTTTGATCTGCACAAATGGATCATCCATTATTCCGGTACCGATCACCCCAGTGAGGACCTTCTCATCAACATTGAAGCACCCCTCTTCATGGATCCAAAGAGGTTCAAACCGGTTATGTATGACATTTGGCTCCTTCCTCCCGACCCTCTGCTACCGGTCAATTTTGACAAGAATGGGTCTGTGGTCAAACCTCATAAATGGAAGATTAAAAACCTCCGTCAAGGGAAAGCGATCGGACCAAGTGGGGTTACACACTGCCCTATCCAGACATGCTTGAATGTGTGCATCACCCACCCTGCCATTGTTCCAAGTCATCACTGATCCATTAAAGACCAGGTCCATTAGTCCACAATCCAGTAGTGTACAAACGTTGTCCTAAAGCTGAGACGATCTATTGTCACTACCCAACCTCTCCTTAAGACTGGTAGTTTCATTAAAGTCTCCAACACACAACCACGGAAGGTCATACACCCCCTTGAGTTTCCTTACTAAATCCCATGACTGTTCTCTAAAATTAGAGATAGGATTACCGTAGAAGCCAGTGAACCTCCAAGGCTCAATTCCCTCCTTATAGATAATAGCATCAATGTGGCATTTGGAGAATGACTTGATCTAAACATTCCAATCCTCATTCCAAAGTAACATTAGACCTTCACTTCTACCCCTGCTATCGACGATAAAATTTGATCTGAATCCTAGTAAACACCACACTCTAGCTGCCCTCTCTCCAGCAAGTCTCGTCTCGGATAGGAAGATGACACCTGGGAATGAATACAGATGAGATTCCGTAGGAGGATAATGTGCAAGAGTTCCCCATCCCCTGCACATTCCAACTGAGGCAATTCATGGCGTCCGGCGGTCCTGCACAACGGGACTCGCCAATTTGTAGTTGGTTATCACAATTTTCGTATCCTTAATATCTTCCTTCACCCCCTACCTTTTTTATCGCCTCATGTCTCCTCTCCTATCCAAGATAATTTCCTCTTACTCCTCGGGCTTGCCATCCCTTTACTGCTAGAATTACTGGAACCACCCAGCAGCAATCTTTTCCCCGGTGAGTAGATGGCTGGTCCCCTCGTTCCCCTAGCCAGTTTTTTCCACCTTTTTCCTCTTGACTAGTTGCTTGAGTTACTCTCTTCCTTCCGAATGTTGTCCATAGGGATTTGTATGTTGCTGTCATTTTTACCATTGTTGTTTATCTCCTCCATGACCGTCACCTCATAGTTGTTAACCACCTCCTTATGAGTTTCCTCACTTTCCTTGGATAATGCAGGTACGTTTGCATTACAACCTTCTGCCAGATGTATTTCTTCCCATGATACTCCCCATCGAATTCAATTCATTACCCTCCTCATTAGTCTGATAAGAACTTTTAATCAGAGCCCCTTTCGTACCACTAAGCAAGGGATCCCTAGACGCTCCTCATTCGTTGCTATCAATCCTAGAGTTGCCCCCCGCCCGAGTAGATCTTCTTGGGGATGGCTGTCGCGCCTACCTCCATTTATCTGAGCCTTAATTTTATCATTGAATTTTAGGACTTCCATACCCCCTTCATACACTCCTTCCTGCACGCATTCATTAACTAGATTTTTGATAGATCTCTAACCTCATCAGGAGTTTTAAGAACTAAGAGTTGGATGTTGAACAATCACGGGCCACCATTTAAAACCCTTTGTCTATCGGCCATTGAGTCAAAATGAAAGGTGAACATATTAAGGTTACCTTTAGCTTCAACCTTAAGACCCCTCGTGAGCTTCCTGACTAGGCGAAAAACCCGCTCCACCGCATCTCTGTTAGACACTTTAGAATCTTACCGACCAAGCATGATTTCAGACTGATTAAGCCATCACTGCACACATCTGCTCCAATTGAAACCTTCGAGTTATTGAGATCCTCCATCTTTAGTTGCTCACATAAGTCCCTAATTTCGTCGGGATCCATGCTAAAATTGAAAGAAAAAGAAAGGAAATAAGCCAAGCTCACCGGAAAATGAAGGCTAAGGGAACCCAACGATTGGAGCCACCTACCGTGGGAGGTAGCCTTCGTTCTCGTCGGGGATGTGAGCTAGGGAAAGCTTTTTTGGAGTGTGAACTTAAAAAAAAAATATATATATATATATATATATATATACCTTTGTGTATGTAATTTTCACTTTTAAAAATTGAGATCAAACTTGCATAATTTCGAAGTTAAAAATTCGAAGTAAAGAAGGTATAAGTTTGTCAAATTCACCCTCCTAAACCACAACTAAGATATTTTTGAACAGGGCCTATCTCTTCTCCAGCCAGAAGATTTGAGCTACTTCTCCATTAGCCCACACTAAACCAGGCCGGAAGCACTATGTACGGATAAAAATAACCGGCAAAGCAGCAATACTGGTTTCATTAACCGTTCACGGGCGGTGCGCAGGTTAAGCATAGACATGCCAATCCATATTCATCATCCTGTAAGTAAGTCCTTCCCTCACTTCATCCCATCCTTATCCTTCAAGATTCCGATTATTAACTCCACTTTAATTCGAACCAAAGCTTCTTCCAATTTCCCACTTGCCGAAATCCCAAATTCCCCTTCAGAATCTTGCAGAGGCTTGTTCTTTTCCTTACAAGTACCAAATAGGCGAACCCGCGTTCCGTTTTGTTCCAAGAAGGGAGTTTTTGAGGATTATACAGAAACTTTTTTGTCCAAAAAGACTGAAAATGAACTTGAAGAGCTCGAGTTACTTAACAAGCCATCTCCAAAGCAAGTAGATGATGAATCTACTAAAGAAATAGTGGAAGTTGAACCAGAGAAACCCGATAAAGGTGAAGTCTTGGAGACTTTTTACAAGTTCTTTAGGCTATCGGATGAAGAAAATGATTCAGAAGGAAGTAAAGTTGAGAGCTTTAATCAGGAGGAGAATAAGAAAGTTAGTGTAGAGTATTATGAACCGAAATCTGGTGATATAGTACTGGGGGTAGTTGTTTCCGGGAATGAAAATAAGCTTGATGTGAATGTGGGTGCAGATTTATTAGGAACAATGCTGACTAAAGAGGTGTTGCCTTTGTATGACAAGGAGATGGAGCATCTGCTATGTGATGTGGAGAAGGACGTTGAGGACTTTATGGTGAGAGGAAAGATCGGGATAGTGAGGAATGATGAGGCAGTGAGTGAGGACCCAAAGCCAGGAAAACCTGTTGTGGAGCCTGGAACTGTTCTTTTTGCTGAGGTTCTTGGTAGGACTCTTAGTGGCCGACCATTGCTTTCAACCAGAAGGCTTGTTAGGCGCATTGCTTGGCACCGGGTGAGGCAGGTTCTTTTCTCTCTTTTCCTGTTCTTCATTGTGGAACTTTGATTATAGTTAATTTATTTTGGCTGAACATGTTATGATGCATTTTTGTTGGATTTGAATTCATTAAAGGGTTAGGATTCAGCTATTCTATCAGAATTTTAATAGAGAAGATTTGGAATTAGTGCTTTTGGTTGAATGATGGACAATCAAGGCTATGAAAGAATCAAGTTAAGTTGATTCATGGAAGCTGTTGGAGTATAGATAGAGCTGGGTGGCTAAATATTAGATACTAAGGTGAAAAATAGCTTATGTAAACTAAGTGCTTGTTTGGGAAACATTATAATTTAAAGTCAAAGTAAAACTCTAAGTTTAACCATAAACTTAGGACCCACAACTACTACCCAATTATCCACCCTCATTTCTATCACATTATAATTTCAACAACTTGTAATTTATCTAAACAAGCACTAGGTTTTCTTTTTTTTCACTCTTTATCTGTAAGGTTTCAAAGGAATTTTTAAGTGCCTGCAATTTTTGGCTGTTGGAGGCTCATCTGTGTCTTTCAGTCTTTCTCAAGTCTCATATCTGCTTCCTTTGTTGAAGAACTGGTGTGTAAGATTGTTTATCTTGTGCAGATTAAGCAGCTCAATGAACCGATAGAGATTAAAATAACCGAATGGAACACTGGAGGTCTCCTTACTAGAATAGAAGTACCTCTCTCTCCCTCCCTGCCTCCCTCAATAAGAATTTGTCTGCCTATATCACTAAACTTTCGACTTTGGTTTTGCAGGGGCTGAGGGCTTTTCTTCCAAAAGCTGAATTGATGAACAGAGTTAACAATTTCACAGAACTGAAAGAGAATGTATGTCAAAGTGCACTTTTGCATGTCTTCCTTATCATTTTTCCTGCACTAGTTTTTGTTCGAAGGATAGTAACTGTGTCCCATACTATTATAGACATTTCTATCATATTCTTCTCTGGTCAGTTACCGCATGAAAAATCAATATCTTGCTTGCAGTCTATATTTTATAAACTAAACCTGAATCAAGGATAATCAGCACAATCTCCTAGCAGGTTTCTAGTACATTGGCTGGATAATGTAAGGATATGGGTAAGGATTAATATCAGTATTTTTTTTTTTTTTCAAATATTAAAAATTAGTTAAACAGGGTTCAAATAACTCCAATTCAGGCATTTTCAAATTCATTTAGCGACCATATTGGATTATTTCACAATCAGAAATTGTGTTTGTGGAAGAAGTGCCACTGCTGATCCAGTCTCGTGTTTTTGAGTGGAATAAGTTGTTGGAATATTTTGTGTATAGTGATGCTACAGAAATAAGATAATTATATGTAAATCCGTGCCGAAATTGAACCGAATAACGGCAAAAAAAAAAAAAAAGAAAAGAAAAGAAAAGAAAAGAAAAGAAAAGAGAAGAAAAAGAGACAAAATCAAGGCAAGTGTTGAACATTTTGTCCTTAAGTCGAATTTGCCTCGCAACGGTGCCTACGATTTATAGAAATCGACTCCCAAGATATAACGACTCCTACTTGTGTTTGTAGAACTCCAAAACAAAAGCACAATGAACCAAATTATGGAAGTATGCAACCAAATGCAAGAATTTTGATTTAAGGAAGATGAGAGAATGATATTGTGATAGCATATTATTGGTGTGAGGAATAGGACATTTCAAGGGTCTTATTTATAGATGATGAAGGGTTGTGAACGAAGTGGTGTGAAGTCAAACCATGCATCACTTTGAAAAGAAACAACTTTACGGAATACCATGCGATTGCACAGTTATAAGCTGTGCGACCGCATGGCTTTACATGAAAACAAAAAATAATATTTTTCACGTATGATTGCATGGTTAAAATATGACCAGAAATTTTTCCCTTCTTCATCGTTTTCGCACCTCGAAGCGACAAAGTGACAAATTAATTTGCCTAAACGAATTGGGTTGAGTTTGAATATTTGGCCAAAGTCGACAAGAAGTCACTTTAGTCAGTTTTCAATACTTAACTAACCAATATCCAACATAAGTGGTATTTATAGAGACAAATGCTACCATAGTTCACCTGCTTTATGAATGATGACTGGGTTGGAGCAACTGTTCCTTTTTTTCCCACAACTCCTTGTTCTTTTGTAAAATATTATAGTTATCATAACTAATGGTCAAGTTAGTGTTCCATTATTGTTTTTTATTATGTGTGGATCACCACTCTCAGTTATTCTATCATCTATTTAATAGTCGTAGTCTAAAGAATCACCATTACCAATTATGACGGTACACATGTTGTTTATTAGCCAATGTGTTTGTATATTATTGCATTATGATGTGCACCCATTTATAATTTATTTATTTATTGATATGGCAGGTGGGAAGACGAATATATGTGCACATTACCAGAATAAACGAAGATACCAATGACTTAGTACTCAGCGAGAAGGAAGCTTGGGTTGGTCTTTCACTATTAATCATCACTTCTTGTCTTTTTTATTTGTGGGTTTTATTTTCTTAATTGCTTTTTTCAGTATGACTAATTTTATTTCTTCTTTCCTTTATGATTTTTTGCTTGGCTATACAATGTGGCAGGAAATGCTGCATCTTCAAGAGGGAACACTTCTAGAAGGAACAGTGAGGAAAATCTTTCCGTATGGTGCTCAAATAAGGATAGGCGATACTAATAGGAGGTAAATTGCTGACTTAGTGAATTATAAATTATAATTCACAGTTTAGTTTGCCAGTTGATGCTGATGAATCATTACATGCTTGTTTCATTTTTTGTTCTCTTGATGGTAAGAAAAGCTATATTAATTTTTTACAGATGTGACATTAAAGTGAGGTTGGTACTGCAAACAAATAAATCTGCATGTTTCTTCTAGTAAAGGCAAGACAAACTGATAATTTCAATTAAGAGATTGATAGAATTTAGGCTGAATGATTCATTACATACTCATACAATACCATACAGGAGCTCGATCCTATTGATATAAGGAAAAAAAAAAGAGAAAATATAAAATCACGAAAAATTTTAATTACTAACTAAACTAGAATATTGGCTACATTGAAATATTTCCTTGATTCCTATTCTAACTTTTTTATGTATAACTCTTCACGTCATGTTGGTGCATCGATATCACACTTGCCCAACTTGGATAGTTACAAAATGGCCCACTACTTGAAACTGTTGCTCGACTCTTATTGCAACTTCAAACAGTAAAAATCTCCCCCTCTTTGCCAATTCCATTCGTCATCTTGGTTTACTTGAGATACATGAGAAGCGGAAGATGGAGAGCCATCAGCGATAGCAACCTGAGGAGATTTTTCTTTTTAGCTTTCTTAATTCTTAACCACTCCGGTAACCATGTAGTTTTCATTAAACATCAACTGTCTACAGTGGGTGCAGAGCCCGGTAGAAACAGCTGAAGTAGCTAAAGACAACCTTGTACCTATAGTAACTTAACAAAATGTGACATGAGGTTGTCAATCATAGAATATATGAGCCAAGACTTGACTAAAGCATCTTCAGCCTCCCATTTATCATAACTCGGATCATTCTCTGGTGATGCAACCTTCTGTTCGGTATAGCCTTTTTAGGTTTTTCTTTTGACCCGTAGCATACATCTCCCAAATTTTCGACCACGCGTGATTGTTAGCTCCATCCAACTTAATATGAACAGGTGAGGTAGTGTCGCAAATAGTCAAAAGAAGCACTCTTGTTGTTGGGGGTGTACTTTTATCAGACTTAGGCAGCAACACAATGGATAATATAAATTAGTAGGTGAAGATCACTAATTATCCATTCTGTAACGCAACCATTACAGTTTATAAATCAATTTATGAACAACACAATTTTCCAAATCACTTTTTAATCTCTCTCTCTCTCTCTCTCTCTCTCTCTCCACTTTTTAACCACATATTTACCTCAAAATCAATTTATAAACGTGAACATTGTTACCGAACATAGCAGAAATTTATAGTATATCAACCAAGGAAGATCCTCAATCTGTTGGACTTCTAGGGCTTACCAGATGGCTGGGTCAATCAAGATCAGGGTTGCACAGCTCTGAGAAAGGTCGCCGAAGGGTATATGACAGTAGTAAGAGTAGAAGAGTGGCACAAAACCCTTGAGCGTACGTGATGGCTGCTTCAATAAACTCAATTTTCTGGTTTGTTATGGTACTTTGCTGCAGAAAAGGTGAACCTTTTCCGGTAATTGAGTATGCCTATCAATCAAAGCAAGACTAAACTTGCTACCACCTATAACGAGTTGGGAAAGTCAATGTTGAGCTAACTCTTGGTCCCAAATTTCTGAAATTGATTGATGCTCTTCATCTCCTTACTTTCTTACCAATTGTCTTTCGAAGATAATTGAGAGCAGCAATCTAATTATGTCCTCTTTGTGGATTACTAGTATAACTACCCCTTTTTTTACCCTTTTGCAGTGGATTGCTTCATATTTCAAACATCACCAAATGCAGAATTACTTCTGTTGCTGACCTGTTAGCAGTTGATGAGAAGGTTAAAGTTCTGGTTGTGAAGTCTATGTTTCCTGACAAAATTTCTCTCAGGTACACTGATTCTCTCTTATTCAATTGATTTGCAAATGACACTATTTTACTTGATAACGTTGTTAAGAACAGGGAATTGATTGGCTGTTAAATGTTTTTGGATTCTTTAAATAGATGGAGGATATGTCAGGAACAGCACAAGTTTTATAGTGATAAGTTGTACCATAATATCGCGAATATTCTCTCGTTTAGTACTTTTAAGAATTTGTGGTTTCTTGAATGTGCTTGCCCATCTTCATGAATTTATCTTTACAGAGCTAACTGAATAATCAAACTGTTGTGAATTTTTCTCATGCTGATTCGAAGTAGCTGCTACATGTGTGCTAAAATTTGTAATTAAATTCTTATTGCATGTAGTATCGCTGACCTTGAAAGTGAGCCCGGTCTATTTTTATCAAACAAGGAGGTACATTTTATTTCCATATCAATGATATAAAGACCTCTATTGCATGAAAGCTACAAGTGTTCATCTTGAATTTTTTTTTTTTGGGGGGTTGCAGAGAGTATTTTCTGAAGCGGAAGCAATGGCGAAGAAGTACAGGCAAAAAGTTTTAGCTGTTTCAGCAACCCGCAAAGTTGAAGCCCTTCCCACGGATGGCTTACCTTTTGAAAATGAAGAAACCTTGTATGCTAACTGGAATTGGTTCAAATTTGAAAGAGACGACGCAACAAATCCATGACGATGGCATTTGAACTCGTACCATTCGGTGATGGATCGGGTCGACCTGTTGAGTTGAGGAATGGAATTGGATTTTTCCTACTAAGCTGCTCATTTGACATAAACCCTATCTACAAAGCAAGGGTGTTAAGCCTCTTGGATATGCAAACTATAGGATGGGCCATATGGGTGCCCTTAGGAGCCTCAAGTGATTTCGTAATCAGAAAGAAAGACCATCAATCTTGTCCCTACATTTAGTAGTCAATTAGCGGAACGTTCAAAGAAGCTATGCACTTTTATTGGATGTTAATGAAAGTCTTTCGTCTTAATCCCCATCTAATAAGAATATTTTTTGTTCATAAATAAAGAATTAAGAATGTTAGACTGCGTTCTCTTTGACGTTTTCCAGTCGTTTTCCATTTTCGAAAACGCGTTCTCTTGCGTAGTTTTTGGAATAAAAATTCGAAAACGTTTTTAAAATTTGTAAAGGAAATAGAAAGCGTGAAAATCACGTTTTTTTCGCTTTCCGAAATTTATACCTATTAAGTGGAAAACGTGGAAAAATTAAAATAATCAAAAAATTTTGAAATTTGTCAAAATTTGTCATTTTTAATTACATTATTGGTCCCTGATTTTCAAAACTTTTCATTTTAATTCTCAAATTTTGAAATTTCTTTCGAAAGTACCCTAATTTATTTGCTACTTAGGTCCCTCAACTTCAGATTTTGTTGCACATTAGTTCACAAATTTTATTTTTCTTTCAATTTAGTCCTTCTCATATTTGCTTTATAGGTCATTGTCTTCAAACATGTATAACTTTTGATGTACAATTCCGAATTGCACTCTATTTTTTGCGTCGAACTCCAAATCCAGCCATCTTTCTGATGATGTATCATTTGCTTAATTATTAAACATTTCTTTTTTACTTTTGTATTGTAGACACTTATTTTATAAGGGTATCATTAATTAACGTAAATTGATTTTTTTAAATTTTATTGAAACTTAAATTTTAAACGTTATGAGTGCTTACTAGAAAGATGTATCTATATAAAGTATTAAATGGAACGATTACTTTAGAAGGGTAACATGAATTTTTGAACTTTTTTGGTATAACCAAATTGTGTGATAGGGGTTATTTCATTTATTTTTTTTGTGCAACTCAAATATGATATCTTTATTTCATTTATATTCACAAACAATATAATTACAAGTATACAGAAATAATTTTCTTCAAAATTTTAAACAGAACGTGTTTTCCAACTTTTCATTTTCGAAGATAGTTTTCAGACATAACAAACCAAACGCGTTTTCAGCAATTTCGAAAAAAGTCACAGAAAATGGAAAACAGAAAATATTTTCGAAAATGAAAACAGGAAACTGAAATACAAAGAGAACGCAGCCTTATGTTTTCGAGGGAAAATATGTTGTTGAAAAGTGTTAATTTTATATTATTGGTATTTCCTATTTTTTCACAAATGTGTAATTTAAGAAAACTTAATTTAATTACTAAATACGTGTATTTAGTAATTTATTAAGTTTATTTAAATTATGCAAATTTTTTTTTTTTTTTTTTTTTTTTTTGAAGAAAAATATATTCTTCATTTTCGTTGGAAGATAATGATTAAAAAATATTAGGATGATAATTTTGAAATTCTTAATCTCGATATCTTGTGATTTTGGTAAATTTTTTGATGATCTATTTTATGATTATTCTGGCACTCAAGCTTATCCTTAGATATGGTAAGTTTCTTCTTGATATGGTCAAGAATATTTCAATCTTATCTTTGCATATGATAAGACATCATCTTGAAAGGACCGAGCTTATTCACATATGGTAAGATTATTTGGTCGAAAATCTTGATTGTAAAATTTTTTGATATGGCCGAAAATATGGTGCTTATACTTGGTATCCTATTTTATGGTAAGTTCTTTCATGACTTATCTATATCACAATATTTTACGGTAAGATTTATTCAAGAATAATTATCTTACTTTTCTCTAATTATCTCTATTGTATGTTGCAGGTATTAGAGATCTTTTGTAATAAGGAAACTTGGAGGTCAAGTAACTTATTTGCATTGAAATAGAAGAAAAACAGAATGTTTTTCTCAAGAAGTCAAGACGTGAAAAATACTAAAATCCTTGTGGTGCTTAATCATTCTCGTCCACTACATTCAAGGAGTCAAAAGGCCAAATTTCTTGTGGTGCATTAATATTAAAGGCTTCAATTGTGTTGTGATTTCGGTACTCCGGGAGGAGGATTCAATCACTTAGAGAATGAAGAAATTTTAGAGTGAAGATCAAACGGGAGGTTGGATCGTGTTCGAACGGGAGTTCGAGGTTCCTGAAAAAGTGTTGCAGATTCAAAGAAAACTATTGAAGAGTGGTGGGACGCCAGCTCACATTACATGTCATAGAAGGATCAGTGAGTGATCTATTTCTTGGATGTTTAATAAGTCTATGTGTAAATTTATCATTTTGTTTAGATTGATCTGTATAAACTCATTCCTTATATAGTAATTGGTTTTTGTCCCCAAGATGCGGGCCGTGGGTTTTCCCTGTTAGGATTTTCCCACGTTAAGCTCAAATTATTGTGTTCTTGTTCATTTACAATTCTGCACAATTTATTCTGTTCATTTACGTTTTACTATCCAAACGAATCTGCACTGAAAAAATTCATCTTATATAACGCTAAAACAGATCTTAACGATTTATTGTTAATTGATTACTGTCCAGACTTATTTGTGACAGTCTGTTTATAAAATTTAGACAACTTTAAATTTTCAAAAAGTGATTTTGAAAAATGTATATGGTTAAAAATGATTTGAAAAAATGTGTTGTTTATACTTATTTATAAAAGATTTACCAAATGGAGGCTAAAAAGGGGGGTCTGGCCTAGCTCGTTTTTTTTGGTTTGGGACATCCATAAGTAGAAGGATTACAAGCTCACTACTTCCAAAACTGGTACTGACTGGTTTACTGGCTATACAGTCATGGGAGGATTTTTTAAGGACAAATTATAAATCGTAAAATATTTTAGACATGGTAGAGCTCAACGAAGACGAGATGTTCATATATTATCATCATCAATAGTACACCTAAACCAGGTCGAAAATATTAAGAAAGTGGTACCTAGTAGTTGGAATCTTGTCTTCAATGTCTTGCATGGATTACGGAATTCATAATGACTTCATTTACACACAAGTTGTTGAAACTTGATTATTACTTCATGAGAATGTGACAATTAAATCTCTTGGCTCGAAGTGAGAAATTTAGAAAACAATGGTGTTTTCTTTGGACCCACCTACCCAAATGTATATGAAATTCCGCAGACACATTGTGTGTGTAATTATATGTATGTTGGATGGAATCCAGTAGTGGAGAGTCACACCCTACCCTAGTGTGGTAAGGTTGGGGGTTCAATGCAAATTAGCTAAAAAGGCTATGCTTAATTTAGGCATGGTTAATCTAAGTTTTAAAGAATAATGCTTTTCGAAATAGTATTTTTTTGAGAATGCGTGGTTAAAAAATAATGAAGATTTTTAAATTTACGCGTAATATTATTTTATTTTATTGGAGAATGGTTGAAAATAGAAAAGAGAAAAATGTATTTCGATTTTAATGGGGGCCAAACAGGAGGCTAAAGCCAAACGAACAGTAAAAATTTAAGATTGTTACGTTCAAACTTCAAATGAGTTACTATCTTACAGAGCTTCTTAAAATAAATACAAAGAATAATATTAAGTCACATAAATCGATGATCACTCGGACTCTATATGAATAACATTATTCAAATAGTAAAAACAATGTATTAACGGATTTTTATATCATGCCAACAAATTTCTTTATAGGTAGACGTAGTGTTGAAGTAGAATTAATTGATTGATCATAAAATGATAGTATATGATTTAATCATACGTTTTTCTTATTAATTTTAGATGAATTCTTAAGGGAAAAAAATCAAATTAGACACTATAATATGGAGTGTTCATCCCTGTCCCTGGAATGGGGAGGTTGCTGGACCACCTTAGTATAATTCTAAATTTTCTCTTCATTAAATGTTTTGTTTTCCTTACCTACGGCATTATCCCAATTCTTTGATAATAATGCTGAGGACCCATACCAAAGATATTTTATAACAAATTTTAAAATTATTTTTTCTTAAATTAAAAGCCATAAAATCGAGAATCAGACAAAAATCATTCATTTCTCGAATCCAAGACTCCACGATTATACTTCAGTTTAAAACTGACTTGTTTGTTCCGATTAAAGATTATTTCGAGTAAAGATGCTCGCTCGTTCATAGAGGCATAAGACATGAAGATGAAGGTAAATGCATAAAATTTAAAATAAAAATCCGTTTCTCTTCCAATATTGTTGGCCCAATGTGAATAATTGTGCTTGAATAATCAGTTTATATGAGTGCTAACGTAAAACTTAATATTTTGTAGATGTATCTGAAATCAGGCACTTATTATTAATACGTCAACCTTAAGATATGCTTTGACTTTTTTTCCCCAAACTTTTTTCATTGAGATTTAATCCGTTTAGAATTTAGATAGGTAACTTCACACTGAAATAATGTAGATTTGTTACAAGGCATTTACACACACACACACATATATAAAGTTTTGATCTCCTAAACACTATGCTTAGGTTTCTTAATACTATATTCAGTCGAATTCACTTATGCATATGAAATTTCTCTCTCGAGTTTAAATCAACTCTATCTAATTAAGTCGATTATGAATCTCTACAGAGGATTGAAATTATTCCTTAATTAAGTGTATGGAACATAAGAATTCTAATAATAACTGCAATAATAACAAAAATATATATTTATCTCTTGTTCATTTATCAGATTTTATCCCTAAGTCTAGTTTGTTATCTCATCTCTCGAATTATGAAAACAAACCACTAAATTATGAATTAATGGCTAGTTAAATCATGCATTAAACTCAAAATAAAATCAACACGTGCATCGAATAAAACAACTAAGTTTAGAATTAAAATAATTAATTAAACTACATTATTTATCCCAACATGAAAATTTAGTTATACATCATAATTAAATAACAAAAAAAATATAAATAGGAATTTCATTGAAAATAACACAGAAGAAAGAAACCATGCACCAAGAATCAATTTTTCATATAATCACCAAGTCTCGCCCTTTACTTTGATCTCCAAGAATTTGACATTGAAAATCTGAGTTTTAGGCTCTTCTTAGGTAAGGCAAATGTCTGGAATTTGTGTCTTATGAGTTGTATATATTGGTCTTGGGAAAACCTCGTGGAATAAGGAGAAAACCTAATGAAAATCACGTAAAAAGTCCAACTTATGGCACAGTCGGACGCCTGCGCGATCGCGTGCGGTAATTGCACTTGATCGTGTATGCTTGCATTGCAGTCTCAGGTTGATTTTTGGAAGTATCGCGTGGTTTTAAAGCCCAAGGCAATTTTCATTTTTTCTCGTCCATTTAAGTTGGTCCTTCTCTTTTATTTGCACCTCAAGTCTTCTACTTTCAATTAGAGCATTTTAGTCTTCAAGTTTCTGAATCTTCTGAATCAGCTCGTTCCAACTCTCACACTCTTTAATTAGGTCCATCAAATCTTGATTTATTCACTTTAGCTCCACACATATTTTCTTGTTGACTTCAACAACTTTAAAATTGTTCAATTAAGCTCCAAATGCCATCCAATTATGCATTAGTTCAATCAATTGCTTCATTCAATGATTTTGAGATATTTTCTGAAAAATAAACAAATAATTAACAATTAAATAGAATTTATTCTAAAACGACAATATAATATTCTAATTTTGACATATAAATAAGTGTATAAAATACACTTATCAGTGGCGATAAGTGTGTGTATGCAATTAATTGCCACCTAAGCAAAGAGCTAAACATCGTGCTTAGGAGATCATAAGATCATACTGATTATTAACAACTACGATAATAATATAGACGGCTCCCACTTTTTCTAGCGCGTAAGGTGTTAATTCTAATTGAGCATGCCAAGTAAGAAATCTAATACGTGGCTCATTCACGATTTTTATTCAACTTTTTGAATGCAATAACTATTTTCAATCACAAAGTTCTAAGGGACTACTAAAAAACTGCAAAGAAGGCGCTTCATCAAGAACCTTATTCAAGAAGTTCCCTTGATTAAACTAGCACAATCGATAACCTCAAAAGTCGTAGAGAATGTGTCCAAATAACAAACGAAAAAAATCCTTCCCCGCACTAACATTTGGTAACCTTGAAGTTCTTGTAAATAGCATTATCGGTTTTATTACAAGAAAAACGACAAACTTACTTCGATAAGCAAACGACATTATTCACTATAGCAAGATCAAATTTACTTCAACAGAAAATTATCCAAACATATCTAGAATTGATGGATCAGGTCAAAGAGCTGTAGCGTTGTGGCTATCAACCCAACAAGCTATACTCAACTGACTATGGCTCCACGGGGGATACAAACTGCTATTTGGAATTTTCTTTTATCTATTTACTTAATCTCCCCCAAAAAAAAAAAAAAAAAAATTGTTAAAAAACTGACTTGAACGGTGAACCCTAGCAAAACCGTAGTAGATAATTTTGCCCTAAAATATTCATCTCTCTCTATCTATATCATGTGACTGTAATTTTTCTTAGCCCTACTCCCGAAACACGCCCACGAGCCCTTCCTCGATAACAAAAAACACACTTGTCTTCTTATTTTTACCATACCATCAATCGACAGTAAATTAATTTCAAAGATAGTAAAATATTAATAAATTATTTCAACTTTTAACTTAAAAAACAAACCCTTCTATTAAATTGTCCTCTTTATGCACACCTTAGTCGTTTAGACCACATTATTTTTTCCGTAAGTAATTATTTTTAAGTACTTCTTTTGCTTTTCACAATCCCCTAAGCTGCCTCACTCCTATTATCATCAAACTACTTTTCCCAATGCATTTATCCTATATATTTTTCATGAAAACGTACAGTGTCTGAAAACTTTGAAAATTATTATCCCATTCTAATAGTCGAAAATTATTCATTGACAAAAAAATCATTGTATATTTGTATTTGAATTCGAATGAACTTCATGCAAAGGGTGTTATAGTAATTAAATGTGACCTATATTGTATTAGTATCGCCATTGGATGATTGGAAGAGACATATTCTAAATAGTAATCTCAAATTAAGATGAGTGATCCTTTATTTCGAATTCTTCATAGTTCCAATAACACGGTGGATATAACGATATGTTCTCTACCCCTGAACGAATAGAGTGATAGAAGTTGTCATTGAAGTGGATCACGTATATTGTCTTTAATACATCTCTTCGTGAAGCTAATTTATTATAAAATGTTTGAAAATAATAATGGTAAGTTGTAAGATAAGGGAAAGAAGAATTCAAGAAATAAGTAAAAACCACCCCCAATGAAATAGTTGTATTCACTATTCATATAAATTAGAGCATTCACACTGGATGGCCGGTTGAATTACGTGTTAATAAAATAAGTTAGGAAAAAGTTGAATTTATGTCTACAATGGATGTGTTAATTTACAAGTTACATAAATTTATTTAGCCATAATTTAATTTCTTTGTTAAATTTAGCTAGCAAGTTAACTGATAAGATGGCATTTGTTAACTACTTTATCCAATACATACCATTTTTCATCTTTCTTCTTTCTTTTTAAATATTTAACATCAATAATTTTTTTTTTTTCATATTATATAATTTAATGAAATATTCAAAATGAGTATCGTTAAGGATTTGTTCGGCAGCATAGCATAACCAAGAGAATTTGAATTATAATATCGATTTATTTGAATTTTCTACATAAGATATGTGGTTAAAAATTAAAGAGAGAAAATGTGTGTGGTTAAAAACTGATTTGAAAAATTGTGTAAATTAATTTAGGCAATCATTGTTAATTTAAATTGATAGCCAAAACAACCTAATATATAAATTTTTTACTATTTAAAAATAAGTATTTATCATATTCTTGAGCTTAACTAAAATTTAACACATATCCATTGTAGCAATAATGTACATTCAATGGGCTCTTTAAAAAATAAAATATTAACTAAAAATAAAGAAAGATAATAAATATTTTTACGAAAAAGTAAAATAAAATGTATAAAGTAAAGAGTTTGTTGAAACTTGTCAAAAAATCTTTAAATACAAAAATGTTCTCTATTATGTAGTAGAATATGTTCTTTAAATATAAAGAGTTTATTGGAGATGCTTTTAGATGTTAACTTTAACATGTATATATGTTAACAGCCAATTTTTTGCGTGGCTAACTAAGCTCATGTTTGGTTCCCATTTTTTTATCTCATTTTTCTACAATACTCAATATACACCACTAATCTTACTTTTGGCGTACAATTTTTGATTTTTCAACTCAATCTAGATTTTACACCCCATATTCTCCAACTCAACTTTTTCAATTTTTTTCGAAAATTGATGATTTAGTTTTCATTTAAATTTTCTCATTTTTTTTACAATACAAAATTTCATTCATACATTAAAAGTCAAGCAAATAATATTTGACTTTTCAAACAAATTTAAACTCGTTCATATTGGATGCTCTTGAAAGGGCAATTCGGGAACTCCAAACAGCTCACAATGACCTAATAAACAGTGTCTAGAAAGCACTAAGCAGGAACTATTAATCAGTGGCGCCCTAATCCGCGTATTTTATATTAAATTATTTGGTATTTAAATGCCTCTTCACACTTTGATACACTCAAAACTTTTGTTACACAGGAAAACTCAAATCTCTCCGTCACTGCCAATGCCAACGCCAACGCCACCACTACATCCACTACTGAAAACCTTCAAAAAATGCATTACAAAAATGCTTAAAATGGTCTTTACCAGAGAGCTAAACTTCACAAGAACTTGGAGCTGAGCTCACAAATCACTACCGTTGTAACCACTAGTACCGATATTATCGCCGCCGCTCATTCGGTGGAGCTGAAAGAGGGAGGAGTTCGTCTCAAGTAAGAAGTTAAAACTACTGCATTAAATATACATGAGGTGTTAACTTTTGTTCACTTGCATGGATTTTTCACAACATGTGTGAGTTTGAAGCATCCCCACCATCACAAATCCTCTTTCACATGCACTTTGTCTCCCTAGAGTGGACTTTTATCACCACCTCCTCCTCCTCCACCACCGCCGCCGCCACCATGCTTTGAATGTTAGCAAATACAGTTTGAGTTTGAAGCATCCCCACCTTCGGAAGAAAATCTTCTTTCACATGTATGCTATCCTTTAGAGTAAACTTTCACCACCACCCTCCACCGTCGCAGCTGTCATCACCACACACCTTTTTCGACCTTTAAGCTCATTTCAAGAACTTCAATGGAGAAAACATGCCATTTTGTTAACCAGAAAGTCCCATTTTTTATGCTTTTCTTCTGGTTTAGCTTGAGTTTTAGAATACTTTTAGTGAACTCTCTCTCTCCAGATGGAAAAGCCCTTCTCTTTCTACTCTCAGCAGCTGATCCTTATTACAAACAATCGTCGCCAATACTCTCCTCATGGAACCCTTCAAGCTTAACTCCGTGTTCATGGCAAGGAATCACTTGTTCTCCTCAAGAAAGAGTCATTTCACTTTCTCTACCAAACACATTCCTTAATCTTTCATCTTTTCCCACAGAACTCTCTTCACTTACCTCTCTACAGCTTCTTAATCTCTCTTCTACAAATATTTCTGGTCCAATACCTCCTTCCTTTGGTTCACTGAATCATCTTCGCCTTCTGGATTTGTCTTCCAATTCGCTTTCGGGGCCTATTCCACCGGAATTAGGCCGGTTAACGGCACTTCAGTTTCTATTCTTGAATACAAACCGACTTACTGGTACAATCCCACAACAACTTGCCAATCTTTCTTTACTAGAAGTCCTTTGCCTTCAAGATAATCTCCTAAACGGGTCAATTCCATCCCAACTCGGTTCTTTTGGCTCTCTCCAGCAGCTTAGAATTGGGGGCAATCCTTATCTAACCGGCGAAATTCCATCCCAATTTGGCCTACTTACCAATCTCACAACATTTGGTGCTGCTGCCACTGGACTTTCTGGTGTTATCCCGCGTACATTTGGAAAGTTGATCAATCTTCAGACACTGGCACTTTATGATACAGAGGTATTCGGTCCAATACCGCCTGAATTAGGCGAGTGTTTGGAGTTAAGAAACTTGTATTTGCATATGAACAAGCTCACTGGTACTATCCCTCCTCAACTGGGCAAGTTGCAAAAGCTCACTAGCATGCTTCTTTGGGGAAATTCCCTCTCCGGGACAATCCCCTCTGAACTTTCCAATTGTTCATCTCTTGTCGTTCTTGATATATCTGCGAATGATTTATCGGGTGAAATTCCTGGCGATTTGGGGAAACTATTGGTTCTTGAACAACTTCACTTGTCTGATAATGCACTTACCGGTTCCATACCTCGGGAACTGAGTAACTGCACTAGTTTAACAGCTCTTCAGCTTGATAAGAACCAATTATCAGGCCCTATTCCAATGCAGATTGGTGAATTGAAGTACTTGCAGAGTTTTTTCTTGTGGGGTAATTCTCTTTCAGGAACTATACCACCCACTTTTGGGAATTGTACAGAGCTTTATGCGCTTGATCTCTCGAGAAATAAGCTTACTGGATCAATCCCAGATGAGATATTCAGTTTAAAGAAACTGAGCAAGCTGTTGCTACTGGGGAATTCTTTATCCGGAGGATTACCACGAAGTGTAGCAAGATGTCAGTCTCTAGTAAGATTAAGGCTCGGAGAAAATCAGCTTTCAGGTCAGATTCCAAAGGAAATTGGACAGCTGCAAAATCTTGTGTTTCTTGATCTGTATATGAACCATTTTTCTGGTGGTTTACCTTCAGATATTGCTAACATTACTGTTCTTGAGCTGTTGGATTTGCACAACAATTATCTAGCGGGTAATATACCACCACGGTTGGGGGCCCTTGTTAATTTGGAGCAGCTTGATCTTAGTAGAAACAGCTTCACTGGTGAGGTTCCATGGAGTTTTGGTAATTTCAGTTACTTGAACAAACTTATCCTAAACAATAATCTGCTCACAGGAGAAATTCCCAAGTCCATTAGGAATTTGCAGAAACTAACTCTTCTTGATTTGAGCTCCAATAGTCTCTCTGCTCCAATCCCCCATGAGATTGGTTATTTGACAAGCTTAACAATCAGTCTTGATTTGAGCTCGAATCGATTCACTGGTGAAATCCCTGAGACGATGTCCGGTTTGACACAGTTGCAATCACTAGACCTCTCACGGAACGTGCTACATGGAAAAATCACAATTCTAAGTTTTCTCGCCAGTCTTACTTCCTTGAATATTTCATACAATAACTTTTCCGGTCCAATACCCGTGACACCATTCTTTCGAACATTAACCTCGAATTCTTTCCTCGAAAATTCCCGCCTCTGTGAATCTCTTGATGGCACTACATGTTCATCGCATTTGATGCGCGGCAAAGGATTAAAGTCTGCCAAGACTATAGCTTTGGTTGCTGTGATTGTGGCTTCTGTCACAATGACAGTTGTGGCTACCTGGATTCTAGTGTCTCGGAATAACAGATATGTTGTCGAGAAGTCAGGTTTGTCCAACTCGTCTGGAGAAGAGGATTTTTCTTATCCATGGACTTTCATCCCATTTCAGAAGCTGAACTTCACTATTGAAAACATCTTAAATTGCTTGAGAGATGAAAATATTCTGGGAAAAGGATGTTCTGGGGTCGTTTACAAGGCGGAAACGCCAAACGGTGATTTGCTCGCAGTTAAAAAGCTTTGGAAAACAAAGAAAGATGAAGAACCAGTGGACTCTTTTGCTGCTGAAATTCAAATTCTTGGACACATTAGGCACCGGAATATAGTGAAGTTACTGGGATATTGTTCGAATAAGAGTGTTAAGCTACTCCTCTACAACTATATACCAAATGGAAATCTCCAACAGCTTTTACAGAACAACAGGAACTTGGATTGGGAAACGAGGTACAAGATTGCGGTTGGATCAGCTCAAGGTCTTGCTTATCTTCATCACGATTGCGTGCCTGCGATTCTTCATAGAGATGTGAAATGCAATAATATACTCTTGGATTCCAAATATGAGGCTTATTTGGCAGATTTTGGACTTGCAAAGCTAATGAATTCTCCAAACTACCAACAAGCAATGTCCCGAGTAGCTGGTTCCTATGGATATATTGCACCAGGCAAGTGTTATTTAACTTTGTTATTGCTTAATCTAGAACTATGTATTAAATGTTCTAAATAAGTTGTGTTGATGACTTATATTGCAGAATATGGGTACACCGTGAATATAACAGAAAAGAGCGATGTCTATAGTTATGGGGTGGTTTTGCTTGAGATTTTAAGCGGTCGCAGTGCTGTTGAATCGCAGATTGGAGATGGGCTACACATAGTAGAATGGGTGAAGAAGAAGATGGGAAGCTTCGAACCAGCTGCAACTATACTCGACTCAAAGCTCCAAGGTTTGCCAGACCAGATGGTGCAAGAAATGCTCCAAACACTTGGAATAGCTATGTTTTGTGTGAATTCATCGCCTGCGGAAAGGCCAACGATGAAGGAAGTGGTGGCGCTTCTTACGGAAGTGAAGAGTCCACAGGAGGAATCCGGGAAAACTTCTCAGCCTTTAATAAAACAGTCCTCGAATCAAAGCTGATACTTTTTTGTTTGGTTATAGTATTTTTCGTCTTTAGGGGATTTGTCATTGCTTTTCTTTCCTTAATTTCCAATGTGAAAGGGAGTACAATTGCTGCATGAAGCAAGAGAAAAGTTCTGCTCCCAAAATTGGACATCATCTTGAGATTTCCTTGTACAGTTTTAATGATATTAGTGTTGTAATTGGCTTCAATCTTTCATCTTCCACTAATTCTAATATTTGTGTATGTAATGTGTAAGCAGACCCTTGAATCACATGCATCCAAAGCTAGTCAGGTGCATGAATTCAACGGTCAAGATCTTGAGAAAAGAAGCAGAAAAACTGGATATGGAGGTGGGGTGGGGTGGGGTGGGGGACTATAATGCTCCAGAGGAAATATTATAGACAGATTTGCAAATTGTAGGCCATAATATTGCAAGGGTACACAAGGGACTACTTCCCATTCCCCATATGCCTTTGAGGGACAGTCAAAAATGCCTTCAAAATCTCTGGTTCTGATTCTCTTATATAATCGTTGCAAACAGTATTTTATTTTGTTTTGTGTCATGGAAAAGTAGGTTGGTCAAAAGAAAATCTTGTGATATCATAAATTTCATGTTCTGTTTTTTGTCATTTTATTCCCTTGCATTTATTGATAAGAACTATGGGACATGGCCACACTCTGTTTTTAATGTAACACAACAAAATAAAAGGGGAGAGAATTATTCACATAAAGAATCAAGAATGGAGGGAACATAGAAGCACGATGCGGTCCCATGCAAACTCTCTAGGACAACCATTCAATTTATATGGAGAGATGCTACGTTTACCGACAATTTTGACAAAAAGTTTTACAAGATTAACACATCACGTCATATTCAAAATTAAAACTCACAAAACTATTACATGCAATTCTGTAAACCCATCTAGCAAAATCTTCTATACAAATAACATGTTCCATTGATGTCACAGTGGCCGAAATTTATAGGTATGAAAACGATGATCCTATTTTCCAACTCAACAATAAACCCCTATGAAGATATCATTATTTGCCTTACTCTTGCTTAATAAACGGATTCGGATGATATGTTACAAACTAAGCCCATGTTTGGTCCAGGAGTTTTTACATAATTTTCTCAAAATCTCATTTTTAATCACACATTTTGGTAGGATCCACAATTTTCACACCTTTTCAACCTTCTTTCAACTACACATTCACCCAAAAATTCAATTTTCCTCCAATTTCTCCTACACAAAACATGCTCTAACAATCTGCATTTGACTTCTCCATGCTCTTGGTTACCATTTCTGAGATGTTCATTCGAGTAATTACATTGGCGAAGCCTCTGTGCGGAAGAACATAAAATGAGAGCTCCCAGATTTCTCAGGGGTGATAATCTATGCCACTGCAGGAAATGTCATCACCCCTGCAAAAACACCGGGTGCTCTTCCATGGATATAACAAAGCTTTAAAATCCTTCATCCATCTGTAATCATGTGAAATTGACAACAATTTTTACCTAAAAGGTTTAGAAGCTATAAAAAAATTGACTTCATTGCATTATGAATGAAATAAATATTCGTTTTATGTTACATATCCACGACACCATTTCAACCTCATGCAAAGCTAATTTATCCCTTGCCTTCTCGTGACCCGGTCCTATATTCTAGACGTCAATTTTACAAGGTGAAAAGTGCAAATTCAGGCAGTTTTCACTGAGCTCCGACCCCTAAATCCAACAACATTTAGCTTCTGTGTAGATCGAAGGACACCAGACTTTTTATTTCCGGATTGTTTCTTTCCACCAGACCTCGTACCTTTTGAGCTGCTGCTACTGCCAGAAGACTTCGATGTCTTAAAGACCTTACTCCCCGTCATCTTAGGTTTATATGTAGAAGCTTTTCCAGATTTTTGAACAGAGGGTTTAGTAACTATTGTCTTTCCACGGGTGTCTGATGATTTTTTCGAGGAAGATATAGCCTTGTTTTTTGAATTTGAAACTCTTACCATCTTCTCGTTTCTTTCCTTCTGCACATTTATACGCGACCTTGCATTGTCCCGTTTGACGCTATCTACAGAAAGAGATTCCAAGCTTTCATTCTTCATCATGGCCTCTTCAATGTGTTTGGCCAACATCAAATCTTTTTTAGCAACCAAACTTGTCACCTTCCCTAAATATTTGGAAAATGTAATCCAAATTTAGAAACTTGACATAAGTTTTTCAGACTTGGGAGAATAATATCAACATAGAGGATGCTATGTCCATAAAAAGAAATGCAAGCTTTTTTCCATTTCATTATAAAATCAAAATGAATTAAAATGGAGAGCAATAAGTCCCACAAAATGCGTGGATAATAAGTGGCAGTAGTTGTGAATGTATGGTAAAAATTAATGTACGACTTCGACTTCATATTACAATGAGATTATAATGAAACCAAAACAAGTTCCAAGTAAATGACTTAGCAAATGCCAAAACAAAAGCAGCAAATCATGTTTATATGAACAGATTGGGAAGGAAAAGAACAGATAGAAAGGCTAAATCAAGCCGCTCACAAATTGCACTGAAAGTGCCATTGACACTGTAATAGTTAACATTTATGAATTCTCAAATAACAAAATTACAAGAAACAACTTGTTTCCAAGTCATAAAGTTATCGTCGTGTGCAATTATAAGAGGAAATTTTCTAATAGAAAATATATTCATGTCTAGGTGTATACTAGCCAAGAGTTTTATGAAATTCAACCAGATACATGCCTGTGAAAAAACACATAAAACATGTCACTAAAAATCCACCATATTAATAAATTGACCCTTACAATGTACAAGTAGCAGAAAAAAACCCAATACAAAAAAAACTGCTAAAAGTACCACTTTCACTTTTCAAGTCCTTTTAACCCAAGGAAACTGAAAGAGATACCTTTTGCACCCATGCGAGCAGTTCTTCCAGTGCGATGGAGGTAATCGATCTAAAAAGCCAATGAGAAGAAGTATTTTTACATATTTGATAAAGAAGAGAGAGAGGAGAGAGGATTGTTCAAATGAATCCGAAGATGAAGCTTACAGAGTTCAACGGGAAATCAAACATTATAACATGATCCACATCCAAGTCCAATCCCCTAGCAGCCAAGTCTGTGCAGACCAAAGTAGGGCAATCTCCATCATTGCTCTTGAACTTTTGCAGGTTTTCAACCCTTTGTCAGATAAACATGACATCAGTCTAGACTTCAGACAGGAGAGAAAATGACATTGAAGAAATCCTTCAGAGGCTAAAAATGTAGAGCTAAAGTGCAACTGGAATTCGAGATGGGTAGTTCATATATATTTGCAGTTAAAATCTGGGGAGTTGATAACTTTCTTGAAGCTTTAGAATATGTTGGCTGCTCAAATGCTACTTTTCTAGAAAGTAAAAAAATGTTGGAAATAATATTTGGCAAAATAAGCAAGTCAAAAGTAAGTTTGACTTGCCTTTAAACATAGCCAAACCTTTTTTTTTTCCATATCAGTAAACTTTCAAGCAAAATTTTTAAATTTACATAAATCCCCCCTAGTTTGTACATTAATGACCATACCACTTTGTTACATTAATAGAAAATAATATTTGGCAAAATAAGCAAGTCAAAAATAATATTTGGCAAAATAAGCAAGTCAAAAGTAAGTTTGACTTGCCTTTAAACATAGCCAAACCTTTTTTTTCCAATATCAGTAAACTTTCAAGCAAAATCTTTAAATTTACATAAATCCCCCCTAGTTTGTACATTAATGACCATACCACTTTGTTACGTTAATAGATGCAATCATGAATTGCATGTGCACTGACACAAGCAAAGACAAGAGCACCCTATCTCATCTCACCTTTGTTCAGCCGGGACCTCTCCGTGGTAATTGGCAGTAGAGAGTTGATTTTCATTCAAAAAGTGATCAACAGCTCGACTAGAATTTAATGTGTTACAGAAAACCATCACTCTGTTCCCTTTTGCTAAACTAGGCTCCAGAACCTGCAATTGCAAAATCATATTAAACGAAAAATGAGCCTTCTTTGAGAAACAGGAACAACTTTGTCTGCCTAACACATTTATTATGACTTTGTCAAAGGGAAAAATCTACAATGGAAAATATAAAAGAATGAACTCACTTTTAGAAAATTGATGTAATAAAAAACAAAGATTTTTGTCATTTTTTTGTTAATTCAAAGTTAGGGATGGCAAAATGGCTCGTCGGCTCAAGCAGGGCTCGTGGCTCGAGCCGAGTTTTTTTTTTTTTTTTTGAGGCGGGCTTTGGCTTGACTCAGCTCTAGCAAAGAAATAAAAACCCGCCTAAAAAACTCGATGCGAACTCTAGCCTTGAAATTCATCCGTGAGCTCGGCTCAGCTCGTTGTATATAAAAATTTTCAATAACAAATTTATGAATTTTTGTTATTAAAAATAAAAAAAAAAAACTAAAAGCTCGAGAGTTGACCCGGCCCGGCTTGGCTCGACTCGAAAAAGCTCGAGCTTAAAGCTCAACCCCTAAAAGCTCGAGCATTGATCTTCAACTCGTTGACATCCCTATTTAAAGTGCTTTTACAATGTCCGGCTTATTTTAAGACCTGAAAAGTTGATTGCAGGCTAATATAATTAAAGAATGACAAGGAGTGAAAGAAATAGTAGACCTGTAACAATGCTTCCAACTTATTTTCTGAACCTGAAAGTTTGATGAAATCATGGCGAGCAGAAGCAATCTTCTTATGGAGCGTAGAAGTTCGCAAATGTATAATTCCTTGAAACTCCTCATCAACCAGCTTTTGCACCGCCTAAAAAATGTAGCACATGTTAATTGTTCAGCAAGCTCAAAGAATAGTAATGGTGATATATGAACATGAGCTAACATTAACCGTCGCAGAAACTTTAAAAACACACAATTACATCAAAGTGCAATCTAGATGCAATTGGTATGAAGTACCATCTGCTAATCCTTAGAATATTTGATGATTGAGAATCATTAGAATAAAAAGATCACACAAAGAAGCACTTTTCCGTTAGTTTCAGTCATTTTAAAAGAAGCTCAAGACATGGACAATCATCATATGAAACCGTACTTAATTTTAGTTAGCTTTTATTCAAGTCATAAATGTGCTAAGATCAACTAGACGTACCTTTGTCATTGTTGCAGTGACCATAACAGTTTGAAATCCTTCACTGTCAGCTTTAGATGCACGGTTTTTCAACGGGGCAAGAAATTTGCGGATGTCAGGACCAAAGCCACGATCAAACATGGTATCTGCTTCATCCAACACCTATCCAGTAATTGCCAGAATTATGAAGTTCTGGTGGAAACACAAAAGTGACAAACTTCCAGGAACAAAGTTGCTAGTAGTATATAGTTTATAAAAGTGAATTGATCAGAGGGCAGTAATTACCACATATCTGATATCACCATACACCATATTTCCGTCTTCAATATGTTGGAGAACCCTTCCTGGGGTCCCCACAACCATGTCAACTGGGCTGTTCAAGGAATCCTCTTGGGGTCTTAAACGCCCTCCACCGCTTACCATGGTTGACCTGAATCGAGCATGGTGACTAATAGACTTGGACACACGAAATACCTGCAACATGAACCATTAATGGTTGAACAAAGTATGAGTAGTGTTTCAAGTCACTTCAGAAATCTGTAGGAAGGTGGATAAACCTGCTCACAAAGCTCCCTTGTGGGGCAGAGTACAACAGCTCGAGGGCGCCTGGGTTTCATTAGCATACCATGTACAGTTTCATCTCTTCTCAGCAACTAAATGATTAAGGATATCACAATTCATAAGTAACGAAACTTTCAAAATGTGATGCTGCAATATAGAAGTAAAAATAGTGTCTAAACCGGAGACATTAACTAAGCAAACCCACAGATGATTCAAGAATATATGCCCCCAAAAGAGGCAAATGACCCAGTACAGCATTTTTTTCCATCATGCTAATGCCCTTCAACTGAAAAATGAATATTTTTTTTCCTTCTAAAAAAATTGGTTAGTTTTGGCAGTCAACAAATGCCAGTTATATCGAACAAAAATTTCTGCAGGACATCACAATGTACTAATTGTTTACAGATGAACAAACAACTCAATTTCACCTAAAGCTGGATAACTGAAAAGCAGCGTCTCATAATGGCAACAAAAAGAAAAGGGGGATATTTTTCTTCTAATGAAGTTTCAGCTGTCAATAATGGCCAGCTAAACACACAATCCTCCACTGCTCCACATATCTCCCAAAATGAGCTATATTTATCGAGGTTTATAATTTATAAGAAAGAACTGAAATGACTAAAATCAAACAAAATGAAAAAGATAACCTTAACCAACCCTCAACCTTCTTTTCTAGATTCATCTATACTGAATCAATCGAACACGAACAAAATCAACCTTAACACCAGAAATAGAGACAATATAAGTAATTGATAAAACGGGCAACAAGTGAAATTGAATGAAATTCAATACACTCAACATCGGTTCACACCTGAACAAGGGGCAACAAGTAAGCGAGAGTCTTGCCAGAACCAGTATGTGACCCCAACACCACACTCTTCCCTTCAAGAACAGCAGGTATCCCTATGCACTGAATCTCAGTGGGCTCTGAAATACCCATTTCACCCAAAGCCCCCATCACTTCTTCACTCAACCCCAGCTCCCAAAAACTCGAAACCATTTCCACCCCACCACCGTTCTTCTTTCTTGACCCCTCACTTTCCCCATATTTAATCTTCTTTCCACTGCTCGATGACTCTACTGGCGTCGCCGGAGAGGTAATTTTCGCACTTTCTTTAAGGTGTCTGTGCCTGAGTCGTTCTAACAGTATTGAGTGCTTTGTGTTTTCTAGTGTTGCTTCATCCGCGGCTGTCTCCGGCGCTGCAATGGTAGTGGTGCAAAGTGGCCGGAGTTTTGGGAAAAAGGCGCCGTTAGGGAACGGTGGTAAACTTAATGGAAGTGAGACGTAAAGGGGTCTGTGGAAAGAGAAACGTTTGGGTAGGGAGAAGAGAGAGAAAGTGAGTGCTTTTCCTGTTGTCCCCATGTTTATATTTCTGTGTTTCAGTAAGTTTTTAGGGTTCTGGGTTTTGGGGCCAAGGAAGAAGATAATGATAATGAGAATAGAAGTTTTTAGGTCACGCCCTTGCATTTCTAGTTAATTGTGGTTGTAGTCCTCATTTTTAGTAAATGTGCACTTCAATCCTCAAAAAAATTTTGGTTGTCCTATGGATTTGAAGAGCTTGCCAATGCTTGAGGTTCACGAAAAAAAATGTCTTGCCTTGCGCTTAGACGAAAAAATGAACAATCAACTCTATATTGATCATTTAAGGTGTGATTGGACAAAAAATAAATGACCATTTTTTAGCAGTATCTAAAAAATCGAAAATCAGTTTGAATCATAAAGGGCAACGGGTCAAAGGTCAGTATGTTCAATAAGGTCGAACTGGACTCAATTGAACCGATTTCAATTAAAATATCAAAAATCATTTCAAAAGTCACAAAACTTTCTTAAAAAAAAAGTTATTTTACAAATAAACAAAAATTTACTTATTTAGAAAATAAAATTATATACAAAAGTAACTTAAAACAATAATAGAAAAAAAAAAAAAAAAACCGGGTTTAAAAACAGGTCGATTCCCGATTTTCTCGATTGAACCAATTGAAAACCAGATTTTTCAACCGATTTTCGAGACGAACTAGACCAATTTTCCCAGACTAACCGGCTAGTTCGATCCGATTTTCTAAACAATGTCTTTTTAGTAAGTGATATTTTTTGCTTTAAAACCCAGTTCTGTAATATCTTCGATCATTGCTAAAAGGCTTGCTCTCCTTCCCGTCGTGGGAAGAAGTTTATGTTGCTAGAAAGAGAGGAGGAGGGATGGGAAAAAATGAAGGTGAGGGTGGGATCCACTACCACCCACCCCATGGATGGTGGATAATTTTATTAAAATTTTGAAAAATGTGTATGGAGTTTCTATAAAATTTTCAAAGTATACATTATTTTAGCACCCATTTTGTTATAAACAATATTTATAACAAACACACTTTTCGAAATATCGGTGCTAAAGTTCTCTGAATTGGCAAAGAAGTTAAATTAACTTGTGAGCCACTTCACATATTGAATTACAAAAGTACCCTGAAATTATTATATCACAGAACCAGAACACCTACCTCATTCATCACTTGATTCCCCTATGGGAATTTGTGTGGGGGAAATTCTGATAAATTAACAAACAAAAATTTCAACTTGCTAAGCTGGGGCTTATTTATTTTTATTAATATAAGGGTGCTTAAATATTTTTTATATAAAAAAATGAATTTTGAATGAAGATAAACCATCTAAAATGACTTGTGCACACTAAACAATGCAACGTTTGGGATTTCAGTACCAATTGAAAAGTTAAGAACTTATTACGTAGAAAATTTTAACATTTTGAGACTAACTGCTCCAATTATATATAAAGAAAGATATTTTAATCTTTTTAAAAATAAATAAGTAACCATGTAATGGAAGGTAATCATCATAAAAGGCATGTTGCACTAAAGAGTGCAATGTTTAAGGACTGCTAGCTACATCAAAAATGAAAGATTAAAGACTTATTGCATACAAAGACAAATATTTAAGGACTAAATGCGCCAATTTTCTAAATAATTATTGTATATCTTTCACTCTCCATCTTATTCCTACCGAGTTGTAAACTAGGTCATGCTAAATTTAGAAATACCTATAGAGCCGTTGTTATACAAGCCAAGTCAGTCGTATTGAAACAAGCGTGTTGTACGAATGTCGTATCTCCAAAAAGAGAGTTACAACTTGAAAATAGATTAGCATCTCTTAGATAAACTTATTTATAAACATCACAATTCCCAGATTACTTAACTAAAGTACTACACACATTTTTCAAAATCAACCATATATTTTATTTTTACTTTAGAAAACTCAATTTTCCTTTTTATAAACAAAAAATGCAGCCACAAGCATAGGCTTACGCATAAATGTCACTGGACACATGTAAAAACTTAAATAGTTCTTTATAATAATGTCTAGGGAAATTCTTTAGGTATTGCACCGCCCCCTCATAAGAGGGGGTAGGCAAATAATCGTCTGCTCTAACACGCGAAAAAAGAATATGTTCGGTAAAAATTTATTTATAAATTTTGTTTATAAATGATAATGTGTCAATGTTTAATTGATCCATGTTAAAAAGTCAAAAATTATGACTAGAATTTTTTACCAATCAAAATTGTTGATTTTTCAAAATAATAGTTCAATGAGATTTAATGTGCCCGTTTATAAACAAAAAGATAAATGATTCAATGAGAAGTTGTCATCTATCCATTTATAAACAAATGTTCACCAAACAAAGGCTGAGTTGGACCAGGGGCGGATCCACCTCTGGACGAGGTAGCGCGACCGTGCTACCTCATCGTTGATGATTCGCAATTGGCACTACTGTCTTTGAGCTGCTTCAGCTCTGAATTTTTTTTTTTTTTTTTTGCCCAAATTAGTGCCCAAACCCAAAGGACCAAATCAGATTCAAAAACGTTCCACAATCCATATTTGGCAAGCAAAATCTGAAAAATTGAATCCCTAACCTACCTAAGCCTTTCTTCTTTCTCGGTCGGATCCGTCACAGAGAGGAGTCCACACTGGTGACTGGTCAGCTTCTTCCCTTCGAGTTCGCCGCCAACAGCCGCCTGCCGTAACGCCATCGCCGCCGCCCGTCGGTTGATCAGTCCGAACTCCGAAGCCCGAAGCCGAAGGTAAGCTCGCTGCTTACTGGTAGTGGTCACAGATCTGGGCAGGCAGCTTAGTTTTCTTTCTTAGTCACTAAGACCTATTTTCAGCTTTTTTTTTTGAACTTTTGATTATTTATTTATTTGTAATTTTCATGTTTGTAATGTTTATGTGTAATTTTTTTAATCAGTAAATATTGATGTTTGATTTCTCAATTTTTTTGTTAGATTATTATAATCGGCTCAGCTGCCCATTGTTGTCCATTGTCATTTCTCAAGTTTTGATCTATTTGTGGTTTCTCTTTTCAATTATCAGGTAATAAGGCTAAACTTTTGATTTGCTATAATTAATTTGGGAATTATGCATAAATGTTACATTTAAATTTTTACAATGTGGTTAAATTTTTAAATTGAGATTATTGAGATGAAAATATGATTTGATTTGTGAATTATGATTATTGATTTATAGTTTATGAATTGAGATTTGGTGAATATTTGATTTGATTTGTTATCACTAAATTTCTAGTAGTCATGTAACTGCTTCTAGTAGACCACATGCATTAGTAAAATTTGATAACAAATGTTAGCGACACTTGTGCACAGTCAATTAAGGATGCTATCGATGCAATTGTCTGAGCAAACGAATACCAACTGATGTCAATGTCATGTATTTTTCATCTATTTTGATTTTTATTGGATTATATGTTCATATATTTCATTACAACTTTTTATTTCATTTCTATACCTATTTATTCATTTTTAAATATTATTTCATTAAAAAATATTCACAATCTCTTTACTGCGATCGTTGACGTTCGTCGGTCAACGGTCATCGTTCTAGTTGAACTTAGAACTTCTCGACTGGATCCGCCACTGAGTTGGACAATGAAAAACCGCAATCTGGGCCCTTTTTTTACATTCCTGCAACCATTGCACGTTGCGAAACTCGAAAGGTGGAGGAAAAGATGGGGAAAATCCAGACTGAAAATGTAAATGAAACAGAACATTGATCGAGGCATTTCATACAAGTGCACATAATCTATTCTTTGCACCAATGAGAACCTATATATACCATACAGACTCCGAAGGCCACCAGCAAAATTCTCGAGAGAATATAGTATACGATAGACACACAAAAGAAAGGCACGAGGGCCGGATCGGATCAGTGTTAGATCATTTGTGAAGATAACTCCCAACAGAAGCAAACAAAAAAGCTGCGAATTTATACATACAAGAGACTATTATTATCTAATAAATATTCAAGCCATGATGATAGCTTTATCTCAGGTTCCTTGCTTCTCTCAAGCTTCGCCCTCTTCTATACTCGATTTCTGCATCAGAATTTGACGAGCCAAAATTATATTTCCAGCCATTTTTTGTAGATCCCGACTTGGAGAATACACAGTCATCATCACTCAGAATGTAGTTATCAGGAGTACTTTGGCCAGAAACATCTCCTAGTCGATGCAGTGGTACTTGATCTGAGATGTAATAAAAGATTTCATTGCTTGAGGGAAAGAGAGAACCGACATGGTGAAGAAAAGTTCGTGACATCATGATAGTTAATGAAAATAAAATATCAATAGAGAAACAGGAATTCATCAAAGAAGTGAACAACAATGATGAAATTGATTTTTCTGCTAAATCCTACCCGGCTATATTAGTTTAATCATTAAATTTGCCATATTTTTAATATCTCAAATTTAGATTTAGAACAGATACAGTGCTCTACCCTGAAAGGTTTCCCTGATGAAAGGGAGGAGTCCCGATGAAGACTAAACTTCAACGGACCTCGGCTTCGTGGTGCATAATAAAAATTGCTACAGGGCCTCGTCTCAATTGGCCATCTCAGTGTTGAAACGTTTTTAGAAGTTCCATTATCACGTTTTAAAAATGTAGAGAATATATCTCAGGTTAGTTATAGTTCACCTTTAAGACCATCGCATAAACCTGGCACTCCAGAGAGCATCCCTTCAGCGTGATTCAGACGTGCTTTACCATACTGTGGACTTAAAAATTCTTCTTGTGTTTCCTCCATTTTTGCTCCATCTACTGCTGGTGCAGTCAAAATATGTTCCTCTTTGACTAGCTTATTGGAGGTAAAAGGAGTCATACTGAAGGAGTCCTCTAATACATCAGAAATCTCCACATAGTGAGCTGTAGTGATGACTTCATCTGCACTGAAACCGAAGGATGCTCTGTAAGCTTCTATTTCCTCAACATCTGTTTTGCACGTTTTGTTCTGCCTATTCTGGTACCCATTTCCACCATTTGAGTAAGCATCAGATTCTTTGGAAATACTGAGCCTTCCACCAGCATGAGAAAATGAAGACTGATCCAGGTAGTACTGAGCGAATGTCTCAGGGCAGAAGAAATTCGAATCTTGACGCGACTTGGAGGCACCTGGTGGTTGAAGCCCAAGTAACATGACTGAATCAGGATTTGTGAACTTAGTTTCCTGTGTAGACATGGAAGGATCCCATTGAGGGGGAAGCTCCCGTTCGCGAAAAGATGATGATAGGTTGTCGCTAGACATTCTTGAAACAGGTGATCTAAGAGTACTAGCAGGACTTCCAGGATAGAGAGAATATGTTGCTTGAAGATCGTTGCCAGCGATATAACTGGTCTTATCGGTGTTTTTGAGATTGAGAGTGGATGAAAGGAAATGGGCATACGGTACATCTGGAGAAGAGGGAGTGGTTAAATGTGCCAATTCTGGTGGTGGAGTCAAAGGAGCTGTAGACGGCTCTGTTGTGAAAGTCGAGAAAACGGGAGGAGATACCAGCTGCGTCTCGTGGGCATATGGACCCGTGACATACATAGTAGACGAAGGACCTCCAGGTGAATTGGCAGACAAGAAACAGTTTGGTGACTGAGCAGTTGATGGAAGTGCTGAATTCGAGAAGGATGCAGGTGAAGATGGTGGGGCTAAAAGAGATAGAGCCAATCCAGTAGTCTGATTAGGCAACCCACCAACCTGTTGTCCAGTTGCCTGATTTGCTAAAGCATTGGCCTCAGGCATGCGAGAAGCAGGTACAATACGCTTTCCACCTTTTTGTTTCCCCAAACACGATAATCCACCCCAACATCCCGTCCATCTCTTCCGCTGTCAATACCATAAAGTATTAGCGCTATCCCACACACATAAATGTTCATAAACGTGATGTGGCAGCAGAATTAACTGATATGAAATTCAAGCGAAAATGGCACAGACTAACACAGGAAAAGAAGAATACGTTTGTTAGGCATCATTACTAGTGGTTTGTCTTCATTACGATTGTTAATATTTCTGTCTTATTATAGTTATAATATTCGAATGGCATAGCTCCTTTTCCACTTTAAATGTTGTACTCCTCAACCCCTTGGTGGGGACAGGTGCAGCTAAATGATACACAATATACTACCATGATGCTCCAATGGTGTCAAAGTAGCATTTGACAAATAAGAATTGGATATTTAGCGATTTAAAACCACACTAAAATTATATACTCTTAACAATAAAATGGCTGTCTACCCTGCACACTCAAGCAAAATTTAATATCTCAAAGAAGGAAAAACAGAACTTCTTTCATTGTTTCGCCCGATTAGGTTCCAGAGGAAGCAGTGAGAGGATGAGAGTTTCTTGTCATCCAGTTCAATTTATTTTTCAATGACCAATAATATTGACCGGATCCAATTTATATACAGCAAAAACGTAACTTATTTCAACCTTCATCACTCCCAATAGAAGTTCAGAAATTTATAGGTTCGTTGTTCATTGCCTGACAATTTCTGTGCAACTTCTAATCAATTTCTTTATAAGCTATTTCAATTTACTATTCTCAGCACTGCGGCGTGGAAGCGATACGAAAACTTTTGGATTTGATCCTTATCTTACCGTCATGACTATTTCAAAGATGGGGCATTTTAATGATTTTTTCATAGGTTCAAAGATAGGCCTTGTTTATTAGTGTCCAATTAACTCTATTAATTGGTCATCTAGTTAGAATTAGGGTTACTAATATTTACAATATTATTCAGATTTTGTTGAGGTCTACCTCAATTTGATGGTAATTAGTAATCCAGGTCCCACTTGTTTTGCCTTAAACTCGTAACTTTCACTCGAATCAAAAGCATGATTTCCTCTTACATCGCTCAATCAAATCAAGTTGTTTCCAGCAACTGTTTACAAGTAATAATGTTAAAAATTGTTCTATTACTAAAATAGAAATTAGATCTTAAAAACAAAATTTAAATTGATTCCGAAAGGTGCTTTTTGCCTTCTGTTCCAGCCTTTCTAAGTGATATTCCAATCAAATCGCATAATGGGAAATAGAGGGTAACTAATCAAAATGCAACTGGTCATCATCATTTAATAAAAGTCAGGTCCATCATATTTTGCCTACCTTCCAAGGTAGCATAAAATTGAAAATTGGTGTGAGTAACCAGCTAAGCAAATACCACAATGGAAGGTGAAAATGAAAAAAAAGTTGAAGATTTGTTCAAGATAATAAAATATTCCCATTCATGTGAACACACCAAGTGGACACCTAATGAAGTTCATATCTATACATTTTTAAGTGCTAGCACATATAAATATCACTAAATCAAGATACCCGAGGAGCTGGTGGTTGCTGAGGCTGCAGAAAACGAGTCTGCTCTGACCCCATTGATGAGTTCAAGTGTGGAGCACGGAGTACTGATATCTCCCTTTGATTTCGTTCGAGAGGTAAAATTTTAACCCCTTCAAATCAATGCGACTCACGACTCTTCGTCCCCTATCTGTGCATCCAATTTTCATGCATAAGTATACATACAAGAACCCAAAATTGGAAATTAACATCTGCAATAGACAGTCAGGCTGATCATCAAAGAAAAAGTTGGTCTCTTTTCTGAAGTATGCTTCCATTAAAATGCATGTCATAAGTTCATAAAAATCAAGAATGTAACTAAAAGAAAAATTTAAAATAAGGCTATCAGATCTCTTTGAATATAGACCAAGTCAATTTCGTTTAACAACAGTAAAATGCTTTGTGCAAATCAGATCAGTCGAGATCAAAAGCAAAATCAAGGCTATTTTGTTTATTCCGCAACTGATAATTCTAATTCCAGCAATTTAGCTGTGTCCAGAACCTGTCATGGTTAAGGAATTAATTGTGCTGTTTATAGTCAGTTCTTGATAAAAATAATATTATTCCTCACCGCCTAATTGGCTAATTCACAAAGAGAAGAATTTATATAATATACCCACACGAAAGCGACACCACTGAAAAAAAATAAACAAATAAATAAATAATCGCCATCACCATGCATAATTTTCAGCCTGCATCCGAATTCCTTTCCATCAAATCACCACCAAAGAAAACGGAAAAGAAGAAAACCGCTAAAAAAAACACAGATGTAGACAAGTGAGCTGAAGCTCATTCTCAAAACTCAAACAGAAGCACCAGAAATTGACAAGAAAAAAAAAAAAAAAGACCCGTAAAAGATCACTACCAAAAAAACAGCAACTTATCAAAGAAATCAGAGTAAAATGACACAATGAAACACCGGAAATTAAAAGAAACCATTCAAGATAATCAAAAAAAGAAACAGACCCACAAAAGAACTACCCAAAAAAATAACCCAACAAAGAAAATTAAGAAATCAGAGCAAAATGCAGCACCTGAAGCAAACAACGGCTACACTTCCATTAGTGTAAAATACAACACGAAGTTGAGAGAAGGAGAGAGATCTACACGTATTGATTGATAATCAAAGAGTGGTGAGAGTGAGATGAAAAAGAGTGTGTGTTAGTGTGTGAAAAAGAAAGGTAAAGAAAGCCAGATCTAATCTATAATCTGGTCTTTGATTGTGTTCGCGAAAATTGATTTTAGCACTTTTCCTTTTCGGAATAATAAAGAAAATGAAAAAGGAGATATAACGGCGTTAACGTTTGTACTCTTTCCGATCGGGTCCGAATACCCAGGTTCTCTGTCGGATCGGGTCATGCGCCAGTCTTACGTGGCTGAATTTTATTGGTTGTACATTATTTTGTTGTTTAAAATAAAAATACGGACTCCATATAATTTCACATGCATGTTTGGTAGGATTAAGCCTGTTTGACAACTCATTATAATAAACAATTATTGTAATTTTTAATTTACACAATTTTTCAAATCACTTTTTAACTATACACGTTTTCTCTCTCCAATTTTCAACTATAAAATTTACCTCAAAATTCAAAAAAAATAACTACTGCTAGCAGCCAATCACTGGCTAAAATCCGAAATCAAAATTAATAATTTAATCACATATTTTAAGTAATTTATAATATTTAAAATCACATGTGCCATCAATTTTTATCAAATTTTAACAAAAATTGATTAATCATCCATCAAACAATGCCTTATTTTTAATTAGATAGTAGTATTTCACCCCGTGCGATTCAAGGAAGTTTCTATCTGTAATAACGATTTCATTAATTATTCGTAAAATTTTAATGCTTAATTGCTTCTAGATAATAAACACAAATACAAAAAGCATAAAAATATAATATTCTATTACAATAATTATTAATTTTTAACAAATAACATAATTAATCTAAATTATTAAAATTTTATTTGAATAATAAATGCGAATTTATATATTTAAATAATAAATTATTGTCAATATCAATAATTCTTATGGATAAGAATATTGACGTATGTGGAATGTGTCAATATATTTCTCATAATTCATGTATTTACTTTTCATATTTAACCTTTTTTCCAATTTTCATTCAAAAACATTAGTCAAAACGTGCTTAATCTTAATCCGACAAATATTTATATTTAACTAGTACATTTATTTACAAAATCAAATAGTTAAATAATAATTACGAAAACCTCATAATTATCATTATACATCAACCAAGCAACATTAACTCCTATTTAATACCTATTATTTGAATATGGTTTATAATAGTAAATTTTTGAAAATGTGGTTAAAAAGTGAAAAATCTTTGTTGGGTTCATGTATAGATTATTTTATTGGTATAATTGTAGTTGAAATAAGTTTTTGAATAATGGATATCAAATAGAGGAAGCTTTACATAATTATTAAAATTAAGAATTATTAAAAAATATTTATTAATATTATTAACTAAAAAATAAAATCAAATTAATTGTGTGTTTGGTAAATTTGTTTGTGAACAAGTTTATAAGTTCACATTTACTCAAATCATTTTCTACATACATTTTTTTTAAACCACTTTTCATTAACATATTTTATCTCAAAAAATTATAATTCTTTGTTTATAAACAAAAATCAGCCAACACATAGAGGCCAAGTCCATATTTGATACATTTGTTTGGTAAAAGTTATTTTCTTATAAATAAAAAAAAAAAAAGATTTTCGAAGTAAAAAATGTGATTTTGAAAATATGTGTGATTAAAAAATGATTTAGAAAATTATGTTGTTTATAACCAAATTTATCAAACATAGTTTTAGTTAAAAATCAAAATTTTCTGTTTGGTAAAATAATGTGACTTATAAATTGATTTATTTATATTTTCGAGGTAAAAATGTGTGATTGAAAAGTGGAGAGAGAAAATATAAATGATTAAAAATTGTTTGAAAAATTATGTAGTTTATAAATTGATTTATAAACCAAAAAAATACTGTTACCAAACGAAGATTTGATAAAGTTGATGTAAACTTTTTTAAATTCTTGTGGTTGTCGATCTTTAAAAATCCATTTTTTTATTTTCCTTTTATGGGTTAACTTTCGTTCTTTTTTAAAAATCATGATACTTTAGATAAAACCGAGTTTTTAATAAACTACTCAAAAAACTTCCAAGAAATCTACAAATTTGTCTTCGAAATTATATAACAATTGAGGAATCATAATTTGTCAAACGGTGCCCATATTTTACTTTTTTTCACTTAATTAATGTTGTGAGCCCAAATAAAGTCATAATAGCAAGATTTTGACATTAAATAAGTTATGTCACAATACTTTACCATTGTTAAACAGTTAATCGTAGCAAAAATCATAACAGTTTAAAATAACTCCTTAGCAATGTATTTTTTATTTTTATTACGAATCAACTTTTTTTTCACTTTCAAAAAAATATAAGTTTTTAATGTATCACTTCAAAAAATTCATAAAAAACTATAAATTTAGGTCTCGATCTCCTTACTGTTTTCAACCCGTTTTGAGTTTTGATTTTGGAAATATCGAAAACTTGTTCACTTTGCCAATTTTCAGAAATGAGTTTTTCAAAAAAAAAATACAAAGGAAATTCAAAACGAGTTTATTGGGTTTTTGATATTTTGTGTTAAAAATTCCAAAACGCCAAAACGCGCGTTTTGAACTTTTTTTTTTTTTTTTTTTTAATGTGAGACACTACTTTCACTTGAAGTTCTTATGTTATTTTGCTGCTATATATAGATCCATGTTAAGATTTTTTTTTATTTTTATTTTTTTTTATTTATTTATTTTTTTTTTGGTAAATGTGAGACACTTCCTTCACTTGAAATTCTTATATTATTTTGGTATTCTATATAGATTCATGTTAAGATTTTTTTTTCCTTTTTTTTGTAAATATGGGACACTTCCATCACTTGAAATTCTTATATTATTTTGCCATTATATATAGATCTATGTTAAGATTTTATTTTTTTTGTGTAAATTTTTATATATTTTTTTATAAATGTGAGACATTTCCTTCACTTGACGTTCTTATGTTATTTTGTCATTATATATAAATCCATGTTAAGATTTTTTTTTTTCTAATTTTTTTTTTTTTTGTAAATGTGAAACACTTCCTTCACTTGAAGTTCTTATATTATTTTGCCATTATATATAAATATATGTTAAGATCTTGTTGGTATGTGTTGAATTTTTGTTTAGTTGAAACAGTATTAATGATGAATTTATTGACATTAAAATTAATGTAATTCAACAAATCAACCATTTTTTACATATAAAATATTACAAAATAAATATATCAGAAAATTACAATGTAAGAGCATTTTTCAGTTTTCTATTTTTGAAAACAATTTTCTAAAATCACAAGGAGAACATGTTTTCAGCAATCCCAAAACAAACAACCAAAATAAAAAATTCAAAATAAAATCCAAAACTAAAAATTCAAATCGAAATATAAAGAGAACGGGCCCTTACATTTTCAAAATCCACTTTTCATTTGTCGCCGCCCTTTATTTTTCTTTTATGTATTTTTACTTTATTTGTTTGGTAAATTTTGAGAGCTCAAATGAAGTTATAATAGAAAGATATTGATAAAAATATGAAATTCTCATATAGTATTTTTTCATATTATTTTCGAATTACAAAATCGTCAATCGTAGTAAAAATTACAATCATTTAAAATGGTTTCTTAATAATGTATTTTTCATTTTTTTCACGGGTCAACTTTTGTCTTATTTTTGATATATGCACTGTAGATAAAACTAAGTTTTTAATTTACTGCTTTGAAATATGAAGGGCAATGGGGCGGGTTCGGGGCAGGTCAAGGCCGCCCCGCCCCGGAACCGAAAACACCCTGCCCCGCCCCGCGACCCGCGAAGTCGCGGGGCGGGTCGGGGCGGGTCTCGGCGACCTCCCGCCCCGCTAAGGACACGAATTTTTTTTTTTAATAAATAAATAAATTGGTAATGAAATTTTACGTGAAAAATTTAGGCGTTGAACTAGTTAGAGTTTTTAAGTTTGAACTTTAAAAATAATACGTATATACTTGAAGAAAAAAATCAATAAACAATATAATGGTATAGTGGTTGTATATTCTCATATCCCTAAATTTCACCAATGTTCAATTCTTCTGGACTTCATCAAATTTATTTTAGTTTCTCATTAAAAAAAAAAAAACCGGGTCACGGAGCGGGGCAGGGCGGGTCCGCCCCGAAACACGCTGCGGGGCGGAAAACCCGCCCCGAACCCACCCCGCGGACCCGACGGGGCGGGTCATTTCGGGTCCTCCGGGTTTCTGGTCCTTCGGATTTTTTTGCCATCCCTACTTTGAAAAGCTCATAAAACTACAAAATTGCATTTTCAAAATCATATAAGATTGTCAAAATAAGGCAAACGCGCATAAAAAAAGATCGCTCGCTTTCTTATATCTTCGTAGTTACCGGTACTTAAAAATCTATTTTCGATTTTTCTTTTACTCCATTTCAAAATCATACATAGTTTAGATGAAACTTTTTAATATCGTAAACGAGCTCACAAAATCTATAAATTTATCTTCGAAATTATTCAATAATTAAAGAATTATAATTTGACAAAATGTTCTTTTTTATTGTTCATAAATAATAATACTATTATTATTTTTATACATAATAATTAAGCCAAGATGCACGCTGAAATAGTATATATATATTACTAGTGGTGGCTCGTGCGATGCACGAAATGCGGTAATAATTTTGTATATAATAGAGTCGAAGGGTAAGAAGATTGCAAAGATGAAGAAAAAGATAAAAGGAGAGGGTTATGCTAACAAATATATTACACCTTAACTATAAAAAAAATGTTATAAATCGGAACATCCATAAATCATTATTTAATCTAGTTGATTATTTAGGAATCAGATGTGACACTAAAACATATAAAATCTTACAAAAACAATGAAAATATGAAATAAGTAATGCGCGAAATCTTCACATTGATATTAAGCCTTTATTTAATTCTCATTCTTTCAAATTATAATTTGTATTTTGGAAATCTAATGGTTAAAAAGTGGCTTGAAAAGTAAAAAATTGTGGGTTTGACTTTTTTGGATGGTTGAGATTGATTATGTAGAAAAAAGTTTTATTGTTAATGAGAAATAATGGGAATCAAATAAAGGCTAAAATCTTGCTATTTCTACTTTTTTTAGCATTCATAAAATTCATAATTTTAGAGAGATAAAATTGACAAACGAAAAGTTCGATGACTAATGATACATTGGACAATTGGAAAGTTTGATGACTAAATGGCAAATTTCAAGAACTTACGAAAGATAAATATTTCTTGAATTTGAAAGAATAATGACCAAAATGTACTTTACAATAGTAGAAAAATAATAGATAAATGAAATAGTAAATGTGGAAAAAATAAAACCTCAATTGATGACGCATTATGAATAATATTTTCTCCTAGCCACTTTTAATTTAATATAGTTAGGATAGAATAGGATTAGGATATGATAGGATATGATAGGATAAATAAGTGTTGAAGCAATAATTGAATAAAATTCATGAGTTTAGGGATGTAAAATTGATAATTGAAAAGTTTGATGACTAAATGACAAATTTTAGAAACTTATAAAAGATAAAAATGTCTTGAATTTGAAAGAATAAGGACCAAAGTGTACCATACAATGGTTGAAAAATAATAGTTAAATGAAATAGTAAATGTGGAAAAAAGGAAACATCAATTGATCATTGATGTCATTATGATGTCATTGATGATACCTTATGAATAGTAGTGTATAAATAGTATTTTCTCTTAGTCTCATTTAATATCAGTGTTTAGAAAATCGGACCAGACTGGCCGATTCGACCGGAAAAATCGGAAACCGGCCGAAAAAATGGTCCGATTCATCCCAAAAACCGGTCGGTAAAAAATCGGTTGGTAATCAACCGGTTGGTTCAACCGGGAAACAGGTTGAAAATCGGGAAAAAATTGGCCGGTTCAACCGATTTTCTTTTTTTTTTTTTTTTTTTTTTGTTTTAAGTTCTTTTTGTGTATGATTTTATTTTCTAAATGAGTAAATATTAGTTTATTTGTAAAATAACTTGTTTTTTTAGAATTTTTGTGATTTTTTAATAATTTTTTATATTTTAATTGAAACCGGTTCAACCCCGGTTGGACCTTTTGACCCTTGACCCGTTACATTTTCCGGTTCGAACCGGTTTCCAATTTTCTAAATATTGTTTAATATAGTTATAATAATAATAATAATAATAATAATAATTAGTTTAGTTAATTGTATTTTGCTCCGTTTGGTAACACTGTTTGGTTTATAAATTTATTTATTTATTGTTTTGAGGTAAAAAGTAGTGATTGAAAATTAGAGAGAGAAAATATATATGGTTAAAAAGTAATTTGAAAAATTGTGTAGTTTATAAATCAAAATATTTCATTTATCCGAACACATGATATAATTAATAGTTATAAGTGAAGTTGAAAATATGAAGCTTTATAAGTCTTATAAATAATAAATGAATAGTGATATTTCTTAGTATTTCTATAATAGTTAGGAAATTAAGAATTGACAATCTTCAAGAAGTCAAAATAGAAGATTTTTCGTCTGTAAGATATATAATTCCACGGCCTATAAAACCGTCTGCGTGGCAAAATACAAACCTTAGAATGGAATAACAATTTTGCACTCTCAACTCCCCTTTACAAGTGCATCTCAGCATCTGCGTTTGTTCTCATGGGGGAAAAAAAAGGGGGTCAATCAATTGAGACGTGGACTCACCATTTTCTTCTCTTTCATTTCTATCTGGCTTCTTTATTATTCATATTATAATCGGATTTCAGCACTCCCCCCTCACAGAATCAGTGCAAAGTTATGGCGCCAGGGCTTGCAATTGGGCTGAGAACCCTGTTCATGGTGTTGGGATGTGTAATCACTGCCACTGTGATCTACACCATTGTTACTGATGGCCTCCCCTTCCGTAAAGAACTTCTCACCCCGTAAGTACTCTCTTTCTCTAGATAGAAACTCTTATCAGGGACCTTTTCAATTTTTTGGGAATGGAAAATTCTTTTGTAATCATCATTTGCATTAAATATTTTAAGTCATACTAATATTTTTGTGGATGTAAATATGAAGTTTTATTTCAATGTCATCTTGTATGCTGCTTTATAGTCTTGACTTTAGAAAATGGCTGAATTAGTTTGTAATCATCTTATGAGTATTTTTTGTTTGTGGATTTTGATGCAGGTGGATGGTAGCAACCCTGATAGATTTCTATATCAATATCCTAACAATAGGGGTATGCAAAATCCTCTTTATATTACAGATTGTATTATTTTATTTAATTATCGTTTGCATTTATGTGCTTCCAAGCCTGCTAATTAGTTCAAAAGTACAATGGCAGCTGCTAAAATATTTTATTGCCTTGAATAAGCTTCGAACAATACTATTTAGGCTCTTTGAATGCATGGAATTCAATGTTTAATGGAACAGTGGTTTGATAGATGGCTGCTTTGTATATAATTGTTTGTTTCCATTGTCTGGCCCTGTTATTGTTCGCTCCCAATCGTGGCCTGATTTAAAACCAGCTGATCGTTTCAACAAATACCGTGTATTGTTCTTTGTGAACTCATAAAACTATATTACTCTATTCCAGAATATATGTTTTCACGTATATTTCTGTGTCTCACTATGTCAGGCCTGGATTCTGTACAAGGAAACAAATTGGATCAGTGCAATAATTTGGATAGCTTTGCTAGTAGGTTTGGGAAGGTATGGCTGCTCTGTTGCTTGCAAAGAGATTAAAATCAGATTTTTAGCGGATTTTGATAAAAGTTGATGACACGTGTGGTGAAAAAATTGTGGGACTCATGAAATATATGGTTGTGATTAATTGTTGACTTTGACTTTGATAAAAATCTGATTTTTAATAAAAAACAAACAGCCCGAAATTTCTTCAACTGCCTGACAATTAAATTATCTTGAGAATTCACAAATGGCTACAAATAATTATTGTGCAGATTCCGAAGAACCTTCCTCTAATTGTTCATATAGAGTTTTGATCTTTTAAAGAATTTTATTTTATAGGGTACTTTTTCTGCCTGGGACTGTTTATTTACTTTCTACTTTTACGTGTTATCAAAAGCTCAAGTGACCTCTCTGGCTCTCTCATCTGCTCGATTCCTTTTAGAATAGTAAATGTACTTGTATATTGAAAGGAATATATGGGTCAAGTTCTTTTTATTGCTCAGCATCAAAAGCACAGCACTCGATCATTGATGTTTCCTATAATTTCTTGCTACCTTCTGCAATCTGGTAGTTGAATTTATTAATGTGGATTTTTTCCCCTTTCCCAATATAGGTACTAGTTGTATCATTTACAATATTACCAACATTTTATAATATCGTTTATTTTTGGTTCTTACTTCTTATTTCAATGGGTAAAAATGTGGTAACCAATGCTGATTGGACTATAAAATCCCTTAATTGAATAATTGCTTTTCTCATGTATTGACTCGAGACCAATTATCACCAAATCTTGCTGCCAACTTGGGATAATTTTCCTGGGATTTCTTTCCCAGTGGTAGTGATATTTGTGACTTTTATGTTAGATGATGTATACTTACAAATATTTTCACTTTGCAGCATTACTACATGTGGATACATTGTTTTGCAGTTCCTCAAACTATCTCCTCAAGAATCATTACAAGATCCTATTTACTTTGTTTTGCTAAGCAAAAGGAAGAAGTAAGTGATCAATATAAATGCTAATGTACATATACATGTTAATATTGTAGCAGTTGAATAATTCTCAAGCTCTAGGATTTTGCATGTATGCATGCCTTTCTGCTGTTACCTGCCTTTGTACCGAAATGTTTCTATTCTCACCCAAAAAAGGGGCAACAAATGATGTGATTATAAAATTTTTTAGTCTAATGTTTCAGATTTTATTCTAAAATTTTGCTTTTCCACCTATTACTTTTTGCTGATTATTTTTTCTTAGGTCTGGAATTGAATCAAAGAGCAAACTATCTGTTGCAATTACTAGCGTTCTTTTCACTGTATTGGGTTGTCTGATGCTGGGAACATTGATTTACACTATTTCAACTGATGGATCTCCATTTCGCAAAGACGTTTTGACTCCGTAAGTTTTTTTCGAGCTAATTTTAGATGGGAAAGTCAGATTCAGATGAATCTGGTTGTGTATATCACTGCCCTGTCATTCTTGTCTTGAATTCTCTAAAGGTCAGATTAATTTTACAAAGGCCCAGCAAATGCACAATTTGCATGAATGAGGTTGTTAACCATGGTATCGAAAGTTGACAAATGTCCTAAGTTTAAGTTTCTTGACCAGCCATATATAAAAATTGTGCACGTCTAATGCTTTTAATGGGAAAATAAATTCTACTGTACAAAAGTGGGATTGTTGGAATCAAAATATAATAAATAAACTTGTCTCTTTCCTGACATCTTAAGCTTTTTAAACAAGGTGGTCCAACAGAAAAGTCCTATTCATCTCTCCTGGGGAGATATCTCAGATCATTCTCCAATCTCTTTACAGAAAAAGCAGCACTGTCGATAGACTTCTGACTGGTTTCTTGCCATTGATAAAATTCAATTTCTGAGAAGTTATCTGCATTTTAGCACTTTATGCCCTAATACAAAGAAAAGGCAGCCATATAATGTTGCTGATATTTGCGACATTTCAATTATAACTCTAGGTTCTCTAGAAAGAAAGAAAAAAAAAAAGGAAAAAGAAACCAAAGCAAATATGCAAATAAATTAATTCTCATCTTTGAAATGAATGATTCTGTCAACTATGTGGAAGCAACAGTAATTTCAATCATTCAAACTGTAATGAGGAAATAAAATTGTATGTGATGGCAAGAAAGAGTGAGTTTAGAAACTTGAAAAGCATTTGACATGGTTTTAGCATTGATGGTCACCAATATCGTCCCTTATTGCTGTTTTAAGTTGTAACATTGGACCTAGACAAGCACCTAAAGTTCTTAGCTGTGGATTATAAATCTATTGTGATTGGCTTCATTCCTTGAACCAAAATTAAACAATACATCATATGCTTTTTAGGACTATTTCAGTCACATTTGTGTTGATCCTAGTGACTTTTTATCTATTGGGTATGACAAAAATCTTGTGTCAACATTTGCATTTCTTGTGCATTGCATAAATTGTTAATTTTTTTCCTTTACTGATTCACCGATGGATTATCTTACTGTGATTTGCTCCATAGTTCCTTGTATCTTTTGTGAAATTTTCGGCTATTGTTTTGAATTAGCAACTCCAGTCTCAGATGTGCATGGCTTTTGAATCTTCCTTTAATTTATATATATTTGTACTCATCTCTGTTTAATTTGTCTATCACTGTGCTTGCAGATGGCTGTCAGCAACACTAATTGATTTCTACATTAATGTTGTTGCTCTATCGGTATTTCTCAAATTCCCTAATTCTACAATTTCGCCGTTTCCTTTTTATGACAACTAGACTAAATACACAGTTGACAGAACACGAAAATACCTTCACAGTAGTTTGCTTGATTAAAGAACTCAATGTTACCTGGTTCAAGGAATGGTAAGATTTTCAGATGGGACCTCTAAAACTATATGACTGATGGATGTGATGAATTGATCAGATAATCCATGTATGTACACCCCATTATCATGTTCTTTTTTACCTTAACATGCATTTATGCAATTATGCTTGTGTATGTTCAGTAATAGATTTTTAGCCTTGGTAACTTTGCAAAAGAGAATGGCATGTCGACCCCTAGGCAAATTTTCTATGCAGTTTATTTTGGTAGCTAGAACCCGTTTACAGCAACTGAATTTGATGCATTTTTTTATTGGTTTTTGTATGTGCTATCAGGTTTGGGTGGCATACAAAGAATCAAATTGGACGAGTGCAGTATTTTGGATCATTTTGTTGATTTGTTTTGGAAGGTAACTTTCTTTAGATTCATTGCTCCATCAATTAGTTGATTTCTTTTGGCATGCCAGTTTTTCCTGTATATTTTTTTCTTTTTAACTGCTCAATCTTTTGTATGTGCAAATTTACATAATCCAGATTTTATTTGGCATCTCATTTTTGTTTCGATTTTTATTGTTCAGCATTAGCACTTGTGTGTACATCGTACTACAGCTTTTCCATCTATCGTCCGAAGATCCTGTCTACCTTGTTCTCTTCAGTAGCCGCAGCAGGCAAGTCTACCTTGGATTTATATCTGAATCATCTTTATATTTAAACTTGAGAGTATAGCTTGCAAAGAACTCAAGCTTACATAAATGAGAACTTGGGCGGCCCTCAACCATATTTACTTAGCATTGTGCCGTCGAAAAATCCATTAAAATGTTATTTGTTTAGCAGTGATGACGATTACGCCCCTGAAACAGTAAATCGCTCGACAATTTAACAGATTTTTCGAGGACATACGTTAATGGAGACATAACTGCTACTAAAATGATAGGTTAGGGACCTGCCTATTCACTTTCCAGGAGGATTTGACAAATTTCTCCTTGTTTATGGTAGGTCAGAAAATGGATATGAAGGAACATTACAGAGAGAAAACATAACACTGGATTAACCAATTGAGAATTTCTGAAGAGGATTTGATTTGCATTTCAATATATAAAACTTACTTCTATACTGTAAATTCATCTCTCAAGTGAATACTTTGTATATTTGATGGACTTTTCATTGGAATCTTTTATGTTGTTTTCAATGAAATTCGGATTCTTTTCTTCACAGCTTTTGCTTTTAAATTAACCATGCGACGCGTCGAATGGGTTGTCACTCTTTTATCGGCTTAGACGGCATAAGACTGGACTCGGTCGAAGCTGGAAACTGATTGAACCAGGCACTGCATTGGGTCAGGTTGCATATGACATGACTTCAAATTCTATTCGAAACTCAGTGATCCAATTGATTATAGTCTTACTTTTGTGATTATACATTTACATGATGATTAAGCATCCGTTTGGTAAACGTATTTCATTTGGTTTATAAAATAATTTATAAACCACATAATTTCCCAAACAACTTTTTAACCACACATTTTTCTTTCTCCAATTTTCAATCACTATTTTTTACCTCAAAATCATAAATAAATCAGTTTATAAATCAAACAGTATTACCAAAGTCAACTTTTATATCGGATTACAAAATCAATTTCAGACTTTCGATTTAATCGATTGGTTAAAATTTCAAATATTTTAGGTGCATAACATAGCACAATTAATTTATAAAAATGTATACTTAAAAAATAGTAAATTCAAATGAATAATACAAAAAAGTTGATAACTGTTCACAAATATCTCGCGGTGCGAAATACACCCACAAGTGTACGGGTTGTGAAAAGTAATAAAATAGATCTAGGAGTTCGGATTATCGTCTCACAGAGATTGTTTACTACTGCTTACTAAGTAGCGAAATATATTAATTTTTATCCCTATTTGAACGGACGAATATGATTGGTTTTTTAAATTAAAATTAAAGAATTAAATATATAATTAAAAATTTGTAGAATTGTTTTTGTTTTAAAAAATGATTGTAAAGTAGTTGAAATTCACGATTTCACCTAAACGATTAAATTAACTCAAATTTCACATTTTATTTCCTAAATATGCACTCGGTCGAATTCACTAATGTATATTGAAATTTCTCTCTCGAGTTTAAAATAATTCTACCTAAATAAGTCAATCATGTATCTCTACAAAGGGTTCGAATATTGTTTATCCAGATGCATCACACGTAAGAATTCACACACGATCGCGATAATAACAAAAGTATATATCTATATCTTGTTCAATTACCGAATTTATTATCTTGATCTAAGTTATTAACTCACCTCTCTGATTATGAAAATAACTCATTATATCATGAATTGGTGATCAAAAAACTCAAGCATTAAAAGCAATAATAAATCAATACATGTAACAAAATATTAAAACTATGGAACTTGAAATTAAAATAATATGATTAGACTATATCGTCCATCCCAACATGGAGTTTAGTTACACATCATTAATAAAGAACAAAAACAATAAAAAATAAACGTTCATTAAAGACAATATAAATGAGTGAACGCTTGCACCAAGTATTAATTCTTCAATTATCTTCAATTCACGCCCCCTTTGCGATGCTTGATTCTCCAAGAATTTGATATTGAATTCTCTACTGTAGCTCGTTCTTTATAGAGGCAAAGGTCTACAATTCGTGCCTCTCATATTGTATTTATAGGAATAGGATAAACTTATGTCAAAAGAGGAGATAGCCAAATAAAAATCGTGGAAAAAGCCCAAGTCGCGGCCCAGCGGAAAGCCGCGTGATTGGTGTACCCTGCGATGCAATTTCAATCTTTTCCTGACTGTTTAAGTTGGTCTATGACTTTTAATTGCACCTTCAATCATCAACTTCCAATTGTTGTGATTGAGTCCCTAAACTTTTGAATCTTCTCAATTTGCCCTGTTGACATCACAAACTCCTCATCTACTCAATTTACCTCCGATTAGCATTCAATTCATCGTTTTTCTCATCAACTGTCTCATTCTTCATCTTTTAGAATATTTTTTGAAATGTAAATAAATAAATACAAATTAAATAGCATTTATTCAAAAAAGACAATAATATATTCTAATTTTGATATATAGATAAGTGTATGAACTTAAAATTTCTAGTAAAAAGCCTTTTTAATCATTTTTTCCCCATATAATAGTAAAAAGATGGATTACTGTCATTTTTTTGTTTTAAGTGTTAGACTCTTTCCATCTTCATCTCCTCTCCATTCTACCACACGTTTTACCATTTTTCTTATTGTGTCACGTGTGCTTGAGTCAAGCTTAAGAGTCTCTCAAGAAGTAGGATGCACGAGGAGATGACAGCACCTTCTTTTACGCAATGATTATAATTTATAAACAAATTTATAAATAACACAATTTTTCATACTATTTTTTAACCACACATATTTTCGCCGCCGAACACTTCGATAATAATGTGGACGGCGGGGATACAATAGAGAAAAGAGATTGAGGGAAGAATAGAAGTTGAACACAATTATACGAGAAAAGAGATTTGAATGAGGAGGTGAGAAATTGATTTCCATAATTTCTCATTCATCCGATATTGATTTTGAAATGTCAAATATATCCTTCAACACATACAAAGAAAACTAAATTTTCTTTTGGGGCGTCCCCGAGCCCCCACGAGGGACGCTGCCCCCGCAACTTGAACGGGCAAGTCGATCATCGTTTTCTGCACCCCGATATGGCAAAGTGACAAATTAATTTTTTTAAACGAATTTTTTCGAGTTTGAATACCTGACCGAAGTCGACACGAAATCACTTTAATTGGTTTTGTAATGCTTAACCAATTTCTCGAATTATTAAACCAATACCCAACAGTAACTGCACTAGAAATTATGCAAGCCCTTTGATCTAGCCTATTCAAGTCTGTGATAGTTTATTGCTTCAGCTTGAATTGATCTCTCCAACAAATAAATGGATTTATATTGTTTAACGTTCTTCGTTTAGATATTACGATGGTGTCCTCAACTGAGATTTTAATGAATTTTTGAAGTTTTTTTATTTTTATTTTTAAATTTGGGTGTTCCCAATCGATAGTTTAATGAAATCCGTTAAAATTTAGGTATCGTCGAATGAGGTTTTTAATGCATTTCAATGAAATCCTTTAAAATCTAGGTATCCTCAGACCTCAATAACTAGTGTATTTCTAAAGACTTCATTAATAGATGGATTTTAAAAGATTTGGATGGATTTCAAGCTCAAAAATACATATGACAATTTTTTTTTGAAATTTCATCATTTCTAATGAGATTGTAATTGATTTTGTTGAAATATATTCAAATCCACGAAAATCATTAAAATTTATAAAATTTATTTTTCTTTTCTACAAAATTGATTTATTTTTTTAAATCAGTGTGGGGGCAGTTGACCCACTTCCCCATGCTAGAAAGTCTTGGATTGTGTAACTGCAAAGTTGTTGAAAATAAATTGACAATTCCCAGATTATATCTGATATTCTAATAATCTCTTTGAAGTTTTGATAATCTAATAACTGTGGTATAAGAAATATAGTTTTGAGGCATGGAATAGACATTATAAGATTGGAGAAAACACAAGAAAAACATCAAAAAAGAACTATTTTTGCATAGAAGAAAGAAGAATCCGTTTTCTTGGAGCAATCACATTTGTGTTGTCTTTTATCCTTCCTGGCTATCACGGTCTAGTGAATTATAAAATAAAGACGTCAAATATAGACATATTTTCCGAGTTTCCTCAAAACTTGTGTCATTTTGATGTTAAGAGACTTGTTCCTAGAGGTCCGAATACACAACAATATCCTGCTTCTCCTCCATGATATATGTACTTCCAAGGTAAAACACTCGTTCCTTTAAGTCCAAATGCACAAGAATCACCCGATTCTCCTCCAAAAATTTGGTATTTTGACGGAAAAAGACTTGTTCTTGGAGGTCAAAATAGACAACAATTTCTTGATTCTCCTTCAAATACGGAATGGTAAAAAATTTGTTCCTTCGGGACAGGATCCAGACTCCGACTCCTGTAATATCTTCCCTATTTTGTCCTTCACGTCTTCAATTGTTCGTCCATTAGTACAGCTCTCACCACTGGCCCAACACCTCGGTATCCTCTCCCCAGAAAGTCGAGCCTTCAGCAAGGATGTAGCCATTCGAGTAACTGTTTCCTATTGAATCCCACCCCGACAATTCATTACCAATCTCCTCTAACTGTTGTGGAGTCAAAACTTCATCCACCACTGCTCTTGCTAAAAACACTGCTAAATCCCAACAAAACCAGGGTTGTCTAGAGCAGTGTCTTCGGCCGATTCTATTAACACGATAAATTCGCTAACCACGTGTTCCTATGGGAAACATAACGATGACAACAAAATAGAAGCCATTTCCTTCTCTCGATTTTTCCTATCCATTGCCAAAGTGTAAGGATTATAGGCTCAGAATCAAACCACAAATAACAAGAACAAGATTTAACCACAAAGAATCAAAAGACTTTATTCAAAAATCGTAAATATTACAGAAACAAAATTCAAACCCAAAAAACATACAAAATTCCCAGAAAACACTGAATTCATACAAAGAACCACAAAGAAACAACTGAGTTACAGAATATTCTGCCAAACTCAAAGAAAAAAAGTATAATTATTATCACCAAATCAGTATCAATCACTACCACAAAGAAACAACAAATAATTTCTAAGCTTTCTAGAAGAAATATGAAGAAATATCAAAGTTCAGACGAGGCGATACAAAATCGCCTTTCAGAGAGAGTAAAGGTTAGGGTTTGAGTGAGAGGAAGAATCTGGAATCAAAATAATGCAATCAGAGCGTCTCCTCTCCTTTTATCACACATGGACGGCTGAGATGTATCCAACAGATCCAATGGCTGAGATGAGGCCGGACCGGGTTATTAAAAAAAGGTCCGGCTGAAGTGTAATGGATCCGGACTTGGGCCTCAGTTTAAAATTGTGTAACATTGGCTCCAAAGCTGGACTGAATATTGGGCTCAATACCAGTCCATTTCCTTAATCGAATCAATTGCCCAACAATCTCCACCTCAATTGAGCTGGATTCCAGTATCTGAAAAAAAAACATAACAAACAAGTATCAAAATTCAACCAAATTTAAAAAAACTCAATGCATCTTTAAACTTATTAATAAGAATGATCTTAGTTCCTGCATCTGCAGGATTAACCTGTGTTGGAATTTTAACAAGTTTCACAATACATTTATCAATAATATCTCTTAAGAAATGAAATTTTAACATCAATATGTTTTGACCTATTGTGAAAAACAGGATTTTTACACAGATGTAATGCACTCATGCTATCAGTACATATTTCAACTTCAGAATCAGTTATGCAACAAATTTCAAATAATAAACCCTTTAACCATAGGCATTCCTTAACAGCATCTGTAGCAGCTATATATTCTGCCTCAGTTGATGATAAGACAACCAATTTTTGTAGCTGGGATTTCCAGCTAACACAGGAAGAATTTAAAGTAAAGAAATAAGAGGATGTTGATTTCCTGTTATCAACATTTCCAGCAAAATCTGAATCAACAAAACCTTTAAGTTTAAAATCATTTTTGGTTTTAGAAAACACTAGACTAAGTCTAGCAGAACCTTTCAAATATTTCAAAAGACATTTCATAGCTTCCCAGTGCAATTCACCAGGATTGCTCATAAATCTACTTAAAACACTTACTGCAAAAGCTATATCAGGTTTGGTACAGACCATCAAATACATGACTGCTCCAACTGCATTAGAATATGGCACATTTTTCATTCTAAGCAATTCATCATCAGTCTTAGGATAATGCTCAACGGACAATTTAAAATGTGCAGGCAAAGACACAGATTTGGATTCAGATAAACAAAATCTGTTTAAAACCTTTTCTATGTAATGTTTCTGGTTTAAAAACAATTTCCCAGATTGTCTATCCCTAAAAATATCCATTGCAAGTATTCTTTTAGCATTTCCTATATCTTTCATCTCAAATTCAGAATGCATTTTACCTTTAAGAACATTTATATCATGTATATTTGGCCCAGCAATAAGCATGTCATCCACATATAAAAGCAAGTAAATGAAATCAGTTTTACCAAGTTTAAAGTAAAAACATGAATCATATTTACTTTTCTGAAAATTTTGGCTTTGGATATAAGAATCAAATCTCTTATACCACTGCCTAGGGGCTTGTTTTAAGCCATTTAAAGATTTTTTCAACAAACAAACTAAATCAGAATTTCTGCCTTTTTCAAAACCTTTGGGTTGATGCATATAAATAGTTTCATCCAAAGAACCATAAAGGAAAGCAGTTTTCACATCCATTTGCTCAAGTTCTAAGTCAAATTGTGCAACCAAAGCAAACAGAATTCTGATAGAGGTGTATTTAACAACAGGTGAAAATATTTCATTAAAATCAATTCCTTCTTTTTGAGAAAAACCCTTGGCTACAAGTCTAGCCTTGTACCTAGGTTTCATGTCCTTAGATTCACTTTCTTTCAGTTTAAAGATCCATTTACAGTCAATTACCCTTTTATTTACAGGTCTATTGACTAAAATCCAAGTACCATTTTTCAAGAGTGAGTCCATTTCATCTTGCATAGCTGCAAGCCAAAGTTTGGAATCCTTAGAAGAAACAACTTCTTCAAAAGATTGAAGTTCAAGTAAAATAGGATCAGAATATGTAAAAGCAGACACAAAATCAGGATCCTCAAACCTAGGAGGAGGTCTAATCTCTCTTCTAGGTCTATCCCTAGCCAATTGATAATTTTCTAAGTTAGTTTCAACTTCAGGGACATCAACAGGTTGTGGTTCAGTGTCTGTAGGTTCATGTTCAAGTTCAGTAATGACATTTGGAGACTGTGGGGGGTTGCTCCACCTGAAACTGAGTATTGGACAAGCCATTTTCATCACCTAAATGGTCTGTACTCAGCTCAGAAGTGATAAAATCTTTTTCTTTAACAGGATCACTCAATTTTTCATTTTTGCAGGGAAAATCATTTTCATTGAAGACCACAGACCTACTCAAAATGACCCTGTAACCTCCCTGTTCCCTGACCCATAGCCTATAGCCCTTGACTCCTTCTCCATACCCAAGAAAAACACATTTTAAAGACATGGAGTCAAGTTTAGATTCAGAATGGTGTGAGTAGGCAGCACAACCAAAAATTTTCAATTTTGAAAAATCAGGAAAGTAATTATCCAGATTTGATCTGGAATCTTAAAATCAATAGCACTACAGGGAGAAAGATTTATCAAATAAGATGCAGTTTTGACTGCTTCACCCCAAATTTTTTTAGGCAAAGCGGAATCAAGTAAGAGACACCTAGTTCTTTTAAGTGTTCTATTCATCCTTTCAGCAACCCCATTTTGCTGTGAACTGTAAGCAACAGTCCTATGCCTAAGAATACCTAAGGTGCTACAAAAAGAATCAAACTCTTGGTTACAAAATTCTAAACCATTATCAGATAAGTGTAAAAATAAAGTGCTCCAAACAGTTTCATCCATTTCAAGTTGTTTGTCCTGAGGGGTATCAAGGGGCCAGGATTTATCAATAGCCTTAGCACATTTCATTTGAAGTATTAAAGCTCGCATTTTTTTACTCCAGAGGTTGAAATCCCCTTTATCATTCCATATTTCAACATCTACCTTGAAAGTAGCCATTGAAATAATGATCAAGATTTTGAAAATATTTCAAGTTATGGAGCTTTGGTAGTTCAAAGAACAAGTAATCAGGCAAAAGACAATAATGTAGGTCACAATCACAAAGTAAGACAATAACACAAAGTCAAGAATTTATATTCAATAAAGTTCACAAGTGTTCAGAACACAGTATTCAATAAACAAAGTAATCAAGGTGATCACAATTCAACAATTTAATTACTCAATCAAGAAATTACACAGAACAATATACTGATAAAAACTATTCTTCCAGTATATCCCTCAACCTATACTGGATATTCCCACACTCCCTCAGATTCCCGGATTCTCAATGAAATCCTGGACAAAGGTAAGATAGGGGTCCTAGTTATAGGCTTCAACGGAGAGATTTGGGAGAGAACAGAAAATTTGAAAAAACAAATTTACAGTATAAGATTGCAGTAATCGAATGATATCACCTGATTGCAGATTTTTATTAAGCTATAGCAGCTTCCACTAAGAATCAGAATCCCAGAAGTCCAGGGTCACAAAGTACCAATATCAATTATCCACCACGAAGAATTAACCACCAAGAACAATGTAGGATCCATATGTAGAAAATATTCTGTGTCTCAAGATCCTCAGTAATGTGGACTCAAAAATAAAATCCAAATACACAAAAATTTAGAAACCCTAATTTTAAAATAGGTTTCAAAAGAACAGAATCCACGAAGTTTTAAAAGATTTTATATAAAAATCTTTAAAAGAAAATTTTGAATCTGAAAAATTTTAAACAAAATTTTTAGAAATCAAAAGTGATATACTGTTAGGGTTTGTAAAAAGTGACTTAAGAAAAATAAAAATTTCTTAAAAGTTTAAACAGTTCAAAAAACCCTAAAGACGTTTGAAGAAATAAGATCCATTTTCAGAAAACCCTAAATCCAAAAAAAATAATAATAATAAAAATCTGGATCTACCAGATCTGAGTCAGATCCACCGATTTTTCAAAGAACCCTAAGGCTCTGATACCACTGTAAGGATTATAGGCTCAGAATCAAACCACAAATAACAAGAACAAGAGTTAACCACAAAGAATCAAAAGACTTTATTCAAAAACCGTAAATATTACAGAAACAAAATTCAAACCCAAAAAACATACAAAATTCTCAGAAAACACTGAATTTGTACAAAGAACCACAAAGAAACAACTGAGTTACAGAATACTCTACCAAACTCAAAGAAAAAAAGTATAATTATTATCACCAAATCAGTATCAATCACTACCACAAAGAAACAACAAATAATTTCTAAGATTTCTGGAAGAAATATGAAGAAATATCAAAGTTCAGACGAGGCGATACAAAATCGCCTTTCAGAGAGAGTAAAGGTTAGGGTTTGAGTGAGAGGAAGAGTCTGGAATCAGAATAATGCAATCAGAGCGTCTCCTCTCCTTTTATCACACATGGACGGTTGAGATGTATCCAACAGATCCAATGGCTGAGATGAGGCCGGACCGGGTTATTAAAAAAAGGTCCGGCTGAAGTGTAATGGTCTGGCTGAAGTGTAATGGATTCGGACTTGGGCCTCAGTTTAAAATTGTGTAACATGGGCTCCAAAGCTAGACTGAATATTGGGCTCAATACCGTTCCATTTCCTTAATCAAATCAATTGCCCAACACAAAGTTATCAGTTTCTTCACAAATATTGCGTTTAGTTCGGCCACGGAGGAAACTTTCTCGGATTCTAAACAATGGCTCACCTCAGAAATGTCACCGGATAAAAAGTACTCCTTAATTATCGACTGAGCCTTTATTATCTTGAAGGACTCTCGCCGTCTTCAGTGGCTTCATTCCCCGGCTGGGATTCAAAGATGAGGCACACAACCACCCTTCTGAAGCTGCTTTCGAGATCAGAGACCGTAGAATCACCTTTGCATTTGGTATGTCTAGTGATAAGTCATCAACAGAGTCGATAATTCGGCCAAATCCCTTTGATACTTGACTTGATTTAATAAGATCTTCTTCAGCAAGCCGAGAAGACAATTCTCCACGTTCTTTTTCTCCATAGCCACTATTAACAGCGCGCTTAACAATCTCGTAGTGGAAGTGGGGAACATTCAGATCCTTGATGCATATACACGCCTCATTTACATCACCACTCGCTACATGCTCGATCAATAGGTTAATAATCTTACCCTTCAAGTCTTCGATGGTCTTGTTCTTGCCACCTCCCCAACGCCTCTCAATGGCTTCTACATGTAAAGGACACGACAAATAGCCCTTTTTGGCCCTTCTGGTGACATCAACTCCCTTCGAGTCCTTGCTCAAACAGGCCATTGCATTCGTCAAGAACGAGGGAGGAAGTATGTCATCAACCACGGCTCGTGAGATAAATAAAGCAAGAATATCAACTGCGCTCGGAATGTCCACAATCAAATCATATGTAGACTCCAACAGCTTCTGAAAACCTTTATAAACTTGCAGAGGATCAACCACATTTCCGTAAAGAGAAGATAACAAAACCGCGACCATTTCGTTCTCTTTGTCGTGCCTATCCATGGTAACAAAAACAAGCTTTTTGACAAAATGATAGTGGTAGCTCGGCATTTTAAGTTCTATCAACTCATTGGCGGTCGAGATAGCATCATCATTGGCAAAATATTCCTCTACTATAATTATAGCCTTCCTATTGTATTCTTCAAATGCTGAATTTGTCTTCCTAGCAATAGAATTCTTGTCCTCCTGAACCCATATACATTACAAAAATGGAGAGATTTCATGCTTTTTAATACAAATAATAGTTATATGAAGAACACTGCAAAAATAAATATATAAATTTGATAATAGCTTATGGTCGATTACCTCATTGCTGCTATAGTTTGTATCGTTAAGTTTTAGTACACAATCATCACCTGTATCAAGTAGCCCTCCCCAGGTTCCTTTTCCTCCACAGCCATCTGTGTCGTGATTACCAATAGAATGCATTGGAACCCTAAATCCGTAGAAAATATCCAGTCGCCAAAGGCGTTCGTTGTGCAGTTTGGATAATTATTGTGTCATCATGAAGCGAAATTAAGGACGCTAATGTGGATGTGTAATTGTACTAATATCTAATTGCTTTAGAACTATCAATAAATTTAGAAATGAATCGACAGAACAAATCAAAATGTGTCTCTATGTTAATATACCAACTACATGAAGAAGAACTATTGTGCATTCTCCTTAAAATAATAAAATCTATGGAAATTTAACCTTTCTTCGGGCGGCCATCTCTCTTGAAATGTGTATGTCTTTGATTTGTTAGCTGACTCCCAGAGCCAGAACTATGCTTTCCATGTTGAGGTCTCGGGGATCGGGGTGAAGTAGGCGATGATGTTGAGATTTGCAATGGAGACACAGAAGATGGATCTGCACTCTCTAAAGCTGATTTAAATTGTTCTTGATGCTCATTTGACATGCACCCTTCACTCGAGCCCATTGTAGATTGATTGATTTTCCAAGTTTCTCTACATTGTATTTGTAGATTAATGATTCATGGATACAAGAAAAACTTCAATAAATTCAAAACATAAAAATTGGGTAAATGTGAATAGAGAAAGAAACATTAAAATTGCCTTAATTCAGCTGGATTTGTTACAACAGAAAAACCGCTCGCTGTATTGTGTGGCTAATGTCCAATTAAACTCGTTCAATTTTTACCATTAATAGCAGATTCCTCAATCAAACATAGATGTTTTACAGATGAGATGATTGCTCTTCAGCTTCTTGAAATGTATCCTAGTTGGCTCAGTTGGATATTCATCACATTCAGTTTCTTTGGCATTGTATTCCCTTGTGATTTTCTACCATTTTTGTGTGTCGAAGGCATTGTCTTCTTCTGTTCTGGACTTCTGGTAGGTATGTGAAATGCCCAGAAACACCATAAACAGTCAACTCTAACTATCAAAACATAAAAACTCAAAAATACTTGCAGAAAATTAAAAGATCAACACGAGATTTTACGGCCGAAGTCCCAAAGGTTTGGTATAACATAATCCCCTGTTGAGCTATCCACTGAAAGTGAATAAAACTAGATATTGCACTATAGGGCCAAAATGGGCAACCAAGATATACAAATAGTTCAAATTACAGAAAGAATCAAGTCAAACTTATCTTTCAAACTTCAATCAAAGTTAGTGTTCAAGCAGGAACACCACAAAATCACAACCCAACCAATATCAACAATCAAGAAACATCTTTCACTTGACCTTCACAAAGAAGTCAAAAAGAAGAATGGTATAGAAGCAGACAATCTGTCAAATGAGATTTTTGAGATAGAGAACCAGAAGAATTTCTCTCATATTCGGAAGCCAAAATAAAGAACTGAATGAGACAAAAGTAACGGTTCAACACCAAGTAGCACAAGCCTGGAAGAGTCCAGAACACGTCAGCTCAAATAGCCAAGTTTAAGATACTATCTTGGTTTTGAAATTTTCAATTACAAATTAAAGATCGACTAAGAGCCTAAGAGTATTAATCTGTGAGATTGGAATGTTTCTTGCCGTAACATTTATCATGTATGAAATAATCATTCAAAATGTGCTTCAGTTGTTTTCCAGGAAATACTGCTTGACATTTTACGGGAATGGTTAAGCCAAATATTTTCTGGCTTGACATCGAGCATCACTAGGAAGCTCTTCAAGAACATGTTAGTAATTCTGGAGATGATTTTCTTCTCTTGATGCAATACATACACTGCTTCAGTTTCAGACACCAGTAACAAAAAGAAAGAGAGATGGGAAAACTCGTATAAACGTCAGGCAACAATTGTTTTTATATTGTGGTGTATATTGGTGTCAAATCATGTCGGGGCTTGTCAATTTGGCTCTTCATGTTTAATATGTGGCATAAATGCTGCAAGGATAACAGTTACTGGAACTAAGGCACGTGATATTGTTGAATCATGTATTGTTTTCAAGGGATGTTCTTGGAAACAAGTAGATGGTAATAAGAGATTTTATATATCCATGGACTTTCATGATAAGAGCAGGAAGAAAACTCAGAAGTTTATATAAACTTGACCTCTCCGACTTAATAGCTAACTTTTGAGGTATGACTCTCCCAAGATCTATAACAGTGATATCAGAGCAGGTCACCAAGTCTCCCAGTTGCAATCATGCCGCATTGAAGGTGACGGAAGGGAAGCATGTATTTTTTGTCTAGGACTAACCCTGGCTAGTACAAAGCCTATCTTTGTGAGCACCAAGACAACGAGCATGGTTGATTTTGTCATGATTCCCATTACAAGGTATGAACTTAGATCGCCCATCAAAATTATGGGCTTTAGCAGTGCCAGTGGTGTTTATATAGATTTGAACTCTTCAACTTTAATAGCTAGCCATTAAGATATGATTCTTCCATGATCTATAAAACTTAACATGTTAATTAAAACTCAGTTCATGAAAACTTACCTCCAATAAATTGACAACATCATTTTGTAACCTCCAGGTCAAGCAGTCAACAAGCTGAAGAAAATGGGGGTACATCTGGTAAGAAACCATGAAAATACATCATCTTATTATTGCAAAAATTTGCCTGGAATTTGTTAGAAATGGAATCATTAAACCATTTTATGGGTGTCGAGACATTCTCCTCTCTTGCTTGGAGAAACCTCACCAAATTTGCTATTGAAAACCTTGATGTATATTCTGTGTATGAAGACAAGAAAATCAGTCTATCTTTATTTACTCTGAACTTTCCAAAATGAAAAAAATAATCTAGTAACGTTGCAGAAAAGTCACAAAATGATTTTTCGTCTTAAATTCCATAACCCGTACTTGCAAAGAAAAGATAAGGTATGCTTATGTTGATGTGCAAGAATCTCCCAGAAGCTAATTAGATACAAAGAGTTGTCTGATTGAAAACAAACACAGCATAAATATGTTAAATTCACGAGAAATTTCCATGATCAGATGTAAAGATCGTATTCGATATCTGACTCCGAAGTTCCCTATAAACTCAAGTGACACTAAGTCCAAACAAGCACGAGCCAAGAACAAAAATGAAGCAATATTTGAAAATAATCGTTATTTATCATCATTCCAACAAATACAAATATAAGATTTAAAGCAGCTCTTTGACTATTCTATTTCCACAATCAAGCCAAAAATGATAAGGAAAAAAAAAAAGATTTTCTTTTTATTTGACTCAGAAAGTGATATTTTATTGGTTTTATGACTTCAATTTTGAGAGGGAGAGAGAGAGAGAGAGGCAATAGTGGTGCAGCCAGTCTGAGGTTGCATGTCGAAAAACCACACCAAATGGAGGTGATGGAGAGATAGGAGGAGGAAGCGAGTCTGTAGGCTTCCAAGTATGGTGAGTGTAAACAATGGCCATGGCGAAAGTTAGGAACAGTTCCTAACATTCGCACTCTTTTATTGTAGTAGGGATATAGTAGAGAAACAATTACTTGTATCATTTGAGCATAACTGATAGATGAAAAGTCCGTGGAAGTAATTTACTGTAACGTGAACGCCACATGTAGCATGTTGGTTGTTTAAGCTCTAAGGACATCAATTAACTTCAAAATTCACAAATACAAGACCTAAATTTTTATGGTGATTCGTGAAAAACCACTGATGAGAATCATAGCGGGCTCGACAAGGAAAAATCAATCATGCGAGCCAAACAAATTTTAAGCACATTTTGAAGGACTTCCGAGGCATAAAAGAATAGTATTCGAGACTAAACAAGTGATTAAGTCAAAAAAGGAGCCAAGAATCAAGTTGGAGTAAATAATCACGAAATGCCGAAATGGGGAGCGGTCGCGCGCTCCTCAGCAAAATCAACAAAACGAAAAATGGTCGCCTGCGCGGCCACGAGGTTTCTTCCCGCGCGGCAGCACAGTTCCCTTGGAGGCTGACTTCGCGAAATTTTATCTCATTTCCGATTTTTATTTTATTTCCATTATTTTGTACAATAAATACACATTTCCCCCCAACCTTAAATAGAACTTAGAATGTATGAACATTGAAGCCTAGCATTTGTGAGGTAAAAATCATCATCTTAATCTTGTTTCTCTTTTGAGAAATTATGCTCAACTTCATATGGATTTTATGAATCTTGTGTTATTGGAAGAAACCGATGGACTTGTTTATTTCTCTTCATTGGGTTAAGGTTTATTCCTTAGAACTTTGGTTATATTAAACTTGGGTTTATGTTTATTTTACCATTTTAGCTTTCTTGGATTGGTATTAAATTGTTGTGAGAACTTTTAGTCTAAACACCAAAGGGGTTCGCATCATTTGATATCAGAGCTTGACTTTAATTTGGTAAATCTATCTTTTGATTTTTTCTTGTTATTTGTTGTTCCAAAAAAAAATAAAGAGAGAGACGAAAAATTCAGAGAATTGGGAACATGTGTATGCCCATGAGCATTTGATGATTTCTACACTTGAGGTATTGTTTTATTATCTTCATTGAGACTATTGGAGATGTCTATTAACTAAAACACTTGTATCTCCATAAATTCAAAAGTTTGCATACCAAGTGTTTGATAAATTGCCTCAAAGAAAACTTCCATATTAGTAACTACTTTTCCCAACACCAAACACTTTCCTTATTGATTACTTGTCTTTTATCAATTCCCTTGTGAATTTGAACTCTTGAAACATTGCCACATAAGTCCAAGATTCTCCTTCTTTGTTATAGCAAGCCATAAATTCTACTTGCTATTTGTCCAATCAATTCTTATATCCCTTCTTTTATTGTAATTTCATGCTTCACAAGATTTAATTTTCTTGGTGTAGTTGATTGCATTCCTTGGTGAGTTGAGTGAAATACGAGTGAAATGAATTCTTTGTGAGGACTCTCCACACTTGCACAGCATGATCCATCCAAATACTAAAAGTGAACAAAACCCCAATGTCCAAACTCAAGATTTGCGTGAGATGTTGCAAACTCTTTCAACCAATTTTGCTAGGCAAGTAGAAGAGATGGGAGAAAGGCTAGAAAGAAGGTTGGAGGGGTTGGAAGCAAGGAGAGAAATCCCACCACCAGGGAACAATGTTGATAGGAGGGGAAATAGAAGAAGAATTGTGGATGAATTTGATAATGTTTTGAGAAATGATGGGAATATGAAGCAAAATAGGAACATGGGAAGGAGTAGAGGAGAGTGGTGTGATAGGGGGTTTGATCGAGGTCATCTGAGGAAGCATAAGTGTAGGGATGAATAGATGAAAATATTGGTAGTGTTAAAATGAAGATTTCATCATTCCATGAGAAGAATGATCCTATGTTGGACTTTAAGAAATAAATGAAAATTTTAGAAGAAAAGTTCATTACAAGGGATTGTAAATATAAGGGTTGAATGCAAAAGGGGAATGAAGGAGAGGTGATAGTGGAATTGACGGAAGTGCCCCTAGATAAAAAAGTTGAGAAGGAGGAGGGGTTAAAATTAGGGATAATTGATGAAACTCCAAATTCTCATGTAGACAATAAAAATATCGATGAGGGGTGCATGAGCTTAAAGTGCAGAAGGTGTTGTTGAAATTGAAAGTGTGGAAGAGGAGGTCGAGCATGACAATTTTATAGTGTTGAATGAGCAAAATGTTGAAGGGATTCATGGAGGTGAAGTGAAGAACCTCGTGGTGCGGGAAGAAGAGTTGGAGGTGATGAATCACAAGTATGAAGATCCATATCTCGTACTTTGTGAAAATAATATTCCCCACCCTATTTTGTTTAATTTTATTTTACAAATTAATAGCACTTGGTACTTTGAGCCACGTCACTTATGCCCAAAAAAGGTCATGGTTTGACCCCTCCATATAGCCCAAGTGATGAAGTTCTATTGGTTGATCAAGAGACAGGGAGGCCATAATTTTCCATTTGATTTAGAAGGTACAATGAAACATTATGAACAAACATATGATTCAGGACGAATCATCCTGAAGAACGAGTGTATGATGAGAATCATAATGGGCTCAACAAGGAAAAATCAATAATGCGAGCCAAATAAATTTTAAGCACAAGGACTCCTGAGGCATAAAAGAATAGTATTCGAGGATAAAACAAGTGATTAAGTCAAAAGAGGAGCTAAGAATCAAGTTGAAGTAAAAAATCACGAAATGTCGAAAATGCAACCACGCGGTTGAAACGGGGAGCGATCACGAACTCTTCGGCAAAGCAAAATCAACAGAACAAAAAATGGTCACCCTCGCGGCCATGAGGTTTCCTCCTGCGCGGCCGCGCAGTTCACTTGGAGCCTGACTTCGCGAAATTATATCTCATTTTCGATTTTTATTTTATTTCCATTATTTTGTACTATATACCCATTTCCCCTAAACCCTAAATAGAATTTAGAATGTATGAACATTGAAGTCTCTTTGGAGAGCATTTGTGAGGTAAAAATCATCATCTTAATTTAGTTTCTTGTTTAAGAAATTATGCTCAACTTCATGTGAATTTTATGAATTTTGTGATGTTGGAAGAAACCGATGAACTTGTTTATTTCTCTCTATTTGGTTAAGGTTTATTTCTTAGAATTTTGGCTGGATTAAACTTGAATTTATGTTTATTTTACCATTTTAACTTTTTTGAATTAGTATTAAATTTTTGTGGAAATTTTTTGTCTAAACATCAAAGGGATTCACATCAACTACTTCAGACCAACCCAACAACTGGGTTGGAAAGTATCCACATCTCAAAATTTCGATAAGAGGGGTTACGTCCACTGAACTGACTATAGCAGGTAGTTCATGTTGAGAGGTTAGAATTTTCATATCCAAATATTGATTAAATTATACTAATGAAAGAAATACTTAATAGAACTGAAGAGCTACAAGTTTTCCAAAGCTCATATAGATGGGCTGTAAGCGTCTCTTAATTTAAAAAATCGATGCAGTAGATCTTAGATATCTTCACTAAATCTTATAGTTGTTCAAGAAGTCTAATTCATATTTCATTTTGTTACGCTGCAAGAAAAAGGTCCATAGTTTTTAAGTAAAGCAACCATATATGAATATCTAAGGATATGAAACATGCATTTGGTCCTCAATTCTTTGAGGCTCCTGATTGTTTGTTCATCAGTTGGGCACTAATAACTCGGTAAGACTAGCACGGTATCCTTCTCTAAATGGGACAAAAAGAAAAAAAAAAAACATTCAGGTGATTCAGAGCGAACATGAGCATACTTGTTGAGGAACAACTTTGAACACAACTCTGAAATGCTGTATTTTCATTAATGATAAAATAGAGTGACTATACACAAAAAAAAAGTAGAAAGAAATCAAGAAAAGATCGAGAAGAAACAGGAAAACATTTAAAGAGCAATTAAGAAACAAAAGTCCACAGGAAACTACCAAAATAAATCCACTCACTATAGTCTCTATCTAAGATGTGAAATTCAAGTCTCATAGATATTTCCACAATCCATAGCGAGCTTTTCCTCATTCTCAGATTGCTTGTAAGGCTCACCATAGATTGTCTAGGAAGTCCCTTGGTGAGAAGTGAGAACCCAGCCATTCTAGAGGAGCAGTTGATTCAGCAATTTCTAGTCCTCATCTATCTGGTGTTTCATCCCCCTTCTCAACTACGAAAAAGATTGAGAGGGCCCGAAAGCCCCCAAACCAAGAACGGAAACAGTAGCCTTTCGATTCACTTCCCATTCTCTCTGGTGGTGGATCGAATGAACACAACCACGTAATAGATTTTGGAGATAAAAAAAACTCCTATCCACCCTTCTTTTACAGGTTGACGACAACATTCTCAAAAATCAACTCACGACGAGGACGTCCTGGAATCAAACATGTAAAGCATAGCACATTTCACTTATCACTTATCCCGGTCACCCCTTCCATCCCCATATGGGGAAGGACCTTTTTGTTTGCGAGGTCTTGATCATTAACATACCCATGCCTTTCTTGGTTGGACCAACCCAACCGGCCATCTAAGCCGAATTGACATAGTTGGGACACATGTGTCGGGTAAATGGCATACATACCACTCCTTTCTCTACATCTCCTCATTGAAATGTCAATCCTTGCATTATCACCTCAATATGTTTGGCAGAGCAAGCGATATAGAAAAAACAGGCATATAAGAAGTTTATAGCAGAGAACTGATGATTAACAATTAAGCACTGATACAGTAGCCAGATGAATCTTTTTTGGTATATGAAGACTGACTTTGTGGTTTCAAAGAAAAATCAATAGAGGTTTTCATGGACATATTACTGCGAGAAATTAAACAAAACAACAATTAAGATATTCTCACAATCATTTTATTCTTCTTCCCAGCCGACAAAAGGATAACTTTGCCATCAACAATGTCACCAGCCTCAATCTTCTTTGCTTCACTATCCACTCTACTATTATTCAAGTAAAGCCCCCCTTGCTTGAGTAAACGACGTGCAGCTGACTTACTCTCAAGCAAACCGATAGAGACCGTGAGGTCCAAGAGAGAAATATTCAAGACTTCGTCATAAGGCAAGGAGCAGGATGGAACATCCTCAGCAATAGCCTCAATGATTTTCCAATCCAGTTTGGTTTCTGCCCCTGGTCTTAAGGCCTCAGTAGCCTTGCGCGCCTCGTCAAGACCTTCTTCACCATGCACAAAAAGAGTGACCTCCTCCGCGAGCCTGCGCTGAGCAGTGTTGGGGACATAGCCTGGCCCCTGCATTTCCCTTTCAATCTGTGCAATCTCCTCCATGCTCAAAAAAGTAAGAATCTTGAGAAACCTCACAACGTCTGAATCAGGGACGGAGAACAAATACTGATAGAACTGGTAAGGGGACAAGAGAGAAGGGGAGAGCCAAATGGCACCATCCTCTGATTTGCCAAATTTGGTGCCATCACTCTTTAGGAGAAGAGGGAATGTGAGTCCATAGGCTCCTTCTGCCTGAAGAATCCGACGAATAAGGTCCGTTCCTGCAGTGATATTACCCCACTGATCGCTCCCTCCAATCTGAACACTAACACCTTCATCTCGAAAAAGACGAAGGAAATCGTACCCCTGCAGTAACTGGTATGTGAACTCAGTGTAACTCATTCCCTGCTCCGATTCAAGCCTCTTCCGTACACTCTCTTTTGACATCATTACACCCATCCTCGCAAATCTGCCTACATCCTTGAGAAAATCCAACAGCTTAACGTCCTTCCACCAGTCGTAATTATTCAAAATAGCAAAACAATTAGCTCCGTGATTCCGACCAAGAATCCGGCTAATAATAGTTGAAATCCCAGAAATATTCCTGTCCAAGGCGAGGAGGTCAAGCTCAGGCCGCTCGAAGCTCTTGCCGGAGGGATCTCCTACTCGACCTGTGGCACCACCTACAAGAGCAACAACCTTATGCCCACACCGGAGGAACCAAGAAAGGACTATTATACCAAGGAGGTTACCCAAATGGAGACTCTCAGCAGTAGGATCGAACCCACAGTACACCCTAAGGGGAGGGAGGCTGGGATCAGAACAGGCGGGCCTAAGAGAATCACTAGTAAGGGACTCCAGTAAGCCTCTCTCTTCGAGAATGTTTACCACGTTAAGCCTATTCCTTACATCTACGGCGTCTCCTTCAGTTGATTCTTGAACAAATTGAGTCGAAGAATAGCGTAATGACAGCGGCCATAGATAGGGGTGGCGGCGATGGATGGCGCGGGGACGAAGGAGAATTGGGAAGTGATAAAGTGATGATCTTTGATTGCAGCAGACTACGAGACTCCTAGCTAAAGAATTGGCAGCCATTTTTGATAAGCAATTTTTCACTCGTTCACTGAGGAAGATAGGATACAGAGAGGAGTAGAAACTCAAAACTGGAACATGAGTCTGAGGAGGAATTGGGCTACCAAGTTTTAGGCCCAATAAAACAGCAAAGCCCAGAGAGCTTAAAAAGAGGAGTATTTGGAAGGAATCTTCACAAAAATACCCTATTTTTAAGAATCAAACTGAAATTTACTTACATTTTAAAAAATTTAAAAATTATTTATAATAAAATTTTAAAAATTAAAAAATACTTATAATATTTTTTAAATATGTTGGTATCACATTATGATACTTATGATATTTTTCAATTTTTTTAGTATCACAATATGATACTTATGATACTTTTCAATTTTTTTTAGTATCACAATACAATACTTATGATACTTTATCAAATTTTTTTAGTATCACAATGTGATACTTATGATACATTTCAAAAAAAAAAAAATTTTGGTATCATTGTTTGATACTTTACAAATTTTTATTATACTTTGTCTCCAACATAAAATTAAACAATTTTCATTAATTATTCTTTCAAGTATAGTCCACAAACCACCGCCATTGCCAACCACAAGCATAAAATCACTAAAAACAAAAGTAGGACGATGTCAACTCCGATCAAAACCAACAGCCTCTACCACAATAAAATCCTAAATCGTAAAGCCTAGCAGCAATAAGATCCTAGTTCTATTGTTCGTGTAACACTAAAAGATGAGTAATAAAAAATTATTCCTTCAAGAGATATTTCTGCTAAACCAACTAAAGAGCGAGCAATGGGGAAAGGAAATAAGTTGAATATCCTTGAGGATATATATGCAATTTGTCCTAGCCCAGTAATTAAAGGTTCATTTTCTCCACCGATTACTCAATGGGTTAGTCAAAGGCCACGAAAATTTTTTCGTAGGAGGACGAATCTTCTATCTGTGTCAAACCATGATGAAGTACCGATGCAGTCTGAATGATGCTTGCCTACAAATTTTGTTGCCCGATCAAGCTCTTGTGGAAATAATCCTCCCCTTCACTCGAAAAATGCAGCAAATGGAATCCAAAATTTCAAACCTAAATCTGGAAATATTCCATCCATTGCGAGATTGTCCAAAAGTGAAGCTGGAAAATGTAGCACCAGCCAAGCCACTCAGAATTGAAGAATTGTAAGGCAACAGATCCAAGATTCGGGAATGAAGAGCAATTGCATATGACGTTAATAGGGAGGATCTTACGGTTACGGGGAAAAAGGGGATCCGCCAAGCATAATTTTGAACCGGGGGTGTCGGAGTACATGACTAATGTGCAAGTGGCCGGAGGCGACAAACACCTCACAAATAGAGTGCACTGGTGCAAATGACAACTTCATCCGTATTTTTCAGATTTTTTTTTTTTTTTTTGAAGTAGTAAAAATTAGATTTGTTATGTTAAGTTAGTATTTTGTGCGATTAACCCTATTTGGAAGCAACGACAAACTTTGGGTAGATAGTAATATGCCTCCTCGACTAATAGTGCTCTTAGCTTTCAACTTTTTACATAAATGGATACTGAAACTTCTTCACAAGCACAGTAGACGTCTTTGTTAAAAAGGCGAAAAAAGCCACCCACGAGTTTTGAAATGTAATGTAGATACTCCAATATTTTAAGAACAAGGAGCGTTTGGTTTCGGTGTTATCATTCGTGATGCTCATGGTTCTTATTTACGCTGTCTGTCTAGGTCGATACAAGGAAATGTTAGTTCAGAAGAAGCAGAAATAATAGCTTTGCGTGAAACATTGATATGGGTAAAGAATTTGGACTTGCACCATGTTATTTTCGAAGTTGATGCAAAGAATGTTGCAGGTGAAACTAAGTTAGAAAAGCAAAATCATTCGTACTTTGGAATCATCATTACTGAGTGCAAAAAACTCTTACGTGAATGCAGGGGCTATATGGTTGACTTTGTCAAACATCAACCTAATATTCCAGCACATAATCTAGTTAGGCGTTCTTATCAATATGTAAACCCTATGTCTTGGTACGAGGTTCCTCTATTTCTTGAGGCCACTTTTGTTGTTTGATTCTATTGATAATGAATAAATTCACATTTTTAGAAATAAATACCTCTTCATTAAAATTCAATATTTTAATTGGGTAATTATATTAACACCACGTTTTTTGTTAAGTGAACCACAATTTAATTGCAATGATAATCCTTAGTTTTTATTAATTTTTGCACTTATACCTCTTAACTTTTTTTTGTCTTATTTTTATACTCAATTTTTATTAATTAGCACAGTTTATCGCATCAATGATGGCTAAAGAATTTTTTAGGAGTGAATTTTTTTTTTATTTACCTCTCTTATATTTAAATAAGCAAGATAAACAATAATTGCGAGAATTCAAAAAATATTTTTTTAATGTAATAGAATATCTAAAATAAAATTGTCAATAGAAATAAGATATAATAATTAATTATTAGTAATAAAAATAAGAATACGATAAAAAATAATAAAAAATAATTGTCAAAATAAGTAAAACAATAGTGACATACATTGCAATTAAAATGTGGTGTCATTAACAATAATTGTGGTGTGAATATAATTTCCTTTTTAATTTTCTATTAAATTAACCTTTTTTAATGAATTACAGATTACAGTAACACGTGTTACATTTAATACTTTGTTCCACTTTTTATTAAAAATAATATTTTATAGTAACATATATCTTGTTGTATGTTACTTTCTTGGGTTAATAGCACAAAACCTCCCTACCTTTGACATGTATTGTGCAAAACGTCTCAACGTTTTGATTTTTGATGCTGAACGTCTCAACCTTTACATTTTCTTGTGGAAGACATCATTTCTGTCAAATTTAACCTCATTCAAATTGAACAGTAAATATTTAATACATGCAAGGACATTTTCGTCAAAATCAAGAGTAGCACATTCATATTTGGGTAATTGGCACAAAACATCCCTACGTTTGACACTTATTGTGAAAAAACGTCTCTACGTTTATTTTTTTGGCGAATAACGTCCCTACGTTTATCTTTTTGGCGAATAACGTCTCTACCTTTAAATTTTCTTGTTGATTAGTCCCCAAATTCTACTTTTCTTTCAATTTAGTCATTCCGTATTTGATTTAAAGGTAATTGTCTTCAAACGTGTATAACTTTTGATATACAACTCCGAATTGCACTCCGTTTTTTGCGTTGAACTCCAAATTTAACCATCTTTCTTATGATGTATCATGTGCTCATTTATTAAATATTTCGTTTTGACTTTTGTATAGTAGATACTTATTTTGTTAGGACATCATTGATTGGCGTAAATTAATTTCTGTAAATTTTATTGAAACAGTGAAATTTTAATTTTAGTGCATGTTCGGCTGCCAGGAAAATTTATAAATTGGATTTATTTGACTTTTTTATTTTTTTAAGGTAAAACATTTGGTTAAAAATTGGTATATTTAGCCCATGTTTGACCCATATTATAATCTCTAATAACTTTTTGAACAACACACAATTTCTTTCTCCAATTTTTAAAAAGTGATTTGAAGAGAGAGAATGTGTGTTGTTCAAACAGTGATTTGAGATTATAATATGGCTCAAACAAAGGTTAAACATAACAATTTTTAACTAAACATTTTACATTAAAAAAATAAAAAGTTAAATAAATCCAATTTATAAATTTCGCTAGCCGCCGAACACACACTAAAATTAAAATTTCACTATTTCAATAAAATTTACAGAAATCAATTTACGTCAATCAATGATGTCCTAACAAAATAAGTATCTACTATACAAAAGTCAAAACGAAATGTTTAATAAATGAGCACATGATACATCATAAGAAAGATGGTTGAATTTGGAGTTCAACGCAAAAAATGGAGTGCAATTCGGAGTTGTAGATCAAAAGTTATACACGTTTGAAGACAATTACCTTTAAATCAAATACGGAATGACTAAATTGAAATAAAAGTAAAATTTGGGGACTAATCAACAAGAAAATTTAAAGGTAGGGACGTTATTCGCCAAAAAAATAAACGTATGGACATTATTCGCCAAAAAAATAAACGTATGGACGTTTTGTGCCAATTACCCAAATATGAATGGGCTACTTTTGATTTTGACGAAAATGCCCTTGCATGTATTAAATATTTACCTTTCAATTTCAAATTAACGGTGAAATGGGGTTAAATTTGACAGAAATGATGTATTCCACAAGAAAATGCAAAGGTTGGGACGTTTAGCGTCAAAAATCAAAACGTTGGGGCGTTTTGCACAATACATTTCAAAGGTAGGGACGTTTTGTACTATTAACCCTTACTTTCTTATTAAAAAATCATTATTGAATATTCGGATCTATGCTTATTTTCAACTCTTAGAGATGCCTAGGCATCCACCGTTCTTCATTTGAACCTTGTTGGTTTGAGTTTTCTTTTTGCCATGCAAGCCATTTCTAGTTGAGGACATAAATTCTTTATGTTATTAAGCTCCTCTTTCCTCGCACACGTTGTGTTGTCAATTTAGTCACCATCACAACCTACTCAACTTCATTCAAACCTACTCATCTTCATTCGAATTAACAGATATTGGTTAGTAACAACGTAGGTGTTGTCATCACAACTCGATATGTTCTAACAAAAATAACACAAACACCACCAATCTAAAACTTGTAGATGAAATGATAAATTAAACTAAATACCTTCGTTTGGTAACACTGTTTGGTTTATAAACTGTTTTATTTATGATTTTGAGGTAAAAAGTAGTTGTTGAAAATTGGAGAGAGAAAAGTGTGTGGTTAAAAATTGATTTGAGAAATTGTGTGGTTTATAAACTGATTTATAAATCAAGAAAAGTACATTTACCAAACACAGCGAAACGATTTATAAATAAAATATTGTTGTTGTCAATGTAAATATATGATTTGAAAAATTGTCTATTTATTTATAAATTATAAAGCCTGTTTGACAGCTGAGAAAAATAGTTTATAAATAGATTATTGATTTTTGGATATAAATTATGTGATTAAAAAGTGATTTCAAATATTGTCTTGTTTATAAACTCATTTATAAACATTTTACTGAACACACAGTAAACTGAAAATAGATGTTAGGTGATCAAGTTACAACAAAATGAAGTTGGATGTCTAACACGAAACAAACCTGTAAGTTCGGTGACCTCGGAAAAATTCTTCCCAACGGCATATATGATGAATTCAAACCTTCTGAGCCCTTCGTTTTGTTGTTGTCGCATGGCCTATGTTGAGTCGCTCGTACCCAAATGCACCTCTTTTTCACGCACCAAACAGCTCCTTGCGCACCTCCTAACCACTGGCATTTTACAATCCTACCCTTCCCGCGCAAAATTCCTTGACTTCTGCGCCACCTCTTCCGCCGCCGGCAGCCTCCCTTATGCCGCCGTCATATTCCGTCGTGTCCCCCACCCTTTTACCAACGACTGGAACGCCATCATCCGCGGTTACGCTCAGAGCCATCACCCGATAGATGCCGTCACGTGGTACCTCTCCATGTCACGTGCCCCGTGCAAGCCCGACGCTCTCACCTGTTCCTTTTTCCTCAAAGCTTGCTCGCGAGCATTGGCCCAGTTGGAGACGCTTCAAATGCATGCCCATGTTGTTAAATTTGGGTTCGATGCGGATGTTTTGCTGCAGACCACTTTACTAGATGCGTACGCGAAATGTGGTGATTTGGACAATTCGCGCAACATGTTTGATGAAATGTCTAAGAGAGATATTGCGAGTTGGAACGCATTGATTCTGGGTTTGGCGCAGGGGAATAAACCTCACGAAGCTTTGAGATTGTTCAAGGAAATGATAGAAGGGAAGAATTATCAATGTGATATGATGCCGAATGAGGTCACTGTTCTAGGCGCGCTCTCCGCGTGCTCACAGCTAGGCGCAATCAAAGAGGGCGACAAAGTTTGCCATTACATCAGGATGCAAAGCTTGGACAGAAACGTGATCGTGTGCAATGCTATTATTGACATGTATGCGAAATGTGGGTTCTTGGAGAAGGCGTATCAAGTATTCGAGGGTATGAGGTGTTCAAGAAATCTCGTCACATGGAACACTATGATCATGGCTTTTGCAATCCATGGCGATGGAGTGAAAGCACTAGAGCTGTTCAATTCCATGGGCAGAGCTGGGGTTGAGCCAGAGCCCAATAGTGTAAGTTATTTAGCAGCATTGTGTGCGTGTAACCATGCTGGTATAGTGGACGAAGGCGTGAGGTTGTTTGAGTTGATGGAGGAATATGGCGTAAGAAAAAACGTGAAGCACTATGGTACCGTCGTGGATTTGTTGGGTCGAGCAGGGAGAATAGACAAAGCATATGGGATTATAGAGTCCATGCCAATGTTCCCGGATGCAGTTCTTTGGCAAACATTATTAGGGGCTTCTAAGATATACGGGAATGTAGAAATGGCAGAGAAGGCATCAAGAAAACTTGTTGAAATGGGATCAAGTCATTGTGGGGATTTTGTATTGTTGTCAAATGTTTATGCTGCACACAAGAGGTGGAATGATGTAGGGAGGGTAAGAGAGGCGATGAAGAACAGGGATGTAAAGAAGGTGCCGGGGTTTAGCTATATGGAGATCAATGGCACGATATTCAAGTTTTACAACGGTGATCAAAGTCACCCGGATTGGAAACAAATATATACGAAGCTTGAGGAGATTAGGTTTAGGATTAGGGAACTTGGGTATGTGCCGGAAACTGATTTTGTGTTGCACGATATAGGACACGAGGAAAAGGAGAATGTGTTGTGTTATCACAGTGAAAAGCTGGCTGTGGCTTTCGGTTTGATTAGTACTGATGATGGGTGCCCAATAAGTGTAAACAAGAATCTTAGAATATGTGGGGATTGTCACGTGGTAATTAAACTTATTTCCAGATTGTATGATCGGGAAATTATTGTGAGGGATCGAACTCGATTTCACAGATTCAGGGAGGGGTTTTGCTCTTGTAAAGATTATTGGTGAAGATGTATTTCCTTCTTTCATACAGTGTATACAGTCATTCAACTTATACTAAAAATCGTCTAATCCAACTAATTTTATGGCTCGTTATTCTAAACTGGCATCATCAATAACCGTAGTTAAAGGGTCCATTGACCATGCTTATGCTTCCTCTGGAAGAGCTTCCTCAAGAAGTCACATTGGCCAAATATCCTCTAAAAGCTATATAATACAACAAAAAACACTTAGGGAAAATTACTCAAACAAGTTCAAAAGTAACTTTTTAATTTCAAAAGCAATTTAGGGCTTTTAAAACCCATGTCAAACATGCTCAAACAAGTGACTGAATATCCGGAGTACATAACCAACTTACAATTCATTGGTATGTTAATGATGAAGTCAACATGACAAATGAAATAGGAAAATATGGAAATAAAGAAAATCTTAAAATTATCCGCAACAAATTTTAACTCCCCCGAAGATATAGAGCTTTCAAGGACAAACATGTTGTATGTTCAGCAAGAGTTTGCACAACTGCGTGTTTGCTATACAAGAAATCCTACACGACAAATTTAATAACACTATACGACTACGAGAAACTGTTAAGAAAGAAAAATAAGCCAGGTAGTCTTGTCCAGCATTGTGTACCAAACATACTTTTAAGGTCACCGAACTGTTAGTCTTTTCTCAGCCTGGCCTCAAAACCCCCTTCAGGTCGCTTCACGAGTTTGTATGGCACATAAGTTCCGAGCAATTTGTCCCAGATGGAAAAGAATGGCTGGGAATAGTTGAATTTTGTACCTTGGAGTTGATGATGAATGTCATGGTATGCAGTATTGTTTTGGAAAAATAGATGGAAGATATTACCCGGCAGCCAAAGTCCACAATGGTCATCAATGGTTTTCACCACGGCGAAACAGAAGAAGAAAACAGCAGTACGTGCAGTCATTCCCGAGACGAGGAAAGAGATGGCACCACCAACTGTGTCGAGCAAGAGACCTTCCAGTGGGTGATTGTAAAGGGCCCCAATGGCATAAGGGATCACCAACCTATGATGTTGAGAGTGTATATGACGGTACAAAAACTTGTTTTGGTGCATGTAACGATGCACAAAGTACTGCCACGCATCCATGGCCAGCATAGCGATAGCAAATTGCACAGCTTGAATAGGAAGAGAAGGTTGAACTGTAATTCCGGAAGAACTTGCATTTGATGTTACCTATACCAATAAGTGCAAAAGTTACGTTGTAAACATTTTTAGGAAAAATAAATAAAGGTATACATTAGTCTTTGCCAACCTGTATCTGTTTTATACTGTGTAAATTGGAATGTATGTCCCGAGAGAGAACAAAACAATAAAAGGCAAGGAAAAGAAAATTAATGAAGGCATTTTGCTTCACCAAAAATGATTCAAAAATATAACACCCCTACCTTCCTGTTCATCACAGGTTCGAGGCATCCCAGATAACGTAGAGAAAGGAGAATTAACTAAAATATAAATCATAAACAAGCTAAAGGACTAAAACATTCTCAAGACAGTCCATTTAGAACAAACCATCTATCAACACAGCCAATGGCAAATCGAATCTGAACCTATTTGTAAGTTAACCCTTTCGCCGGTCAAATGCAATTAGAACCTTATAACAAGCATACCTCCAAATCAATGATAAAGGAAGAACAATATAAAAGATTTACTGAATCAAGCTATGAGAAGTCAAAACAATAAAACTAATAATTGCGAAAACAAGGACACGTGGTGGTAATTTTTTAGAGGAATAGAAAGGGAAATAACTAGCTCAAAGTCTTTTAATGTGCATTTTCTCGAATGTGCAGTATATTTGTTTGAAGAGATGATGTGGGACTCAGACACCTGCTTAATTGTCCCTATCATACAGGTTAAGTTCCTAATGAAAGCTGAAGGCCACATGAAACAAGTGCAATATAGGCACACAAGCACAACCTATTTGACATTAGAAATGCACCGCTATTCAGCCTAATCCTACCGGAATGAGGTTAATGTAGGATGACACAGTAGCTAAATACCTAGATATCAAAAGACAGTTCAGCGTGCACGGAATGGATTTGGATTTCACTATTAGTTTGCCTTTTACTATAAAAAATGTGTGCTTGCTAAAAAGAGCAGCATACACCAATTTTTAGTTGAGAGGTCAGTCCCAATGTGAAGATGAAAAGACAACGAAAAAACTTTTACTAACGAATTCCATTTGCTCATCAACAGCATGTGCCAATATTTTACACTAATCTTGTGATATCAATCAATATAGAACAAAAATAATGCTTGTTTTTGGAGAAATCTAAGTTTGACAACCACTAGATGACAAACCTACCAGCATATTCAGTTCACACGTAAAACGTCGGCTTTTTGATATTTTCTTGTTTTGTTTCCAAAGAAAGGGACTATACTTTCCTTTCCAAGTAATCATCTACTAAACAAACCAATTAATAATAATAAGTTTGATCTGTTTTACCGAGAAGGTCTACGGTTCGAGTCCGTATAGCCGTATAGCCCTAGAGACCTAGAAAATGAATTAATTGGTCAGTTGGATATTCGAGAGACAAAAACTCATTATTTTAAAGAGCGATGTCATTTGAACTTGCATAGATAGTGGTCTAATGCCAAGGCTGACGACGGAAGCTCGGGACGGAGCCGTATGAGGAGGAAGTCTCACGTACAATTCTCTCCTTGCTCAATTCTTTTGAATTTATTGGATCCATTTCCACGTTCGAGAATACTTTTGATGTTATTTGGCTTACAATAATTTCTATGAGGCCAGTTAAGATCAATTGGAACAGAAACTGAAGCCAAGTAAAAGCAAGAACCATTTTGAAAACAAGGACTACATTTTGCTGAGGATACAATTGAAAGAACAGAATAAACTAACCATGAAGACTTACTGTTCTAATAGAGAACCAAATAATGAGTATTCAATAAGCAAAACCTATGAATTAAAAGTTAAAACAATTGTCAATTGGAAGAGTGAAGTTAAGTAGTAAAATTAGAATGTACTTTTTCAATTGAGTATAGAAATAACCAATAAAAGATCATAATATATATAACAACAAACTAAGCCTAATTCCCATTAAGTTACGTGTCGGCCACATGAATCCTTCTCTGTCATTTTCTCTATTTTTCCGAGATCTGATGGGAGAGCTAAAGCAACTAGATTCTAAACAACCGCAGGACACGTGCCAATTTCGGTAAACCACTCCCTCTTCTAACTTGCTCTACAAAAACCACGTCACTCTTATTAATGAGAGTGGGTGCATCTTCTATATTTCTTTTATGGATATCTAACCCAAACAGCAGTAATTAAGCTGAAAGCAGAAGCTTGCCAAGTCTTCCACCTACTCTTCCACATAGAAAGGAAGAGCAAAGAAAAAGATACACAAATCATTCCAGTACACACACTCAAAGAAATCCTTCATGACCAATGACTTGTCTGGTTACATAATCAGCTATTATAAGCCCTTTGCCTCTCCAGATTCTTATTCTACCACTGAAGAAGAGCATTAAATGCAGCCTGAAACTGAACATCCTATTGGAAGCCATGAATTAGTTACATGGAATAGTGCCAGAGTTTCACACTTATCTCGACTTAATCAGAACTCTCCAAGTGTGTCCCTCCTTGCTAATGCTCAAACCGTAATAGTATTCTAAAACATGTCTCTGTGTAACATTAAGCCCCCGTTTGATTTTCATTATTTCAAAACCTTGATTTTCTCTCTCTTCTTTTCAACCATACATTTATCAATAAAATAATATTATACAAAAACCCAAAAAAAGATTCCCTACTTTTTAACCACACATTCTCCTAAAATCACTATTCAATACTACATAAACTATTTTAAACAACATCAAACACACCCTAAATAGGAAGGACATGCATTTTACATAGTTATTGTCCTCTTCATGATGCTAAAGTCCATTTCCATCTCAAAGATTAGGTTGAAGGCCAGATATAATATTACATCATTCATTAATCACTAAATCATATATATATATATATATATATATATATATATATATATATATATATATATATATATATGCATGTGCTTAGGTTTATGTTTACTTATTTGTGTATGTGTTGGCATAAATGCAAACTTGAGGGTACCAAAGAGCTCTAACACCCCAAAAGAAATAAATGATATGCAAAAGACAAACAGAAAAGAGTACTATTAGAATTTATTCAAGCAAGCAAATTTTCAAACTGGAAAGCAGTAATTAAAATGTCAGTCAGTCCATCAATATCTCAAATTCTCTAGCCAGCCAGATCACCTAAAGAAAACTCAACACAAAAAATAAATAAATAAAAAATTCAGAATAGAAAGAGCTAATACGTTCAGTGAATCATAAAAAACATAAAATGTGCCATCTATTGCTTGTCAAAAACAAGAATCAGTATATTAAATCTATAACTTCAATGTTTTAGACAACAGTTGGAAATATTATTTATGAGAAATTGTACTCCTAATTTGTAAAGAATGAAATTTGGAAGGAAAAGAACTTAAAAGGGAAGGCTTATTTTTTCGACAGCGGAAACACCTCCCTCCCGACTTAGCCCAGAATGACCACTTCGAGATCATTTAGAAACATTTTCCATGCAGAGTTATACACGTGGTATTGTCGATGAATGCATACAACCGACAAACATAAGTATCCAACTCTGCCCAAGTTCACCGGATCATCACCTATTAACAAACTAGCAAAAATTTAATGACAAAAACGTTAACAAACTATTCTCTGTCAGTAAATTTGGGTCGGCTATATGAATTCACTTTTTAAGCTTCATTTGATCATCTATCTTATAGCAAATATTTTGCAACCACATTAGACAATTCTAATTTTATCTGCTTCTACCTCTTCTAACATACATCATTCTTGTGAACAGTACTTAGCTGAGTCTAGTCAAGAGTCCAAACTACCAAAGCTATCCTTCCCCCAAGTCCTTGAATATTGCTAATTTCACTGCTGGTGTATATTCTCATTTATTATCCATTCTAGTATGGTCATATCAATCATTTTCATAGCAATTGAAAATCCAAAATTAGGAATTCAAAGACATTACATTAATCCGCAAGCTCAAATGTAATTTATTTACCAAAAACAGCAAATGAGCAACAACAGCCTGAACAAGCTGTTGAAGGAGAACGCCTTTGATCACAACCCCCAAAGGAACCAAATTTTTCTCGGCTTCCTCCTTTCTTGTGTGCAGCCTGTAGTTATCCAAAGGCGGCAACAACTGATAAAACCCCGCGTACAACCAGTATACCACAATTGGGGCAAATGTCCCCACCAATTCATCACTCACATACCCATCCCACAAAACCATTATTCAAATTTTATTCCTTCTTTTCTCCAACCCAAAATTTCTAATGCTCTTCTCAAGATCTATATAAGCAAATTCTGCGTGTTGCATACACCCTGAAAAAAGAAAACGTAAAACAGTGAATTTCCAGACAAATTGTAAAAAATTGTTAGTAATTCAATTGATACTTTTGGGCTATTAAACCTGTGCAGAGTACTATATACAGAGTACACATAAACATGTAGCACAATACATATAAAAGAACAAAAACTCAAATTCAATAATAAACTTTTAGCCGAAAAATGAGCTAACATACACATGTGATGTGACATCATATACACCCAGAAGGCCAGAACAAATTCTTTATTATTATTATTATTATTATTATTATTATTATTATTATTATTATTATTATTATTATTATTTTATTTTTGGAAAATGTAACTAAATTATGCAGATTTATAGGTATACTTGAGCAGCTTTCAAATTTACATGTAACTACTTCAAATAAAAAATAAAAATAAAAAGGAAATCCTTGATGAGATATGATAAAATTATCCCAGGTAATTCAAACAATTTTTTTATAATTGAACGAAATATAAACTAGGATTTCACAGACACGCACACTGCCCTCGTATTAATCCTGAACGCAATAAAAATAATGAAGACCCAGATGGAATTTTACAAATCTGTGACAATTTAAGCTCCGATGGATGTAATCGAGACTTACATGAAGATGACAGCACAGGTGGTGCCAATAAATAATGCGGCACAGATCTGTGAGAAGAATTCTTGAACTTTTTGTTGTGGAAAATTGGTTAGTGGAAGGCAGGGTTGGGGTTCATGCGGGTTCCTTAAATGGAACGAGTCGAGTTGTCTGTTCAGGGTCTTGGTTTAGGAAAAATCTATCAATTAATTAATTAATTTTTTTATTTATTTTTTAATCACACATTCCTATGAAATTCGTCATTTTACGCACTTTTTAATCGCACATTCAAAAATTTCGTGATTTCTCTTACACAACTCAGGCACTTAGTACTTATCTATGGGGCGATTTGAATGCAAGTTGGCTCAATTCATCAAGTGGCTCGTGCCCACTAACGCGTCCATTAATGGAATGAGTCAAGTATGCTCGTATCTCTCCATTTTCTTTTAAAATTGAAATTATTTTTCACTCACTTCAATAATTTAGTTCGCACACGAGTCAACTCGTGCAAGTCGATGACTAGCTAGCACAAGAAACTTGCTACTAGATTCATATAGAACTCAAGCTTTTTTGATTATTTATAACATGTCTAGCAATGCTGGTCAAACATGCATATTATCTACACACTTTCATATGATCTATAACTTAAAACATACATATTATCTATATATTCTATAGGATCTACAATATATCTGAGAAGATATGGTACAGTGCACGTCTAGTACACAACCCCCACCCATGGGGGGAGGGGTCATTTTTTTGCAGGTGAACGTGCACCATACCGGATAATTTCGGTAAAATATATATATATATATATATATATACTTTAAAAATACAACCTAACAAGCACTATAGTGGAACTAAAAGAAGCACAAGGAAACTGAATTAGAAAGGGGTATGGCCGTAAAAATATGATGGTAGAATTTTTACAAAATATAACGGGAAGAGGGAACACGTGAACATAACATTACCATGGTTGGAAAGAAAGTAAGAATACTTTCTACTTTGAACGAAATTATGTTGAATTAAAAAAAGATAGTAAAAGTTCATAATTTGCCAAAATCCTGATTTACAATCGAATTTTGAAAATATCTTCTTGTTTTGTACTTGTTTAATAAGGATGTCCTTATTTGGCAAGTAATATCCATCAAATTTTGTAACTTCATTTAGCCTTTTATAGTTAATCACCATTTTGGCTTTTCCTCTTTTTATTTCACTATGTTTTCTAACCATAAATGCTGAACTACTATGTGGACTTTTACTAGGCCTAATTAGTTTGGCTTCTAATAATTCTTTTATTTGGACTTTAAATTCCTCTTGGTCTTCAACACTGTATTTCATTGGTTTAACTCTTACTACAGTATCTGATTTTATAAGCTCTATCTTGGGTTTAACTTTATCCGTATCCCATTTTTCTAATGGGTTTCCAGAATATGTTTCAGAAATTTCTTTTCTAAGTTTTTATAATTTATCTTCTACTCTCATTTTTAGCACATTAATTGGTTTAAATTTTTCTGTACTCCAACATCCACCACGCTGGGTTGAGGAGCTCTGATGATTAATTTTTTTGTAAGCTATGCTTACGGCTCTTGTGATTCTAGGTGCAAATATCTTGTGTACACAAGGTGTTGTGAACATATATTTATCAATAAATTGAGTAAAATGTGCATATTTTGATAGGAAATTTTGTCCTAGCAAAATATCACATCCAATTGTAGTTGACATATACATATTATCAATGAACACTTCTCTAAGAGATATTAGAAAAGGTATTTGTGTAGCATATTTGCTATATATTATCTTATTTCTTCCTGCTGTCGTAGCATTTACAATTTTCTTTGAGTCATATTTACAATATTCAGAATGTAGTACATTTGGTAAGCAAAGGCTTATATTACTTCTTGTATCTAAATAAGTATGAAATTTTATTTTACAATAGTTTTTTAAATTGATATAACTTCAATAAATGGACTCATGGGATTGTTATTTATTATCCTTTCCATGGTAACAATGATCTCATATTTTCATCTATCCTTGGTATAATAACTGGGTTCCTTCAAGTGTTATTTTTATATATCCTTGACATATCTTGTAAGAGCTTACTTTTCCAAGAAAACTCTTTCCTAGTAATATAGGTATGTGGCTAAGTCCATAATTATCATCTTTATATAAGATTATTTCTGTTTTATGTTCATCTTGATTTTCCCCTATAATTATGAGAGGAAAACTCAGATATCTTTTTATTTCAAGGTTATGTCATAAGTAGTCTTTAAAGATATATTCTTGTGGTAACTCATAATCTTGTAGGTGGCTAACAAATTTAGCATCCACATGATTTTTACCTGCTCCTATATCTATAAGGACGAGAAGATCATTTTTGATCCCTTCTTGGTTGATATATCTAGCCCTGATATAATATTGTGAGCTTGCTGGTTCATCAATACTTTGGTTTTTAAGTCGTTCTATGTTAAAATTTCCTGTAGGTGGGAATCTTGCAATAATATTTTCTCCTTGTAGTCTCACACTGCCTTTTTTTATTACTCTTCCTTCAAAATCAATTTCTTTAGCTTGTTTGTGAAAATCAAGCATTATTTATTCTGGTATTGTAACTTCATGTTCCTTATATTTTCTTGGCGGAATATACCGTGTCAATTCATCAAAATCTTTGTGTATTATTATGTTATCTGTTATTTTTCTTAAATTACTATGATGGCTAGTACTAAAAGCAAATATTGATTTTATGCTTATACTAATAGCCTTACTTTTATGTAACATTTTCAAGTTTTCAATTCTATAATAGAGATTGAAACTTTGGTCTATATTTTCATCTGTTATTGAGATTGCATAATTTGGTTTTACTGTAAATATTATCTTCTGATAAACTAGATTTCCTACAACATTTCCTAATAGAGCATCTATAGGATCTTGTAAGATTTTGTTATCCATGCAATAAATTTCAATAGGTATATTCATACCTTCTTTAAAGAATTCTTTAATCATAACTTGGATTCTTCAAATTTCAATACACTTTAACTTTTTCCTAATATTTTCTGGGATATTGGATAATTTTTGTTTTACCCATTCTTTAGTAATTATTGGGATTCTGGTTTTTCTCACTACATCTTCTATATTAATTGGGATTTCTTTATAATTCATACTTTATATTGTTTTGTTTATTCTAGGTAGTATTCCTAAGAATCCTTGATGAAATACATATTTTTCTTGTAAGTCTAAGATTCTTTTAGTTATCTCCTTATATATTTTGCTATCAAATGTAATTTCTTGACAAATTCCTTGTACCGAGTCTTTTTCTTCCTCTATTGTTTCAAAATCTAATTCTTGTACTTCTTGAATTTCATTCATACCTATATTTTCTTCAGATTCTTCATCTAATGATGATGTTTTTAACTCATAAATACTACTTACATTCACTGTCTAAATCATCAAAATACTCAAATGGTTCTATATCACTATCATCTATAAATTCTTCATAAACATTGAGAGTTTTTATATTCTGTTTATCTTTTCTCTTAGGACATTTGTGGGCTATGTATCCTTCTTCATTGCAAATGAAACATCTACATTTTTTAATATATTTCTTATTGGGCTTTTCAGACCAATTTCTTTTCTTGAAATATTTTTTATATGACTTGAAGTTTCTTTTCTTAAACTTTTTAAAGTTTTTGAATCTTCTTTTATGTTTTTTATATGGCTTATATTTCTTCTTATGACATCCAAATTATTCTGTTTGACCTATATTTTTGTAACAACATAAAGAGTTCTTCCTTATCTTATATGCTTTTTTATTTTCTAGTGCTTCTCTGCACCAAATACTTATCATTCTTTTTGTAAATTCAATTCTACTTCCAAGACTATCTATATATATTCCTTCTTCATCCCTTTCAGGTAATATTTTATTATATTCTTTTAATAACTTAGTTCCCCATGAGAATGGTAATTTTGTGAAGTAAGATCTTAAGATTAGTTTATTATCTGTATAATCTCCATGGCTGATTGAATAGTATAATTCTTGAAATTTACATGTATATCTTTCTAATTCGCACATATCACATATTCTTAAATTTTCCATTGCAATTATTTCTTCATTATATTCATCTTGTTTTCTAGCTTCTTCATCAATTGCGTATCTATCTCCTAAAAATTCTGTTCTGAGGGCTTTTTCCAACCTATTTAATATATCTCTTATACTTTGATCATTTAGATTATTTCTATCATTTAATGCATCAGTTGTGTTTTCTCCATATTTTATTCTTCTTTTTATATTTACATGTAGTTTTCTCCATCATTCTGATACTATACCTCTAAATGTATGTTCTATAAATCCAAAGGCTGTAAATGTATCCCATTTATTAAATTGTATTGCTAAATCAGTACTTTTTGTCCACGTTTCAATAACTTTGTTTATATGTACACAGTCTAAATCTAACTGTATTCCTGTTGTGTGGATTAATTCATTATATGATTTTGTTTGATTAACTTCTTTTATGGATTGTTTTCTAATATTTTCACTATATATATTCTGGGTTTTCCTATATTTTTGAAATCCTTCTTTTCTAGGTATGTAAGTTCCATGTGAATTACTTGTATTTTCATCATTACTAAATTCTTCTTTTACGTTACTTGTAGACGGGTTTGTATTCATTTTAGTATTTTCTACTTGTTTTGCTAATTCTTTTAATTGATTTTTATATTCATCATATTCTTCTCCTGTAGATTATAAGAATTTTCTTTCTAATTCTTATACATCTGTTATCATAAATTGTTTTATTTCAGGTGTTTTTTCTTTTCCTTTATTTTCATCTTTAATTTTCCTTCTGTAATCTTGAGGAGGATTTGTTGTCTTCAAAGGAACCTGCAAAGCAACAAATGTTGTAATTAATTATTTAATAACAAGAAATAATCAAACTAAAATAAATGAGGAAGAAACTAGGTTTTGGATTTTTCCCCTTTTTGATTTTGGCTCAGAAAATCATTCCAACACCACAAGTGCAACACCACAGCTTGGAGATTTGTACAACCGCGAAGGAAGTACTGGTAATTACAAACCGAAACCGATCACGAAGATAGGCAGCCCACAGATCACGAAGAACACTGAAGATTCACGCAGAAAGGCACAAAGGAAGCATATGGGATTTCACACAGAAAGCACACAGGAAGCAGGGCTGGGTTCTGCCCTTTTTATAGGTGAAGAGCCGAAACAGAATGGAGGAGATCGGGGAGAGCGGAATGGAGCATATCAAAGAGATAATTCTTGATAATAATAACCAACCGAGGATAAAGAGATAAAGATAAGTTTTTGATCGGTTTTATCTCCTTTTTCCGACATTATCTCCAAAATCGAGTATCGAGCACCAATCCCAATTGGGTTGACTCCCTCAAGATACCCGACCTAGTGGGCTACAAACAATTGTGGTGTGGATTCAACTGATCTTCAATATTGGCTTATAAAAGTCTGAAGTTAAAACGGGCCTCGATTTTTCATCATCGCCAAAAGGGGGTTAATTTGGTAACACATTTACCTAACAAACCTCCACCTTGTTACCAAACTAACCTGTAAGCTTAACAAGGAGGAAAAAAAAACTTAACAAGAGAAAATAATAGCACAAAAGAAATTTACATACCTGTACCAATATTTAGAAGACTAAGACAGCTTCTAAATTTTACCAAAGGAAGCACTTTAGTGCCCATAACTGCAGGGTTGTATTCTGAAAGAACTTTCTCAAGTTTTACCAGTTCTTGAGAAACCATATCTCTAATAAAATGTAATCTGACATCAATATGTTTAGTACGTTCATGAAAGACAGGATTTTTACACAGATGAATAGCAGATTGACTATCAGAATATACTGTCACATTTCCATCAAAAACACATAGTTCATTTAATAGACCTTTAAACCACAAAGACTCTTTAAAGGCTTCAGTAGCAGCAATATATTCAGATTCAGTAGTGGATAATGCAACGTGTTGTAGCTGTGATTTCCAACTAACACATGAATTACACAAAGTAAACACATAGGAAGAAGTTGATTTCCTATTATCTCTATCACCAGCATAACTCCAACATTACAAGTTTCTTTCAAATATCTAAACAACCATTTTAAAGCTTCTCAATGATTGGGACCAGGATTAGACATGTACCTGCTAAGTGTACCAACAGCAAAAGCTAAGTCAGGTCTAGTACACACCATTAAATACATCACAGATCCAATGGCATTAGAATATGGAATTTTCTTCATATATTCTTCTTCTTCTTCATTAGCAGGTGATTGTTCCTTTGATAAGACAAAATGATTGGCTAAAGGCAAAGTAACAGGTTTACAATCAATCATGCCAAATTTTCTCAAAATTTTCATAATATACGGAGTCTGATGCAGAAATAGAATTGAATTTGACCTATCTCTTTCAATTTCCATGCCTAAAATTCTTTTGGCATTACCTAGGTCTTTCATGTCAAATTCATTACCCAACGTGGTTTTTATTTCATTCAAGAATTTCAAGTTAGGGCCAACAAGCAACATATCATCAACATATAATAATAAGAACACACAGTTATTATTAGCACTCCCCTGTTGATAATACAAGCAATGATCAAATTCACTCCTTTTAAAACCAATGGTTTGCACAAAAGAATCAAAACGTTTGTACCATTGTCTAGGAGATTGTTTTAAACCATAAAGAGAGCGTTTAAGAAAATACACATTATTAGGTTTTAGTTTATTTTCAAAACCTTTTGGTTGATCCATAAAAATCTTTTCATCAAGTTCACCATGCAAAAAAGCAGTTTTAACATCAAGTTGTTCAAGTTCCCAATTAAAATGCGCAACTAATGCAAGCATAGTCCTAATAGTGGTATACTTAACAACAGGAGAAAAGATTTCATTATAGTCTACCCCTTCCTTTTGTGTGTAACCTTTAGCCACGAGTCTAGCCTTAAACCTTAAAGGCTCTCCCAAAGTATTTCCCTCCTTAACTCTAAAAACCCATTTGCACCCAACAATAGACTTGTTTTTAGGTCTTGGGACTAACTCCCATGTTTGATTTTTATCGAGGGAACTCATCTCTTCATTCATTGCTTTCACCCAATTCTTAGCTTGTTTACTCTCTAAAGCTTCTTCAAAAGTATTTGGCTCCCTATCAACTAATTCTTGATAACTAGCATAAGCTAACTCAAAATCAGACTCTAACCTTTGAGGCACCTTATGTGTTCTCCTAACTCGGTCTCTCGCTAACTGATAATCAGATAAAGGATTTTGTTCTACTTGATGTTCCTCTACAACCTCATCACTCCCAACATTTTCATCCTGATTGTTTTGTACCTCTAGATTTTGACGCTCCACCTCAATTTGTGTAGTGGGGATTTCAACACTTACAGTCTCTAAATCCTCTTTGGATTCGCTACTAGTGTTTTCTTGCTGTTTTTCTCTCACAATGTCATTCTCTAACTTTAGACACGGCATCTCAGTTTCATTAAATGTAACATCACGACTTATGATGATTTTAACTCCAATTTGACTTCTATCCCAAAGCCTATATCCCTTAACTCCTTAAGGATATCCTAAGAAAACACATTTCCTAGCTCTAGGTTCTAGTTTCCCCTCATTTTGATGAGAGAAAGCAGCACAGCCAAAAGTTCTCAACAAAGTATAGTCAGCACATTTACCATACCATTTTTCATGCGGAGTATCACCATTTAATGCACTAGGAGGTGTCAAATTAATCAGATAACATGCAGTAACAACAGCTTCACCCCAAAGATATTTAGGAATACCAGAACTCAACATCATGCATCTAACTTTATCAAGTATAGTGCGATTCATACGTTCAGCAATCCCATTTTGTTGGGGCGTATATGGAACAATTTTATGTCTAGTAATTCCACTTTCCTTACACATATCATCAAAATCATTATTACAAAATTCAAGGCCATTATCAGTTCTCAGATATTTTATCTTCTTGCCAGTTTGATTTTCAACTTGCAATTTCCAAATTTTAAATTTCTTAAAGGTCTCAGTTTTATCTTTCAACAGATAAACCCACACTTTTCGAGAAAAATCATCAATTATGGATAAAAAATATCTATTACCACCCATCGTAGGATGAGTGGCTGGCCCCCACAAATCAGAATGAATATATTCTAAAACTCTTGTAGTTTTATGCACAACAGATGAGAAAGATAACTTATGATGTTTACCAAGCACACAGTGATCACAGAATGGCATGTCAGATACACAATCTTTTCCAAACACACCTTTATCATTAAGCAATTTAAGTCCTTTAATGCTTACATGAGCTAATCTATTGTGCCACTTGTGTGTTTCATCAGTGTTGGCAGAATTAATAGAGGAATTAATCACTTCAGCAATTGTCACATAAATACCATTTCTCCTGATACCTTTACACGTGACCATGACACCCTTAGTCATTTTTAACATGCTATTTCCAATTTTACCAGAAAAACCCTCTGATTCTAAAGCTCCTACTGAAATAAGATTTCTAGCCATTTCAGGAATATATCTGACTCCACATAATTTGAGCACATAGCCGGTATCAAATTTTAATGTGATATCACCAATCCCAGCAATTTTATAAGCATGGTTATTACAGAGAATAGCATGACCACTTTCAGATTCTTGCATATTTTCAAACCAATTCTTATAAGATGAAACATGAAATGATGCACCAGAATCAAATATCCATTCATGCAAATGTGATTTCACAGTCATATTCACTTCAGTAGGTTCAGAATTCAATAACACATAGACTTCACAAAGTTCATTGTCAGGTGAAGTAACAACATTTGCCTCATCACGTTTCTCTCTTTGCTTATTTTTCTCAATATAACAATCTTTAATAAAATGTCCAAGTTTACCACACCCATAGCATTTTCTACCTTTTGTTTTACCTTTTGACCTGGACCGACTTCTACCTTTCTTTTTACTACTAGATGCATGTCCACTTTGGTTATCATATGTCCTAGATTGAGACCTACCTCTCATCATATGGACCTCACCACTTTTTATATCAATTTTTTCAGCCTCTAACTCCAACTCTTTACTCCTTAATGACTCGATGACAATTTCAGTAGTTAAAGTCTCTCTCCCTTATTTAATGGCACTTTTAACCTCTTTATAAATATCAGGAACAGCATTTAACAAAATAACAGCTTTATATTCTTCAGGAACTTTTTCACCACAATTAGTGATATCTTGCACAAGTTTATTGAAGACATCTAAACTGTCATCTAAGTCTTTGGAAGGATCAATTTTAAAACTGAAAAAACTTTCAAGCAGAAAAAGTTTATTAGGAGTAGACTTTAACACATAAAGTTCCTCCAATTTATCCCAAAGTTCTTTAGTGGAGTCTAATTTTCCAACTTTTCGTAAAACAGCATCAGACAAATGTAAAATTATAGAAGTGTATGCCAAATCATCTAAGTCCTTTCTTTCTTCCTCAGTTAAATTAGAAGAAAAAGTGTTATCAATAGCCTTCGAAACTTTTTGTTGAACAAGAATACCTTTCATCTTTTGTTGCCAGATTGAAAAATCCCCCTTACCGTTAAAGACCCCCATCTCAAAATGATGCGCAGACATTTTACCAAAAAAAATGCACAGAACACAAATTCAAGAATGTAAAAGATCAAAGGACACACAGATTACACAAAGTAACCAAGAACAATATTCCTATGGTTTTACAAATATACGCTATTCTAGAACCCCAGGATTCCGTGAGAATCAAGTTCTCAGGTCAAGGGAAGAAACTAGAATAGGAGTCCGGGACAAGGTCTAGGTAAATAAGAGATAACTATAAGCAACGGATTTCAACAATCAAATAATATGATAATAATCTCACACAGAAATTTAAAGAACTCAGATAATGCACGTAGTCCTAGGTTCTAAGCAATGGCTACCAAGCAATGGCAGCCCCCAACCCTATTGACCACCCCACACGATGGTCTGCTAGTGCGGAAAAAATTAAATGAGTTCCAGCCAATTTACCAGAGCGGACTGTCTGTGTCCGTATATCGAGAGATGCGAGTCCCTAGAGTTATTTTTTCAAACCCTAGGGTTCTGGAAGCATTTAATCCCTAATTCGACTTTGACACCTCCAAGACAGTTATGGCCAAATTTAACTACTGAAACAGAAAAACACAAAACTAACAGCACACAGTTGTTAGAAATAGTAAAATAAAGATTCTGGAGAAAAAAAATTTTCGCCGGAATCACGCGCCGCCGCCGGAAGATCACGCGCCACACACCCGGAACCGCCTCGACCTGCTGAGTAAGGAGGTGGTCTCCGTTTCACAGTCCGGTCACTGGTTTGGTCGGAATTGGACAAAATCAGTTCGAGGTTTTCGAAATTTTCGTCGCTGTTCTTCGAAAATTTAGAATTTCTGGACCAAGAAATTCTTCACCAGCAGCTCTGATACCATTTGTTGTCTTCAAAGGAACCTTCAAAGCAACAAATGTTGTGATTAATTCGTTAATAACAAGAAATAATCAAACTAAAACAAATGAGGAAGAAACTAGGTTTTGGATTTTTCCCCTTTTTGATTTTGGCTCAGAAAATCATTCCATTACCACAAGTGCAACACCACAGCTTGGAGATTTGTACAACCACGAAGGAAGTACTGGTAATTACAAACCGAAACCAATCACGAAGATAGGCAGCCCACAGATCACGAAGAACACTGAAGATTCACGCAGAAAGGCACAAAGGAAGCATATGGGATTTCACACAGAAAGCACACAGGAAGCAGGGCTGGGTTCTGCCCTTTTTATAGGTGAAGAGCCGAAACAGAATGGAGGAGATCGGGGAGAGCGGAATGGAGCATATCAAAGAGATAATTCTTGATAATAATAACCAACCGAGGATAAAGAGATAAAGATAAGTTTTTGATCGGTTTATCTCCTTTTTCCGACATTATCTCCAAAATCGAGTATCGAGCACCAATCCCAATTGGGTTGACTCCCTCAAGATATCCGACCTAGTGGGCTACAAACAATTGTGGTGTGGATTCAACTGATCTTCAATATTGGCTTATAAAAGCCTGAAGTTAAAACGGGCCTCGATTTTTCATCATCGCCAAAAGGGGGTTAATTTGGTAACACATTTACCTAACAGGATTAATTATGATTTTATCTTTTCCTTTTATATTTTTATCTAATATAGCATTTCCTATTTGTAAATTATATTCTAAATTTTCCAATTTTTTATTCATTTCTTCAAATCCTTCGTTCAAATTATTTTTTGGTAAATAAGGATAACTTGATTTTTTATGTTTTTATACATTTTTAGAAATTCTTCAATTATATTTTCTTCTTTCGATAAATTCATTATGATTTTTTGGTTCGTAACAAGTCTCTGATACCAATTTTACCAGGGTGCGCAGAACACACTCTCTATTATCTTAGGGAATTATATGCGGAATTATAATCGTCTTATGATTCTTGTAAAAAATATTTCTTCTTGTCTTATTTCGTTTAGTTCTATTAATCTCAGATATTCAATATATTGTTTAACCAATCTTTTAAATTCTTCGTATAATTCTATAACTCTAGTACTTGATTCTCTTTCAATACGAACTAATTCTGTATATTCTCTATGTAGGCTCCTAATTAAATCTTTCATTTTTTCCTCAAGTATGTGGAGGTAGTAAACAAGCATAAATTTAATTAGGTGAAAACTAATTTTATTATTTTGTTTCCAAAAAATTATTTGGAGACTAAATTGAAGTTGTTTTATACTTAGATGACTTTGTTTAAAAATGAGGGTATTTGAGGAAGAATAAATGGTTGAGGTCTATTTTAAAAAGGTTATAGACTTATAGTTTCAAAGTCTATTTAACAAAAGTTTATAGTTATTGAATCTATTTGTGGATATTTCCCTAGATAAAAATAAGAATTTTAGTAAATTTAAGAAAAAGGGTGATATATTCCATTATAACAAATTATTATCTTTGACCTATATTTTAAGAGTCATGCTATTTTACCAACTTTATTCTACCATACTAGTTGTCGCATCCTCACATAGGGGGTCAGGCCGCTCATTATGAGACCGGTCTCACACCAACTTATGTGAGAAGGGCACCGGGTGTGGCAGAATAAAGTGGATAAAGTAGCATAATTCATATTTTAATTAGCTTTTTAGCTGAACCAAACAGGAATAAAGTAATAAACTTGGGAAAAATTGAACAGTTAGTCTTCTTTCGATCTATTGATATGGTTACAAATTTGAAATGTCTTAACCCCGTTTGAACCCTACCCTCGACGAAAAATAAGTTTAGTAATAGTAATTTTTTTTTTTTTTTTTGAAAAATGTGTGGTTAAAATATAAAGAATGCTTTAACTTTAAGTGCAAAATTATTTTACTGAGAGAATGTTCAGTTAAAATTAGCTTGAAAAAATTGGTTTTAGAAAATGAGACTCAAATAAGGGCTTGGTTAACCTTCCTCTTTCCTGCGATCTTTAACTTGTCTATTTTGACTTAAGGTTGTTCGTATCAAATTCATCCATTCAGAGACTGAGATGGGGGCTGGGGCGATCGCCCCCCCCCCCAATATTGTCCACTGATCCACTATTTATAGTTAATTTGTAATATATTTTTCAGTTTCGCCCTCTTAAAAATCTGAACTCACCCCCGCAAAATTTTGAAATTTTTTAATTTTTTTCCATTAATAATCTTGTTGATAGATTGATTCGTCTTGTCTTGACTCTTCCAGTTTCAACAGCAACTACAGAACGTGCATTTTCAGCTATGAGTGTCATTAAGACAAGATTGCGCAATAGAATGGAAGATGATTTTTTGTCTAATACCATGTTTGTGTATATAGATAAGGATGTTGTTGATACTTTTCCATTAGATTCTCTTATTGATGAGTTTGAAGTGATGAGGACTAGGAGAAACCAATTTCAGATGTTTAAGTCATCTCTATCATCTGTTATATAGATAGACAGTCTACTTTTTATCTTTTTGACGTCCATCTAATCTTCATGCTTCCAATTTCTATAGAGTTAGACACATAAATGGACAAATTGTTTTTGTATCGACAAACTAATTGTCTTTTTGGTCAATCAATCTAACTTGCCTGTTTCGGTACTCAAAATTGTCGTTTTGAATTTTTTTAGTTAAAAAAAAAAATTCGGGGGCTCCGCCACCTCCACGCCCTGTATTTTCGCCCCCGCAAGATTAAAATTCTGGCTACGTCCCTGCATCAATTTAAGATAACTATTTGTTAAAGCTTCAAGTTGAGATATAATATGATCATAAGCAATGATTCAGGAGGAAAGAAATTCTCGACCTTTCGTAAAATATCAAGATGAGAGAAAAAAAATTGTGTGGTTGAAAATGAGAGAAATTTTTTGTGTATGTGTAGAATGTCTTATTGTTAAAATATATATTTAAAATTGAGAATTGCAAAAAAAAAAAGAGTTGAAAATAATGATAATCAAAGAGAAACTTAGTAAGCCAGAAAATGGTCCTCACTATATAATAGTGAATAAACATTCAAGGTAAGTTGATTGTTGATATTATTTAAACAACGAATGCATACATACATGTCACGTTCTATTTTCATAATTTGTTCATGATATGAATGTCAAATGGTCACGGCAATCGGGTGGGTTAGATCGAGTTACAAAGCTTTTATGACGAAATGATCATGTTAGGGAAATAAGAATGAGGAAAAGAGAAGGGGCAACCCTTTGTGATCATTCGATTCGCTCCAAAGAGAACATCATCATGTTAGATAATTACCTCAAATTGTTAAGGTTGGAGGATTTTAATTGTAATTGGAGAATAAGTTTTATAATTCAACTGGATTAGAATACGATTCCTAATGAAAAGTAAATTATAAAATTTGTTGCTATTTATTATGCTTCTTAGGTGGATTAAATATTAAGAAGAGTAATTGATTAAGGAAACCAATTTCACAGTCCATGTCGAAGTGAAATATAGTCATGGCATGATTTTTTGTTCTATATAAATACACATATTATTCTCCTTTGTTGTCGAACACATTGACTAGAGAGTATTGTGAGGAAAATGTAGTTTAGCATCTTGATTTTTTTTGGGTTCTTTGTGAATTGTACAAAGAAGTAAAAATTGATAAATGTGGTAAAACTTGATTATTTTTCCTACAATACTTGGGGGGTTTGGCGAGTGCAAATTCTATGTAATTGTAACAATTTATTATATAGTAAAAAATTTTGGCGATCCGTAAATTTTGCGTTATTTTTTTTATTTTCTTGTTGGCTCATTATTTCTTGAACATCAAAATTCATGTGGGAGTTAATTAAAGAGGAAATTTTTGTGTAATTCCCAACAAATCACATAGTTCAAAATCAAATATTTTGATTAATATTTTAATTTTTAAATAATATTAAATTTCACCTTTGACAAATTTAGACTTAATACAATTACACAAGTTCAAAATGTTAACAAATATAAATGTAGTTTATTTCGCGTTTGATGAAGATTAAAATTAGATTTTAATAAAACTTGATAAAAATTAATGAAATATATAGTTTCAAAGTTGTAAATACTATAAAATATATAATTAAAATCAATTATTATCTTAATTAAAATTTGGATTTTTATTATCAGTATCAAAGAAAAACAGTCAAATTCAAAAAGTGTAGCTACTAATAATAAAAATGGTCTTAAATGAAGTTCCTAAGTCCATGTCACATCCAACTCTAGATTTTTCATTCACGCCATCGGGTTTGAATGAGAAAATTGGTCAAGATGATGTTAACTCACATCATATCTATTTTTTGTCGTGAGTTTCCGTCGACTTTTCACAAATTTAAAACACGGATATTTTACAAAATATTTATTTTACTAAAAAAAAGGTTGAACGCCGCATGCTCGCATCCCATTGCCCTTGGCCCCTGCCCTGTGGACTAGAGACTCAAAATAACAATAATAAGATTAAAATAAATAAATTATTTTTAAACGAGGATGTGAATTAATTGCTTGTTTGCCATTATCTCTTTTTATTTTTATTTTTAAAATTTCTTTTAAATTCATTTTCAATCGGACATTTTCATGGAATTCACCACTTTTTACACTTTTCAATCACAATTTTTTTAAAAAAATTCAAAATTCTTCAAAATATCCCAAAACCAATAAACACCAAACATATTCTAAATCAATTAATTTTGTGCTAGGTCAAACAAGACTTTGCGTTTGATCGGGCACAAGCCTTGTTGATTAAGGAAGCCATATCACCAATAACCATGACTAAAACTTTTTCAATTACAAAAATAATAGAGAAAAAACATAGAAGGACCAATTAAAATAAGAACTCAAGGTGTAAGTTATTATTATTATTATAATAATTATAATAATTATTATTAGTAATAAAGTGATGTGATTATGAGTGAGCAGTCCATGTTTTATATTTCAATATTCGGCCAATCTACCCATTATTTACGAAATAAATTGTACCACGTGGTCATCAAGAAAATTAAAATATATATATACTAGAAAAGCACTCGTGCGATGCACGGAAGATACAATTGACAATTATTTATTAAATAAGTTGTAAAAATACAATGCTCGACATAAATTGTTCATTCATATATAATGAAAAATACTTAAAAAAGTAAAATATAAAATTACGACTTACATATTTTTTTAACAGCTAATTGTTCATTTTTCTAGTTTTCTTAGTCTATTTAGACGAAGTAATATATGGACATGTGACTTATTCTATACTTTACAATTTTAATTTGATTACTGAAGTCGAGCTTACGGTTTATCAATTTCTAAAAATTGAAATGTTTACTATTTTTAGATCTTAAAATAAAATAAAGAGGCTAATAGATATTTACATAATTAATTTATCGACTCCCCGTATAGTATTATAAGAATTTGTACTAACTATCTTAATGCAATAATTCATATTTAAATATATTAAACAAATATTTCATTTCATTACATATAAAAAAAGCAAATACACTACGAACAAAATTTACCAAACATTTTAAAAAATTAAAAATTGCTAAAACTTAAACTAAATGTTGCAAGTTGTTAAACTTACACATGACAAACTTATACATAGTTCTATATATATATATATATATATATATATATATATATATATATATATATATATTTTTTTTTTTTTTTTTTTCAAATCAATAAATCAGTTACAACACGCATTAATTGAGCTTTCTTAATTTATTTATTAAAATAAATTGATAAAAATAAGAAATTTCCTAAAATGACAAGTGAAAATGTGCGGGAAATTATGTGCGTAAAATGGTGACGGTATTAAACAAATATTTCATTTCATTATATGTAAAAGAACAAATACATTACGAACAAAGTTTACCAAACATTTTAAAAAATAAAAAATTGCTAAAATTTAAATTAAATGTTGCAATTTGTTAAACATACACATGACAAACTTATACGCAGTTCTATATATATAATGTTGACCTATGGTCAATTTGACCTTATTGTTTTGATCATAACAAACAAGAATTTATTGTGTTGCTAACAAGTGTGCTTCAAGTATTTCATGTAATGATAAATATTCAAAGCACTCAATGTTCAAATCGTCTCTCAAAGATATAAATCAAAATTATGTGATCGAGCACATGAGACGCAAAGAAGATCATGAAAGAATTGAAGATATTCAAAGATCAAAATTGAGGTTGAAAAGCATCACATGAAGATCAAGAATTCAAGCATACAAGATTAGAGTTGATTTAACATATGTAAAGGTATAATACTATCAATCTTTAGCGATGAAATTCAACGAGCTCGAAAATGATTTTTTATGCATCAAGAAACTTACTTGAAAATTCATCACTTGCATAAAATATTTTTATCTAAGTCAAGATTGTATTTCAAAGGTTATTTGATCTTAAATCATGATTATACTATTGAAAAACAAGTCAGAAAACCTTGAAAAATCAAAATCTTGAAATGCTGTTTTTTGAGGTCGACCAGAGAGGTCGACCGCATGAAGAGGGGGGGTCGACCGCATGACAAAAGAGAGGTCGACCGCACTGATCTTCCGCACTGCTGTTTTTGAACTCAACGGCTATTTTCTTGCAACGGATATATTGAGGTCGACCGCATGGCTGAACAGGTCGACCGCAAAAGACAGAATGTGCAAAATTTGATCTATAAATAGCATTCTCTCTTGCATTCATTCACAACAACTTAGAAAACATTTTATACAAACTTTCTTGTGAAAATTCATTGTTCTTACTTGGTTTATATTCATCTTTTATTTTCAATAAAACTTTGATTGATCTAAACTTTGTTTTATCAATTTCATCAAAGTTTTTGGAAGAAAGTTTTGTGAAGATTCTTGGTTTTATATTGTTTAAACTTCTTCAACATCTTCACACTATATTGGAATTGAAGTGTAAGTCTCTCTTTGTTCTAAACTTGTTTTAATCTTTTAAAAGAGAGAAATTCCAATTAAGGAACTTTGATTATTTGTACTACATTTTTCATTATCATTTGATTCATCAAAGTTCCATTGCCTAAACACTTTGAGCTTAACTTATTGTTAATTATTCAAGTGTGGCATCTCTTGGTACGTAATTTGATTCAATATTTTTAACAAGAGATCATTTGAAAAACTTTGTTTGATTGCATTGAACTTTTCATTATCATTTGCATCAAAGTTTTTCTCTAACACTCGAGCTTAATTCATTGCTATCTATTGAAGTGTTAGCCTAACTCTCTCGGTACTTAATTTGAGTATATCATTTGTCAAGAGAGTTATTTCAATTGTAAACTCAATTCATTATATTGATTGGTTACGAGAGCCTTGTGAAAACTCGATTGTTGGTTTCGAGAGCCGTGTGAAAACTCGATTGTTGGTTTCGAGAGCCGTGTGAAAACTCGATTGTAAAGGATAGGCGCTCCTTGTTGTAAGTCGCCTAAGGATTTGGTACTCCTTGTTGTAAGTTACCAAAATAGTGGATTTGGCCTTACTCGTGACGGAGAGCTCGGTAACGGGGGACGTAGATCACGTTGGTTGATTGAACCTCCATAAATCGCGTTTGCATTCTCTTATCTCTTTTACTTACTTACATCGCACTTACTCTATTCTATCAATTTATATTGTGCAACGCTTTATCTTAGTGCTATACTTGCCTTATCAATTAAGTTTACACATATATAGCACACTACATTGATAGTTTAGTTACTTGTAACACTAAGCGCTCATATTTGTACCCATTGGTTTTTAAGTTTGAGATTATTATCGAAAAAGTTTTATAAACCAATTCACCCCCCTCTTGGTTAGTTTACTCTTGGGTGAACAATTGGTATCAGAGCTTAGGTGCTCATTTTTAAAAGATTTTACAATCTTGAGTAAATGGCTAACCATAATCTTGATGGGCATTCTACAAATCGTCCTCCTTTCTTTGATGGTACTAATTATAATTATTGGAAAACTAGAATGATGATTTTTATTCAATCCATTGATTATAATATTTGGGATGTCATTGAATCCGGTCCTCATGGGCTTACTATGGTCATTAAGGTTGATGGAAAACCGGATCAAACTATTTCAAAACCTAGAGAGGAATATGATGATAATGATAGAAGAAAATTGACTTTAAATGCTAGGGCCAAAAATATACTTTATTGTGCTTTGGATAAAAATGAATTTAATCGTATATGCACATGTGATTCCGCATTTGATATTTGGCATACATTAGGAATCACACACATGGGTACAAGCAAAGTGAAAGAAACTAAGACAAATCTTTTATTTAAAGATTTTGAAAATTTCTTTATGAAGCAAGATGAGCCCATTACTTGCATGATTACTCGTTTTACCGATATTGTAAATGGTCTTAAAGGCTTTGATCATAAATTTACTAACGGTGAACTTGTGAGTAAAATTCTTAGGTCTCTCTCCCAAGATTGGAATCCTTTGAGGATGTTGATCGAAAATACGATAGACGTCAACACACATCCATTGGAGGAGCTTTATGGAACATTGATGACTTATGAGCTCAACAATGCCGAAACAAAGGAGAAGATAAGAAAAGGAAAAGAAGAGGCCAAGCGCGAAATTGCTCTTAAATGCTCATCAAACTCAAACGCAAGTGATGAGGAACTTGATGATCTTGCTATCCTTATCAAGAAGTGGAGAGGCGTTAGTAACAATCATCGAATCCAAAAGAAAGACGAAAAAGATGAAAAGATTGTTTGCTATAATTGTGACAAACCCGATCACAAAAGTACCGAGTGTCGAAGCAAGAAAAGATTCTTCAAAAAGAAAGCTCTACAAGCCACTTGGGATGAAAGTGATGATGAGCAAGATAAAGATGAGAGTCAAGATGAAATGGCCAACATATGCTTCACGACTATTGAGGATGAGGTAAAATTCTTTGATACATCTTGGAATTTGAATGATCAATGATTTAAAGATCTATAAACCCTTTAACTCATTTCATGATAAAAATGCTTTACTAAGGGGGAATATGATTACAATCAAGATATTCTACTTGTGCCCCATTATTTTGCTTATCACACCTATGCTCATGATTAAGGGATAGATGTCACCTTTTTGCTTATGCCAAAAGGGGAAAAATATGGTGATGATTTGATGATTTGATTTGCTTGACATTGGATAATCTATATGCATGAAAAGGATTATATTATATGCTAGATTATACCTCATTGGTTTGTATAAGATAGGGGGGATATATGCTAAAATTGAACTTATCAATTATTCTCATTTCCCTATACTTTGATTATATGCTTCAATTGCTTATATTTATCATTACAAATCATCTTGTTTGTCATAATCAAAAAGGGGGAAATTGTTGACCTATGATCAATTTGGCCTTATTGTTTTGATCATAACAAACAAGAATTTATTGTGTTGCTAACAATTGTGCTTCAAGCGTTTCATGTAATGATAAATATTCAAAGCACTCAATGTTCAAATCGTCTCTCAAAGATATAAATCAAAATTATGTGATCGAGCACATGAGACGCAAAGAAGATCATGAAAGAATTGAAGATATTCAAAGATCAAAATTGAGGTTGAAAAGCATGACATGAAGATCAAGAATTCAAGCATACAAGATTAGAGTTGATTTAACATATGTAAATGTATAATACTCTCAATCTTTAGCGATGAAATTCAACGAGCTCGAAAATGATTTTTTATGCATCAAGAAACTTACTTGAAAATTCATCACTTGCATAAAATATTTTTATCTAAGTCAAGATTGTATTTCAAAGGTTATTTGATCTTAAATCATGATTATACTATTGAAAAACAAGTCAGAAAACCTTGAAAAATCAAAATCTTGAAATGCTGTTTTTTGAGGTCGACCAGAGAGGTCGACCGCATGAAGAGGGGGGGTCGACCGCATGACAAAAGAGAGGTCGACCGCACTGATCTTCCGCACTGCTGTTTTTGAACTCAACGGCTATTTTCTTGCAACGGATATATTGAGGTCGACCGCATGGCTGAACAGGTCGACCGCAAAAGACAGAATGTGCAAAATTTGATCTATAAATAGCCTTCTCTCTTGCATTCATTCACAACAACTTAGAAAACATTTTATACAAACTTTCTTGTGAAAATTCATTGTTCTTACTTGGTTTATATTCATCTTTTATTTTCAATAAAACTTTGATTGATCTAAACTTTGTTTTATCAATTTCATCAAAGTTTTTGGAAGAAAGTTTTGTGAAGATTATTGATTTTATATTGTTTAAACTTCTTCAACATCTTCACACTATATTGGAATTGAAGTGTAAGTCTCTCTTTGTTCTAAACTTGTTTTAATCTTTTAAAAGAGAGAAATTCCAATTAAGGAACTTTGATTATTTGTACTACATTTTTCATTATCATTTGATTCATCAAAGTTCCATTGCCTAAACACTTTGAGCTTAACTTATTGTTAATTATTCAAGTGTGGCATCTCTTGGTACGTAATTTGATTCAATATTTTTAACAAGAGATCATTTGAAAAACTTTGTTTGATTGCATTGAACTTTTCATTATCATTTGCATCAAAGTTTTTCTCTAACACTCGAGCTTAATTCATTGCTATCTATTGAAGTTTTAGCCTAACTCTCTCGGTACGTAATTTGAGTATATCATTTGTCAAGAGAGTTATTTCAATTGTAAACTCAATTCATTATATTGATTGGTTACGAGAGCCTTGTGAAAACTCGATTGTTGGTTTCGAGAGCCGTGTGAAAACTCGATTGTTGGTTTCGAGAGCCGTGTGAAAACTCGATTGTAAATGATAGGCACTCCTTGTTGTAAGTCGCCTAAGGATTTGGTACTCCTTGTTGTAAGTTACCAAAATAGTGGATTTGGCCTTGCTCGTGACGGAGAGCTCGGTAACGGGGGACGTAGATCACGTTGGTTGATTGAACCTCCATAAATCGCCTTTGCATTCTCTTATCTCTTTTACTTACTTACATCGCACTTACTCTATTCTATCAATTTATATTGTGCAATGCTTTATCTTAGTGCTATACTTGCCTTATCAATTAAGTTTACACATATATAGCACACTACATTGATAGTTTAGTTACTTGTAACACTAAGCGCTCATATTTGTACCCATTGGTTTTTAAGTTTGAGATTATTATCGAAAAAGTTTAATAAACCAATTCACCCCCTCTTGGTTAGTTTACTCTTGGGTCAACATATAAATCATTTACAGAACGCATTAATTGATTCCTAATTCATGTATTAAAATAAATTGATAAAAATAAGAAATTTTCAAAAATGGCAAGTGAAAATGGGCGAGAAATTATGTGCGTAAAATTGTGAGAGTTATCCTATTATTATATATATGTATTGATAAAAGATATAAGGATAGATAGATAGATGATTTTGCTAACACCTTCTATTTTACAAATTGAAACAATGAGTTTATCATAACCTAAAGTTGTAGAAAATTAAATGATTTAATTGAATTTATTTAGAAAGATCGAATATCCATTATTTCTTTCAATTTGATAAGAAAAAGATTCAAAATTAATTATTTATGTCAAATTGAATTTAGGTAAGAAATGATAGATACTCCCTCCGTCCCAGTTATATAGATTGTTTTTCCTTTTTCGTTTGTCCCAATTATACAGACTTATTTCTTTATTAAGAAGTATTTATTTTGTTTGTATACCAATGTACCAATATTTATTACTTCCAATATAATAGTTTTGATATTAAATAAGGGTAAGTTGAAAATCTTTACAAAAATTACTATTTCAATGACATTAAATATATTTTTTTAATCTGTATGAAAAGTCAAACAATCCTATATAACTGGAACGGAGGGAGTATATTTTTAAGACTTAAATGAGATAAATTAAAAAAATTAGATGTTAGAAAATGTAAAAAGTATAAGTAAAACATTTACATTTAGTATTTAAGATAATTTTACGAATGATATGTTTAGAAATTACTATAATTTCTTAGTTTATATTAAATTTCTTGTTGAGATCTTGGATTTGACACCCATATTGCATATTTTTCGACTTCAAAATAATGCAATAATTATCAAAAGAAAAAAAACCTATAATTTGACTTTTTATAGATACTAGTATTTTCACCCGTTCGATGCACGGGAATATAGTAGTGATAGTGATTTTAATCAAAATTTATGAAAATATATTAATTATACAATCATGTCAAATAAAAATATAGTATAATAATATTTTAATGCAAATATTATCAAGTTCAAAAAAAAAAAAAAAAAAAGTAATCAAAATAGGAAATGCAACATTAACAAAACTAATAAAAAAATAAGAAGTTATGATCATTATATAAAAAAAAAATCTTTTCTTTTTAAAATTGTTTGTCTTTTTTTTTAAAAAAAAATATTTTTATTTACTTGTTTGTTAAACTTTCTTTTTTTAAATAAGATATTTTTATCATTTTATCATATATTAAATTATTTTGAAATAAAATTTAATATATAAAATTAACAACCATAAATTTATATTTGCTTTCAATTGGTAAATAATATTGTGGTTATAATTTTTATTTATTTAATTTTACTCCAAATGAGTAAATGTCGTTTTACTTGTAAACTAATTTTTTTTAGAAAATTTTCTTATCTTTGAAATAATTATTTATTTTTTTAATTAAAATCGATTCGACCCCGGTTCAATCCGATTCAATTTTTGACCTTTGACCTGTTGCCTCTTTCTGGTCGAACCATTTAATGTTTTCTGAACACGGAGTATTATATAACTCAAATGATATAATTTAAAATAAAGTAAAAAATATAAAGTAAAATTTTGATATTTGAATATTTGGACGATTTTACGGACAATTTTTTTATAGTTTGCTCTCACTTGTTGTATTGTATTAAACTTCTTGTTAAGATATTCGATTTGACGCCTATGTTACATATTTTTCGACTTCAAAATAATACAATAATATGTATGGTTAAAAAAGTGGTTTGAGAAAGTGTATGATTTATAAAATAGTTTATAAACCATTTTTGCAAGTTTATCGAACACATGCTTAAAGATAATTTTAATACTGATAATTACCAATAGAATTTTTCAAATACATTCCAACATTCGAGATTGATTACTTCTAACTCTTGTCAATTGTCATTACATATGAAGAAAAATTATATTCAATCAAATATTAAATTATTCAATTTGAGAAAAGAAATTTGGATTAGTCATTTAATTAATTTATTTTATATAATCTAATTGAAAAACTTATAAAAAAAAATATAAGGAATGTTCTTAGTTCTTTAAACTAAAACATATTTCGTTCTTTAAACAAAATCATTTTCGGGTTATTTAAATGTTTTTCAACATTTTATTATATAATTTTATATCTTTATAAATAATTTAATGTTACTTTACCAAATTAGTTACACTATGATTAAGAAGAATATTTTTGAATACTTTTTTTTAATTAATTTAACATAATTTCGAATTTACGAATCTTGAATATTTTTTTATAACAATAGAGAATTATTTATTTATTTTTTAAATTAGACTTCTGAATACTTTAGATGTAATTTTTTTCACATTTTTCATAAAAAAAAAGAAGTCATGATACACAATAAGATTAATAGTTATATTAAAATCAATCATCATATTAAGTAAAAACAAATTTGTTAAAAAAAAAAATTAAATTGTTTTTTTTTTTTTGAATTGGAACGAAGCATCTTTATTTGACAAAGTATTTTTAAATAACACACTTTTAAACTACTTTTTAATTACACATATTTTTTCTCTCTACTTTTCAATTACTAATTTTTACATTGAAATCGTCACATTCTCTATTTTTAAACAAAAAATTTTAACTACCATTATTTTTTATATAATTTAAAAGTGCTCAAAATAATATTTTTTTTTTGAAAAAAATACATGTAGTGCTCAAAAGTGTAATTCAATTTTCAATTATTACACTTTCTAAAATGCAATCATTATTTATTTATTTTTTAATTCTTGTGTTTTTTACAAAATCTTTCCAAATTTAGTAAGTTCATTTTGGTGAGAAAGTGTGTTTGTGTGTTTATTTTTGGTAAAAACTTTGTTTATATATATATATATGTAAACAACACGCTATTAAACTATTTTTTAATTACACATACTTTTTCTCCCCACTTTTCAATTACTAATTTTTACTTTGAAAACATCACATTCTTTGTAATTTTTTAACTACCATTATTTTTTATATAATTTAAAAGTGCTCAAAACAAATTTTTTTTTTCAAAAAATACATGTAGTGCTCAAAAGTGTAATTCCATTTCCAATCATTACACTTTCTAAAATGCAATCATTTTTTATTTATTTTTTAATTCTTATGTTTTTTACAAAATCTTTCCAAATTTAGTAAATTCATTTTTGCGGGAAAGTGTGTGTGTGTGTGTTTATTTTTAGTAATATAGTATAATCATATTTTAATGCAAAATATTATCAAGTTCAAAATTAAAAAAAAAAAAAAAAGAGTAATCAAAATAAGAAATGCAACATTAACAAAACTAATAAATAAAATAAGAAGTTATGATCATTATAAAAAAAAAAAAATTCTTTTTAAAATTGTTTGTCTTTTTTTTTTTCTTCTTAAATATCTTTTTTTACTTGTTTGTTAAACTTTCTTTTTTTAAATAAGATATTTTTATCATTTTATTATATATTAAATTATTTTGAAATAAAATTTAATATATAAAATTAACAACCATAAATCTATATTTGCTTTCAATTGGTAAATAATATCGTGGTTATATTTTTTATTTATTTAATTTTACTCCAAATGAGTAAATGTCGTTTTATTTGTAAACTAATTTTTTTTTTAGAAAATTTTCTTATCTTTGAAATAATTATTTATTTTTTTTAATTAAAATCGATTCGACCCCGATTCAATTTTTGACCTTTGACCTGTTGCCTCTTTCTGGTCGAACCATTTAATATTTTCTGAACACGGAGTATTATATAACTCAAATGATATAATTTAAAATAAAGTAAAAAATATAAAGTAAATTTTTGACATTTGAATATTTGGACGATTTTACGGACAATTTTTTTATAGTTTGCTATCACTTGTTGTATTGTATTAAACTTCTTGTTGAGATATTCGATTTGACGCCTATATTACATAATTTTCGACTTCAAAATAATACAATAATATGTATGGTTAAAAAAGTGGTTTGAGAAATTGTATGATTTATAAAATAGTTTATAAACCATTTTTTCAAGTTTATTGAACACATGCTTAAAGATAATTTTAATACTGCTAATTACCAATAGAATTTTTCAAATACATTCCAACATGCGAGATTGATTACTTCTAACTCTTGTCAATTGTCATTACATATGAAGAAAAATTATATTCAATCAAATATTAAATTATTCAATTTGAGAAATTTTTTTTGGATTAGTCATTTAATTTATTTTTTTATATAATCTAATTGAAAAACTTATAAAAAAAAAATATAAGGAACGTTCTTAAGTTCTTTAAACTAAAACATATTTCGTTCTTTAAACAAAATCATTTTCGGGTTATTTAAATGTTTTTCAACACATTTTATGATATAATTTTATATCTTTATAAATAATTTAATGTTACTTTACCAAATTAGTTACACTATGATTAAGAAGAATATTTTTGAATACTTTTTTTTTAATTCTTGTGTTTTTTACAAAATCTTTCCAAATTTAGTAAGTTCATTTTGGTGAGAAAGTGTGTTTGTGTGTTTATTTTTGGTAAAAACTTTGTTTTATATATATATATATATATATATATATATATATATGTAAACAACACGCTATTAAACTATTTTTTAATTACACATACTTTTTCTCTCCACTTTTCAATTACTAATTTTTACATTGAAAACATCACATTCTTTGTTTTTAAAAATTTTAACTACCATTATTTTTTATATAATTTAAAAGTGCTCAAAACAATTTTTTTTTTCAAAAAATACATGTAGTGCTCAAAAGTGTAATTCCATTTCCAATCATTACACTTTCTAAAATGCAATCATTTTTTATTTATTTTTTAATTCTTATGTTTTTTACAAAATCTTTCCAAATTTAATAAGTTCATTTTGGCGGGAAAGTGTGTGTGTGTTTATTTTTGGTAAAGACTTTGTTTATATATATATATATAGATTTTTTCCATAAATTTACAAATCATTTATTACATGTATTAATTGAACTTTCTTAATTCATGTATTAAAATAAATTGATAAAAAATAAGAAATTTTCTAAAATGACAAGTGGAAATGAGCGGAAAACTATATTCGTAAAATGATGACGGTTATCTTATTATTATATATGTATAGATGTCCTATTAATTTTACTGTGTAAAAGAGTTAATTGGTCCTAAAAATTAAGGAAAAATTAGCGAATGCGCTAATTCTGAGAATCTTTATTTGGAGCCATCATCCCTAATTTTAGTAAGAGCACTTTTACTTCATAATCACTAAATAAAAATTATATTTTATTTGTAACTTTATTATTTTAAAGTCGACATACAGTAGAAATCACATATTTCTACTTGCATAACTTATTGTACCCATCACAGACATATGAAATGAGTCCCACTTGTACATGGCTCACCTCATGTCTGTGACAGGCACAACGCGAACATTAGGCAGGAATAAAATACTACATTATTGAAATATAGGTAAAATATATAATTGCTTGTTGAACTTTACTTCATGTTAATACTAACTCACTAACTAAATTTCACTCTATTTGAGATGATTCCGTTTCTTTTTTTGGAAGGAAATGTGCACACGGTTAACAAAAGTCCAAATTGACAACCAATGCTTGACTAAATACATGACATCAACAACTTTCCAAATTACAAAATTAAGGATGACAATTGGCGGAGCGGTTCGAACTTGTCCCAACTTATTCCATAGACTGCTCTAGTCGAATATGAGCTAGGCTCAAGCTGACGAGATTTTTGGGTTAGTCGAGCTTGACTAGCCATGAACAGCTTGCAATTCGCACTCGAGCGAGCAACCCATGGCACGAGCCACGAGTGACAAAATCGTCACTTTTTGAAACTACAAAAATAAATGAGTAAAAAATAGAAAACAAAAAAAGGGCTCATGGGGCGAGCACATGAAATCGAGATAGCTCGATCTATTGCCATCCTTCTATATATCACTTCCTTTATGAAAAATACGAAAATCCAAAACCCAAATTCTCAAGTTCCTCTACCCCCAATTCATTTTCTCCAAATTAGAAACCCTAGCCCCCAAATCACCAAAAACATAGCTCCTCTCCCCAATTTTCAAACTCTCAACATCCATTGCACAAAAACTAAAAATCAATTTATCGCTAAAATTGAAATCATCCTTCTCATCACATAATTCAGATGGCACATTGTGTCATCGTGATCAATTTTTGGTAACGAACACTTCTTAGGCGAAATTAGATCCATGAAGAAGGATTAGAGGATGCTGGTTTTATTGGGCAATGATGCTAGTGATTATTTAGCCTCTTTTCTTTAACACAATCATTACAATTTATAAAATAATTTATAAACAATGCAATTTTTTAAATTATTTTTTTAACTATTCACATTTTGTCTATCAATTTCTCAATCACCTCAAAAACAGAAATAAATCAGTTTATAATTGATACAGTATTACTAAACAGAGTTAGAGTGTGGGCGAACCCCCAATTGGGATTGGAGTGTTGCCCGATTTTAAAATGGGGGAGAGGACTTGGTATTAATGAAATTGAAAACTTAGGAATTGTTATTGGGGTATAATGAAAGTTGTTTGTAATGTTGAAATTGTGGAATAATAAAAGTTTTATTTTATTATTTCCAAACAATTTTTTTTTAATTAATTTATTCATTTTTGGTGCAAGAATTGAACTCGTTTTGCTAATATGGATATTTATATGTGATTGTTTATCATGTTAGGGTTCTGTTTGTTAGTTACGTGTGCAGTTCTTTTCCATTCAAGTGAAGAGATGGAATCCATCTCGATGATGGAAAAGTATAGGTAAGTCACTAATGAGTAGAGATGGCAAAAAAATTCGATCCGATCCGTTGATCCGTCGATCCGACCCGATCCGAAAAAATCCCGATCCATGGATCAATGGATCGGATTTGGATCAGGGGTGATCCGATCCGCGATCCGAATTTTTTTTAAAAATTAAAAAAATATGTAAAAAAAATTAATTATTAAATATAAAATATATAATCTTTTATTGAATTTGATACAAAATCATTAATTCTCTGTATATGTAATATTTTGTTGTATGCATTAGATATTATATTAGTTATTTTATGAATTATGTATTGATTTATTTGTCGTTAACGAAAATATATAACGAAAATTTTTTAATGTTTGTTTCGATCCGACCCGATCCGAACCCGAGACGATCCGAGATTTTTACTGTATGATCCGATCCGAAATTTCGTGGAGCGGATTTGGATCGGCACTGATCCGCTCCATTGCCATCACTACTAATGAGTTATATTTTCTTCAAAGGAATTGCTATTTGTACAGAGGTTCACTGTAGCTTGCTACAGTGATTAGTATACTGTAGCAAGCTACAGTGACTTACATGCCCATGTAAGTGAAGTATTGCTCTTTCTTCAATGATTACGATACTCCATTGAGCAAAATTTAATGATTAATTAATTTATTATTATTATTATTATTATTTTTTATTTTCAGAAAATAAGTTTTGATTTCTAGTAATTATTTGTTTTGAAGGTATTTAAAATATGTTATTTTTCAGCCTTAAAACCACCCTACTGGAAGCTCAGTGAACACCGCTCACACCCGAACATCTTCCACTAAACCTCAGTCACATTCCAAGAAATTTCTTGTCCACAAATTATCATATTTTCTCCTTTGACCAAAACCCCAATTCCCATTTCATCTCCTAGGTTTTTCCTATTATCCTATACCCACAACCAAAATCCTCTCTCTTTACTCAAAAACCAGATAATTTTATTATACTTTTTTTTTTTTTTTTTGAAAAAGATGCAGGTGACGCCGGAATCTGGTTCCGGATGTTTCGGAGACGGGGTTTTTCCTCCGGGATTCAGATTCCACCCAACGGATGAAGAGCTTGTGCTCTACCACTTGAAGGGGAAAATCTGCAGGAGACGACTCCTTCTTGATGTCATTGGAGAAACCGATGTTTACAAGTGGGACCCAGAAGATTTACCTCGTAAATTCTGACTACCCATTTTCTTTTTTTCAATGCCGATTTCAGTTAGTTGCTGATTATATGGTTTTGATTGGTTTTATAAATGGGTTTGTAATTGTTGACTTTATTTTATGATCTGCATCAATTAATTTTGTTTTGGTCTAATTTTTATTTAATTTTTTCTTTCTGATTATGATCATGTTCAATTGGTTTTTGGCGACGGACTTATACGTTTCAGCTCGTTTTGTGTACATAAGATCAATTAGATTCAGAATCGTTCTTGACTAAATTTGAAGTAAACGTAGTGTATGATTAAATTTTTTGGGGGTGTAACATATTTCAATTTTCATGTTTGGTTTAACTTCTAGATTTATTGAAATGCGGGTCTCCTGATTTGGTTTAATAAATATTATTATTTGATCAATGTTTGTTTTCAAGAATTGTCTTTTCTTCTGATTTGGTTTAATAAATATTATTTGCTCAACTTTAGACATAATATTGAAAAAGTCACTGATTCTCATAATTGTGTTCCTGTGTTTACCTGTGCCCGTGCTTAGAATATAATCGAAATCAGAATTTAATATCAACTCACACCTGATGGACTCTTCTTTTTTGTTTTACTGTAGATTTTTGCAATCTTCAATTTCTTTGTGGAAGCACACGCTCCCTAACTGTGTTATAGACCCTCTACATTTCATTTTGTTCTAAATATTGATTTTGGTCTAAATTTGACATATTTTTTGAGCATTGATTGTGAAGAACTGATATGACAATTGGAGCTAATTAAAAATTCCTCAAATCTTGATTTCTTCATTGTTACTCGTACGAGGTCTAGGATTGTATGGTTGATTTTCTTTGGTTTCCCTTGAGCTATTAATTGACCAAGTTTTCACGTACCTTAAATGCAGGGATATCTAAGTTTAAAACTGGGGACAGACAATGGTTCTTCTTTAGCCCTCGAGATAGGAAGTATCCAAATGGAGCAAGGTCCAGTCGAGCAACAAGGCAAGGACATTGGAAAGTAACTGGGAAGGATCGTATAATCACATGTGGTTCACGCTCTGTTGGGATAAAAAAGACTCTAGTCTTCTATAAAGGTCGCGCCCCTAGTGGAGAACGTACGGACTGGGTGATGCATGAGTATACCCTGGACGAGGAGGAGCTGAAAAAATGCAAAAATGCCCAGGATTATTATGCACTGTACAAGGTTTACAAGAAGAGTGGGCCAGGTCCCAAAAATGGCGAGCAATATGGTGCACCCTTTAGGGAGGAGGACTGGGCTGATGATGAACTAGATACCAATGGAGTGGTTGACCAGGAGAACCCTGTAAAGCAGGCAAATGAAATCTTGCCAATAAATAATACCCATGTTAATGGTGAAGCGCCGCCTCCACTAAATGACCTTGAGGAGTTCATGAACCGAATAGCAGAAGACCCCATATTTGTTCAGTCACTTGGTGCTGATATTGACTATGTACTGGATCAGTTTGCTGGTGGGGACGGAACTCAAAATACCTTACCTGAGGCCTCTGTAGGGCATTCACCTACAAGAAGTACAGTGCTCCAACCATGCAGTGAACAACCTAATGTGCAAGCCAGTTTAGACCTGGCACCGTCGGGAACAACACAATTACAGTTTTACGAGGTTCCTGAGGTCACTTCTGCTCCAAATTGTAACTACGGACAGCCTCCGGTGACCGAGGAGGATTTCTTTGAAGATTTTCTTGAAATGAATGACCTTATTGGTCCAGAACCAACCTTAAAAAATCTTGATAATCCTCTGGACGATTTGGATAATCTGCAGTTTGATGGGTTCGATGGCTTTAGTGAACTTGATCTCTACCAAGACGCACCCATGTTCCTTCATGAGACGGAGCCTGTTGAACCTGGGCAGATTTCTCAACCATATTCGAACAATTTTGATAATGGAGTTATGAACTCTATCTCAAATTCTTATCTGAAGAATCTTGAGAATAATGCCACGAATTACCAGCTGCAGCCACATTTAACTGATGCAAATGATATCAGTTCTCAGCTGTGGATGGATGAACAAATATCCTGTCTTTTATCTGATACAGACGCAAATGAGGGGATGATTCCGTCACCAGCTTCAGGTACTAAATAATTGAAAATTCTAGTGATGCTTTTTGAGCAGCCACAAATGTATCCTTGATCTCCCTATTATAATTATTCACGACCCGTGCAACGTTTATTCTTCTTTGAGAAACCTCAAAGAGCTCTTGGTCTGACGGATGGCAAAATCTCTAGTGCCCAAGTGGAAAATGGGGGAGTTTTAGCCGGCTTCAAGAGTTCTTCTTCTAATGTAGTAGTCATAGACTATTTTTAATGTTACTTTTGGCTTGTTTAGGTGTGGTACAACAATATCAAAATCAAAGCGATTCGGTCAATCATTCTACTGGATCAAACCAAAATCCAAGTGGCGATACTCATAATGTTACTCGCTCGTGGTTCTCCTCTGCTGCTTGGGAATTTGTGGAGTCAATACCCACAACTCCTGCTTCAGCTTCAGAAATTGCTTTGGTAAATAGAGCTTTCGAGCGTATGTCTAGCTTCAGTAGGTTGAGAATAAATGCTAGAAACACGAATCTTACTGCAGGTAATACCTCTGCAACTTCAAGATCTTCAGGCAAATTTAAGAGTGTTTTTTTATGTTTATCTTTACTTGGAGTAATGTGTGCTGTCGTGTGGGTGCTGATTGGAACTTATGTAACTGTTACTAATTGATACTTATCTTCGTGAATATGTAATAGGAATTTTTGCTTACCTGAAACTAATGGAAAATTGAACACACTTATCAATTTTTCTTGCAAATTTAGGAACGGAGCCATTCGCATAACAAATATACACATACAGTGTATAAAAATCATGTTTTATTAAGCTGTTCGTCAATTTATTATGAAAAGCAACATGGAAGAAAACTTCTAAGTGATTATGCGGATAAAAAAAATGTGCATTATTAGAAACTTCCCTCAAATTTCAGTCTCTGTAGGGGCATATTCACCTCCCCCATTTTTTTATTCTATATCTTTGGCAATTGAAGCCTGCATTTAAAAAAAAAAAAAAAATTTATGGTGAACTGAACTTTTTGTATGTTGTATGCCTACTTTTTTTGAAACATTTCCAGTCATTTTGGTTGACGACGACGGAATTGTTAGAGTTGATGTTCCTTTTAGAAGAGCAGAATTGAAGTATAGCGTTGAACAAGTAGGTGTAACTGTTGAGTTCTATGGCGACGGACTCAATGGAGTCAGTTGTAGTGATCCTACCTGCTATTGTGAAAAATATGCTAGAATATGCAATTATTCTTACCTCTTTGCCCCAATTAGTCTTGTAAATCATCCAAAATAAGATACAAGTTTGAGCCATTGTCCCTGACAGCATTCCATAGTCCATACCAAATGCCCTGGAATCAGAGTAAATCTTTCAAAACAATAATTCTGGAGGGACATGAAATGTTGACAATATAAATTGACACTATGATGTGGTGCATTTTCATTGAGTGATGAATAATGCGTCACATTGTCATCATCCAATGTGAAGGTATAACATCGTAGTGTTTGTTTAAAATGCTCATATTTCATGTCTGTCTAGACTTCTGCTTTCAAAAATGTGTTGTGGCTCCTAAATGTATCATATTTGTTATAAGAATTTTGTTTATAAACAATAAATTTGATATTTTTGAGGTAAATAAGTAATTAAAAAGTGGTTTGGGAAATGTATGTAGTTAAAAAGTGATTTTGAGGAAATATATTGTTTATGAACATATTGTCAAACCCACTGTACAGTATGCAGGGCGAGATCCCTTGAATGGTTTCCATCCAAAAATCTGTCAGTTTATTGCACGAAATTCGACAAAATCTATGGCTTCCAGTGAAACCTGAGATCCAATTCTGGTGCGAATTACCCCAAAAAGAATGGCAAAAAGGAAAATATAGATGTGTACATACCCTTACACCCATGTAAAGAATGCATTCCAGTGAATGTGATGCCAATGGAATTCCAAGTAGTAGCAAGCAATGTTTACACATGCGACATAGGTTTGCCACCCTGCTCCAAGTTGAACTACACTGACCCTTTTCAAATTAAACATACTCTGACCATTTTCTTGCATCCATCCATCAAAATATTTGAATAAAAAGTGACTCAGATTTTTTATAAACAGAGCCAAACATAGGTGTGCAAGCATGATTATCGACAACAAACTACACCTTGTTCCCTAATTCAAGTACTTGTATATTTTGTTGAACGATGAACTAAGCCTTGCTGCAAGTCCCACGAAAAATATACAAGAGTTGCGCCACCACCAAGAGCTACCACGAGAAGTTCTGTTCAGCATCACGGCAGCTGCGCCCCATCCCCACTTAAACTTCAGCATCAAAAACCAACTAAAAAACGTGTGCATAATCACCACCGCTGCCGACATTACCGCCTTGGCCACTATCTTGCCCTGAGAGTAAGAACTTTCGAATGGGAAAACTGAGTGCATAAGCAAATAGTTCTGGGATCATCCACAGAGAAAAATTCCTAACCCATTTTGATATTTCAGGATTTGACCTATTAGATCCATAACTGGGTTTGCATAAGTATACAGAAATAAAATTGGGATTTGCTGTAATATTGAGAATAAGCCATGATCTTTGCATGTAGACTCTTAGCATATCCACATGTCCAGCTCCATAAGCTTTGTCCACGAAGTGTTTCTCGGGCACTTCCCATACCCAACTGCCATCATAATCACGTAGACCACTGTTGAATTTTGATACCCAATAAATCTCTGGCTATGATGTAAACTTCGGATTATGAATTTACATGCCTCGATCAATGATGAATTATTTACCAAGAATCGAATCCAAGTGCCACACTCCGACTCATGTATAAAGTTTTAGATGAAATGGTTCAAAGTGATATTAGAAAAGATACAGATAGGATTATCATGATTCCAAAAGCAACACCAGAAAAAACATTCATTTCGATTGAAACAGCTGCAAGCTGAATGGTGGCCACATGGCCTGCAAATGTTTTGAGTAACTGAACCCAAGTGAGCATTGGCAAAGCGAGGTCAAGACGGCAGGACCTGCAAGGTGCCATAACTTTCTCGATTCAATAGAAAATTCTCTGGCGAAATCTGTAACACTTTTAGAGGGCTGATCTTGTTGAATTTTTGATCCAATAGGCAATAAGGCATTGTTTTTGACTCGTGAGAATAGAGATCAAAACGAGGGCAGCAAAATTTGGGAGACGCCTTGATGCGGACCCCCTTGATTTATTGATCAAGAATTCCACAACAATTTAATACCAAACCTAAGAAAGTTAAAATAGTAAAATAAGTGATAAAACACCTTAATCCAAGTTTATTCTACCCAAAATTCAAAAATTAAATAACCTAGTCCAATGGACAAAGATTAAACAAATTCTAAGGCGATGAAAATTAATAACAATGCAAGTAACATATACTCTAGATTTAGTTGAAGAAATTCTAAAGAGTTACATGAACAAGAAAAGGGTTTTACCTCCTCAAGGTGTCTTCACAAGACCATTCCAAGTCAATAGGGTTTGAGAGGAAAAGTGTAATTTATAATACAAAATTGGGAAAGTAAAGAAAAATGATAAAATTGCAACAAAAACCCATTTTTTTGAGTTTCAGCAACTTTCGGTCGACCATCACTCAGCCGAAATGAATTGAGGCTTAGCTGAAATTTCTGGACTTTCGATCGACCTAAAGTGATTGAGGCTGTCATCTTCAATGTTTCGGTCATAACTTTTGATCTCGATATCTGATTGAGGAGATTCAAAATGATCTGGAAACTAGATAAAAATAGCTACAATTCTTTCAGAAATAGTGAACCTCAAATTCGGACTTTATATAATTCAAAACTTTGATTGAATCTCAAACTTGATCCAATCTTCATGTCTTTGCTCCCAATTTGATTCTTGGCTTGATCTCTTGTTTAAGCCTTGAATCTTTTTAAAAAATGACCCTTAATTACCTCGGAACTCCACAAAAATGTACTTAAAAATTGTTTTGGCTCAAACGTTTAATTTTCATTGTCGAGCCTCCTAGATTCTCATTAGACCCTCCTTCTTCAGGATGATTCGTCCCGAATCATAGGTTTGTTCATGATATCTCATAGTACCTCCTGGATCAAATGGAAAATTATGGCCTCCATATAGCTTGATCAACCAATAGTACTCCATTACTTAGAAGACACGAATGCATTGTATTACAAGCTTGATTGGCCGAAGTTGGTGCGACTCTAGCTTCCCATTATGATCAACCTGCAAAACTTCCTCAAACAAAGTGGGGTGGGGATCGTTAGTTCCTCCATATACAAGGTAGGGGTCCTTGTACTCATGATGAATCACTGCCAACTCCCTTTTTCTCACTGTGAGGCTCTTCTCCTCGCCTCTTTCAACCACCACTTCTAAATTTTTATCCTCAACAACTTCCTCCACATTTTTAAGCCCATGCCGCACTTCAAAATTTTCATACTCACCCTTAATATCCCACATTTTTAAGCTCACCCTTTTTTTTTTTTTTTTCATATGTGTAGGATCATGCATCCCTTCATCAACAATTTTAGCCTCCACAACAAGATTTGTAGTTTGATCAACAACTTCTAATTTTAACTCCCCTACCTAAAATTTTGTAGTTTGATCAACTAATTCAAACTTAATCTCCCCCCTCCTTCTTCTCAACTTCCTTACCTTGGGACTTTTCTTCCTCAAACTTCTTCTTAAGTTTCATTTGATCTTTGAGCACTTTCTCCAAACTCAAAGGTAGGAGCACAACCTTTTTCCCATTCACTTGGAAGCTATACCAGTTCCTCTTTGCATTATGTTTCACATTCCTATCCATTTGCCAAGGTCTCCCAAAATTATGTGAGTAGTGTGCATGAGAACCACATCACATAATATTTGATCACTATAAGTACCAATGTTGAAGGTGAGAGGAATTTGCTCACTCACTCTCACTTTCCCAAAGTCACTCAACCTTTGCAATTGATAAGGATTTGGATGCTTCATTATCGGTAGCCCCAATTTTCTTACCCTACTAGCACTCACCAAATTCGTGTCACTCTCCCCATCTATAACGAGACTACATGCCTTATCCCTCACAAGGCACCTAGTGTAGGAAGTATTTTCTTCATACTTTTCCGTCTCATTAGTACGGGCCAAAGATGTTGGTGGCCTAGCATTCATTTCCAATGGAATGATGAATTCTTCATTTTTGTTCTGTCAATATTATCATCAATTTCATCTCCACTCCTATCTACCAATTCTCCTCTTTTCCTATTCATGCTCCCATTTTGTTCACTATCACTTTCATTATCCCAAACATCTCTTCTAATTTTCCTATTCATACTCCCATTTTGTTCCCTACTTCCATCTCTATACATAATGTTCCCAAATTTATCCCTCAACCTTCTTCTACCATCCATCTTTTCTTCACCACTACTAGTTGATGTATTCTCCCTTCTTGTTCCTAATTTTTCAACCCACCCCCAAACTTTTCCATTTGTCTAGCCATGGTGGTTGAAAGATTTAGCAACATCTCCTTCAATTCTTGAGTTTGAGCATTAAAAATGGACATGATGTGCAAGTGTGAAAGTGCTCTCACAAGAAAATATTTCTCTCGTGTTTCACTCAAATTTGATTTTTATCCTCTATTGAGCTCACCACTCTTGCCTTTTCTTTCACTCAAAATATCATTTCTCAAGTTCTCCAAGGAAGGTAATCAACTAAACCAAAAAGTATAATTCTTGTGGAGTTAAAGAAATCACAAACAAGGAAGAAGAAATTTATAACAAGTAGACACAATAGCAAGTGAAATTTATGTGCTTGCTATACTCAAAATGAACAGTTGTTATGTGGGATAAGATGCTAGGAACACAATTTCAACAATGAGATTGAATAACCACAAGTAATAGACAAGACATAGATGTAGAGCAATAAACACAAATAGTATAATTTTCAATGAGGCAATTTAGCAAATACTTTGTACTCAATCTTGAAGTGACCTTGAATGGATATAATATGGATATATGATAAATCCCCAACAACCTAATGTGGTATGGATTAAATGAACAATAATTCCCCAATGTATGGAGCAAGTGATATATGGGATATAATGTTGATAACATAATCTCAATAATGAGAATTGGATAGTTGTAGCGCCCCGAGTTCCGTATACCCGATTCACTACGTCATTTTCTGTCTAAATTTTTCGAATAATATTTTTGCGGAAGAAATAATTGAAATTCATTTTTGGCAACATTAAATAAACTGTAATGGCCGCTAAAATTGAAAACATTTATGAAACCATTTGAAATAGTAAATCGAACCATTAATATTGTAAAGAAATTGCCAATATCATAATTTCTCAAATAAATGAACTTCTCTAAATTATTCGATTGTTTGGAAAATACGGAAATCATTAACGTCAAACTTTCAACCGTTCAACGATTATTGCCACCATCATTCATCGCTCGCCACCGTCTCCGAAATCTGCAAAACTGTTAAAAGTAGGGTGAGTATTTCATGGGGGAAATACTCAGTAGACTCATCGCAAATTAATTTAATTTATAAGATGATTAAACACATAAATCCCGGCTCTTTATAAAACGGGCATTGATAGAGCTTCTTTATAAAACTGTTCTTGATAAAACTCATATTGTGCATTACAGCACGGGACATATTTTGCAAATCATATGCTCTTTGAAAACATCTCTTTGAAAACAGTTCTTTGAAAACCATATACTTATAAAACATTTTAATTATGCCAAGCATAATTTCTTTTGAAAGCATAACATAAGATAGGATTGAAATCCTCATAAACATAAGAATTTTACCGAACTTAGGTGGTAAGAATTCTTATGTAGTAAAATCATAATAACAGTAAGTTTTCATCATAACATAGGATAAAATCGAAATCCTCATAAACATAAGAATTTTACCGAACTTAAGTGGTAAGAATTCTTATGTAGTAAGTATACCAAGCATAATTTTCTGAAATTCATAGGGATCAATTGCATCATAACATAAGATAGGATCGAAATCCTCATAAACATATGCGACAGGAATTTTACCGAACTTAGGTGGTAAATCCTCATAAACATATGGAAAGACAGGAATTTTACCGAACTTAGGTGGTAAATCCTCATAAACTTATGGAGACACAAGAATGTTACCGAACTTAGGTGGCAAGAATTCTTATGTGTAGCGCTACTAAAACTCCGGTCCCCTTAACATATCATAACTTATCATATGGGACCCAAAACAATCTTGGTAGATTGATTTCATAGCAATGATCCAAAAAAACATTTTCGTGAAGCATAGGGTATACTTACTTTTCGTAAAAACATAAAGTATATTTTCTTTTCATAAAAACATACTTACTTTTCATAACAACATAAGGTATATTTACCTTTCATAAAAACATACTTGTTTTTCTTAAAAATTGACTTTCACAAGTCACATGACATTCATATGAAATCATAATTTAAATCAATTAATAAGTGCGAGTCTACCTCAAATCCGACGAGTGCAAAGTTGAGCGGGAATGACTTCAATTTCTTTAAATTCTCCGTACGCTTCGTCTTAAGCCAATAAGTCACTTTAGTCTATCGAATATATAGTTCAAAATGATAAATTATAATTTGAGGACTAAAATTGATGTTTTGAAAGTTGAGGGACTAAAATGAATACTTTTGAAAGTTCAGGGACTAAAATAGATATTTTGAAAGTTAAGGGACTAAAATGAATACTTTTAAAACTTGGGCTTAAAAGTAAATCAGCAGGTACTGAAATAAAAGAGTTTAAAGTTAAAGGGCTGAAGTAAATCATTTTAAAGCTTTGAGGCTGAAATGGATGAGTTTAAAACAGTAGGGACTGAATTAAAACAATTTAAAACATCAGGGACTGATTAAAACTCATTTAAAACTTAAGGGCTGAAATTGATAAGTTTTTAAAACTGAAGGACTGATTTGAAACAATTAAAAACGTTAGGGACTGATTTGCAAATTCTGGAAATAAATAATATATCATTCAGATCTTTTCTCTCTCTCATAACTCACTCACTCTCTCACGATCTCTCTCTCGCGCGATTTCAGCAGCGACAGGCGAGAGGACTCCTTCGCGAAAATCTGTCGATTTCGCCGGCGAAATGCCAGCGCATAGAGGCGGTGAGCTGCGGTCAAAGTGGGTTTCTGATTTGAGGAAGTTTAGGTGCGAGTTTGGGGTTGATTGGTGCGAAGAACCGAAACAAAATCGCGATTTAAGATGGTTAATTTCCGGCGAAAAATCCGGCATTTGAGGTAGGTGATTATCTGGTTACTCTGTTTCTTGGGTTTGGGTTGATTTTGGGTTTTGATTTGGTTCTAAACCGAGGGTAGATGTTGGGCAGTAGGCTGTTGGGGTTGATTTTGGTTGATGTGGTGGTGGCTGAAGTCGTTACAACTGATGGAGCTAGGTTTGCACTTGCTTCCGCATGTTGCAGAGGATTGAATTGGAAATGTGATTGCAGGATATCAAAATTAATGATAATGGCTGAGATGGTTGGCTTGTGGTTGCTGCTGGTTGTGTGTTGGAAATATTGGTTGCAGGCTATCATTCAAGTTGTGTGATGAAGGTTCTGCAGGTGATGATATAGTGATGGAGGTGTGGTGATTATGGTTGAACATGGAGAAAGAAAACATTTGCTGGAAAGAATGGCTGAGACGAGAATGGAGCTGTAAAGGTGAAGTGAGGGAATCTTGGCAGCTGGTTTGTGGTCTCGAGTGGTTGAATGGTAATGATGGTGCTTCAATAGGTTAGATGCTGAGATTATTGTATTGATTTAGGAATTATAATAAAGTATAGTGGAATACATCAGAATTGGAGGAATCTTTGATTAAGAATTGTATTTAAAACTGATATATTTTGGACTGAAAATAAATCTGAGAATAAATAAATTTTGATATAAAATTGAATTACTTATTTTGGACTTGAAATAATTTAAATAAGGAAAATTGAGATATTTTAATAATTTTGGAATTCAAAATGATTTTGAAAATAATATTTTGAATAAATAATTAAAATAACATAATTTTAGAAATTCGGATTTTAATTTAAAATCGAACAAATTCGATATTTCTTGACTTGGCTAGACGAATCCGTCGCGGCATTAATTTCAAAACAATAGCGACTCAATTTTCTAAATATTAAAATAATTATTTATTGCATAAAAATTCTGGGTTGCTATAATCTTACCTCCTTAAAATAATTTCGTCCTCGAAATTAAACTTACTTAATCTTATAATTTCTGAATACTTAATCAGAATCTCTTCTTCTTATCATCGAAAATTCCAAAAATAATCAAAGAATTACCTGAATATCTTCTCTACGTAATATACCCAAACATATCAACATAATATCATCAACTTATCTTTCCAATATTTGTAACCCAAAAATTTAGTAAACAAATATCTCCCAAAACTAAGATTCTATACTTAGATGTCACCACATTTCCTGCAAAGTATTTCTTTCACTTGTATATACGTATGAATTCTGATTCAATACGGTACTCATTTTACTTTCCACGTATCATCACATTATACTATGATTATCATTATTTAAAACAAAATATCAGTACCCATAATCCAAGAAAATATTCCAAATCTCCAATCAAATCTCCTTTATCGATAAAATTTAACAGCGCATTACTTCTTGTCTCCTCTTATCATTAAAATAATCCTGCGCTTTCTTGCTGGTCACAACATCACGCGGATTCACTCAGATCCTTTGCGCTTTTAAATAGTTCATGCTGAGAAGAGGTTGAATCATCAAACAATGGATATCATTCTTTCTAACATTCGCAAGTATTATTCCAGTCTTCCTATGAATGATCTGAGAAAGATCTATAAAATAAGGCTCGAAAGATTGAGGTTGCTAATGGCTCATGATATTCCAGAAGATGTTCGCTGGTTGATAGAAGCAAAGGTTCGACTATCTGGTGAATTACCATCAACATTTCCAAAACATATGCCTGGTTTAGGCAAAAGCACGTTCGCAAAGAAACGAAGAGCAAAAAGACTGGGTGGTTGCTACAAATGTACTCGTTGGAACTGTAATACACGTTGCAAATCAGTAGGATATTCTTCTACTAATCGGGATGATAAAATCGAATTCATAAAGGGTGGACTGAGTAAGGAGTCTTTGGATGATATTCGACTGACTCTTGAGACGCACCCAAGTGGTTATGTACAACGTGAACTTCTCTCCTTATACGCTCAGTTTAACGAGGACAAAAATCGTTATAGTCTCCAAAATATAATAGCAAAAGATCCTGTTTGCCAGTCTGTTTTACAAAATGAGGCTTCTGGCAGTTCAGCAATGTTATAAGGTAAATCTTTTAAAATATTTTGCTGCTTACTTTCACGCGTTTTGAAAATAAAATATATTTTCCTTTTCTCGAGTTTTGATAAAGCTGGAAATAAAATATTAAATCGCCGAAAGGTGACAGCCTCGATACGATAAAAATATTCAAAAGTGGGCTGATTTTGTCAAAAGTAAATCTTTACTTTTTCAGAATCAATCAAAAACAGTAAATTTTTCCGGCTTTAAATAGCCAAACATATTTCATAGTTCAGGCATCCCAAAATCACATCTTCTTCGTAAGTTTTCCCTTCTTTACTATCAAAGATGGAAGCACCAAAACTTCGACAGATCAAAACTATTTGTGTATTTTGTGGATCAAAAGTAGGGAAAGGCTTCGGTTATCTAGAAGCGGCTGTAGATCTTGGAAAGAAACTGGGGGAAAAAGGTATCACTCTTGTATATGGGGGTGGTAGCAGTGGTCTAATGGGTTGTGTTTCCCAATCTGCTCTTGCAGAGAAATCAAAAGTAATCGGTGTCATACCTGTCCCTTTGGTAGATGTTGCAGGCAAAACACGAGGGCATGAAGTTCAAACCTTATCCATCCATGAACGCATAACTTGTATGTTATATGGTTCTGATGCCTTTATAGCCCTGCCCGGAGGTTTTGGTACCTTAGAAGAAATCTTTAACATTACCTCGTGGGCTCAACTAGATCTCCATACTAAGCCTATTGGGCTTCTGAATGTTAACAATTTCTTTGATGGTTTGTTAACCTTTCTTGATTATGCTGTGGAACAGGGATTCATCTCTCCATTTTCCAGAAGACTTCTTATTTCTGCTCCTACTATTGATGAACTACTGGATAAGCTGCAGTCATATATCTCAATACAAGATCCAGCAGGAGTTAAGATAGATTGGTCGCAAGGAAGGGGAATCAAGCGAAAATGGAGTCCGGTTAATGTAAACTTAACTCTTTGAATCTTAGAATAGGTGGGGGTAGAGTACGGAGTATTTTCACTCTCGAGACACCCCTCCATTTACTAGGATTTCCTTAATGTTTAAATCTTGTGTGTACTTCAAAGATTCCAGGTGGTAGATTACGGAGTATTCTTACTCTCGAAACACACCTCTTTGAAGGTTTTCTCTTTATATCCTCAAAAGATCAGAGGTGGTAGGATACGGCTACTCCGGAAACACATCTCTCATTCTGAGGATCTTTCCATGTTTTTCTCTTATGCTTTCATGTGTTTCATGTATTTCCTTTCCAGTGTGACTCTTGTGTGTTCTCCTTATGAGAAAATAATAAAATCTCTGCTATCATCTACTAAATCTCGTTTGTGATGTAAATGATCTTGCATGTCTAAACTTAATTCCTTTAGTAGATGCTTATCATATTATGCTCTTAATTCCAAATGATAAAATTCTGGATAGAGTCTCCCTTGTAATTTGGACTTATCCAAACCATAAGCATACTTCATAACTCACAATAATAAATAACTCCACATTTGATCACAACGATCTAAAAATATTGAAAACGATTCCAACACTTCAATATCATCAAAATATCCCATAATTCAATTCATAATTCCTCAACATAGAAATTTCAAATCATATTTTTCAATATCACAATATTATTTCCTTCCATACCTTAATTGGCTCAAAAGTTACTCATACTTATAAATATATGCCATAAATCATATTCCCAAAATTTATTCACAAAGCCAAACTTCATAATAAATTTCTCTTCAACATAGAGGCATAATAAATTAACTCAACATAATATCCATTACTTAATTCTCAATAAAATCATATTATTCCCATTATGCTCAACACTCGTTTTCTTTAAAAAAAAATTTCTCATAATCATACATTAAAGCATATAAGTTATGACAAAGCATAACAACATCATTATTTTCGAAGAAATACATTCTTATTTCTCATAAATCATAAGTATCCGAAATACTCTTCATTCTTTCTCATAAATCAATAAAATGAGTATTCGAAATACTGAAATAACTTTAAACATCATAAACTTCTTTACCTCGGAGTTGGTGGAACGAATGATGGCAGTGGCAATCTTCATCAATAAAAATCTTAAAATGGAAAATATTTCTTGAAAATTCTTTTTGAAAATTTTTTCAGTCTACAGAAACGCAGACTAGCTCTGATACCAACTTGTAGCGCCCCGAGTTCCGTATACCCGATTCACTACGTCATTTTCTGTCTAAATTTTTCGAATAATATTTTTGCGGAAGAAATAATTGAAATTCATTTTTGGCAACATTAAATAAACTGTAATGGCCGCTAAAATTGAAAACATTTATGAAACCATTTGAAATAGTAAATCGAACCATTAATATTGTAAAGAAATTGCCAATATCATAATTTCTCAAATAAATGAACTTCTCTAAATTATTCGATTGTTTGGAAAATACGGAAATCATTAACGTCAAACTTTCAACCGTTCAACGATTATTGCCACCATCATTCATCGCTCGCCACCGTCTCCGAAATCTGCAAAACTGTTAAAAGTAGGGTGAGTATTTCATGGGGGAAATACTCAGTAGACTCATCGCAAATTAATTTAATTTATAAGATGATTAAACACATAAATCCCGGCTCTTTATAAAACGGGCATTGATAGAGCTTCTTTATAAAACTGTTCTTGATAAAACTCATATTGTGCATTACAGCACGGGACATATTTTGCAAATCATATGCTCTTTGAAAACATCTCTTTGAAAACAGTTCTTTGAAAACCATATACTTATAAAACATTTTAATTATGCCAAGCATAATTTCTTTTGAAAGCATAACATAAGATAGGATTGAAATCCTCATAAACATAAGAATTTTACCGAACTTAGGTGGTAAGAATTCTTATGTAGTAAAATCATAATAACAGTAAGTTTTCATCATAACATAGGATAAAATCGAAATCCTCATAAACATAAGAATTTTACCGAACTTAAGTGGTAAGAATTCTTATGTAGTAAGTATACCAAGCATAATTTTCTGAAATTCATAGGGATCAATTGCATCATAACATAAGATAGGATCGAAATCCTCATAAACATATGCGACAGGAATTTTACCGAACTTAGGTGGTAAATCCTCATAAACATATGGAAAGACAGGAATTTTACCGAACTTAGGTGGTAAATCCTCATAAACTTATGGAGACACAAGAATGTTACCGAACTTAGGTGGCAAGAATTCTTATGTGTAGCGCTACTAAAACTCCGGTCCCCTTAACATATCATAACTTATCATATGGGACCCAAAACAATCTTGGTAGATTGATTTCATAGCAATGATCCAAAAAAACATTTTCGTGAAGCATAGGGTATACTTACTTTTCGTAAAAACATAAAGTATATTTTCTTTTCATAAAAACATACTTACTTTTCATAACAACATAAGGTATATTTACCTTTCATAAAAACATACTTGTTTTTCTTAAAAATTGACTTTCACAAGTCACATGACATTCATATGAAATCATAATTTAAATCAATTAATAAGTGCGAGTCTACCTCAAATCCGACGAGTGCAAAGTTGAGCGGGAATGACTTCAATTTCTTTAAATTCTCCGTACGCTTCGTCTTAAGCCAATAAGTCACTTTAGTCTATCGAATATATAGTTCAAAATGATAAATTATAATTTGAGGACTAAAATTGATGTTTTGAAAGTTGAGGGACTAAAATGAATACTTTTGAAAGTTCAGGGACTAAAATAGATATTTTGAAAGTTAAGGGACTAAAATGAATACTTTTAAAACTTGGGCTTAAAAGTAAATCAGCAGGTACTGAAATAAAAGAGTTTAAAGTTAAAGGGCTGAAGTAAATCATTTTAAAGCTTTGAGGCTGAAATGGATGAGTTTAAAACAGTAGGGACTGAATTAAAACAATTTAAAACATCAGGGACTGATTAAAACTCATTTAAAACTTAAGGGCTGAAATTGATAAGTTTTTAAAACTGAAGGACTGATTTGAAACAATTAAAAACGTTAGGGACTGATTTGCAAATTCTGGAAATAAATAATATATCATTCAGATCTTTTCTCTCTCTCATAACTCACTCACTCTCTCACGATCTCTCTCTCGCGCGATTTCAGCAGCGACAGGCGAGAGGACTCCTTCGCGAAAATCTGTCGATTTCGCCGGCGAAATGCCAGCGCATAGAGGCGGTGAGCTGCGGTCAAAGTGGGTTTCTGATTTGAGGAAGTTTAGGTGCGAGTTTGGGGTTGATTGGTGCGAAGAACCGAAACAAAATCGCGATTTAAGATGGTTAATTTCCGGCGAAAAATCCGGCATTTGAGGTAGGTGATTATCTGGTTACTCTGTTTCTTGGGTTTGGGTTGATTTTGGGTTTTGATTTGGTTCTAAACCGAGGGTAGATGTTGGGCAGTAGGCTGTTGGGGTTGATTTTGGTTGATGTGGTGGTGGCTGAAGTCGTTACAACTGATGGAGCTAGGTTTGCACTTGCTTCCGCATGTTGCAGAGGATTGAATTGGAAATGTGATTGCAGGATATCAAAATTAATGATAATGGCTGAGATGGTTGGCTTGTGGTTGCTGCTGGTTGTGTGTTGGAAATATTGGTTGCAGGCTATCATTCAAGTTGTGTGATGAAGGTTCTGCAGGTGATGATATAGTGATGGAGGTGTGGTGATTATGGTTGAACATGGAGAAAGAAAACATTTGCTGGAAAGAATGGCTGAGACGAGAATGGAGCTGTAAAGGTGAAGTGAGGGAATCTTGGCAGCTGGTTTGTGGTCTCGAGTGGTTGAATGGTAATGATGGTGCTTCAATAGGTTAGATGCTGAGATTATTGTATTGATTTAGGAATTATAATAAAGTATAGTGGAATACATCAGAATTGGAGGAATCTTTGATTAAGAATTGTATTTAAAACTGATATATTTTGGACTGAAAATAAATCTGAGAATAAATAAATTTTGATATAAAATTGAATTACTTATTTTGGACTTGAAATAATTTAAATAAGGAAAATTGAGATATTTTAATAATTTTGGAATTCAAAATGATTTTGAAAATAATATTTTGAATAAATAATTAAAATAACATAATTTTAGAAATTCGGATTTTAATTTAAAATCGAACAAATTCGATATTTCTTGACTTGGCTAGACGAATCCGTCGCGGCATTAATTTCAAAACAATAGCGACTCAATTTTCTAAATATTAAAATAATTATTTATTGCATAAAAATTCTGGGTTGCTATAATAGTCCAAGTAATTAGCAATATATGTGCATTGAACAACAAAGCACTAATGAACTATTTTTATTGAGTCATTTTATCAAACACTTTGAGTATACAATTTAGAAAGTGTATTTTCTGTAGTGAATGAATAATGGAATTCCCCTAACAAACTCACAATCAATATACCCAATACATGGAATCAACAAATATCTCAAGAGCATAGAATTTTCACAATTTTTTTTTTCAATTTTCTTTTCTTTTTTCGAATAACAAAAAGAAGAACAACAACAAGAAAATAAAGATAGATTTACCAAATTAGAGCCAAACTCTGATACCAAATGATGCGAACAGCTTTGTTGTTTGGACAAAAATTTCCCACAACTATTTGAAATCTTCCCAAGAAAGCTAAACTGGTATAATAAGTGATAAAAAACCTTAACCCAAGTTTATCCTACCCAATGGACAAAGATTAAATAAATTCTAAGGTGGTGAAAATCAACAACAATACAAGAATAACATATACTCTAGATTTAATTGAAGAAATTCCAAAGAGTTACAAGAGCAAGAAAAGGGTTTTACCTCCCCAAGGTGTCTTCACAAGACCATTCCAAGTTAATAGGGTTTGAGAGGAAAAATGTAATTTATAATCCAAAATTGGGAAAGTAAAGAAAAATGAGAAAATTGCAATAAAAATCTCATTTTTTTGAGTTTCAGCAACTTTCGGTCGACCAATTCGGTTGACCATCACTCAGCCAAAATGAACTGTGGCTTAGCTGAAATTTCTGGATTTTCGGTCGACCAAAAGTGACTGAGGCTGTCATCTTGAGTGTTTCGATCATAACTTTTGATCCCGATATCCGGTTGAGACGATTCAAAATGATATGAAAATTAGACGAAAAGAGCTACAATTCTTCCAGAAATAGTGAACCTCAAATTCGAATTTTATCTAATTCAAAATTTTAATTAAATCTCGAACTTGATCAAATCTTCATGTCTTTGCTCCCTATTTGATTCTTGGCTTGATCTCTTGTTTAAGTCTTGAATCTTCTTAAAAAATGGCCCTTAATTGCCTCGGAGCTCCACAAAAATGTATTTCAAAATTGTTTTGATTCGAACGATTAATTTTTATTGTCGAGCCTCATATGATTCTCATCAGGCCTTGTTTATAATTTAGAGGAGTCAAGGTGAGCTTGAAATGGCCCATTAGGACAATGTCTAAATTATTCTTTTTTTATTGATGTTATGTTTGTTAAAATTTTTATATTTAAAAACGTATTTTTATGAAATATTTGATTGAAAAATGAAGATGAAAGATGTGTGATTAAAAAATGATTTGAGAAATTGTGTTATTTAACAACATGTTTTAAAATCATTTTCCAGACAGATGATGAATTGGCAAAAGAAAAGACGAGATCAGAAGAAACATGCTACCACTAGACGTGGATAACGTGCAAAGAGATAAAAGGAAAAAGGTCTTTTTTGGACACGACATCTACATATTTTAGGGTTAATATGCGTGTCGACGAATAAATTAATCGTGAATTAGTGTGACCAATTTGTGACTAGAAGAGAAAATTGTGAGTTTTATTTTTGTAGTTTCTTGCAACCTATTGTGGAGTAAATCCAAGGGTCGGAACTTGTGTTAGATAAAAGCTTGTTGTTAGTATTTTCTTCGTACTATGTGAGATTAGTATTGCGTTGGTGAGTGAGATAAATTCTAGATGTAACAATTTATTATATAGTAAAAAAAATTTGACGATCGATAAATTCGACGTTGTTTATTTTTTTATTTCACTCAATTATTTCTTGAATATCAAAAGTTCTTGCGGGTTAAGAGAATATGTATTTAATTCCCAACCGATCCACGTCCTCATCTGCATCAGAAGACTGCAGGTTTGACACAAGTGGCCGATTAGATTCCTCCATTGCAGCAGCACGAATAAAAAATAAAATGGAGAGAGACAGCAGGTTTAAATTACCTAACATGAACACCACTTGTGAAACATGGGAACATTATGACTGAAATATTTTGATACTTTCACGTGTTTCGGACTTCATATATTTTTTCTGGAATCCAATTTTTAAAAGATTTAAAAATGGGTTAATTGTAGCATCAATCTCAATCATTTCCATTTTTCTCAAGTTTTACTTTAATTTTCATTTTGTACCATCCACAACCTTTAAACATTGAAATATTCACACGAATTGGTTTGATCATGTGAAAAAAATTTAGTTTTTGTGATTTTTTAATTTTTTTTTTTTTTTATAGATGTGTGGTTTTAAAAAGTTTGAAAATAAAAAATTGTGAGCTTGATTAAAAATGAATGGTTGAGATTGAGTTTGAAAAGTTGATGTGAAAATTTTCACATTACCAAACGGACTTGCTGGGATTTTTTGGTCCCAATCAAATCTCGGGGGCAATGATAATAAACATTGTGTCGGATTTTAAACTTCGTAGGCCCTCGCCCCATGATCGAAGTATTGCCTAATCTCCACAATTAGGCAGCCCACGCGCTAAGAGATTTACTGCCCACGTCGATATTTTAATTGGGTCTCGACCCTGTTGCTCGATGGGTAGGCTTTGGAGACGACCTATTTTAATTAGGGCTTCCCTAATTAAACCCTAAACCTATACCTACCCACACCCCTCCCTTTGGCAGAGTTAGATCACTCTCTCGACATTTCCTCTCCACTCTCTCGGTGCGGCTACTCTCTCTCTTCTTTGTGAAGAACCCGACCCTCTCCCTTCTTCCTCTCTCGGTGATTGGAAGTGTGCCTTCTTTGTGACAACCACCGTGAGCTCTCTGTGTGGCTCTTGCTGGTTGTGCCTTCTTGCTTCGCTTGGTGTAGCTACTGTTTCGGTCGAGCCTTGTGTGGCTCTTCTTGTGACCGTGTTCTTGCTGCCTCTGTGTTCGGCAGCCTGGTTCTTGGTTATGGGAGGCGGTGTTCGGTCCTTGTCTTTGGCCGAGTCTTATTGTGGTTACTTGGTGCAGTCCCTTGGCCGAGCCTTGTGGTGGTTCCTCGTTGTGCAGCCCGGTTTGTATTGTGTGGGAGGTGTGTTTCGCAGTGGGTCTTGACCAGTTTGGGGGGTTGTCTTGGAGTGTTTTCTAGCCGTGCAGTGGTGTTACCATTGTGGGGATTAGACTGAATTTTGAGCCCTCCTTTTCATTCTATGCAGTCAGCTACTTCGGTGAAAAAGGGATTATTTAATTGCCCTTATTATATTGTTTATGTATTGATTCAATTACGTTGCTAATCATATTATTTTCTTCCGCTGTATTATTGATTAATCTCGATTACTTTGTGTCCTGCGAGGTTGGATTATTCAACAGGACTCTAAAGGATAAAATGATGAAAACCTTGAGTCCATCCGTTAATTGACCTCATTGGCGAAACCAGGGGATCATAAGTGGTTAATTGACCTCCCAACTTTTAATATATATATATAACAACAAATTGAGTTAATTGTACTAACTAAAAAGGTCGTGGTAAGTATAAAATGTTTATCTTGAAGATTATGAAATGATTTGAAATGAATTACTTATGTTAAGTTAGGTATATGTCTGAAACGTGACATCAATTCATGCAAAATTTGAATTTGAAAAATAAATGATTTGCCATGTTTTAATCTCAAATTTTCTAATTATTATGAGGTAACAAACAAAGTTGAAATTTTGTATTTTTGATACCATTTCAAAGTACTAGTAACGTAACTTCTAGCAATGTTAAAGGCATGTGAAATGGTCAATCTTAGCCCAAAAAAAAAAAAAAAGACATTTCAAAGTAGAACGTTCCAATCTAGAGTTTCGAGATTTCAATGATGACCTAACTTTAAAAATTTGTCAGTGATAGTACGCTAGCCAAATCCAGGAATCGCTTACGTCATTTCGAAGTTGGTTTTGAAAACTCCATCATAGACATAAAATGTCTAAACGGACATAAAAATAATAAAAAAATGTATCTAAAAATGGACGTTTAACTTGTATTTTCTTTATATTTTTTATCAATTATTTTTTGACGTTTATTATTTTCACACGACAAATTTCTCAACATAATATCTATCAGTTTATTAGGAAACTTTATATTAGATATGACATCATTTTTTTAAGTTGTTACATATGATGTCAAAAAAATTTCAATTCATATTCTGACCCTCCAACTCAAAGTGTCTGTGTCCGCCACTGATTGACCTAAAAATTTTAAAAACCAAGTCCTTTAACCAATTAAAACAATGGCATTTTCGTTACTTCAGTTTTACAGATATACATAAGCATCCATAAAATCGATAGCACATTTCATGTACAAAGTGTATAAAATGCTAAAAAATGGACATTTGCAACGAATTACGATACTTCATAAAACAGTACAGCTCCCACCAGATCCGCCCCTAATTGATAGATTAACCCAACAAGTAATTATATTAACACGTTTTTTTTTTAAATACACCACATTTTAATTACATAAAAGATCATTAACCTTTTTTAATTTTCAATTTATATTATTAATCTTTCTCATCATATTCTTAATTTAACCATTTCATTAATTCATAATTCTCGTCCAAAGTTACCGCTGATGTGCTTTAAAATGAGGGAAAAAATATCTGGGCCTTCTTTATTAGTACTTTGCCCCTGTTTGGCCCCATTATTTTTACAAATAATGTGATTTTGAATAGTAATTATAGAGAATGTGCGATTAAAAAATATTTGAAAAGTAAAAAATGATGAACTTGACTAAGATGAATAATTGAGATTGATTGTTGAACAAATTTGGTTTCCAAATAATGGGGGTCAAACGAGGCTTTATAATTTTTTTTTTTTTAATACAGTATTCAATTTCAACCATCTACTAAAAGTTAAGTTCACAATATTTGACTTTTCAACTAAGCATGTGTTTGGGAAAATGGAATAATTTGGTTTAAACATATTTATAAACTACACAATTTTCCAATCACTTTTTAACCATACATATTTTCTCTTTCCAATTTTCAACCATTACTTTTTACCTCAAAATAGTAAATAAACCAAATAGTATTACCAAACGTAGCATTATCTCAATCATTTATTCTTTTAAAAATCACTATTCATTTAAAAAAAAAAACTATTTTAAACAATACCAAACACATACGCAATCTTATTTATCTTCTTTTAAAAATATGAGAGAAGAGTAAACCCCTGTTTGAGATTCATTAAAAAATTTACACATTTTTCTCTTTTCTTCCCAATCACACATTTATCAATAAAATAATATTATAAATAAACATTAAAAAAATTACCTACTTCATAAAAATCACTATTCAATTTTTTTTTCTTTTCAAAGAAACTCTTTTAAAATGAAAACCTATATATTTTCTTTACTCCATTTTAACGAATTTCATGAATAGAAATGTCGTTGGGGTCCAATTGTGTTAATTTGGAATATGAATTGAATGAGAAAAGTTAAACATATTCTCACACATAAATCACATAATTTAAACTACTAATTGGGGGGGATATATATTATCTTGTACAAATACAAATTAATACTTGTCAACTTTGAAAAACAAAAGTAAAGTTACGCTCCAAACTCTTACAAGTTTAAACACTATTACACATTAACAAACCATATAAAAGCCAAACTCACCCCCAAACATACACACAATAAACGTAAAAGCCAAACTCACCCCAAACATACACACAATAAACCTAGCCATAAATAAATAAACTACTTAAGCAACATATATATATCTAGATCTATTTGTACTTACTCTCCATGACAAATTGGGTTACTCCTCTTCACATGGAGAGGGCCCTACATATCTGTGGATCCCTTCATGTGAGGGGGAGTAATCCAATTTATCATTCGGTAAGTACATATAGCAAAGTCCAATATCTAACATTTTTCGGAGCCTCCTGCTCTTCCATTTTCGGCACAATCACTGTTAACTCTCCATTCTTCAGCTCACACTTGATCTCGTCCAACTTGGCATTCTCCGGCAGCCGAAACCCCTCAAGAAGCCTCCACGACGGCGCTCTATCCGGTGCTACTTGTCGTTTTTGTCCTCCTGTTCAACTACTCTCTCACCACTTATTTGCATTATATTATTATCTTCCACCTGAACGTAACCTTCAAGTCTTCTTTCCTCACACCTGCCACCAAGCATCCCACTTAGCTTATTTAAAATTAATCTTACTAATATGCACCCTTCTGAAAACAATGAACACAATCCCACTGCACAACCGATTGATATCACTTCTTTCTCCTTTTTACTCATTTTGTTCTCCATTTATTTTTGTTAATGCTTAATTCTTTATTATACTAACTAGTTAGAATAAATTTGACATACTGCGACATCTTCTATCTATTTTTTTTTTCTTTTTTTTTTTAAAAAAAAAAATTACGAGTAAAGAGTTAATTATAAATAAATGAATATATCAGATATTAATTACAATTTACACGTGAAGACAAGCTAGTAAGAAGAAAATGTTAACCAGGAAGATCAACACGAAAGATGTGAGCATTATCAGTTTCACGCCAGTCGACGTTGGCATGGGCCAAGGCGGTTGCGTCATCACTCTGAATACCGCCTTGCCTCAAGCCACTGCCGTAAGCTGACGGTTCCCATGGTATGTGCTGGCTATATTGTTTGAGATCACGTTTCATTTTGAGGACACCATGCTCTCGGACTCGGTCTTTACGCCACGTTCTCACATGTTGCAGAAACTTATAACTTATCAGTTTAACTAATTTATTTATATATATAATTTTAAAACATTAAAAATGATAAACTTTATTTTCAACCAAACATCCTCGATTGAAACAGATTTTCGAAAGTTCACAAAAAATTTACTGCTACTTGCTATGCTTCATCGGTGCAGGATGACTGCGTGCCTACACGTTTTTGATCTTTATGGTGTAATTTCAAGAGATTCAGGATATGCTGGATGATCATGAGTTCTGTTAATTTATCCACCACTTATTTTATTTTATTTACAAATTAAATTTGTGATAGAAGCGTGATACAAAAAAGTCTTCTTCACTTGCAAAGGCGTGACTTTTTGGAGGCTTAATCTAAGCCATTGATCTACATGATTGAATTTTGGCCCTAAATGTAACAACCCAATTATTATTTTTATTAGTCGAATTTTTATTAGTCAAAGTCTAATTAGGACCAAATTATATTATTTTATTTGTTGGGGTTATTTTTCTAAAACTTATATAAGTTGAGAATTTAATTAAATCAAAAAATAAGAGTTGGGGACCTACTTGACAATATTTGAAGACTTTACATAATATAATACTAAGGGTGTGTTTGATAGGTGGGTGGAAAAGGAAAAGGAAAATGTTTTCCACCCAAATTTTCCACCTTTTGTGTTTGATTGCAAAATGTTACATGAAAAATATTTTCCACCCAAGTTAAAAAAGTGAAGATTTTCCTTGAAATCAAGGAAAACAAATTTTCATGGGTTTGATGGAAAAATATTTTTCTTTTCCTTTTCTACCCAACTTATCAAACACACCCTAATTATGTCAACCAAATTGCCAAACCAAAAAGACAAAACAGAGGCTGAGGTGCACGAAGAATCGGGAAGAAAGAAGAGAAAGAAAAAAGGAGGAAAAAAAAAAAGAAAAGAAAAGAAAAAGGAAAGGAAGAAAGAAGGAGAAGCCTATTCAACTCAAAATGTGTTTTGGTGTTATTCTACTATATTTTCCTAACATTAAGAGGTAAGTGGTAAAATATTTATTGTTCAATAATGTGTAAAATTAGGGCTTTTGATTTATAGTTTAAATGAGTTATATATGAATGTGGGAATGATGATTTTGGTGATTCTAGTTATATAATTAAGTTTATTGAAATAAATGCTTGGCATTAAAGATTAGGGTTTTATACCATTGGGTTAAACTAGTGATTAAGTTGGGATAAACTTGTATTTTGGTTTGTTTGGTACTGGAAATGGATTTGTTGGTGTTGATGATGAATATTGGTTTAGTTATGAGAATGAGCAAATAAACTAGTAAGCTTATAAAACTTGAAAATTGGGATTTCGATAAATGTGGTTCTAAATTTCAAAATCTTAAGTGATATTAGAATTTAATTAGTCATTATAAGTGATTTTGTATTCCTAAGTAAAAATGGTAAGTATGGTGTAATATGAGAAAACAAGTTGAATGAGTTAATTCAAGAATGAGACTCTTTTACTATATTATCTATTAGGTGATTTTAAATGTTGATGTGAAGACTTTATTTTATCTCAGGAGGTGATGAGGAAGTTGGCGTTATATACCGGTCAAGCTAGTGGACGGTCAACTATTTTGTGAGTGGAAAAGTTATTCTTTTAAAAACTTAAAAGAATTCATGTAATTCAAGTTTTCTATTCATAATGATTTTCTACAAGTTACAAATGATTTTTAAATTACTTGCTTTTAGCATGATTATCAAAACAAATGTTTTAAAATTAAGTTTGTTTATCATGATGATTCTTTTTATCATGTTTTACGAGCATGATTAGTCAAATTGAGTATGTATGATTTTAAAATCACTAAAAGTATCCGATATGGTTATCTGTTCTTGTGTTAGTGCACGGAGGGGGCCTTGGGCCCGTGTACTAGCGAATATCATTTGTAATCTTAAGGCTCTGTCACGGAGGGGGCCTATGGCCCGTGTTCAGATGATATTAAGATCTGCTCTTATGCACGGAGGGGGCCTATGGCCCGTGTGTAAGGGTGTATGTATATATATAAGGTCTTTGGGACCCACTTTTGTACCCAGAGTGGCTTTGGGCCGGTTACGGAGGTGTTCAATATAATACGCGCGTATGACTAGATGCAGATTTCAGATGATTTAGTTGGGTACCTTTGGTGTGATTTTCTTATGTATTACAGTTTATCAGTTATGCTACAGATGATTATTCCACGATCTTTATAATTATTCTTAGCATGTATGATTTGATTTGAAGTGACAATAGCTTATGAAATAAATTATGTTTTCAAAAATGATTTATAAAATACTTTTATTTCAGAAATTCCACTAACTGAGTCACAAGCTCATGTTTTTTCCCACCTTTACAGTATAGGAAGAAAAATAAGAGTTTCAGCAGCATCGAAGGAGCCTTTGCAGCTCTCGAGGAGCTTTGTAACATTGTCATTTGTAAGAGTTACTTTGGTAAGCTCTTATGAGATATATTCTAGGAAGATGCATTGGAATATGCAGTTATTCTATATAAGTAATATACTTTATCAGGAATGTGTCTGATGATGATGTATTTTGGATCATGTATATATAAAGAAGTGGGTTAAGAATTTTAGTTATTATATTATGTCAATTATCTTGGTTGGAAGATTTGAAATGTGATATATATAGTTATTTATGAGATTGCATGTTTGAGGATTTGTTATTGTTTTAAAGGTTGGTTAAGTCAATATTATAGAGGAGACTCTATCAAAATTTTATAAATTCCTATGGGATTAAAATTATTTATAGTAAATATTGAAAGTTAAAGAAAAGTCAAGATTGCCTTGGTGGTGGGTCCAACATCTAGTTGGCACCTGCCATCTGCGCACCTCACGTTTCAGGTCCAGTAGGGTGATTTGGGACGGGTCGTGACACTAAACGTTTCTCACTTCCTTCTCACCTTTTTAGTCTCCATCTCTGATTTCTTTGTTCTTAAATTTCTTTTGAGTACTGAGTTATAGCATAGATTGAGTGGCTATAGTGATGTTTGATGTATAGATCTTTGTTTTTGTGATCTGTCATGTGAGATTGAGGGTTTTCTGGTTCTTATATTTGAACGATATATTTTGATCTTTGTCTTGGAATACTTAATATCTTGATTCTTTGTGATTATTGCAATTTATATAGAAGCTGTAATCCATATTTGTGAGCTTCAATGAGAAGTAGCCAAAGGCTGGGAGAACAAGGGTCTTCAGACATAAATCATGGTGTTTTATATCATTTGTATTATGTATTCGTTGGTGTTTATCGTACTGTTTCGAACCCTAGAATCTATAACAAAATTATTTAAAATTTCCTCTCAAGCGACTTTGGTTTTATTGAATAGACGCAATAAAAAAAATAGCAATAACCTTTCAGATTACAAACAAGGAAGCACACACTAATTACAAAATTGCAATTTGCAACAAGCAGCACACACTAGTATCAAATCACATCAAACATAAGAGATTTCCATTTTGTTCAGCTATCTAGCTAGCATTAACACCTTGGCATGTCTGGAGGTGGAGGCAGTATTTTAGCATCTCGGCTCTTGCCATTTCTAACAATGAATGCCATTCCCATTCCCCAGCTTACATGTCGCTCAAAATGGCAATGCATGAACCATACTCCTGGATTATTTGCCTTGAATCTGATTGCTGTCCAGCCATTTCTCGGAACCGCAATTGTTTCCATAAGAGGAGGGTCGACGAGATTATAATTCAAAGGGTCTCTGTCTCTGTCGAAGTTCCCAAGTCCCCACCCAACCACGTAAAAGCTATATCCATGTAAGTGCATGGGATGATCTATCCCTGCAACCGAGTTTGTTCCCTGGAAGACGAGCTCCACCGTGGAATTATACTTAAGAACCACCACATCCGTCCCATTTTGAGGCCTCCACAGGTCTTGAGGGACAAAATCTTGAGTATAGTTGTATCGAAACGGTGGATTGTTGGGAAAGTTATTTCCATAAACACCTCTGATTCGCCTGTAATAAGATTGAAGAATGTCAACTCTAGGTAGCTGAAAGGTTATGTTATTCACACTCGCCAAAAGACGGCCGTTGAGAGATCCATCGCACGAGTTATTAGCGAGACAAGGGATTAAATTGATGGAAAGGGTGAAGAAAAATTTATTGGTCACATTTAAAGGAACATCAACTGGATATTTCTTATTTGCTAAACTTCTGAGTCGTCCTGTGAAATTAACTGAAGCATTTGTGTCGTTGAAGGCAGGGAAACTTGGGAGTAATGGTGATGCTGGTGGAGTATAATTTCCTCGATACTCAACTATAGCTGTCGTCGTCGTGTTGTCATAACGGCCGGCACTGGAATAAGCCCTTGAAGCCATGTAGTAATGGCCAGGATTTTGGTTAGCTTTCAGCAAGAAATCAATGGTTTGGCCTGGAGAGATGGTGATATAATCACTCTTGAAGGGTTTGGTATAGGCACCATCGGATCCAACTACAGTGATATTGTGATTTGCAATTTTGAAAAACATAATGTTGTTCATGACTGCGTTAACCATTCGAAGCAAGTAAGTCTTGCCAAAATCCACTGTCAACTTGAATGTATCTGCGATTGTATAATCCGAAAGAGATAAGAATTCATTCGATTTGTTTAAGCTTGGTTTGATTGCACGTGAATTTCGTGAAAAATGTCACATTCAATAAAAATATTTTTCTTGATTTGAAATTAAATTCGATTTTCAAGGTACAAGCGCTTCAAGCTCATTTTTAGCTAAATTTATGGAAAACGAATTCCTTAAGGAGGGGTTGAGAATTTTTATTTTTTATTTATTTATTTTTATTATTATTATTTTCACAACTTAAATGGGATTAAAATTATTTTCTACATTTTGCAATCAAACACACCAGACCCCAGTATTATTTTCAGATGTTCATTATAAGTTGTGTTGTGGTCCAACGAGGTAAGGTTTGTATTACTTTTTCTTAAAATATACGAGGTAGTGGACAAAAAAATAAAAAAAATCACATCTATGTGTAAGTAGGGGGCATGAAAATTCCTACCTATACATAGATTAGAGCATTTTTTAATATTATGTCTTGTTTGAGCCATTACTTGAAAATTAAATTTTTTAAACATTCAGTCTTAAGATTTAATCAGTTCTATATATTTTTCAATGGAGGGAGGATGTTTATTTTTTCTTTTTTCACGTCACAGTGAAAAAATTATAGTTGCGATTGCATTAAAGATGCTCTATATTTCATAAACAAAAACCATAGTCAAGATTTAGCTACAAACCTAATCTTGAGCATGGATATAGATCTCCAGGCTGACCATTTATAAGGAAAGCGTCGGAAACATTTGGATCCGCTCCACTTGCCATGAATTCTCTAAGAACTTCTTCCACATCGCTGTTCCACCAATCTCCTGAAATGCAACAGCTTCAAAGATTGAGTTTCAATTTCATGTTTTTTTTCCCCGTAAAAAAATAATTTTTGGCCATATACATACCTAGAATGATGAGTTGTTCTGCACGAGGCTTAGGGAAAGGATAGTCATTTTTCTTCTTTGGATGAATAACGATTGCACCATAAACAGTAGCTCTTGACCATTCACTATGAGCGTGCCACCACAAAGTCCCTTCCTCGTCCGAAAGCACAATCCTTTGGCTAAACTTTGTTCCAGGTCGAATTGGGCACTGAGTCACATACTCAGGTCCATCTGACCATGGATACCTTGGCATTTTCACTCCATGCCTACAAAATCAATATAACTTTAGGCTTAATTTCTCACTCATAATACCCATATCAATTGTTTCCGGTTGGCAACACATGACGCACCGGTCAACACACAGATTGTTGTACGTGAAGGGTTTTCGTCCCAGTTGACTGAATGTATCCCTAAGTATGTATTAGAACTCTCAACATATTTGTTAGGTGATAACTGATATCACTAAAAACCCTTCACATGAAACAATTCGTGTGTTGACGTGGTATGAAATGCGCTGCCAACCGTCAAGAACAATATTGCTATATTTTGTGATTTACCAGTGAATAGTGATGTTCGCGTTTGCTCGATTATGAACATCGACAATGACCGTTTCTCCTTTAGTGGCATATATAGTTGGTCCAGGAAATTGTCCATTTATTGTCAAGATGGTCTTGTTGGTGCAAAGCCTTGTGTATGGAGTCTCCCTCAACTGCAAGAAAAAAAACAGAAGGCTAGCTTCAAAATCATGAAATTGTACTTTCAAAAATATTATTAAGTACATGGATATATAATAAAGAAACTGATTCTTGTCTAGCTACCATATACTCTAGTCTTACCAAGTATTACGTACTAAACATACTATAAAAGGATCGAGTATAGTACTCACCACGTACTTATAGCGACGTTCCAAAGCATCAGTCTGCAGTACAACACCGAGAAGAAGTAATCCAGTGAAATGTAAGACGGAAATTTTCATATTCAACAACATTAATGTTTCCTAGCTTTATTCGAATTACTGTTTCTTGTGCTGTTCTTTGCACAAACTGTTATAGTATATATAAGGTCTGGAAATGAAGAAAGCTGGTGGCTGCTTCTTTTTTCCCACGTTCCTGATATGATTAAAATAAGCAAAATTCGTTAATTAAGACACTGCATTTGACCTCTCAGACAGGAAGAATTAATTTGTCTTCATCAATGTCTTAACGGATCTTCATATACTATGTAGTATGAATCGATTATCATGTGACTTTCTCTTGCCTTCCGGAGTTAGGTAGAAACGAAACTTTATGGGAATAAAGAAAAATATTTTTGATTGGGTTAGGTATATATAATTCTACAGTATGCATCTCAGTAGTTGCCAACATTAAAAACGATCATTTGTGGTATTTTAAAATATTCTTCGTGCGACCTATGAAATACTGATAACGTGTTAAGATCCAGACAAAATCTAGGTTGGTCAATTGGTGAATAATTATATTTAATTCTTAATTAATAATTCCATGTTGGCCTTAATTTTAACACACGCCGAAAATAAATTAATACGTGGATGGTCTATTACAATTGACTAAATAATAATCCATGTATCTTAACTAATTAATTAATTGTGTAGTCACCTTGTATACTTAAAATAAATTAATGTGTCGCAAATTAAAGAAAAAGAAAAAGAAAAATTAGTAAAAATTGAAAAAGAAAAGAAAATGGGCAGTTTATACAAATACCCTAATTTAGGGTTGATTTTCAAAGATACTCTCAAACATTGATTAAACAATAATAATACACTTATTAAGGAACAAAACACCTTATTTTTTACGGCCTAATCCTAAACAATAAGAATTTCTTACAGCGGCTTCTTCTTTCCTTATAGCTACATCGGCTTCTTCTTTCCTTCGTTCCACGGATTTCTTCCAACTGAAAATCGATATTGAAAAGAATTTCTTCCACAAATCGATCAAGGGACAACTTCCATTCCAGGATTCAGGTTTCTGTTCTTTTTGAAGCGAATCAAGCATGATGCCACTTTTTCAAAAATAATAGCAAAAAAGATAAAGTGATGCATTCCAAAATCTAGCAGCTTCTTCATTCCACGAATTCAGGTTCCCAAGTTTTTCTTCATAACAGATTTTTACCTTCTTAATTAAGATGATAAAAGAAATTGTTTTTCACTCAAACCAATGAATTCCGTACAAATGAAGGCCCGTTGCTTTTTCAGATTTGTCTATCTTTTTAAAGCATTTTCACACTGAGTTATTCTGAAAAATTCACTCCATGTCTGAATCTTTATGGAGTAATTGCAAGTACGTGTGTAAATTTACTTGACTATAATGCCATTGATAACACTGATTTGTTAAGAACATTGACTTTGTTAAATTTGATGGAGTTTATACATGTATGAATTTAACTTTGTATCAAATCAAATAATTGAATGCAATGTGTTTGTTAAATTTCTTATATGAAAAAGTGTCATTTTGTCACTTTTTTTTATAAAAAAGTCACATCCTGCCACTTTTTTCATGCGAATTTGAAGAATGCAATGTGCTTATTGACATCAATCATTGAATAAGTGTCATTCTGTCACTTTTTTACAAAGAAATCGCAGCCTGCCACTTTTTCATGCGAAGTTGGTCAATGCAAGATGTTTGTTGAGATCAAGCACCAGAAAAGTGTCATTCTATCACTTTTTTCTTAAAAAAGTCACAGCCTGCCACTTTTCATGTGAAGTTGGTCAATGAAAGGTGCTTGTTGAGATCAAGTATTAGATAAGTGTCGTTCTGTCACTTTTGTATAAAAAAGTCGTAGCCTGCCACTTTTTCATGTGAAGTTAGTGAATTCAAGTTGCTTGTTGAAATCAAGCATCGGAGAAAGTGCCATTCTGTCATTTTTTTTTAAAAAAAAGTCGCAGCTTACCACTTTTTCATGCGAAGTTGGTCAATGGAAGGTGCTTGTTGAGATCGAGCATTGGATAAGTGTTGTTCTGTCACTTTTTTTTTAAAAAAGTCGCAGCCTGCCACTTTTCATTTGAAGTTGGTCAATAGAAGGTGCTTGTTGAGATCAAGCACCAGATAAGTGCCCATTCTGTTGCTTTTTTACAAAGAAGTCGCAAGCTTGTTACTTTTTCATGCGAAGTTGGTCAATGCAAGTTTCTTGTTGACATCAAGCATCGGAAAAAGTGTCATTCTGTCACTTTTTCTTTTTTTTTTAAAAGGTCGCAGCTTGCCACTTTTTATGTGAAGTTGTTCAATGGAAGGTGCTTGTTGAGATCAAGCATTGGACAAATGTTGTTCTGTCACTTTTTTTTATAAAAAAGTCGCATCCTGCCACTTTTTTATGCGAATTTGAAGAATGCAATGTACTTGTTGACATCAATCACCGAATAAGTGTCATTCTGTCACTTTTTTACAAAGAAGTCGCATCCTGCCACTTTTCCATGTGAATTTGGTCAATGCAACGTGCTTGTTGAGATCAAGCACCAGATAAGTGCCATTCTGTAACTTTTTTAAAAAAAAGTTGCAGCCTGCCACTTTTCATTTGAAGTTGGTCAATGGATGGTGCTTGTTGAGATCAAGCATCGGATAAGTGTCATTCTATCACTTTTTTACAAAGAAGTCGCAAGCGTGGCACTTTTTCATGCGAAGTTTGCCAATGGAAGGTGCTTGTTGAGATCAAGCATTGGATAAATGTCGTTCTGTCACTTTTTTATAAAAAAGTCGCAGCCTGCCAATTTTTCATGCAAAGTTGGTGAATTCAAGGTCCTTGTTAAAATCAAGCATTGGATAATTTCCATTCTGTCACTTTTTTTTTAAAAAAAAAGTCGCATCCAACCACTTTTCCACGCGAAGTTGGTCAATGCAACGTGCTTGTTGAGATCAAACACCAGATAAGTGTTATTATGTCCCTTTTGTTTTTAAAAAAAGTCGCAGCCTACCACTTTTCATTTGAAGTTGGTCAATGCAACGTGCTTGTTGAATTTGTAACGGCTGGAATCTCCGTGGTTGAGGTGCTGCATAGTGAGGTTTTGTCGTGAAGTTGAAGGTGGAGGAGGTGGCTTGGCAGTGGGTTGGTAATGATGATAGTGAGTGACATTTGCTTTGCTGGAAAGAGTAAAAAAAGAAATGAATGGATTTGTAACGGCTGGAATTTGTTTGGGTGTTGAAATGATAATAATGGTGGGTGGAAAGGATAATAAAGAGAAAGCAAAATGTGGAAAAATTTTGGTAGGATTAGTTTAGGATAATTAACTAAAAATTTGACTAACTTTGATCAAGAAATGTATTTAAAATAGATATATTTTGGACTTAAAATAAATTTGAGAATAAATAAATTTTGAGATAAAATTGAATTACGTATTTTGGACTTAAAAAAATTTATAATAAGAAAGATTGAGATATTCTACTGAATTTGGAAATAAAATGATTTTGACAATAATAATTTGAATAAATAATTAAAATAATATAATTTTATAAATTCGGACATTTAATTTAAAATCGAACAAACTCGATATTTATTAACTTTGGCTAGACGAACACGTCGCGACGTTAACTTCAAAATAATATGTGAGATAGTAGCGTCACGATTTTCTAAATATTAAAATAATTATTAAATGCGTAAAAATTCTTGGTCGCTACAACCTTACCCCCTTAAAATAATTTTGTCCTCGAAATTAAACTTACTTGGTCTACAATTTCTGGATATTTGGCTAAAATTTCCTCTTCCTTTTCCCAGGTAGCCTCGTTACTACCCTGTCTACCCCACTGGACTTTGATTAAGGAATCTCTTTGCTTCTTAAGACATGGACTTTTCTCTCTACTATGCACATAAGTGCCTCTTCATAAGTCAAATCTTTCTGAACTTCAAGAGACTGATAATTCACCATATGACTAGGATCATGAACATACTTTCTCAATAAGGAAACATGAAAACACTGTGAACAGCTGCAAGTTCTGGTGGCAAAGCCAACAATAAGCCATATTATCCACTTCTCTAGTATTTCAAATGGTCCAATGAAACAAGACCTTAATTTCCCTTTCTTGCTGCAACGAAAAGTACCATTCATAGGAGTTACTTTCAAGAACACTTTCTCTCTAATCTCAAGCATTAAGTCTTTTCTTCCTTGATCGGCATAACTATTCTGTCTGTCTTGGGCAGCTTAAATCCGTAATCTGACCTTCTTTATAACATCAACTGTTTTCTCAATTAATTCTGAACCCAATAATTTCTTCTCATTAACTTCATCCCACTCGATTGGCGATCGACATCGCCGTCCATACAAAGCTTCATAGGGTGTCGTACCGATGGTAGCTCGAAAATTATTATTGTAGGCAATTTCCACCAATGATAGATGATTCTCCCAACTACCACTCAAGTCTAGTACACAGGCTCTAAGTATATCATCCAGTGTCTGAATAGTGCGTTCGGACTGCCCTTCTGTCAGGGGATGGTAGGCAGTACTAAAATTTAATTTAGTACCCATTGCCACATGTAAACTCTTCCAAATTTCAAGGGAAAATTCTCGAATCTCTATCTGAAAAATGGACACTAGCAATCCATGAAATCGAACAACTTCTCTAATATATATCTGTACCTCATACAAATCTATCGAAAAGACGCTTGATAGCTATTGTGTAGAACTCAATTAATCATCCGACATTATCCAACTTTAATACTCATTCATTGGCCTTCTATTACAAACCTTTCAAGGATCTATACTGATATCGAATCCACGATACAAATATCAATCATTCAAATGCTTAAACTAAAAATCAAGAAGATTGATCAAGAATAAAACCTTATTACCCAAAATATAGCAATGAAGTATCAATTCCAAAATATTGTGTACAACTCAAACTTGGCGGAATCTTTCTGAATGGATTCGCAAACGTAATCATTTCTAAACTCGACTGAAACTTCATTTTCAAGTTGAAGAAATTCAAACTTAAATCCTTTAGTCCATACTTTAAATCATGCATCAAGTACTTGATATCACATACTCATTCTAGCTGAGGACTAAGGTACTAACTTAAAGTATCATCATAAGAATCAAATATGATACTCTCAAACTTAAGAAATCTCACTATCTTCCCAATCTGAAGTTCATGATACAATTTCCCTGTTCTCCCAAAACTTCAATTCATGTCCCAATTTGAACAATACTCTGATTAAGTCTATCACCATTGAACAAGACTTCTCTGAATCATATAAGATTCCTCATCAAGTTTACTTAACCCAAAGATACAATCTCATTATAAGTAAAAGTCACACAACTGATCATCTCAGATTTTCCATTATTGTAGCAAAATAATTTACTCACATCAAAAGCACAACCGATAATAAGTAATCGAAACTGCATCACCAAAACTTCAAATAAACTCATATTTTATGCCTCAAAATGAAAATTCCCAATCGTAGGTAACATTTCACCATAAATTCAATAACCATCAAATTAAGATCAATTGACTCAACATATTCACATAATTCATTCACGGGATAGTCATAACATCCATTAACCGTCTAGTTACCATTTCTTGGAGTAATCATGTAACATGTCACTTATCATCGTATCATATGACCTCAATTAAAACATACCAATCTCTCTAAGACTACAATATAATAACCATCATATCTATCACGTGAACCCTATACGTCAATCTGCTCGTTAAGATTATATATCAATCTCTCAAACTAAATAAATCTTGGATTCTGCCATATGTCACTCTTTCTGCACACTACTCCATAATAAGTCATCACTGTGAAGTCTTATCCTCATTTCCACAATTTCTACCCATAAGGACAAATACATAAAAGTTCATTTCTTATTTTCGAACCAAGATACCATCGGTAACAATTTCCAAAATTTCAATGTATGATCTTATCATAAACTTTCCCCCGATCAAATGCATTACCGCTGCAATACTTGTACCAATCTAGGACCTGATAAAAATTTCTTTCATCAATTTCATCCAACAATTTATCTCATGATCTTCTAATATCATAAATGAAATCTAAAAGTACATCGGTGAATCATTCACATTACGAGGAAACCCTGATTCATTTCCAGGACTGAGACTCATCTTTCTTCGAATTCCACTTAGAACCAAAAATAACATTACTTATTCATGGAAACTCAACTTATTTCATAATCTCAATACATCGTCACCTTCAGTTCTCCCATAAGAGCAATAACATTATTCCTTATAATTATCTCTTGAACCTTTTTATACTCAAATGACCTTATGACAATCATCATAATCTCACATAATCTCAAACATTCAATCATATGTCCCAAAATTCTCACTATAAAATATGGTCAATATCTCCCTTTCATAATAACTGACTTTATCCAAATAATCATAGTACATGCAAATAACCAAATTCTTAACACATCATCTACCAGATCAACTTCCAAAATAAATCAACAGTAATATAGCATACCATCATAATTTATAATGTTCTCCAATATCAATGATCATTCCATACTAATAATCAATTTGTTCCCAAAAATGATTAAGATTCTTCCCAATATTGCCATAATATTAGTCTTCACTCATCTTTCAAAATATAATTTGACACGTTCCAATGTATGCATCAAGTCATCACATAACTCCACGTATACCCTGACATCCAAGTAGTTGTATACATCATCTTGTTTTTGAAATTGTGAGACAAGGAGAGCACCTCAATAGAACTGTATCCATTACAAAATGATTATGCTTCGAATAAGCCAAGAATGTCTCAAGAGTCATTACCCCTTTTTCATCATTTACCAAATCTCGCTCGTGGTGTAAATGAACCTGCAAGTCAATCCTCAATACTCTTAGTGGGTTGTTTTACCATACCATGCTCTTAACTCAAAATGATAAAATTCCGGACAGAGTCTCCCTTGTAATTTGGACTTATCCAACCCGCAGGTATACTTCATAACCAAAAATAACAACATGTAGTTATATTCCACATCTGACCACCATGATTTAAATATTGACAACAATTCCAACAAACTTCAATACCAAAAAATATCCCAGAAAATTAATTCATCATTCCTCAACATGACAATTTCAAATCATAATTTCCAATATCACAATATTACTTCCTTCAATACATTAATTGGCTCAAATGCCAACCCGTTGTCATACTTATAACATATATGCCACAAATCATAATTCCAAAATTTCTTAATTACAAGACCCAAACAACATTATAAATTTCTCTCAAAATAGAGGAATAATCCACTTACTCAAACATAATATCAAGTCCTTAATTCCCAATAATTAAAAACCAAATCTTTAAACCTCAAATTTCATAATTCTTCTCATAAAAGTCTCAATAAAATCATATCAATCATAATCTCAACATCTCATCACAACGTCATAAAACTGGCTTGCTATTTCTCGGTGATTTAATGAAAATGTTGACAACAAGTGATTAATGAATCTTCGCAACAGTTGCTCTAAAACCACTAGTCATGGCCTCATAATGCGCGGCACAATAGTCGATAGTGTGGTCATATATCTTTACATGAGGTGTCAGTCTAAACAATAGATATTTCAAAAATATTGTCTAATCATTTCTGTTGACTCCTCGTAAATGGTGCCATGTCTAAAATCAATTATGCAAAGTCCAGCTAGGGTTCGTCATTTCTAAACTCAAGGACAAAAACTATTTTGAAATCATTCTTAAATCATATTATTCCCATTATGCTCAACACTCGTTCTCTTTCTTTTCTTTTCTGAAATATTTCTCGTTATACCGCAAAACTCATTTCTTTCTTTCTTTCTTTCTCATGCATTTAAGCAAGTAATTCTCATGAACATAAAAGTTCAAGTCTCATGCATTTAAGCAAGTAAATTTTGACAAGCATAACGACATCATAAATCTTCTTTCTCTTTCTCATAAATCATTAAAATAAGTATACGAAATACTGAAATAACTTTAAACATCATAAACTTCTTTACCTAGGAGTTGGTGGAACGAATGATGGTAGTGGCAATCTTCATTAATAATAATTTAATAATGGAACATGTTTCTTGAAAATTCTCTTTTTGAAAACTTACCAGTCTACAGAAACGCAGACTGGCTCTGATACCATTCTGTGACGCACCGAGTTCTAAATACTCGAAACGCCACTTCATCGTCTCAAACTCAGTTTCAAAAAAAATATTCATTTAGCGGGAATAAATGAAATTTTAGATTTCTGCATAAAATATTCTTTCAAATCATTCATAGAAATAAAATCCAAATTCTCCATAGTCAGTATAAAATAAAGTTCGACTTAAACGGACATTTTAAAAAAATAACATTTAATTATTTCTTTGCCACTTGTGTCCATCACTCGCCACCGCTTCCGAAGTCTGCAAAAATTGTTAATAACGGGGTGAGTATTTCTAAGAAATACTCAGTAAACTCATAACCGAAAAATTCACTTAATCCATAAATTTGCACATAAACATGTAATCATGCTAACATATTTCTCTCATAACATCATAACATAACACATATTCACATAAGTGCGGAAAGTAGCCTTGTCTTGTCTTAATTCAACATGCAATTATGCATGGAAGTTATAGCGCATATAACATTTCTTCTTTATACACCATTTTCGGGAGAGCATTTGCCCGTCTTACCCCTCATGGTTAATCACATGAACATAACATCATATATGATTTACATAATTCCAGATTCACATGCAAATCATAGCTAAATAAATTATAGAGTATGAGTCTACCTCATATCCGACGAGTGCAAAGTTGAGCGGGAAATGACTTCCATTCTTTAATTCGCCGTACGCTTCGTCTAGCCCATAAGTTGCCTTAGTCTTTAAAAATTTATAGTTTAAAAATAATAATTTACAATTTGAGGACTGAAATTGACGTTTTGAAAGTTGAGGGACTCAAATGGATACTTTTGATAGTTGAGGGACCAAAATGAATACTTTCCAAACTTGAGGGATTAAAATGTAAATCTTTTAAAACTTGGATTTAAAATCAAATGAATTAAATCAGTAGAGACTGAAATGATTATTTTTCAAACTTTAAGGACTGATTTGAAATAACTTTAAAACTTCAGGGACCAAAACGTAAATATTGAAAAGTCAGTACAAAATTTCAGATCTATTTTCTCTCTCTCAACTCACTCTCTCACGATCAAACTCTCTCTCTCTTTCTCACGATCAGAAGACGAAAGAAGGGTGCCGGTTGCCTTTCGCACAAAATCAGTGTCCGGCCAGTGGTTTCGCCGGCGCAGCACCGGCGGCAAGGTGACGGTGAGTGGCGACCAAGTCAAGGTTCAGATTGGAGAGCTTAGGTGCGAGTTTATGTACGAAAATCCGAAACAAAATCGCGGCTGCAAGGTTGCGATTTGTGAGCTTCTCCGGCGAAAATCCAAAAATAAAGGTAGGTGTGGTATATTGGTTTAATTTCCTTGGTTTTGGGTTTTTGATTGGTGGTATATTTTGAGTTGGGACATTGGCCGGCTATGGTGTGTTGGTGTCTAGGCGATGAGTGCAGAGGATGTTGATGGTTGTGGTCCTGTGGTGGTTCGGTAGTGGTGGTTGAATTGTGATTGTGTGAAAAGGGAGTGAAAATGGATGAAGCTGAAATGGCTGCTTGAACTGGAGCTGGGTGGATGCTAAACTGAAATTGTACAGAGTGGTTTTGGGTGGTGACTTCGGTTGATTGCAGCTATTATGTATTGAATTTGTAACGGCTGGAATCGCCGTGGTTGAGGTGCTGCATAGTGAGGTTTTGTCGTGAAGTTGAAGGTGGAGGAGGTGGCTTGGCAGTGGGTTGGTAATGATGATAGTGAGTGACATTTGCTTTGCTGGAAAGAGTAAAAAAAGAAATGAATGGATTTGTAACGGCTGGAATTTGTTTGGGTGTTGGAATGATAATAATGGTGGGTGGAAAGGATAATAAAGAGAAAGCAAAATGTGGAAAAATTTTGGTAGGATTAGTTTAGGATAATTAACTAAAAATTTGACTAACTTTGATCAAGAAATGTATTTAAAATAGATATATTTTGGACTTAAAATAAATTTGAGAATAAATAAATTTTGAGATAAAATTGAATTACGTATTTTGGACTTAAAAAAATTTATAATAAGAAAGATTGAGATATTCTACTGAATTTGGAAATAAAATGATTTTGACAATAATAATTTGAATAAATAATTAAAATAATATAATTTTATAAATTCGGACATTTAATTTAAAATCGAACAAACTCGATATTTCTTGACTTTGGCTAGACGAACACGTCGCGACGTTAACTTCAAAATAATATGTGAGATAGTAGCGACACGATTTTCTAAATATTAAAATAATTATTAAATGCGTAAAAATCACTTTCAATTCTTGCGATTTAGTCCCCAAACTTTATATTCTTCTTGAATTTCTCAATTAAGCTCTCAATTCCTTCAATTGGGACCTCCAACCTCTGATTTGTTCACTTGAGCACCATGAACCTTCCCGGTTGACGTCACATATCTCTCACTTGCTCAATTGAGCTCCAATTAAATGCCAATATTGCCGTTTTTTCCATTAATTGCTTCATTTTTCTTTGATTGGGACATTTTCTGAAAAGTAAACAAATAAACACAAATTAAGGAGCATATATTCTAAAACGACAATAATTTCTTCTAATTTAGACATACAGATAAGTGTATAAAACACACTTATCAAATACTCCCAAACTAGAATTATTGTTCGTCCTCGAACAATGAAAAATAAACTACAAAAATCAAAGAAATAAAAGAGAAATTATTTTTGTTGTGTCAACATGTTTACCATATGCCTCCATAGTTCAAATCAATTTAAGCTTTAAGCAAGAGTCATGAACAACAATGCAAAATAATTTCTAGTTATATCCTGCCAGAGTTTCAAGTGTGTGTGTGAATAGCCAATGTCAAACGCATACTTATGCAAAAGATATGTTCAACACTGTGTAACTCATTACGCATAATCAAGCCCGAAGCCCATGTGGTCAATCTATGATTTCTAATAAAATTCTTTTCAACGCTCATGGATGATCACCACTTTCTGCTTTTCTCTCACATCCCGAGTTTTTATCTATGTGGGTTCTAAAAATATTCTTTTCCTTTTCCACACAAGGTAGTCAGAATCAGAAATATGCGTGCATAACAAATCAAAAGAAAGCAGACCCCAATTCTATAACCTCAACCACCACAGCTCAATCAACAAAGCTTATACTATGCAATAATATTTTTTTTATTTTTTAGTTTTTTTATTGGACGACTTTTTCTTTTAATGTCCCTGTCTTTTACCATCTTTGTGCAGAACTTTTCATACTGGCTTTCTATATGACCCCTGTAGCGGGCTTTCAGATCGGTAACTCCCAAACCAGTTGGCTTTAGGGTACCAGGTTCAAAGAACCCCTCAGACGTACTTTCCCGAGTCATAAATGCTTAAACAGAAAAGTTAAAGATGTTATAATGTCTTATGTGTAAGTCTACTCTTCGTACTTACTTTCTAATTGACCCCTGTAGCGAGCTTTAGGTCGATGACTCCCAAGCCACTTGGCTTTAGGGCACCAGGTTTGAAAGACCCCTCGAACTTACTTACTCGAGTCAAAAAGGCATTTGAAGAGCAGAATAAGACCTTCAGTATTTTTCTGTTTTTATGCTAGATATGGTTTATACCAGTTGACCAAACTGCAATGACTAAAGTGCAACACCAAGAACCACAGACCTCCAACCTGTCAATACATACAAATTCCAACAATTCTACCACCAAACTTGCCTTTTAGCATGATTGGTTCTAATTTAGGGATGATATGTCTAATGATCTAAGTTCAGGGATTTTTTAAGTTATTCATAAGTTCAAACTGCATAAACTTTACCCCACATGTATTAAACAAAATTCCTTACACAAGCAATTATCCAACATTGGCTATGTGTGCAATGAATATGGAATCTAGCAAGTCATAACTAGTTCAAAATAAGTTCATGCTTTCATGTTGTCCAATTTTCAAGCCTAAGCACAAATTGATTTATACTATATCCTAGGCAATAAACATGTCAACAAAGTTTTCAAAGTTTTTTTTTTTTAGCCCCTAAAGAATCGAATGAATATAAAATGAATGAAGAATGCAATGAATTTTCACCCCCAAACTTGAAATGAACATTGTCCTCAATATTTGTCAAAAAGATCTAAAAAATGTAATACAAGACAAAGAAGAGAGAACGAGAACTTCCAGGTGAAGTGGAGATGCTTTGTTGCCTTGATGCTTCCATTTGAAATGATGTTGGATGAATTTGACCATATTCTTGCTTTGCCCAACTTGATTGGATGTGTCCATATTGATGTTTACCTTGCAAATAAGAGATAAGTAACATTAGAAGTCATAAACATCAATAAGAAATAATGGAAGTTCAGTACCACACTCCCAAACTAAAGTTAAAGCAAAATTTTGAATTTTCAAAATTGGTCGATCACACATATTCAAGCCTTGACATCGCCTAGAAAAACACAAATTTACCCTAGCCATCTTTTGATATGTTAAAGTTCACAGCATGATTGACCACATATTAAAATTTCAACTCATTTGAAGATCAACAGAGTCACGAAAAATTGTGGAGAAGTAGGTGACGTGAGACAGTTTCGGGTGCAACGGCCTGCAATGGCCTTGCAATGAGGCTGCCATGGTGCTAACATGGTTTTAATGGATTTCATGCCAAGTTATTAGCTAATTCATGAACTACACACATATAAACATTGATAAACATGTCATGAAGATAAATGCTCGAATGCATTTCTAAAATTAGCACAAAACTTTCTATGTGGCATTTTATCAAACACATGGTGTGCATTGAAAAGATCAAAGGTTATCCATAAATTTGGATACATGGGTTGACCCAAAATTTTAATCATATTTAGCACAATTCACAACTCCAATGACTACCCTAAGCCCATTCTCCAATCCTCTTTAATTCAAAAATCACAAGATTATAAGAAGTTTTACACTTTTTGGAGAGAGAAAAGGAATTCATACCTTTGATTATTTTGGATGTGAAAATAGCAATGAATTTGTTGCAATGCAATGTTGATGACAAGCATGATAGATGAAAGATCACTTTTGGGGTGATTTTGGGGAGAGAAAACAAATTTATGTTGTTTAAAATTGAAAGAATTAAGTGAAGCACTTAAACTACCGAATTTGGCACTAGATTAGCCACGTGATCGCCTGGCTGGAGTGCCAGCGATCGCGTGGTTCAAGGTTTTAAAACCTGTTGATTTTTAAATGCAAACTCGCGATCTCCATAGCCTATTGGCACGTGATCGCGTAGTTCTCGACAGTAATGAATTTTTTTCCTATTTTTGATTTTCAAAATCATTTTTAGTCCCTTAATCACTTCATGATCTATGCAATAATTTTCCAAACATTAACTTTATGACCCAAACTAGTGTGTGTGAGTTGGGATGACGATAAAAAATTTGCCTAATAAAAACATGCACATTAAAAACATACCTAACTTTGCAACAATAGACCAACAGTGCAAGGGATAGAGAAACTCCCTGGATCAGTGCTACTTTCTCAAAATCAACCAACTTTCTTTTGTTTGACAGCATCTCCTTCATAAACTTCAAAATAAGGGCATTTGAACTAAAGCTTCTGCAAATGGGATATTTATGTGCAGTTTCTTGAATATTTCCAAAAATTTTCCAAACTGCTGCTCCAACTGATGGTTTCTCAGTCTTTGTGGATATGGAATTGGAGGCACATAAGCTTTGACTTGCGGTCTAACTTGAACTTCAGGTGTCGACCTCTGTTCTTTCTCACTTTCCTGTTCTTCCACCACATCTTTCTTCTGATTCCTCTGCTTTTCATATTCTTCTGTAGTCACTTCAGATAACTGAACCCCGCTCCTTGTTGTTATTGCATTAACATGCTCACGAGGGTTCATTTCAGTGTTGCTTGGTAACTGTCCAGGCTGCCTTATTGCACTGCTAGCTGCCAACTCCCCCATCTGTTTCTTCAAATTTTTTATTTCAGCAGCTTGATTCATTATCTCACCATTCTGACTCTTGACCAGCTGAATTAACACTTCTATGTTCTTGGATATGTTTTTCTGAGATTGTTGCTGTTGCTGAAATCCAGGCGGCCGCTGAACATTCTGATTGTTAGACCATGAAAAATTAGGGTGATTCATCCATTCTGGGTTGTAAGTTTGTGAATAAGGACCACCCTGCTGCCTATTTCCTATGAAGTTGTCTTGTTCTGGGTTTGATTGATTTTGTTGAAGTGGGCAGAAACTTATAGCGTGATTTTCGAAACAAAAATCACACAAAGTTGTATGAACGGAATTCATTGGCTGCACACCCATACTGTCGATTTTCTTTGTTAAAGCATCCAGCTTAGCATTTAATGCTGTAATTTCATTAACTGCAACAATTCCCTCAGACTTTGGTGTAGCTCTATCTGAGTACCACTGGTAACTGCTCGCAGCCATCTTCTCGAAAATCTCATAAGCTTCTTCATAAGTCATATCCATTACTGATCCTCCAGCTGCTGAGTCAGCGTGCTTCTTGTTTTCATTTGTCAGCCCATTGTAGAATGTTTGAATTAGGATCCAATTAGCTATTTCATGAGTAGGACATTGTCGAACCAGCTCGTAGAATCTCTCCCAAGCCTTAAAAATTGACTCCACTGGCTGTTGATTGAATGAAAGAATTTCACGCCTTAGCTTTGACATCCGGCCAGGTGGAAAGAACTTATCAACAATTTTTTTACTCATTACTTCCCAAGTCGTAATTGTGTGGAGGGGTAGCGTGTAAAACCATGCATTTTCCTTGTCTGCCAACGAGAATGAAAATAGTTTCAGCTTCACGGCATCACTCGGAACTCCATTCATGCGCTGCATGTCACATAGTTCTTGGAAAGTCCGTAGGTGTGCATGTGGATCTTCAGACGGCAGCCCGTGGAATACGGCAGAATTTTGGATCAAAGAGATCAAAGAAGTCTTGATCTCAAAGTTATTAGCAGGGATAGCAGGCGGCACTATGCAAGTTCCAATGTTCCCCACATGAGGAACCATGTAGTCTCTCAATATGCACCTTCCATGATTTGGTTGCTGTTGTTGTTCAATGACAGCTGCTGGCAGATTATTCGGATCAACTGGATTGATTGAAATTCTATTGTCTGCCATGTCTAACTTTGCTTGTTGAGCTGCTCCAACTGTTGTCTGCGCCTATGTCAAAAGGTACGTTCAATTTCTGAATCAAGAGGACGCAATTCACAAGACTTAGTCTTTCTTAACATAAATTAAATAAAACAAAAATTGAAAACAAAAATTGAAAATTAATATAAAAATAAAAATAAGCAAAATAAAGTTCAAAGTAAAATAAGAACTAATGGGTATCGATATTAATTAACAGTCCCCGCCAACGGCGCAAAAAACTTGTTCACTGATATCTCGCGAAGCAAAATATCCCCGCAAGTGTACGGGTCTTGAGAAGTAATATAGTGACCCTTAAAGTCCGGATTATCGTCCCACAGAGACTGCTATTAATTACCAAAATATTTTAGTTCTAGACTTTATTTGAACAGACAATGAGAATTTTAGATTGTTAACTAAAACTAATAAATTAACTAAAGAATTTAACATTGCAGAGTTTTTTTTGTTTTCAAATACGATTGTAAGGTAGTTGGGATTCACGAATTCACCTAACCAATTAAATCAATTCCAATTCCAGATTTTATTTTCTAAATATGTGTTCGATCGAATTCACTAATTTAAATTGATATTCCTCTCTCGAGTTTAAATCAATCCTACCTAAATAAGTCAACCTTGTATCTCTACAGCGGGTCCGAATATTCCTTATCTAGATGCTTTATATGCAAGAATTCACACACGATCGCAATAATCACAAGGGTATATCTCTATCTCTCGTTCAATTACTGGATTTATTACCTAGATCTATGTTATTAACCCACCTCTTGGATTATGAAAATAACACATAAAATCATGAAAGAGTGACCAGTTCATTCACGCATTACACGCAATAATAAATCAACACATGCATCGAAGCGTTAAAAAATAAGGAATATGGAATTGAAATCATTGACTAGGCTACATCATTCATCCCAACGTTAAGATTAGTTACACATCTTGATTTAAGAACAATAACAATAAAATAAAACGTTCATTGAAAACAAGAAGAAATGAAAGCATGCACCCAGTCTCAATTCTTCTATTATCTTCAATTCACGCCCCTCTGTGATGCTTGAATCTCCAAGAATTTTATGTTGAAATCTCTGTTGTAGCTCGTTCTATAGAGAGGCAAAGGTCCAGATCTCGTGCCTCTTGTGTTGTATATATAGGTTTTGGAGAAAACCTAGGTCAAAAAGCCCAAAGCCTGTTAAAAATTGCAAGAAAAATCTGATGTGCTGCCCAGTCGGATAACCGCGCGATTGCGTGGTAGACACTAAAACTGATGCGAACCCCTTCGGTGCGTTGACCGAAAATTCCCACAACAGTTTTAATACCAACCCAGGAAAGCTAAAGTGGTAAATAAATGGATAAACACCTTAACCCAAGTTTAAATCTAACCCAAAATTCAAGGATTAAACTAACCCTAGCCCAATGGAGAGAATTAAACAAATTCCAAGGTGGCGGAAATAAACAACAACACAAGAATAATAATACTCAAGATAAAGTCGATTAATTTCCTAAGAGATACAAGATCAAAGAGGTTTAACCTTACCTCAAGAAGGGCCTCTCAAGAGAGCATTTCACATTCAACATCCAAGTCCCCTTACAAATGAACAAGAAATGTGTATAAAAGGTACAAAATGGGTAAAATGTGCAATTTCGGTATTTACAAGAAAAACCCCGTTTTTTGAAAACCGGAGTGTTTCGGTCGAGCGAAATAATTTCGGTTGATCACTGGGTCGACCGAAATTGGACTTTCGGTCGACCGCCACTCAGCCGAAAGCGCCTGAGGCTGGAACAAAATTCCTCTGCAGAAGATCGGTCGACCGGAAGAAAGTTCGGTCGACCAAAAATGGCTGAAACTCCAATTTTGGCTCCAACTTGATTCTTGGCTTCTTTTCTTGATTTATTCACGTTGTTTAGCCTCGAATCTTGAACCTCTTCAACTTCGGATCTCGTCATGGGTCCCACGAGAACGTGCATCGAGGTTTGACTTTCCTGATTCTCATCATCCCCTCCCTCTTGAAAAGGATTCGACCTCGAATCTTGCTTGAATGCACTGTCGTGAAACTCCTTAAACTTTGATCTTGCAACATTGTGGATCACAGGTTCGTGCAATGAAGTTGGACCCTCGTGATTCTCATCATCTCCTCCATCTCGAAAGAGATTCGACCACGAATCGACACCTACAATAAAAATAGAAAATTCAGAAACAATAAATGTTACTGAAATTTCATACTCACCGTGTAAAATCAATTTGTAGGCGTTGCGAAGAACTTGAGAGGTGCCAACACCGCAGAGTAGCAATTTGGATTTTATTAAATCGGGAACTCGTTCTTTCCTCCAAACGAACAACATCCAACCACCCGGATCAAATACGAATCGCCTACTACCATGGTTGGCATGGGAAGGACATTGTAGGCCAATCCCCTCAGATGGAGGCACGAGCCTCCTATGAAGGGGCTTAACCAAAGGTGCATTCTTGTGCCCACCTAAACCAACTCTTTCTCCAATAAATATATGCATAAATTTCAACAGAGTTAATAGGTTAAAGTCACAAGCAATTTTAAGTGGAGAAAACTTGCTAATATGATGAACAATTAAATTGCAAGCAAATTTAACTACCACAAAATTAGCACCAACTTCGTGCAAATGCACGACCTCCCGAAAGAAAAGATTAGCTAGGTTGATGACCTTGTTGGTTTCATGGCATGCAATCAAACGTGAGATTTTAATTCTCCTACCAACAATCACAAAAATAGCTTCATTTTCTTTTTTTGTTCCAAGTAAACCCACTATAAAATTTATAGAAGTAGTAGTCCAAGGTTTACTCGTGATGGACAAATATGCATGGAATTCTTGAGGTAAAAACTTGAGTTTAGCCATTTTGCAAGTTCGACATTTACTACAAGTGTAAACATGTTCAACGCCAATCTTCAAAATAGGCCAATAAAATTGATCACATAATACCCCTAAAACCCCATTAATTTTAAATCACCCCATCAGACAATCATCATGTGCTCCTCCCACTAGCAATTCACGCATGGCACATTTACAAGGAAACAATCCAACTTTCCAAAACAAATAATCATCATGCCCATAGAATCCATCAAAATATTGCTCACAACATGATTCATAAATGTTTAAAAAATTCGGATATTTAACATGCATGCTCTTACTATGTTCAACACGGAATGAGGGAGCATCTAGAAATGTTAGAAACGAAGTCCTTTTATCATCAATACATCCCAATAATTCTTTCTCATGGACTCCCCTCACTAACAATTCCTCTAGAGAGCCAATATGCAAGTCAAGCATATTTTCACACAATATGGATTCAACATGCCCATGAAATGTACTATATGCAACATTTTCACAAAAGGACTTGGTACTTATGCAATTGGGAACACACAAAAAGTTGCATTCACAAATTAAGAACTCATCATGACAAAGATCCTTACCACATGTTACATTTTCACAAGTCAACAACACACTTGTCAAATCTACATCAAGATCATACAACCCTCTAATATATGCAAGACACAATAACCTTGCATTCAAGAAAATGTTAGGAGCATACCTCCTAGATGTTGCATCGGTTATGTCATTTTCTTTACCTCGGTTGTACTCGTTGTTGTAGGAAAATGTTTCCATGAATTTCTTCCATAAGGCATGCTTTTGAAGTTCTTTGTTGCCTTGATAAGTTGGCCTCACAATTTCCTGCAACAAAGAAAGAATCAAACTAGGGAGGGAAGTGAATATTCAAGAGTAAAGAACATTTTGGAGTGATCTCTTCTCTCAATTTCTTTGGTGGCACTCATCACTTCCTCACCTTTTTCTGGGGTAGAATCCTCAACCCTCGATTCTTCTCTCACCTCTCCTTTTTCTGGAGTCGTGGCTCCAACCCTCATTGCCTCTCCTTTTTCTAGGGACGTGGCCCCAACTCTCTCTTTCACTTGACCTCACTTTTGTGTTGACATCAACTTCGTCAAGTGATTTTTCTTTTGATTTCCTATTTTCCCTTTCTTCCTCAAATTCCTTCTTGAGCTTCATTCGGTCTTTGCATACTTCTTCCGGGCTCAAAGATAGGATCACAACCTTTTTCCCATCCATTTGGAAGCTACATCGGTTCTTCCTCTTGTCATGTGTCACACTCCTATCACTTTGCCAAGGTCACCCCAAAATTATGTGTGTAGTGTGCATGGGAACTACATCACATATCACTTGGTCACAGTAGGATCCAATGTTGAAGGCAAGAAGAACTTGTTCACTCACTCTCACTCCCCCATCGTCACCCAACCTTTGCAATACATAGGGATTAGGATGCTTCATAACCGGTAGCCCCAATTTCTCCACCCTACTAGCACTCACCAAATTCATGTCACTCTCCCCATCTATAATGAGACTACATGCCCTATCCCCCACAAGGCATCTAGTGTAGAAAGTATTTCCTCCACGCTTCTCCCTCTCATTATCATGGGCCAAAAGTTTTGGTAGCCTAGCATTTATCTCCTTCACTACTTCTCTACCTCCACTACCGTCCCTCCTATGGAATGATGAAGCCTTCATTTGCTCAATATTAACCTTCTCATCCATCCCATCTCCACTCCTATCTACCCATTCTTTTTGTCTTCTACCCATTCTCCAATCTTCTTCCACTTCTCCACTTCTACCCATTCCATGGAGTGATGAATTTTGCATTCTCGCACTATCAATATTTTCATCAACTCAATTTCTCCTACCTTCTAACCCATCTCTTCTTTTCCTATTCAAACTCCCATTTTGTTCACCATCCCCATTATTTCTCAAAACATCCCCACATTCACCCCTAACTTCTTTTCTATTCAAACTCCCACTTTGTTTTCTACTTCCATCCCTATACACAATGGTCCCACATTTATCCATCACCCTTCTTCTACTACACATCATTTCTTCACCTCTCCTATTTGATGTACTCTCCCCTCTTGTTCCTAAATTTTCCAACTCACCCTCAATCTCCTTAATTTGTCTAGCCATGGTGATTGAAAGATTTTGTAACAAGTACTTCAAGTCTTGAGTTTGAGCATTGGACTTTGACATGGTGTGCAAGTGTGAAAGTGTTCTCACAAGAATATTTTTCACTCGTGTTTCACTCAATTTAGGCTTTTACCCTCTAATGAGCTCACCACTCTTGCCTTTTTCCACTCAAATCTCCTTTTTCAAGTTCTTCAAGGAAGGTAATCAACTAAACCACAAAGTATAATTCTTGTGAAGTCAATGAAATCACAAACAAAGGAAAAAGGAATTTTAGAATAAATAGACACAATAGCAAGTAGAATTTATGTGCTTGCTATACTCAAAAGGAACAACATGTATGTGAGATAAGATACTAGGAACACAATTTAGCAACGGGATTGATGAACCACAAATAATAGACAAGGCATAGATGTAGAACAATAAGCACAAAGAGTGTAAATTTTGAATGAGGCAATTTATCAAACACCTTGTACTCAATCTTTGAATGACCTTGAATTGATAAAATGTGGATATATGATAAATCCCCAACAACCCAAATGTGACAAGAAATGAATGATCAACAATTACCCAATGTATGAAGCAAGTAATATATGGGATACAATGTTGATAACACAATCTCAATGATGGGAATTGGATAGCCCCAAGTGATTAGCAATATATGGGCATTGAACAACAAAGCATGAATGAGGTATTTTTCTTTGGGACAATTTATCAAACACTTTGGATAATGTAGGAAAGTAAGTGTTTGGCTAATAGAAACCCCCAACAAATTCAACAATCAATATACCAAATACATGAAATTACCAATACACATGGGAATATAAATTTTCCCAATTTTTTCTCAATTTTCGGATTTGTTTTTTGTTTTTTGTTTTTTTTGTTTTTTTTTTTGAATAACAACAACAATAATGTAAATGATAGGTTTACCAAATTAGAGCCAAGCTCTGATACCAAATGATGCGAACCCCTTCGGTGAGTTGACCGAAAATTCCCACAACAATTTTAATACCAACCCAAGAAAGCTAAAGTGGTAAATAAATGGATAAACACCTTAACCCAAGTTTAAATCTAATCCAAAATTCAAGGATTAAATTAACCCTAGCCCAATGGAGAGAATTAAACAAATTCCAAGATGGTGGAAATAAACAACAACACAAGAATAATAATACTCAAGATAAAGTTGATTAATTTCCTAAGAGATACAAGATCAAAGAGATTTAACCTTACCTCAAGAAGGGCCTCTCAAGAGAGCATTTCACATTTAACATCCAAGTCCCCTTACAAATGAACAAGAAATGTGTATAAAAGGTACAAAATGGGTAAAATGTGCAATTTCGGTATTTACAAGAAAAACTCCGTTTTTTGAAAACCGGAGTGTTTCGGTCGACCGACTGGTCGACCGAAATTATTTCGGTCGATCACTGGGTCGACCGAAATTGGACTTTCGGTCGACCGCCACTCAGCCGAAAGCGCCTGAGGCTGGAACAAAATTCCTCTGCAGAAGATCGGTCGACCGGAAGAAAGTTCGGTCGACCGAAAATGGCTGAAACTCCAATTTTGGCTCCAACTTGATTCTTGGCTTCTTTTCTTGATTTATTCACGTTGTTTAGCCTCGAATCTTGAACCTCTTCAACTTCGGATCTCGTCATGGGTCCCACGGGAACGTGCATCGAGGTTTGACTTTCCCGATTCTCGTAAAAAACTCTCGGGTTATGAATTTGAGGTAATTCGCGATCGCTCAGTAGGATTTCAGGGATCGCGTGACATGTAATTTCCATCTTTTCAATTGCAGCCTTAGTCCTTCACTTTCAATTCTTGCGATTTAGTCGCCAAACTTTATATTCTTCTTGAATTTCTCAATTAAGCTCTCAATTCCTTCAATTGGGACCTCCAACCTCTGATTTGTTCACTTGAGCACCATGAACCTTCCCGGTTGACGTCACATATCTCTCACTTGCTCAATTAAGCTCCAATTAACATCCAATATTGCCGTTTTTTCCATTAATTGCTTCATTCTTCTTCGATTGGGACATTTTCTGAAAAGTAAATAAATAAACACAAATTAAGGAGCATATATTCTAAAACGACAATAATTTCTTCTAATTTAGACATACAGATAAGTGTATAAAACACACTTATCACACACACACACACACACACACATATATTTATATATAAAATATCACTTTTTTTAATAGAAAAGTGGCAAATTGTGACTTTTTTAATAAAAAGTGAGAGATTGCCACTTTTTGTATATGCAAAAAACTATGATGAAATTTGGTTCGTTTTTTCGAGTGGCATGATGCTTTTTTGATTTACTCATATTTTAAACCTTGTAATAAAACCATATTTGATTTACTCATATATGCTTTTTAATGAAAATTCTAAACTTAAATAAATGAACACAACAATTATCTCCATATTATCAAATGTAGCATCCCTGTTGAGTATTTACAAACATATCTATTTCTGAAAATACTATAATTCAATAAAATGTGCACCAATCAGTCAATACACTAAGATTCTGACAAAATAGACAATTAACTTTCACTAGTTTAATTACATCCCAATGAATCAGCTTAAACCCAACATGTTCCCTCAAAATGGTAGCTTTACAAAATCATTCCCAAAAAGTGAATACCTAACTACTCCCCAATCACCTGTCTCTATCTTCATTCTATCCATATCTAAATCTGCTTTAGTATCCATTCATTGTATGGGTCGTAGTTTTCCTCTTGCTTCTTCCTGGCATAGGCATATAAAAAAGCAGCCAAGTTTCTTCTGATTTGCGGAATATTAAATTTCTTCAGGATTTCATCTAATTTCTGATTAATAATATATTCGGCATATCGAACAACATAGATTCCGCAATCCCCACTACAAAAAAAAAAAAAAAAAGACAAAGAATGAGATAAAAAATTGAAACTAAAATAAAAGTGAAAAAAAAGTAGCAATTCTAACCCGTTGTTTTGTTGAGAAATTTTTTCAACCACATTCACAGCTAAGGGTTTAACAATATCTTCTTCCAAAATTCCTTTGCCATCAAAGAAGCAAGTATTCAAAAGAAGATAAGGAATTATATGTGAAAAGGGCTAAACAGCATCAAGTACAATAGTCTTTCTTACAATCTTCTTGTAGGAATTGACAATCTTCTTGTAGGAATTGTACACATTCAGGCACATTTTTTGGATGTCAAAATGGATGAGGATCCAATGAGCACTATTGGACATCCTGACCGGCATAAGAATGTGGTCGACATTACACCAACTTGTGTTACATGGCATATATAACCCAATAACATATGACAACAAAGAACTTTGATTTGCTAGGACAGATTTATCTTTGGAAAATTCATAGTATAATTCCCTTATTTGGCCGTCAAATGCAAAATCAGTGGTTGTAGCCTTGAAATTCATACCCGAGCCGTGTCTAATAAACTTTCTTAGATAATAAAAACAAACATCCATATGCTACAAAAAAAGAGAAATAACAAAATTAACAATATAATAACAACACACAAAATGTTTAAATAATGAACAATCAAAGCTCAACATGTAATCTTAATAGTAAAACTAACATACTATGTCCTCCAAACACTCCTTTGGAGTATATAGCTCATACCACCATTGTTTATTCGTTATCCGAATATCACTGAAGTAGAAGCATGGTTTGATAACAGAATAAGCACCATCAAAATCTTATGCCTACACACATAATGAAAAAGTGTCTATTTAAACCAAAAAAAGTGATGTTTTCTCAATTGATTATTATAACATTCACAAAAAACAGAAAATTATAACTTACTTATTTTTAGGACAAAATCCTTCTTTGAACCAAGACTCAAAAGTATCTACATCGTGATCATTGGGAGGATCCAGCCCAACTGGGAATGCAAAAGTGCCCTTTACAACCCATTTCTTAGTTGCTGATGCAGATTCAAATTCATTCACCCATGGGGATTAAAGATGTGCTGCAGGTTTCTTTTTCCTTTTCAATGGCACATCTGAAGTCTTCTCATCATCAATCTACATTTTGCAATATAAGTTAAAAACATAATTAAATAATATATTATACAAGTTATATGAAAAATAGTGACAAAATAAATATTTACCTCTTGCAGTTCATTTTCAACTACAATTGCGTCTGAGATTTCTATAACTTTTTCCCATATATCATCCTTCAACTCCACCTCCCCATCCAGTATTTGTATCCCACGTTTATGATATTGCTGGTCACTTTTTCCAAACACCTCGTCACTTTTCTCAAGTACATCATCACTTTTTTTAAAAGATTTTCTCACGTTTTTCAGCCCCCTCGTCACTTTTTTAACCAACTTTTCACTTTTTTTCATATTCTTTTCCACTTTTTTTAACTTCAATTTGAACAACATTTTCAACCAAAACATCATTATTTTTTCCCCACCACTTGCATCAAACTCAACACCTAGAGAAACTAGGATAGTCGTCTAAAATCTTGTCTGTATTCTCAATCATATCATTGGGTGTGCTCTACACAAAAGGATTTGGTAGACATATAAAAGTCAGCAATAAATATTATTGAGAAAATTGATGAATAGCTGAAAAAGTGACATACAACGACATAAAGTGACAAAATACTCAACAAAATTGACTTCAAGTGAAAGAAGACATCTATTACGTTCAAAAACTTAAAAAGTGACATACAGTTACAAAATGTGACAAAGTAGTCAACAAAAGTGACAAAACAATAAAAAAAAGACATCTATTGATTTCAAAAAACATAAAAAGTGACATACAGTTACAAGCAGTGACGAAAAAATAAAAAAAATGACAATAAATGAAAAAAAGAAAAAAATCTATTAACAACAACTGGAATACCTTCAACTCTGTTGACTGAGCATACACTTTACTTTCCAAAATATTCAGACGTTCAATAACTTCCTCATTCATCTTCATCCTATCTTCGACCACTTTTAAATGGTCTTCTAATTCAGTATCTGATTGAACTTTGATATCCAGCTTGCTTTCAAGCTCAGAAATTCGACTTAAAATCACGTCATTTGATTGAAGTTTCATTTTAATCTCAACCAACCGTTTCACAACTCCTTCATTGAACTGTTGGAGTCTCTGAGAAAGAAAAAACACATATTAAGAAACGATAAATATATTATAACAGATAAAGAATAAATATGAAAAAATGGTAACAACCTCATAGCTCTTTCCTTTGTCCATCTTTTTCACTGATTTGCTGATGTAGCCATAAGATGATGATTGGGATGCATCAAGTAACTTTTTAGGCCAGCCAGTTGGGAGCTCAAAATTATCATCTTTATCCTCAACAAATAACCCAACTGTGTATCCCTCTTCCTTCTTCACGTCCAGAGGTACAACATTATTTACCTCCAACTACAAAAGTTCATATTTGGCACAAGTAAAAACAACAATCAAAATAATAACTAATGACATAAAATAAGTAGTAAATTTAAATAAAACTTACTTGAAGCAAATCAAAAATACGTTTCCTTAAACTGACAAAAGTAAGATGCTCCTTGGAAGACCAACTCAACATTCGAGGGCACTGAGATATATATTTCAAGCAACACCTCTTCTTGGCTAATGAGGGGATTATTTCATAAATACACACTTGAAAGGGAAGAATAAATCCACCGAGCCTATACTCCAAAAAAATTCTTTTCAGTGAATATATTCTTCATTCGCTGGTTAAATGCGTTCTTCAATGATGACAAGGTACTACTTTACAATTCTTTCCCCTATGGGAAAGAATTCATGTCATCCGACTACATAAGACCAAAAATAGAATCATCCACACCTTTGTGATATGATGTACCAAATAAAAATGTAATAATCAGATAAATCACGCCAATATCTACCAAATCCTTATCTTCAGTGTCAATTGGAAGATTTTTGAACAATTCTTCAACATCTTGGGTAGAAACATTTTCATAATATTTAAAATACTTCCCTTTCAAATAACTATCCCTCAATCGATATTTCGTGAAGTCCCCATTCCCAACACACCATAGCCCTGACATTAGGCAAAAATCCACCATAGAAAACTTAACAAGTTGATCATTGATATTGAACCACATTTCGTTAGGACTTGGTTTCTTTACTTGCCTTAGCAACATTTGATGTATCAATTGAGGCTGTAAAACTATTTCTTTGAGATCTATGAAGGCACCGAAGCATGATTCCTTGAATACAATTTTTTGTTGTTCGGTGAACTTTTCATTAAGGCTGCATATAACCTCATGTGGGGAATGTAGAGTAATTTTCCCCTTGAACCAATTATCTTCAGGTATTAGGAAGTCCCAATTTTGCAAAAAGGAAAAGGAACAATTAGGTACTTCAGAAAGTGATAAGAAGTGTCATAAAATAACAAAAAAAGTCACAAAATTTTGAACAAAGTGGAAATCACAAATCATGCACCAGAATTGGTGTTGAAGAAAAGGGGACTGGAGGAGGTGGGATAAGAATAAGCAGTAGTGGACAAACATAAGCCATAAACATAAATAAAAGCTATCTACTAAAATTCATTAACCAATTGTTTTAACGCTTTACAGATAATAGATGGACATCCTTCTGTTTATGGCAGTGGAGGACACAGTAAATTGCAGCCATTGGTGTCTTTTAAAAGTTCCTGATACTTGGAATATGCAGCCCTATTTGAGAACTAGATTTATATTCAGCTACCTTATTTTATTACAAACCACACATGTCTCTTATGTTCATCTAATAAAATTTAATGATGTTTCTATTTCATATATATACTAATATATATATGTAGTAGATATTGTTAAACGGAGAAGAAAAAAGGAAATGAATATTGGCCTATTGTACACAACACAACAATATTCTCGTTGGTACTGACACAAGTAATAGCTTTGGGAGTTTTTGGTATTAAAGAATCTCCAATTGCATCCAGCTTCACTGTACCTCTGATTTTATGGACGCTCCTATTCAACGAGTATTGCAGGCAAAGGTTTCACCCGATATTAAACAAGATGCCTGCTAAGGTAACAACGGTAACCACATGATTCTTTCTTTTTTTTTTTACCAAAACGGAGAGAAATTATAGCATGTAGTTTCATCAACAGATAGTTATTGAAATGGATCAGAAAGATGAGCAGTGTAGTAAGATGGAAGAGATTTATGATAAACTCCCATATGCATATTTTCAATTCACTTCTGAGTCTCACAGTTTGGGTAAATCTTTGGAACCAAATGGAACTGAGACTACATGAATTGAAACTGAGTTTGGGGGAGTTAACAGTCTTCAAATCATGCAGTAGGATATTGCTTCAGGTTTGATCCCTTTGTTTCTATCATTATCATTTTTAATATATAAACATTCGTTTACTTAACCATTTTCAAAAATTATTTACGTGCTAGGAAATTGATTTATCCGAATAAATGGATCCTTGGTTGTAAGCACCCATTTGAAAATATAGAATTTCTTATCATGTAGATTCACCCATTTGAGGTTCTCTACCTGTTTAATTTGGTATACCATTCTAATCGAAAACACCAGTACAACCAATCCATTCATAAATTTTTCTTCACATACTGCTAAAGCTTCAAAAACATCAGTTTATCCCTACAAAACCCAGCAACACCTGCAAATCATACCCCCCATGTACAAAATGAAGAAAACCCACAAAAACAGAATAAAAATCGAACCTTAGGTTTATAGTATTTTGAGGAACATTTCTTCTTCTTCTTTGAACTCCCTGATTCAAGACACTCATTTTTCCTCTTCAAATTTTCACCGGACATTATATACAATTTTTTTTATTCCGATGAAGGAGATGGCCGTGAGGTGGTGGATTTCCAGAGTGAGGAGCTGGAAAACGGAAGAGAGGTTGTGCGAGGGGCTGAGAGGAAGAGGGATTGTGCGAGGGGCTGAGAGGAAGTGGTGAGCACTGCGGAAGAGAGTAGCAGCGCGAATAGGTGAGCAGCGTGGAGGAGGTGATTACAAAGTGGATTGGTTTTTCACTTTTTACATATTTTTAACACCGTATTTTTAACTTTTAAAATTAGTTTGAGGGTATAAATGAAAACATGTTTTAAAATAAGGTATTTCATGTAATTTCCTCAAAGAAAAACTCCGTGGAGCCCAACCCAAACCACCCAATTAACTTGTAAATTGGTTGCCAAAATTTGTAAAATTAATAATTCCAGTGAGACATTTTTTTGGAATATTTTTAAGTGATATTGTGATATGACGTACATTTATTGAGTGTTGAAAAAATAAATGGTGGTGTAGTTATTTCCACCACCCCATGAATGTGTGACATGTCACAATGTCACTTAAAAACGTTATCAAAAAATGACTTGAATTGATTTTAAATATAATTATAATAAAGAAAGAAACAAAAAAAGGAAGGATTAGAAAAAGGAAATAATTGAAAGGAAAATTTGCACATCACAAAAGACAACATAAAGAAACAATAGATGGGAAGAAGAAAAATTTGTGCAGAGTCTCGAAGAAAATAAAATCTATTGAAAAGGAAAATTAGATAATATAATCATTGTACGTAAGGGTCATAAAATTAGAACACATCACGTAAATGTAAATCATTATATGTGTATATACAGCAAAATTTTAAAAATTAAGGCATTGTGAACCAACAATTAATATATTGTCAAGTGCCATTACATAGTCGAATAGAGAGACACAAAGTTATGAAAGGCCAGAAAAAAATAACAGTCTAGGCATTTTTTTTTTAGGGAAATAAAGTTATTCATTCATTAAATCATGATTGAGTACATGAGAAATGAATAAGGGTGGTAAGTTAGACCAATCAACAGATTCATGTAGTGAGCTAGCTGCCTTGGCTAAGGTGTGTGCTACTTGGTTGGCCGATCTCCTAACCCAGTTGAACTTTAGGTTTGGGACATCTCTAGCTAGGAGTTGGCATTCTTCTATAAGGATGCCGAAGTAGGAGTTATCCACTCTGGTGTTGTGTAGAGCATTGAAGACCACAAGAGCATCCATTTCAATCGTTTGGACCTCAGGAAATTTTGATTTAATCCAGGAAAGTGCTTCGCGGACCCCCAAAGTTTCAGCAATAAGTGGGTTGATAATTCCACGTATAAGAACAATTCTGGCAGCAACAAAAGTCTCCTTGACGTCACGAATCACAAGGCCAATGCCAGACTTCCTTGTGTTATCAAAGATAGCTGCATCAATATTTAATTGGAGAAAACCTGAAGGAGGTGTTTTCCACTTGTCAATAACCGGCCTATTGGAGTTAACAATCTAGGCATTTTTAATTTACAATAAAGATAAATTGAGATGTAAACTGAAGTTTTGATTAGTGAATTGATATTTTCTCGTAGACGTTGGCGAGTTGCTACATCAAAAAATAAATTCAAACCTCAAGATCTCCATTTCGTTCCAGCACATTTCTCTCAAATCACCGGCACTCTCTCCCTCCTCCCTCATCCTGGCTCCGACGACAATGGTGGCGACTGGTAAAGAGAACCACGGTGAAAGACTTCCTCCTCCGACGGCAACGAGCGTCGTTGCCTACGCAGTGGCGCTCATCGCTGGTAGAACCAACGATGCGGTGAACCCATCACATCTATTGCATGCTACCTATGGTTTTGCCAGCAGCCAGCGTCTCTGAGTATGGGTAACTGTGGTGGTGCATGAGCATCGCAAAACCCCTCTCTAATTGCAAATCCCCTTTCTCCTCCACCGAATGCCATCAACGCCAGACGATTATTGGCTTCAAAGCTATTTACGCAGAGAGAGGCCGAAAATGGCAATCTGCGAGCGCCTCCTTCACAGCGGTGTCTATTTTTTACTGATTTTTGGAATATTTGTTGTTGGAGGTGGTGATTGTGGGTGAAATGGTGGTTTCGATGGTGGTGGTGATGGTGGTTGTGGTGGTTGGAGATTTCGATAGTGGTGGTAGTAGTTTGGTTATACTAGAGGAAGAAATCATAGTGATCATTGATTGTGTGCGGTATGGTAACTGGTTGTGCAATATGGTCATTGGTGGTTGTGTGGCTGTGCAGTGTGGTCACTAGTGGTTGTGTGATGGTGTGAGAAAGGTGGTTAGGACAGTGATGGTGGTGTTGGCATCGGTTAAGGTAACATGTCAATTGTCATGGGATGGCATTGAAGTTGAGCCTGAATGGGAATGGTATTGAGGTGAGGATGTGGTAGTTACATATTGTTTGTTTGTGGTCACTATGGTGGAGGTTGTGAGATGACGATTGTTTGTTTGTGTTTACTGAGGTCATATATACAAGTCATAGATCACATGTTCAGGTCACATGCTCAAACTACGGGCCATGTATTCACGTCATAGGTCACGTGTTTAAGTCACAGGTCATATGTTACAAATTCAAGTCACAAAAAGTCACAAATATGAGTCATAGATCACATGTTCAGGTCACATGCTCAAACTACGGGTCATGTATTCACGTCATAGGTCACACGTTTAAGTCGCAGGTCATATGTTACATATTCAAGTCACATTATACTCATAGGTCACATGTCACAAATTGAAGCCACGGGTCACATTTTCAGGTCATGTATTCAAACCACATGTCACATGTCTCGTATTCAAGTCATAGGTCACATGTTAAGTCACGAGTCACATGTTACATATTTAAGTCACACGTCACATGTTCAGATCATATGTTTAAATCACAGGTCACGTGTTACACATTCAAGTCACGGATTTTATGTTTAAATCACACGTCACATGTCCAAGAGAACTGCTTAAAGAGGCAATATGTCACACTTTTGAGTTCACAGATGTTTCAGGTCACAACAACACAAGTCACATATCAATTTCAATAAGTCACAGGTCACGAGTCACATGTTCAAGTCACACATATTCAAGTCACAATTCATACCTCAAGTCACATGTCGCACTTGAGGTCACAAATCGTACTTTGAAGTCGCATGTCACAATTTATACATTTTAAGCCACAATAACTTAGGTTACTAGTCATATACATAGGTCACATATGAATTTCAAGCAGTCATAGATCCAAGAAGTATTGATGAACTGGGGCATATGGTCCTGGGACAATTGTTGTGCCATTTTTTGAGATTCTAATTGTTGCAGTCCTCCCAAATCGAGAACTCTGATAAGTTTAACTTATGCTTCAATTTTGAATCCTATATTTATATTTATATTTATATATGTGTGAATGTGAAGTTACATTTTTTTTTTTTTGTGGTGGTGATGGTGGTTGTGGTAGAAGTGATTGTCATCGGAGCTTTGGAAGTTATAGCCATGGTCAGTGGCGGACCCATAGGGGGGTCCTAGGGGGGTACGTGACCCCCTCCATTTTGATTTTGATTTTTTTTTTTTTTTTTTTGAAAAGTTCAAAAATAAAAAAATCAAAAAAGATGATTTGAATGGTTGAATAATTGTTTTTTTTTTTTTAGTTGAATGAAGGTAAAGTTTCGACTTTGAATAATTAAAATTTATACATATTGAATAGATTCTTTTAGATGAAATATATGTAAAAGATTGTAACATATATTAAGTAAATATAGCCTCTTTTTGGTATCAATTAAAATCTAAATTTTAATATTTGTCAAAGTCAAAAATCAATCTCAACCATAGATTTCATAGGACCCATAACTTTTCAATCAAGCATCTCATCAACTTTTATCAAAATCTACGAAAAATCTAATTTTAATCTACACTAAACAGGAATATAATTGATTGGAATTTGAATATGTTAATTGATTGTTTACTGCGATATAATCTGTCAATTTCTTTTGAATTATAACGTAGATTTTACTGAAAATAATTTAGCATATTTGTGAGATTGTATATTATTTAGTACATTGTCTTTTGTGAATTTGAATTTTATCATTATTTTCGATCTTTTCCTAAAAAAAAAAAATTCGGGGGCGCTGCCCCCGAACCCCCGTGAAATCTACCACAAATTGTGCCCCCCTGCTACAAAATTCCTGCGTCCGCCACTGGCCATGGTGATGGTGATGGTGACGGTGAGGTGATCAGAGATAGGGCGGCGACGACGAAGAGAAGGGCCAGGAGGCGGTGGTAGTGAGGCGGCTGATGATAAATGTCGATACATACATGGAAGATTATATTGGGGTGGGGTGGGGTAATTTATATAATATATTAATTATATTTATTTACAACTTGATTTATGAACTTTTAAACTTATTTCTTTACAATTGAAATGTGTAATTGTAATTTGTAAATACATGGTTTGTGTATTTTTCTCAATCTAGATTTTATTGTGCTCGTCCGAAGCCCATTAGGAAATGTGGAAGACGACTTCTTCAATTTTAATTTTATAAATGCAAAAGAACCAAAAATCAAGAACCATCTTGATCACATGCTGCCACTTAGACTTCTATTAAAATATGTGTGACAACTTTAATACTAATAATCCAAGAGCATATAACTACCACATCTATTATTTTTTTCCTCTTGTATTCCAATATTCTTGTCGGGGTTTTGTTTTATTAATTTTTCATTAATTATGTTTATTATCCAAAGAATCAGTTCTTTTGAAAACGTGGTTTGCTTACTTTGACATTAACAAATGTAAACTATCTTTTTCACAATAATATCTTAAGGCCGACGGTAAACATTTTTTTATTATAATAATCAGTTTTTTTTGTTGTTTTTAAGGTAAAATATGTGGTTGAAAGTTGTTTGAAAAATGTACGAGATTAAAAAGTAATTTGAGAAATGTGTTGATTATAATTTTGATTATAACAAAATTACCTAACACTTAATTGATACCTCGATTTCACGAGTGGCCAATATATTTTTTATGTGAGAAGAACCTGATTTGGTCCAACATGACTCTATCATGAAATTAAATTCTATTTATTAGCCCCCACCCACCCACCCGCGGGTGCATTAAAAATGATATCAACATTTTATGGGAAGTGCTTTCAAAAAGAGAGTAATAATGGTAATCATTAGTGGTGGTGATCACTAGTTTTAGAGTAATGTTATTTATCTAAAGATTGATATTAATCTCAACTCAATTGATACACATTTATTCGAGAATGAGGAGGTGTCCATGTGTACATGCACAAGTCAACTCTTCAATTTTTAATGAGAGAGTGTCAACTGAATTGAGATTTATCTCAACCTTGGGATATATAATATTATTCCTAATTTTAGCTGATAATAGATTTTTTCATTTATCATAAAATGGAGTTGTGATGCATTTTAATATTGTATTAGATAATGAATCTAGGTTAACCTAGACCGATGATGTTCACAAGTTGATGAATGAATAACATTATTCAAAGAAAAGGATTACGTTTATGTTCAATAGATAGTGACTCATTTTCAAAGTTCGGTCACCAATAAAGTGTTTAATCCTAAAGGATTACAAAAGTCTCTCTTTGCAAAATATGTTTTTTTTTTTATGTTTTTAAAAAATACAATTTTTCAAATCACTTTTTAACAACACACATTTTCTCTCTCCACTTTTCAATCACATATTCTACTTTGAAAACATAAAAAAATATGTTTTTAAACTTACAACTTCTAACAAACAGAGGCGCACAAATCACCTTTTCTTTTATTGAAGAAACAATTAAAGAGGAAATTAAATGTTTGAGATAAGTAATAATTAAGTTTTTCTGATATGTACTTATATTTTTTATATAGAACGCAAATTTTCTTTTTTGAACAGTAGGACACAAGTTGTCTTAAAATTATTGAAGGCAATACCCCGTTCTAGGCGGCTAAGTATGGCAGCTACGATTTCAATAATTAAAGGAACAAGTAAAGTTGAAGCATATGGATAGTTGTATTAATCTAATCCTCCTCTGAAATTTAATGCTTGAATGTGTCTCCACGTTGGCTTTGTTTATACACACGCTATCACAGCATGTTTGGCTAAAGCTTAAAGGAATAAAGCATATCCATTTTACATAGATCGATTACATTATTTTAACCTAAACGTAAAACAGTGATTCTAATAGTAAGGTAAATGTTATTGTCAGAATCCGTGGAAGAGGTAAATTGCAGGTTATGAAACGCAGGAATCGAACCCGTGACCTTACAGGATATTGTCATCACAAGGTTCACCATTTGCCGCTGCGCCTTGTACCGGGGGCTAGTGTGACGCATGGCCAAAATTTTCTTTTATTTTTAGATTTCGATGCCAACACTTGGCGCACTGTAATTTGCGGAAGTAACTTTATCTTTCTCTTCATAAGTCAGTGATGTAAACAACGTCACTTAATTGAGATTTCAAAATCACTTTACTTTAAAATAAAATTTATTCATTTAAAAAGTAACGATAAAACATTTAATATAAAATTTTGACTTTAAAATCTTTTAGATAAATATAGTAACAATAATAAAATAGTGAATTTGGCAGTTTAAACACAAGACCTTATTTAGTAAGTTCAAAACTCACGGTTTGTCACCTAATACAGCACTATCTATCTCGTCGTCTGAAGATTCACTCTAATTCCCTTTTCATTTATATTATTTCTTGAAATATTAGATATATCATGGAATAAGAATACACTTGCTCAATGAGTAGAGTATAGTGCACATGTGCTATTGCACGTAGACAAATCAACCTTATATATTCAAGATTCATGCAAGTTTTACTTATTCAATCAGTCAAACATATATTCATGTGAATTCATTTTTTCACACGTCAAGTCACATTCAAGTCGCGTCACATTCAAGCCGAGTTCTTTATTCACTTCAAGCCATATATCCAAATCAGGTCCAGTCCCAAGTCAAGTCATTTTAGATTATATGTATTTCAAGTTATCTCCACTCCACTCCAGTCCAATCCAGTCAAGTCAAGTCAATTTCATATATTCAAATCAAGTCAGATTCACATATTTTAGTCAAGTCATACTTCATATATTCTAGTCAAACCATACTTCATATATTTAAGATCAACGTAAATATATGTCTTATTTATTGAAACCAGTTAATTCCTAAACTGAAGTCACATAATAAATACATCTCCGATAATCACTTCATTTACCCCATGTTTGTGGGGTTAAATATCAATATCAGAGTTAGGCTCCAAACATAACCATGTGGACGCACAAGACAGATCCAAGTTGTAGTCAAATGAACTTGGTGAACTCTAATATGGACTGCGATGGTCGAAAATATCTATGACTAGCTCTTAATGGGGTTGTACCCACGTAAGACGATCATTTTGGAGATGTGGATGAGTTGAGCCTTGATATAATATGTATTTCTTTTTGGTTTGAGGAAGAGAGATGTACTATCGATTGAAGGAGGTCGTAATGATATGGCATTTCGTTCAAAGGGGATTATTAGAAAAATGCAATGAATCTCACATCGGTTAGATATAAGCAGGGACGGAGCCAAGAATTTTGAGTTGGGGGGTCCCCTTATTAGCATACACAAAAAGTTAAAAGAATATAAAAACGATAAAAAAAATTTTAATACTTTATTTATTATAAGCGTTCCTTACAAGTTTTCATATTTTGATCACAGACAGACGGGGACTGATTCGACAGAGACCGAGACATCAAATATGGGGAAAAAAATTCAACCAAGTATGAATTGCCCAAGAATTTAGATTGAAACCTTACCTCAGGCTCAAGGCCAAACAAATGTGTCTTCAAGTATTGTCTGTATTGAAGCTTTGTTGCTGGCTTTCATCGATGATCGGGCTGTTGTCTCGAAGATTCAAAATCTCAAATCCCAATTTTTAAAGCTACCAATTTCCAAATGGTTGGTAAATGTGGATGAAGATGGTAGATATAAATTGCACAGCTTGCAATTTTAAGGGAAAAATCTGTTTATGGATGATTTCAGATTTAAGAACACACAAGTCGAGAGTTTTGTATTTTGAATTTGCTGGAATGAACTAGGGATTATCATAAGCAAATTGGGTTTGGCCTTTGTGTTAAAAAGTTTGGCAACAGAGTAAGTAGGTGAGTTTGGGCCTACACAATTTCTTTTGGGAAAAATACGTTATCCAAGTAGTTATATATAGGAATATCAAGAATAAGGTATATTCTAAAATTATTCAAAAATCAGGTGTGTATATATATATATATATATAGTAACGACAATCAAGGAATGATGCGTCCCCAAAATCAAGGTGATGGTTACAAATAACATTTCCATAATAATCTACAATATCTAAGCAACGTTTCAGCGGGGGACACATTTATTCCAAATCGATATTAACATTACTCCATTAATGCACTGCATCATTTTATGAAGCGATTGAGAAGGAGACACATTATGAGGTCACATATAAATTTAGCGGCAATAGTTTGACAATCCTGACAAACTGAAATTATGTCACAGCTACTTAAAACCGGGGACCAGGCCACAGCGACCTTCGGTAAGAATTCGAATTCTGTTTTCTAAATTAATGAATGAGATCACATTTAATTTAACTTGTTTGATTTAGTCTCTTTGTATAGACTCTGCATTTAGCTTGTAGTATTTTTAGTTTGCACTATGGCACGAATTACATGTGTTGTATTATCCGAATGTTTATTGAATGTGGTGTTATTTGGTACCACTTCTAGAAATGACCGGCAATAAGTGTCAGTCTATGAGCAGGGAATATGGAATGCATAGTCCTGAGGCCACATAGCAAGTTTCATATTAAAATTGCTTGTTATCTTAGATTAGTTTGATTAAAATTATTTTCTCACATCTTCTTATTCTGAGTTATTCTGTCAGTAACTCCATTACAATGAACGTACATGAATGGGCTATGTACATGAGTGTACGATTTTCAGGTCACAGTCCGCCTTGTTAATGATTGATGAAGGATGCGAATATACGAACCTTGTGGACATAGTAATAACAGAGTTTGGTTTTGACCAAAACAAGGTGGCAGTGTCAATGAGCTATGAATTGAATAGTGACATACGCCAAATCAGAATAAAGAATGATACTAGTGTGATGTTGTATCTGACACTGAAGAATATGAATAAGGATCCTTCAAAATATCCTATGACGGTTGAGATCATGTTATTGGAAAAGGAGCATCAACTAGGGTTTTTCAACTTCATGGAGCCAGTTGAAGTTACTCGTGATGGAAATGTAGAACAACATTCGATATATGGATTTTCATTAGACATATGTGTTGTAACAGATGAGCCAGAGAAAATATCTGATGAAACCGAGGACATCACTGTAACAAACCCAGATGCCAGAGATGTAGAGGTGAATAGGATTTTTAAGAACAAAGAAGTACTCAAATTGAGCATGTCCTTTTCTGCCATATAGCATATGTTTGAATTTGTGGTTCTCAAGTTGGACAAGAAGGAATATGTTGTGAGATGCTCAAATGATACCTGTAATGGAATTTGTAGGTCATCTAGATTGGGGAAAACTGACCTATTCAAGATTCGATACATTCATGACGGTCATACATGTGGTTCCAACATAGTTTGGGGTCACATAGGCAAGTATCAACTGCAGTTTTGTCTTCATGCATTAAATACAAATTCAACTTAAGTCGCACAACTTAAACACCAAATGACATATGCAACGACATGTTGCACACTTTTGGTGTTTCGCTGAATTACGTTAAAGCTTGGAGATCAAGGAAGAAGACTTTGAGATTGATCAGGGGAGACCCTGCAGAATTGTTTCAACATGTACCAGGTTTTTTACATATGATTGAACGAAATAATGCAGGCTCGATCACAGGGATTGATATTGATACTGATAATAGGTTCAGATATTGTTTCATGGCCCTTGGTGCATCAATTCGTGGATGGATGCATTGTAGACCTATTATTTTTGTTGATGGAACTTATTTGAATGGACAATACGGTGGTACTTTGTTCACAGTATGTACGCATGATGCAAATAATATGATTTTTATACTTGCATTTGGTATTGGTGATAGTGAGAATGATAGATCTTGGAAATGATTTTTTGAACAGTTGAAGAAAGTGTATGGTACAAGAGAAAGTCTATGTTTTGTATCGGATCGTCACGAGAGTATAAGAAAGGGTATAGAAAGTGTGTATCCTGGAACATGTCATGCAGAGAAGGATCTAGCCGCCGGTGAGCTTGCGCGGCCGCACAGAGGATACCCATCTTATCCCAATGAAGAGTCCACAAGATCGAAGAGGCTGCCTGGAAGAAGAATGGAAGAATGACTGAAATTCCAATGAAGAGAAGTGTCGTACCAGGGAAGAAGAAACGGTGTCCCAGCAGTCAGCAGGGAAGAAGAAAGGATGTCGTGGGGAAGAAGAAAGGAAAGACTGTCATTTCTTTTGGTCATTATTATTGTTCTTGAGGTTGGGCCTTGTTTTAAAGATTGATTTGGATATTATTAAATTGGCTCAAATTTATAGTTCCATTGATGATTTGATAGATGATTTATGATGCTTAATAGTTTGTTAGTCATTTAAAAAAAAAAAAGTTTGATAGATGATTTATGATTTTTAAAATGCTTAATTGATTTTTAGAATGAATTATAGTATGATATTTTGATATATACGTTTCAGAATGAATGTAATGGCATTGATTTGCTTTATGATTTGTAATTTTTATATTTTATAATTTGCAATTTTTGTAAATAATAAGTTTCTAAGTTCTAATTTTAATGTGTGTTTGGTATTGTTTAAAAAGAGTTTTCTTGAAATGAATAGTGATTTTTAGAAAAATAAATGGCTGAGATTTGGTTGAAAAGTCAAATATTGTGATTTGACTTTTAATGAATGATTGTGATTGAGTAATGTAGAAAAAAGAAAATTTTAAACAAAACCAAACAAGGGCTTAATTCACTTCTTCCTCTTGGGGTTTGCAATTGTAATGATCGATGTATTGAGCCTTCAACCTTTACAAATTACCAGCCACAACATTTCACCAACAAGGTATTTCGACCGTTGACGATCGTCAGTCAACAGTCCACAGTTCACCACCGACCGCTCTAGCTGGAATTTGGTTCTGGATCCATCACTGATGTCATGGTATATGTTCGTACCATTTACTACAGAATCTGAAGAAGTATTATTGGAAATCAAGTCATAATATAATAGAACCGTATAATTATGTTGTCCGTGCTTATACATTGTCGGAGTTCGAGTACCAAATGTTGCAATTGAACGCTATTGATGAAGGTATTAGGGGTTATTTGGTAAGTAGGCTCAACTAGTCCATTTTGTAGATTGTTGACATTTATATGGAAAGCTTAAGCTAATGAAATTTTTTTTTTTTTTTTTTTTCCATTTAGCGTGAAGTGGGTTATGAAAAGTGGTCTAGATACCACATGCCCGAAAACAGGTATTCAACGATGACGTCTAACATTGTAGAATCAGTGAATGTTGTTACAAAGTCAGCCAAGAATTTTCCTATAGTATTGTTGCTAGAGTCGTTGAGACAAACAGTACAGAACTAGTTCTGCAAAAATAGGGACAACGCACAGGATACATTCACAAAGCTTTCAAGCAAATACGAGAAGTTGTTGAGAGGTTGTAGCATAGAACTAAGGAGTCTAAGGGTAATAGTATAATTTGCGACCTTATTTTAATGTATCATGTGTTAATTTACCATTATAATCCTGATTGGGTGGAATTGTTTTGGTGTCTCCATCAAATCATACAATGTATTCAGTAGAAGATGAAAGTGCATCATTTGTGGTCGATATAGAGCAGAGTAAATGTACATGTAGGATGATTCAAGTTGACCAGATGTCGTGTCCACATGCTCTAGCTGTGATAGCCTTCACGAAGAGGGATCCATACGAATATTGTTTTTACTATTACACAAGTAATGCTTATAAGTCTGCATATCGAGACAGTGTATTTCCACTTGGCAATCCTAGTGAATGGAAATTTCCAGATGAAGTAACTAAAGTTGTTGTGTTAACTCCCAACCAGAAGAGGAGTATAGGCAGACCGTCGGAGAAGAAAAAAAGATCAGCGTGTGAAGGAAATTCGAAGATAAAATGCAGACGTTGGGGCGGAAGGGGACACAACATCCGGTCTTGTACAAGTTTGTTTCTCATCAATCAGAAGAGTGCAAGATGCATAAGTAAATAAAATTTTATGACTAGTTGTCGATGATGTGAAAGTATTTCTTTATGATGTCGTAAGTATGTTACTTGATGTTCAATAAGATTTTATATTCGAACGTAGTGGAAAGGATGAGAATCAGTCAAATATTGGTGTCATGATTTCTCTGTGGTAACATATTGCACAACATGGATGTAGGATGATCGTACGAACTAATGAATGTAACTTGTTATAAGCATTGTGATATGGAACATTGCAGCTGTGACCTGTTTGTGTTATTGTTTTCTATATATATTAGGTCAGGATTGAATGTGACCTCATAATGTTAATGTAAAATGGAAGACATAATAATTTCGTAACAAATTGTAATTGTGATATATGATTCGTGAAGTTGAACAATAGGTTTTGAAATGCATTTGTGAAGGACACTCAAGGAGCTGAAAAAAGCTAGCATTGGTGATCTGAATATGGATCTAAAGGTGTGTGTGGATGTTAATGTGACTTAATTATATGTGAATGTGACCTAATGATCTGAATGTGACCTAATGATCTGATATGGAAGAATGAAAATGTGACCTCAATGTATAATTGCTATGTGCAAATAGTTTAGGTGAAAATGTATCATGATACTCTGAATGTAAAAAGACATAATAAACGGTAAATGTGACCTAGGATTCGTGCATTTCAATAATAGGTTCAGAAATGAGTTTGTAAAGGACACTCAATGTGATAAAAATAGATTTTTTTGAGATCTGAATGATATGTGAATGTGACCTAAGTGATATGTGAATGTGACATAATCCTGATAATACTAATCATAATGGACACTCAAATAGATTTTAAATGTGACCTAATCTTGATAACACTAATCATAATGATATTTTAAATGTGACCTAGGATTCCAGGAATTCAACGGTAGGTTTTGAAATGCATTTGTAAATGACACTCAAGGTGATCAAAAAAGATTGTATGGTTGACATTCATATGGTAGTGCTAGGTATACAAATTTTTGTCGGGAAATGGAATCTGAGATGTGTACAGAATGAATATGACTTGTTAAAATGTGAATGTGACCTGACTTCCAACAACCTTCGTACAGCAAGACAGTGACATAAATCCTACAATCAATAATTGTAAAAGTTACATTGAGACAAGGGAAGCATTGATATTGATATTAAAAATATTAAAGCACTATTTTACATCCACTGAACATCAAATAGATGTAACCTGGTTATGTATATCTACATTTTACCAAAAATCACTAACACCATGAGGCTTGAACTGTGGAAAAATATTAAAATATCTAGAACAAGGAAGCACGCGAAAATCACACGTCATCTATGACAATGCTTTCAACATTAGGTATTGTACGATATGTGCTTTTCCTAATTTCACTATGCTTGAACAGGGAAGCAGCAATATCCAATCGTGCAGCTTTGGCATCGAAGTCCATAGGCATTGACTTCATGTTCCTATGCAATAGGTAGAACGCATATTCGATGACGAATATACCGCAATCATGCCTGGGCACGTCGAAGAAGTATACATTAAGAAAAGGTATGAAATAAATAAATTTTCCTTGGTTAATAAAATTTCAGATACACACCCATTTTATTGCTGGGGGATGCCCCCTGTCATGTCCAACCTAAGACCCAACTGATCTTTGTTAGGCAGGTTGGATGCTCTACTCCAAATACCAATTGCTTTCATCAAAGCCGGGATAAGCTTATAGAAGGGTTGAACCCCCTCAAAGACCATGTTGCTTCTATATATCCTGGAGCAGGAGTTGAAGATTGTCATCATGTGATTTTTTATGTTAAGCAACGCAAACACCCAGTGTGTCTTATTAGTTGGTAAGATTGGAATAAGGACATAATCAACGTCAACCCATAGGGAGTTCAATTCCAAACGTCCCCCCCCCCCCCCCCCGTCATGACCTCTTTGAAGTAAGTAGCGGAAGATAGCACGGACGGCTCTTTCATGAACTGTATAAACAAGGGTTTCAGTAATCCTTGAAATGATGAGTCTGTTGTGGTGAAACTTCCCCGTATGTTAGGACCATACTTTGCTAAGTGTCGTATGAAATGGAAGCACGCATCTATGTGCTACAATATTTAAAAATTTAATTTTAAACATACAATGTGACTTTGAAAAATTAATAAAAGTGTGTGTGGATATTATATAATCTAACCGTGCTACATAGTAAAGAGTTGGGGTTGATAAGGTCATGCACCATGTTTTTGAACCAACTAGGATAGGTCCAATTTGAAATGGGGGATTTATCACGTCGTCATCATCGCTGAATTTTTTCCTATACATGAAATATTTTTCATGGTCAAAAAACATAATCAAAATACTTGTTATTTGGCTTATACTCCCTATTAAACCAGATGTTGAACGTCTTTATATCGGCATCATCCGCACACTTGTTGTACTTCTGAAACACATATGTTCGGATGGTATGATGTGTTTCTCTTCACCAGCAACAAAAGGAGACCTCAGCGACCTAGGAAGCCTTGTTGCTCTCTTCACTGGCAGTCCTGGTGTTGTGGACTGCAATTGGTGCATAGAGAAGTGGTCGTAATTGTGATGAATATGAAGATAATAGGATAATATATACGTGTAACGTTATGTCCACTCAACTAATTCCATGAACAGGGGAGAAATGTAATTCATACTGTGACCTGAAGCTGAATGTGACTATATTTATAAAAGAACTTTAGAGTGGGATGTAACTTTGCTAGGTGCGAGTGCGTAATATATGGATGAGTAAATGTGACCTCGAACGATACATTATTACATGACCTCGAACTTAGATCATGTGACCTCATATGTGAACGTGTGTAGCATTGACGTGATTGCAATTATGTTAAAAATTAGCCCTATATGGAGTAACGAGAATTTTGCATGTTCATTTGGACATATGAATGAGTATTTTAGTATCCTGACATGTTGCTTAAGTTCTTCACATTCTTGCACAACAGCAGCAACTATTTTGTCTAAATTTCCTTGTGACTCTCCATGTGTTCCCATTCCAACAGGTGTAATAGTATGTGCCGGAAACTGTGTGAGGCCTCTACCTAGATCGAAAGAAGGGCTCTTGAATGAAACTGTTATCGGGGCATCATCCTCTGGGTACATCTTCCCCTTTCCCTTGACATCAGATAGTTGACATGACTTTGGAGCCCACATACATTTCCAATGAAACCATGTTTGTAATGTCCTATAATTTTGCATCAAAATAAAAAATGAAATACAGATTACCACACAAAAAAGTGTACCTCCTAAGGAACAGGATCATCATGTGGCTGCAACTTGTCCATGAATCTGTTTTGGAAAGTTTCTAACGTACTTGATATCGTTGTAGACACAGAATCGAACAGGAATTGGAGTTCAGACCTTAATTCATTCAGCTCAGTCTTTATATCATGTTGTAAATTCAGAATTGAATGAAGTAGGTCTGATCTGTCGGACTGCACGAATTTCAACTGTGACCTCATATCATTAACCTCCACAGTCAGCCTCATGTTCTGCATTTGGACCTCAGCTATTTGTGCTATCACCTCATTCTTCCATTTTTCATACTCCTACATAACACAGAGGTTGCAAAAATTACAATTTTTACATTTGCAATAATTTAATTTGGGTGAAGAAATAAATAACAAGATACAGTGTTGGGAGCAGAAGCTTCTTCTGGCTGTGACTCATCATTATTCATTGTAGGAATGTAGTTGGGTTCCGTTGACCGCAGGAAGTCTGCCTCATCTAATGCTAGCCTCTCTTGGTAAGTCATGTTATCGAACTCATCACCACGCTTGTGGGTTGTTGGTGGAGGAGGGTCGACAAAATCATCATCTTCATTACTAATATCGCTCGCATGGTCCAATATCATCAGTAATAAGCAATGGTTTTGTCCTGAATTTTGAGGCATGTTTATGTGAAGATTCAGATACCTCCTCTCCTGGTTGTCGTGGTTTGACATATGCCACCCCATTCATGAAATTTTGTGCAAGCTCCATTGGGCTAGGATCTAGGTCACAAACTTCGACCTACGAATTAAAAATTTGCAAATGGTATGCATGAGAATACGATCATAGGCTACCAAATTTAACATAAATTTCAAAAGAGTCATGTCAATGTGACCTTAATTATATATGTTGGTTTGACACTCGATTTGGGTGGGGGTGTTAATTTCAAATATAGAACGAGTAATTCATAAATTTAGCCCTCGGAGGGAGAATGGTAATGATATTCCATAGTTCCAGTGTGTTATAAAAAACATAATGATTGTGCATGTGACCTGGTTGATGAATGATATGGATGTGAATTGAATTAATCTTTAACATGCCTAATATGAAAGGTGATTTGGTATAACAGTGAGCTGATCTAAGATAACATTCCTGATATAAAGTTGAGTTGATATGAAAGTTAAGTTACTTACATTAGAAGTTGAGAAAATCTTCTCATCTAGTGTGGAATATATGTGTATCTTGTCAGCTCGCCAATTCTGAATTCTAGGGAACGTTGTCTGAATTCTAGTTGAGATTTTTCCATTCAATGTTGGTATTGTCTCATAAATCCACACTTGAAATGCTAGTAGAAACCCCCCCCCCCCCCCAAAAGGTAGTGAGTATTTTGCTTCCCCAAGGCATCCTTTAGTGACATAATTGTCATTTCAACTAGTTCTTTCCCCCATGGGAACGTCCCCATCGCATCAAAGTCTTCGGCTAGTGGGAAAAAGAAATCCTCAACTGTTTTTTTGTACGATGTGGAGAAAAAGTAAGACGTAAGCAAATATAGGATTCTAAGTCGAACTACGTCTTGATCAGATGCCCCAGTGACCCCCAAGAAACACGTCTCTTATGTCTTCATTTGTTATTGATGTCAGATGCCCAAAGTACATATTCTTTATTGTTGATGGTAACATGGCCATGTTCCTTCGATTGTCGACACCAACATATCTCAGGGCAGTCACTAAAGTGAATTCAGGTTATGCGAACTAGACATATCTCCCAGAAATAAGAAACCACAACTCCTGTAAATTGGGTTGTTTAACCATTCGCAGGAGAAAATAGTGTATCAATTGCAACTGCAAAATAATCTCCTGGAAGTCCACATAATATGAGAAAAATGTCTCTGATAGTATATGTTTATGTTCATCATTTAGTTTGGATTTGAAATTGGTCAGTGCATTCTTTGTGACGTTTGAAGTGATTTTCCAAGGGAACCAGTCGGTTTCTGAGATTAAGTACTTCCAGGATACCTAAAAGATCAAATAATGGAAACATATTGACTGGGTAAATATAAGGTCACAATTGTACATGTATGCCTTTCAACAATAAAAAATAAATGTGAATTTAAGGTCACATGAGTATGCACAAGGCCAAGTCAAAAGATAGATTCCAACACTCAAGTTAGGTGTACAACATAACATAGTTTTGTCTTGCAAAACAATAATTTTTTTTACATTAAAGAGAAAAAAAAAGCACACTGAAACATTTATAAATTATATTTATTTGTGTAAAGATAAATTCGACTATATAGGAAAAGAAATGCTAGGAATTGAGGTGTATTAGTTAGGTTTCCAAACAACCCTTTGATGCATTACAACGGTATTTGAAAGTTATCTAGGTCACATAGGTTGATTGCACAATATCATCTATGGCACATATACTGACTGTGCAAGGTCACATTCATGATATCCCCCAATTGGTAGAAAATTTAAATGGCACAAATGGATTGGCTTGCTTATTCATATTAATGATTGTAACCTGATTTACCAAGTGTGGCCTAATATCATTCTTCTCTACTTGAGGTAAACAAGTGTAACTATAAAGGTACCTCTTCGAAATGAAATGTGAATTTAAGGTCACATGTGTATGCACAAAGCCAATTAAAAAGATAGATTCCAACACTCAGACCAAACCTACAACATAACATAACCCACTGACACATTTTAAAATTATATTTATTTGTGTAAATAATCATTCAACTATATTGGAAAAGAGTGACTAGGAACTGAGATGTATACGTTAGTTGACTAAATAACCACCTTCTTCTGCAATTTCATACAGGTTTAAGGGACAGACATCATCCATGTTTCCTTTCAACTGAACACACTAATGACTTTCAACAACACTTTATGCAACACAATTTTTAAGTTTATCTAGGTCACACATTCTAGTTGAACAATGTCATCTAGGTCACATAGGATGAACGTGTAAGGTCACATGCACGCTATCCCCTAGTTGCTATAAATTTTACATTGAACAAAATTGATATCACTTTTAATCATTAATTAATGGGTCACAAAATTGTTCATTGCATTAAGAGTTTCAAGTCGCATGAGTGTTTACATTCTCATCAAACGTCGTCTACATCTAGTTACACAGTGTTTGTCAAGTCACAGTGACGCAAATAGACTCCACATTTCAGCAAACATTCTGATTGCATGATTGGCTCTAGGTCACAAAGTTTATGGTTCAAGGTCACAATTGGAAATACATCGAAAATCACTTTTTGATTAATTTTCCAGATCACATTGACAGAATCCCCAAATCATAGACATAAAAATTTACGTCACATATTTGAAAATATTCACACGAATTCATACTATATCAGTTAAACCCTACTATGTTATGCATTCTTAGGTCACAAGCAATTCATTTGATTACATACCGCTCGTGTTTGTGATCTTCGACTACTTCCAACTGCCTGAATTTCTTTTCCTCCCGTGTTCTTGTTGTCTCCTCTCTTCCTTTTCCTTTCGGGGCTCTTCTTCTCAGACATTTGCACAATTCTCTTTCGGCTTCGAAGCTTGGTGCGGAATCAATGGTGTTGCAACGCCAGTTATTGTTTGGGTTGTGCACAAACAGAAATCGGTTTGGGGAAGTTTCGTGTTTATTGGATATACGTGAATGGAATGAAGTAGATATGTATCGTTGTCGGATATTTAGGGAAATGATTTTTGTTTATTTATTTCTAAAATTTTGTTATACATTTATAAACGATAATTGCGTTACTTACTCGATTTATAGTTATATTTTAAATTTTATAATATATTTAATACATGTATTAAATATTAAATAACTTATTAAGAACCTGATTTTTGAATAAATATCAGTTTGTACTAATTTTTGAATTCCAATATTAAATTACAGGGTTTCCTGTGATTTTCACATTTTTTTTCTTTTGTTTTAATTGGCCCAATTGCCCAAAAATTTAGAAGTATATATATATAATTAAAAAACTAGGGGGTCCAGGCCCCCCCCCCCACCAGGACCCCCCAGCTCCACCAGTGGATATAAGGAATGACGAGCTTACAAATTATTGAGTTATTCCTCCCAAAATAATAAAAATAAAATAGTTTGGTTGCTCTCCACATGATTAGTTGGAGGAAGTTTGGGCACCTGAGTCATATAAAAAAAAAAAAAAGCTAGAACTTATAGGTTAGATGTAAGGATGGCAATGTGTAGGGTATAAATCGGGTTTGGAAAACCCATCCTACAAACTAGAGATTTATAATATTCATACTCTACTCGTATACTCATTTAAGAGAAGCAGGTCGAGGTTTTATTTCCATTTAAAACTCATTACGTGTTGGCTTCCAAAAAAATAAAAAATCATTACGTGTTTTAGTTTTTATATATATATATATATTGTGTGTGTGCGCATTGGTGTGGGTTGCCATTTGGACGAGTTTTTATTTCACTTTTTGGTCTTTGGACGAGTAGTAGTCAGTATTAAAAAATAATACCATTCGAGACGAAATTGCTCTGTTGTCTGATGTGGACAACATTCCAATGAGGGTGTGCCAAGTGGAAAACATTGGCACACCCTCATTGGAATGTTGCCCACGTCGGACAGCAGAGCGGCCTTGCCATTCGAGAATATTCACGTAATAATATTTGTTTTATGCATCACAATTTGATTACAATAATTATATATGCATCACTTTTTGGTCTTTGCACGAGCAGTAGTTTGTATTTACTAATTAATAATTATAGATTATTTAAAAAAATTGTTAAATACAATAATTTTTTAAGAAAATTAATGAATATATGGGTCGGGTATGGATTTTTCTACAATACCCATGTCAAATTTCTAAATTTACATTCATACCCTATCTACAAATCCATTTAGTCGGATAATTTTGGTCCATTTGTGTTCGATATCAAACGGTCATCCTTAGTTTGATGTCTGATGACTCTAAAATTACAATATAATTGGAGCGAGTCCACGGGGGCTTATGGAACCCTGGCCCACCCCATTTCTTTGGATGGCTCCGCCCCCCGAATCTAATATGAAATGATAACAATTCTTTCCGTACGATCTCCAAATTGGAACTTTCTTGGATTAATTCACATCATTTCTTCGCTGTGCAAGACCTTAATGTTAGCTAAAGAATTAGACTCTGCATGTTAGTCGTAAAAGCAAAACCTAAAGCCTGTTAGTTATACTTAAAAGTAATATAATTTACATGACAAACAATTATAAGTGCTTTTTTTAAAAAGTAAAATCTTATACTTGTTTTTTATTGTAGAAGTGTTTTATTGAGCTTAATTAGTTAAATATGCTAAAATCTTGACTATAATAATATAATAATACTTATAAACTCAGAATGCGATGTCGCAAGGTAAAATATGTGGTTGAAAAATAGTTGTGATTAAAAAGTGATTGAAAAAAATGTGTTGTTTTAATTAGCCATTTAATTGAGTTTATTTGGATATTAAAAAAAAAAAAAAACTTGCAAACTCATTAATTTGTCGACAAAGGATATTTAAAGATCCAACTTGTATAAGGCGAGCTTACAAATTATTATTACAAGAAATAAAAACTTTAGGATAATTACATTTGTAGTAGGCCATATGTACATTCCTGTACAAATAATAAATGAGATCTTCAAATACTTTCATATATCTTCCAAATTATATAGTACACAGTCATTGGCGACATTTGATAATAAGTCCACCATTAACACCATGGCATATCTCGAAGCGAAGGCAACATTTTAGCACATTAGATCTTACCATTTTTAATAATGAATACGACGTCCCCGTCGTTATACACATGACCCTCAAAATGGCAACGAACACATCGTCCAAACTCCTGCAACATATATAAAATAAAATAAAAGATGTCATATAGATAGTACCTTATTCACCTTGAATTATTTCTTGAAATTATGAGTAGCACCATTAAAGCATACTCGACAAACCTGTAGATCTCTGTATCCTTGTTTTTGTCGAAGTTACCATATCCCCAATCAAGTATATTCATTGTTGAAAATGGCAAGAGCAAAGATGCTAAAATATTGCCTCCACTTCCAGATATTCCATAGTATTAATGCTTGACCTATATGCATCAAATGTAGCAAATATATACAGATGCAGGTGTAGAGGAAATTCAGGCTTTGTTTTGTACTACAATTTTATTCATTGACTACCAGCTTGATCTGTACTATGAGTATATTGTACTTTTGACGTACTGCATAGTAGCATTTGTACCAGCCATGATCACATGGCTACAAAATTTTATCAATCAATTCATTCATTGTAGCAGCCGACTGTGTACTAGAATTTTCCATTACCGCCATACATTTGTACCAGCATCATACGGCTAGTGGCTACAAAAATTCTATCAATTATGTAGACATTCATTGTAGCAGCTGACTGTATACTAGGATTTTTTCCTTTACCGACAAGGGCGGACCCACAGCGTGGCCTACTGATACACGACCTACGTTAATCCTCTGTTTGTCAAATTTTTTTATTTAAAAATATAATTTTTATGTTCTCTAGATAAAATGTGCGATTAAAAATGAAAAGAAAAAATGTGTTTGATTAAAAAATGATTTGGAGAATTATATAAGAAAAAACATATTTGCCAAACGGAGACTTCCAAACTGTTCGCAACAGTAATTCTTTTTTTTTTCCACTTTTTTTTAAAGGTAAAATATGTGTTCGAGAATTGGAGAGAGAAAATGTATGTAATTAAAAATTAATTTGGAAAATTGTTTTATTTATAATTAATTTGTAAATTATAATTTTGTGTAGAAAAACGGTGGGTAAATTTTGAAACTTTTTTTTCCTCTTTAAATCAGAAATGGAATTATTCTCACAATAAACCCCCACATATATACACAGTAGAGCGAGCTGCACCAGCACGCCCGCACGCATTTCCTCTCCTCCCAATTCCAATTGCAAAATCAATCCTAAAGACAAGAAATAATCCATACCAAGCCGCTTCATCGTTTACAATCGGAGAGTAACAGTTCACTACTCCCACTCCTAGAGATGACAAACGGGGCCGAGTCGCTCGTCGATTCGTCGACTTGGAGCCAAGAACGCCTCGACTCGTATTACTCGAGCTTAGGCATGTGGCAAACAAAGAAAGAGAAAAACGAGCTGAGCTGTAAAAACATACTTACTTTTCATAAAAACATAAGATATACTTACTTGTCATAAAAACATACTTACTTTTCATAAAAACATAAGGTGTATTTACCTTTCATAAAAACATACTTACTTTTCATAAAAACATAAGATATACTTACTTGTCATAAAAACATACTTACTTTTCATAAAAACATAAGGTGTATTTACCTTTCATAAAAACATACTTACTTTTCATAAAAACATAAGATATACTTACTTGTCATAAAAACATACTTACTTTTCATAAAAACATAAGGTGTATTTACATTTCATAAAAACATACTTACTTTTCATAAAAACATAAGATATACTTACTTGTCATAAAAACATACTTACTTTTCATAAAAACATAAGGTGTATTTACCTTTCATAAAAACATACTTACTTTTCATAAAAACATAAGATATACTTACTTGTCATAAAAACATACTTACTTTTCATAAAAACATAAGGTATATTTACCTTTCATAAAAACATACTTACTTTTCATAAAAACATAAGATATACTTACTTGTCATAAAAACATACTTACTTTTCATAAAAACATAAGGTGTATTTACCTTTCATAAAAACATACTTACTTTTCATAAAAACATAAGATATACTTACTTGTCATAAAAACATACTTACTTTTCATAAAAACATAAGGTATATTTACCTTTCATAAAAACATACTTACTTTTCATAAAAACATAAGATATACTTACTTGTCATAAAAACATACTTACTTTTCATAAAAACATAAGATATACTTACCTTTTAAAAGATTAAAATGAAGTGTAGTAGTAAATGGACCAAAACTTTCTTGACCACCTTGAATTTCTCTTACTTGTGGATTTTGTCAAGAGATTGGAAATAAGTGTATATGTGTAGAGTTGTGTGTAAAAGAGATGGGTTTAAATAGATGTATAAAGTTGGCATATTGTAAACATAATCATTCAATTCTATTAATTTTAACACATCCTTTTCTTAAAGTAAAGCACCATTCATATACTTTTCCATATTTATACAAATATTATGCTCTTCATGATTACATATAATGGAGTCTTATCAACCATTCATATACTTTTCCATATTTATACAAATATTATGCTCTTCATGATTACATATAATGGAGTCTTATCAACCATTCATATACTTTTCCATATTTATACAAATATTATGCTCTTCATGATTACATATAATGGAATCTTATCAACCATTCATATACTTTTCCATATTTATACAAATATTATGCTCTTCATGATTACATATAATGGAGTCTATAATTCATTCATATACTTTTCCATATTTATACAAATATTATGCTCTTCATGATTACATATAATGGAGTATATAATTCATTCATATACTTTTCCATATTTATACAAATATTATGCTCTTCATGATTACATATAATGGAGTATATAATTCATTCATATACTTTTCCATATTTATTAAATTAAGATTCTCATAATTATTATATATAATGGAACCTCTCATGCTTGCATATATTTTCTTAATTTCAATAATAAAAATAATTTTTGTATAAATAAATATTGGGATAACATTGAATTAAGTACTTGGACTTAATATACTTTAAATCAAGAGAATGGAGATATTTTTAGAAATTCGGAATTTAATTTAAAATCGAACGATCTCGATTATTTCTTGACTTGGCTATACGAATACGTCGTGGCGTTAACTTAATAAAAATGGGTGAAATAGTAGCGACACGATTTTCTATTAAAATAATTATTAATCGCGTAAAAATTCTTGGTCGCTACACAAGCACAAGTTCAATGGCTTAAAAGATTAAGTGAGAAGTGATAAAAGAAGGCCAAATACTAGTGAAAGCAAGTAGAAGTCGAAATCCAAGTTGAAAAACAAATTTGGAATATTCAGCCCAGAAAAACTGCCATGCAGTCGCTCAAAAGAAAGAAGACGCGGTCACGTACTCGATATTCTCCCAAATGGTCAGAATGTTAAGTTCCAGATTTTAGACTACCACGCGGCCACGCGCTTGATGCGAAACAGATTTTTGCGAATTTTTATTTAATTTCTGGTTTAATTAATTAATTTCAAAATTAAGAATTTTGATGCGGCTAGGTCAAGTTATTTTCGTTTTTTATTCTATATTAACTATGTAAACCTTTTCGACTAGTCACTGAATTTTAAAATGTAGAGTTTTGATCACTAAACTTATCAAAATGGTGGACATTAATAATTGATTTAACTTTCGTAAATCGTAACAGAATTGACGAAATGTAGCATACGGAATACCCATCACATTCAACCGACCAATCAAGAACTACTAAGTAAGAAATTTTTAAGAACGTTTTCGATTAGTCACTAAATTTTTAAAAATATTTTTTTTATTGTTGATTTGTTGTATACAACTGATAATTTGAAAGATTATTTATAAATTTTCAGGTCAGTCGTGTCATCTTTACAAGTTCAGCGACCAAAACTCGATCAACTTAAAGTTTAGCAAACAGTCGAAAACGTTTTAAAAGTTTAGTGACTAATCGATGACCTTAAAGAGTCGAAAACGTTTTAACGGTTGATTGACTAATCGATGACTTTTATAAAGTTTTCTTACGTTGTAATTTGGGATGTCGTGATTGGCCCGTTGAAGGTGACGTGAGGTCACGTGTACATTTCGTCAACCACGTCGTCAATTCTGTTACGGAAGTTAAGTTCATGACCAACGTCCACCATTTTGATAAGTTTAGTGATTAAAACTCGACGTTTACATAAATTCAATGATTATTGGGACAATAACTAATAGTTTAGTGATCAAAACTCGACATTTTAAAATTCAGTGACCAATCGAAATCGTAAACATAGTTGAATGATTATGGAGATAATTAAATAATAAATTCAGGCCCCGTTTGACCCTCAGTCCTTGAGATTTTTTTTTTTTTTGAATAGTAATTTTGGGAGAATGTGTGGTTAAAAATTGTTTAAAAAATCAAAAATAATGAATTTAATTAAGATAAATTATTGAGATTGAATGTTGAATAAATTTGATTTTTAAAAAATGGTACCAAACATGGCCCAATTATCCAAACTCAACATTTTAACCGTATTCAAATTCACCATTCAACCTTTCAATTTCTCTTCTCGATCTAAAAAAAAAACATTTGTGAATCTAGTCTAGGTCATGGCGAACGAGATTAAGTACTTCGAGTTGAACACCGGAACGAAAATTCCTTCAGTCGGCCTTGGCACGTGGCAGTCCCAGCCTGGTGTCGTCGGTCAAGCTGTTGAAATCGCCATCAAGGTCGGCAATCGCCACTCTCTCTGCATACATAAGTACTGTCTGTGCGTGTGTTATAACAGTTACCTGCAGTGGAAAGCCTCTGTTCGGTAAACCCAGCCTTTTGGGTTTTTTTTTTTTTAAACCAATTTTTAAACTACATAATTCCCCAAATCAATCTCTAACCTGCACATTTTTTCTCTCCACTTTTGTGATTCTGGAGGTATATTGAGATTATTTAGGACATTTAGAGTTGTGCGGATTTAGAAATTTTGAGCCTAAATATAGAAAATGTTCTGGGGTTTGGTTCCACTCCAATTTCAATGATTTGATTGAACAAAAAATAGGTGAAAAAAAAATTAATTGGAGATGATGTTTGTCCAAAGTTTATGATAATAAAATGGCCAGTAAACTTCTTACAGTGCTAATTTCTGGTCCTCTGCTTGAGCCTAGGAGTGGACTAAATGATTTATATCTGAAGGATAGTCCATATGTCAAACATTTGTTGCAGTGTTTATACTTTTGGTTATGTTATTAATTTTGCTTTTCCCTTGGCTGGCCGTTGCTGCTAGTGCTAGCTAATGCATTAACACAGAGCAACAGCAATGCCGCCTATTGTCAGATTGTTATAGCATTTTCTGGTGATTATTGAATTATTCTGAGAATGAATCATATGAGAGTTGTAAGATTAACGCGTTCGTATTTGATCTGCTTAAGTTTGATGTCAATGTCATTTGTGGTGAGCACAGAATTTTTTTTTTCCTTTTTTTTTTTAAGAATACATGAGCAGATGAAATTTATTTGAAAACCATGGAAAAATATATTGTGTGCACATTCTTAGATTTTCTAGTTTTGAGTGTGAGCATTCTTTCTATATTTGTATAACAACTTACAGTCGATCCGTGCTACTCTTATGCAGGCTGGATACCGCCATATTGACTGTGCTCGATCCTATAGAAATGAAAAGGAGGTGTGTTTTTCATTCCATCGCAGTTATGGAGCACAAGATAGCTTTCTCTGTGTGTGTGTGTGTGTGTGTGTGTGTACGGACTTTTCTTCTCTTGAAATGAAAAAATGTAATTCAATTTTAGGGTAGTGATTTAGTTACTTCACTGGCAGACTGATGTGGAAAGATCTCTAATAGCTTAAAGTTTTCACACAACAGTGCCATGGTGATAATGAGGCTTTTGTCCCATTTTCTTTCAAGGAATAACAGGATATTTGGAGTCAAAATGGGACTCCCCATTCACATGCACTTGACTATGTGTGTGTGTGTGTGTGTGTGACTCATCTTCTGTTCCTTCTCTGCAGATAGGTTCAGTTTTAAAGAAGCTGTTGGAGGATGGAGTTGTCAAGAGGGAGGATTTATTTATTACCTCCAAACTCTGGTAATCAAATTAGGTTGACAACTATATTCGAGAAGTTGTCTGGTTCTAACTTCATTTGGTGTAATTGTTGAATATTTTAATATGATAATTTGCTATGTAAAGCTGATTAATGAAACTTGTCAATATGAGCTACTTAAGCTATTGAAGTGTGAAACTAGAACATCGTCCATCATATGGGGCATGGACTAGTTTTCCACTATGATGAACGAGCATAATGCAGTGTTCTATCACTTCTGTAATTTTGTAAGCTATATAGATTCAAATACTCTCTTTGCACTTGCTGCTTCACTTTCTTTCTGGTTTTGATATTAATTATCTTGAAGTCATTGAAAATTATAGGTCATATATTAATTGCTTCATCTTACTCTTTCACTTCTGGTCTTTTACTGATTGACTTTTTAAGCATTCAAGCTAGAATTGACCTCTTAACTTCTGCAGGTGTGCTGATCATGCACCAGAAGATGTACCCGTGGCATTAGATCAATCATTGGAAGATTTGCAACTTGACTATCTTGATCTGTATCTTGTACGTAAATTTTATATATTAACACTTTACTATGTTTTTTACTGTGGCATTAGATCAATCTTTGGAAGATTTGCAACTTGACTATCTTGATCTGTATCTTGTACGTAAATTTTATATATTAACACTTTACTATGTTTTTTACTGTTTAAGAGTTAATGCAAGATGTGGTTATAAAAAGACAGTATGCATTAATGGAAATAACTGAATCAAGTGAATTCTTAGATCCACAATAACGCAGAATCCGCTTGATCCATAAAGTTGAACTGAATGCCATTGCCAAATTTTAAAAACATTTTAAGTTGCTTTAAGCCTTTAACTATTGGTCTGGTTTCCTGGTTTTCAAGTTGAAATGTTATGTAATATGTGGTGCATAGTTAGTTTTTCCTGTTCTTTTATTTAAGAATGATATTTTGCATCTTTACTGTTGAAATATTATATCAATGGACTAATGAATGGACAAATCTAATTGTGAAGATCCATTGGCCTGCCCGGTTGAGGAAGGGGGCTGTTGGCATGAATCCTGAAGACTTTGTTCCAGTGGATATACCTAACACATGGAAGGCCTTGGAAGCACTCTATGATTCTGGTAAGGTCCGAGCTATTGGAATTTGTAATATCTCCTCCAAAAAGCTGGGTGATCTACTGGATGTAGCTCGCATTCCTCCTGCTGTCGTCCAAGTTGAGTGCCATCCAGTGTGGCAGCAGACCAAACTACGAGAATTCTGTAAATCTAAGGGAGTTCACCTCACTGTGAGTTGACAAAATTCAGTTACTTAATAATTCACATTACTCCTTTTGGTTCTTGTCTTAGATGATGAAACTTATCTCCCTTTATGGTTGTGGGGATGATTATATTTCATTTTGATGATTATAGTTTAAATCTTGGAACGGTTTTACAGTTTATTTATTGCATTTTAATTAACCCGTTAATTTTCTTAAAAAGGGATATTCACCGCTTGGTTCGCCTGGAACGGCTTTGTACAAGAGAGATGTCCTCAAGCATCCTGTTATAGTTGCTACAGCAGAAAAATTGGGTAAAACTCCCGCTCAGGTTGCTCTTCGTTGGGGTTTGCAGATGGGTCATAGTGTACTTCCCAAGAGCACAAATGAATCAAGGATCAAAGAGAACTTTGATGTTTTCGATTGGTCTATACCTGGTGACTTGTTTGCCAAGTTCTCCAAAATTGAGCAGGCAAGTTATTTTTGTTTTCATTAAATTCCTTTTGAGATTTGTGGGTATATTTCTTCTAACGGGCAGTTGCCAGTTATGAGTAATCCAACAATCTATTTTGCAAATACAGCTGAGAAGAGTTAGATATTAGATAAGAGTTAAGACTACTCCCTAGCATTTTTTGTTTCGTCCCCATCATGTGGATCCCATACATTTTTGTCATTAAAAATATTAGTTAAACCACTAATAAGTAATACTTACGAGAAGTAGGCAATATTAGTCTTGATTGGACCGTACAATAGATAAAATTTTAATTCAATTGCCAAACATGCCAACAGGTGTGCAGCATCACTAATTAAGGGCATCTTTGGGATGACTTTTGAAAAGTCAAAAGTTGCTTTTGACCTTTGACAATTTTTTTAAAAGTGCTTCCACTAGTTAGAAGTGCTTTCAAAAGAGGTTGGTCCGGTGTGTTTTCCTTGAAGAGCGCTTTCAGAGTTGGAAGTGCTTTTAGAAATTAATTTTCAAACATAAATTAAGTTAATTTTTCAGGAAGTTCTTCTAGAGGAAGCAATGGGCTCTAAGATTCTGATAAGATTTTTGCGCAGATGCTACACATCTATACCTATTTTTATACAGCAAACAAAGTTTCATGGTGAGAACTCGGGCATTTTCTTTCTACAGCTCCTAAGAAATGTTTTTTTCTAACTTGGCAGGAGAGACAAGTTACAGGGAACTTTTTTGTCCATGAGAAGTTCGGCTCATACAGAACCGTTGAAGATATATGGGATGGTGAGCTTTGAGTTTGCTGTTTAATGATGATAAATAAATTTCGAAGGATTGGCAAAATATCTGATCGTCATCATCCATCTGCAATATTATGAACTTGAAATAAATTTGGGCTGAACTAGCTTTATCTTCGGACATTCTTGGTTTCTACTTCGTGTGTAATTTCATATCTGGAAATACTATGTTTGTTAGTTGTGCTGCCTTCGAAAGTTTGAAGTTTGTCTTGATGTTGGAGGAGTTTAAACTATAATGTGAATTCCAATCGTTTTATGGTGTCAAAATTATGATTGTGTGCGCTAAGATTTACCTGTTCATGGAGTACAATCATTATGGTAGACTTGATAATAGTTATTTGACAAAACTTCAGGTTTAATAAAAGTTGATAAAATATGTGGTTGAAAACTTAAAAGTGTAAAAGTTGTGGATTCAATCAAAATTTGACTTCGACCTCAATTTTTTAGCCATCTTTTAAGATTTTTCAATCAAGCACAGAAAATGGAATATAAGGTGAAATTTGAGATGTGGTCTCAAGTGTATAGAACTTGAGGAAGACGACTATATGAGATCGTTGGATTGTCAAGTTCCTGACCAAAGTTCAATTTTGAGCGTCTTCGATTTTATTCTATATACGATGACAACAATCACAAAATGATGAAGTAAGAGTGTGTTTGATAACACATTAATATCATGAAAATGTCACATTCGAAAAATTGTGTTCCTATTTTTTTTTGATATGAAGGAATTCGAATTCAAAATTTAAGGTACAATCACTTAAAGCTCAAAATTGACAAATTCCATAGAAATCAACTCTTAGAAGCAAGGTGATTTTTTGTTTTCCAACTAACATAGAATTTGACTTTAAGATTGTGACATTGAATTACCAATTAAGATTGTGACATTGACTTTGAATTAAAATCAGATTTTTATTCACCAGAACGATAGGGGCTAACAGTTTACGTATCAATGGAATTGCAGAATTTGAATTACAAGATCGTTAACTTTGACTTTGACTTTAAATTAAAATCTAATTTTATGACTTTGACTTTAAATTAAAATCTAATTTTAATCATAAGAACCAAACAAATTAAGGCTAATGGAGAAGAAATCTTAAGCTGAGGAAGTAAGAAAGAATATTGAAGGCTTTATAAGAGTACAAATGCAAAATTCTTATTAAAATATACTTACCACGATTTGAAAATCAAAAAGATCCTTTAGATCTTAATATTTATTATTCGTGAACTTGAAAAAATTCTCCTAGAGAATTTCTCAAAATTTGAGCTACATAGAGTTTATTTTTCTTATATTATAGTAACGATTAGTCCTTACAAATCGTATAAAATTCCAAACAAATTACAAGTGAAATCTTCATATAATATTTTACTTCTTCAACATATAGTTCAAGCTCGTCGGCTACACTCAATGTATATAGATTGTTGACAGCATCTGAAACTAGCAATATTTTCCAGTAGCATCAACATGGGGGCATATCTGGAGGTGGAGGCAACATTCTAGCATCTCTTCCCTTGCCATCTTTGGTAATGAATGTCATCTCCATTCCCCAGCTAATATGGCGCTCTAAATGGCAATGCAATAACCAAACTCCTACATATTGAACAAGAGTTAATTTCAGGATAATTAAGCTCTCAAAAATGATGATAAAATGTAAATGAGACATTCTGATGTATCGCAGATTCATTGAGTACTATAACATCAACACTTTTTCGTTAGTAAAATTGTGTCACATCAGAATATTCATTTAAAATGTAGTGTCTATGTAGAATAATTGATAAGGAAGTGTCACGTACCAGGATTGCTTGCTCTGAATCTTATTGCTGTCCAACCATTTATAGGAACCGCGATCGTGTTCATTAGAGGAGGGTCGACAAGATTATAATTCAATGGATCTGTGTCTCTATCAAAGTTCCCAAATCCCCACCCAACTACATAAAAGCTCTGTCCATGCAAGTGCATAGGATGATCTATTCCTGCAACTGAGTTTGTTCCCTGGAAAACAATCTCCACTGTGGAATTATATTCAAGAACTCTCACTTCAGTGCCATTTCGAGGCCTGGTCAGGGCTCGAGGGACAAATGGTTCAGTATAATTGAAAGTAAATGGTGGATCACTAGGAAAGTCAGCACCAAACACATTTCTGATGCGCCGGTAGTAAGCCTGAAGAATGGCAGTATCAGGCTGCACAAAGGTTATGTTATTCACACTTGCTAGTAACCGCTCACCCGAAGGCCCACCACATGTGATATTAGGACAAGGGATTGTATTGATGGAAAGCGTAAATAAATACGCGTTCGACACATTTTTAGGGACGTCGACAGGATAATCTTTATTTCCTAGACTTCTGAGTGTTCCTGTGAAATTAACTGAAGCATTTGTGTCATTGAAAATGGGAAGACTTGGAAGCAAAAGCGACGACGGAGAGGTGTAATTCCCTTTGTACTCGATAATCGCAGTTGTGGTCGTGTTGTCGAAGTTTGCTGCAGCTGCATAAACGTGGGCAGCCATGTAGTAGTGACTAGGTTTCTGGTTAGCTTTCAACAAGAAATCAATGGTCTGTCCAGGAGAGATGGTAATATAATCACTTGTGAATTGCTTGGTGTAGCTAGCATCAGATCCAACTATTGTGACACTGTGGTTTGCAATGGAAAAGAACATAATATTGTTCATCACTGCATTAATCATTCTGATCAAATAAGTTTTCCCATATTCCACTGTCAGCTTAAATGTATCTGCATAGGAAAAAATGAAAATTGTTAGAACTTCATTCATGATTTTTTGATCAAAAACTTCATTTCTTAGAAGGATTTAATCCTCGTCATGATTGACATATACCCTGGGCTTAGTAAAAAAATTATTTTGGAATAATAATTTTTTGAATAAGGTGTTGTTAAGAAATGAGAGAGAGAGAGTCTATTCATTTACGTGTAATATTATTTTATTTGATTGAAAAATGTGTATAATTAAAAATAAGAGAAAAAATATTTTTTGAAAAAATGAAGCCCAAACAAAGGCATAACTTTGTCTTGAAGAGCATGTTTGGTAACGTGAAAAGTGTTGAATTTTTTTTATAGATGTGCGGTTTAAAATATTTGAAAAATAAAAAACAGTGAGCTTGACTAAAAATGTGTGCTTGAGATTGAGTTTGAAAAATTGTAAACCTTGTGGTGAAAATTTTTACTTTACCTAACGAGCTCTAATTCTACGGAAAAGTTGTTGATTAGTTCTTTCTCCCTTACAAGATAAGAATTACAAAATGTTTGAATAAGGATAGGGAGATCTAATGAGGTAAAAGTTTTAAATTTATGTGCGAAATATTTTATTATTAAAATTGAGTATTGTAACAAAATGAGTTAAAAATAATGATTAGACCAATAATAAGTAACATAAAAACTTGTACTTTCTTTTTACTACTGCTTTTAAGTAAAAATCACTAAAGAAACTTACCTCGTCTTGAGCATGGATAGAGATCACCAGGTTGACCATTTATGAGGAAAGCATCAGAAACATTTGGATCCGATCCATTGGTAAGAAACTCAGTCAGAACTGCCTGTATATCACTCCTCCACCATTCCCCTGTGTATTACAGTTACGCCACCGACTTCAAATATTCAATTTCTTTGTCAATTATTTTATTTTTTATTTAAAGTACGTACCTAATATGATGGGCACTTCTGCATCAGGCTTAGGAAAAGGATAGTTATTTTTCTTCTTGGGATAAATGACGATTGCGCCGTGCACGGTGGCACGTGACCAATCGCTGTGGGCGTGCCACCACAAAGTTCCTATCTCGTCCGAAAGTATAATCTTTTGGCTAAATTTTGAACCTGGCTGTATGGGGCACTGAGTAATAAACTCGGGACCATCTGACCACGGATATCTAGGTTGTTTTACTCCATGCCTACAAAATTGTTTTCACATGACGATTTATAAATATTTTTTCAATTTTATTCAATACTGTGTACTAGACATGCTCTGAATCGATAAAAAAGTGATCGTATAAAATTCTTCCTACCAGTGAATGGTTACATTTTCTCTTGCTCGGTTATACACGTCGACGACTATCGTCTCCCCTTCAGTGGCATAAATAGTTGGCCCCGGAAATTGTCCATTTACTACTAATATGCTCTTGTTGCTGCATAGCCTTGTGTATGGAGTGTCTGTCAACTGCAAAATCAAAGGAGTTTAATTTTCAGAGTTTATGATTGCTAACCATGTCGATGATGATTATTATTATTATTATTATTATATATATATATTCCAAATTTCCAAGTTTCTATTTATTAATATAAGTTTATAATAACCAAAAGATTGGCATAAAAAATCTAGAAACACGTTTGACATAGACAAGTCACTTATCGACACCGAAAATGTCAGTGCACCGTTACTTCTCACACAGTTCACAGTTTAGTACGTGAAAAAGATGAGCTTATAACTTATTTCATAATCTTGATGACAAAAATAAGCTTACCACAAACCTATGGCGACGGATGAGAGCAGAATGAATGGGTAGCACCCCTCCTAAGAGAAGAAACCCTATTAAATGTAAGAAAGAAACTTTCATGCTTAACTCGTACGTACGTTGTTTACGTACTACAAAGATAGATATGATCCCGTGAACTCTTCAAGCAGGTTTAGGTTCTCTCTCTGGGACTTGTAGTTTATTTGCAGAATTGTTTGAACAAGTATATATACACACAAATACTTTCTGTACAATGGTGATTTTATAATAATGGGAGGTAAAGAAAAATGGAAGCTGATTTCTGCCACGTTAAAAGTGAAGATTAATTTGTTGATTGCGAAAGCGCGTCTCTGACCAATAAATTTCCAACTTTTTTACTGGTAGAAGTAGAAGAATTAATTAAGGAATCCCTATGTTCTTTGATCTTTCTTCTGTATTGACTTTCATTGTCAGATTGATTGAATTTGGATCATCCTCACTAGTGGAGGATTATTCGTATTTTGCTGGCTGCTCACTTTTTAGTGAGATGATTGAAAGATGTTTGATTCCATTTTTTCCTCCACATTTTTCTATGATATTCAATTTTCGTCATTAATCTTACTTTTGATTTACAATTTTTGACTTTACAACTCAATCTTCACCCTCACATTCTTCAAAAACTCGACTTTTTGAAAAAATTGATGAAAATCAAACAAGTGCAGGTTGCACTGGACTTTAGTCGGTTCAATTTTTTTTTTCTTTTTTTTTTTTAAATGGTGCAATTCTGTCTGATTTTTTTTTTCTTCCTATCAGTCCTTCAAACTTTAGAGTCCATTTAGGCTATGTTTGATTGCTTTGTATTTATCAAGAAAATGTCACTTCAAAAAAAAAATCATTTCCAATTTTTGTGTTATTGAAAAATTTGGCTTAAAAAATAATTTCTTGGTACAATAACTTGGAGCACAAGTTAGGTCATTTACTTGGAAAAAAATTCCTCACTATTTTGCTAAGAAAATATTTTGTCATTTACATGAAAAATATTTCTTTTCCACTTTTTGAATCTAATACATCCTTAATCTAAAAGAACAATTAAAATGAACTAAATAATTGGTTCAATTTTAATTTATCTAAATTTGTAATTTACATTCAATTTTCACTCAAAGTTCCAAACGTGAAATATGAGATTCAAAACCGTAACTACACCGCCACTTTTGCCCCACGCATGAGACTTTGGCACTATTTGTTCAAAAAAAAAAAAAATCCGGAAGACCCACATCCGCCTACATTGAACTAAAATCTTGGGTCCGTCCTTGATTGAAAAGTTGGACGAAATTCAGCAATTTCCGTGATTATTATTATTATTATTATTTCTCGACAGAAATCAGCATTGGTGGAAATTTAATCTTGGTAATGACACATTCTGATTGAACTTACTCGGTAAATCTCTATCGCGTAAACTGAAAAATAAATCTTTCAATGTTGGCACGTTTATCTGTTACTTTATTATAGCAACATATGATTTTCTTTTTCTTGATTTTGTTCCTAGAAAATGATATTTCTTTCTAGAATACTTGTATGCATGTCCATGGATGGTTGATTTGACCTTAAAGTGCGTTCTGTAAGGTTTCGATACATATATGAATAGCGAAAATTAAACAAACACGAAACTATAGTCCGGATCAACCTTGCACTTAGATAGAATTTGTGATTAGAATAATACCTTTGATGAACGCCGTGAATCTGAAATTTGAAACATGAGGCACAAACTTGTCACCACCAACTGTCCAATTGTCCAGCCTCTAACAGAAATCCACACAGCGAGTTGATTCTGGAACTCCATCAACCTCCAACCATTGGAATTGATTTGAGAGAATTGATTTTTCTCTTTGTGCTAGCAAGAGAAAAATCTGCGCTAGAATATTATGGGAAAGCGACTATCTTAATTTCTCTACAATAGTGCACATATTAATATGTGCATCTCAAAACCCTAACCCTAATGACAATAGGACTTTTAATGGGCTTTGAGTAATTAATCATATTAATTAATCTAATTGTAAAGTCGGGCCCAACAATTGGGCTTGTACATTAATTCTAACAATCTCCCACTTGGACAAGATCCAATTCCAGATATTCAATTCTCGCCTTTTGTGTGTGACCAATTAGGTTTCATTCACGATGGCAAACGTCGTGTTATTATTATTATTCCAATCTGATTGGAATAAGATGAATTTAAATCCCTATTTCTAATTCATTTTCGACTCACCAAGATCAATTAATTCACGTCGCCCTCCTAGATTGACATCTAGCAATGTGTCAAGGCAATCCATGTGAAAGGAAAAATCATGTGGCATGACAAGACCGGTTCATGTACGGTTACCGTGGAAATACAATCTCTTCATCAATATAACCCAATTGGTTAAGAGATATGGATAGCGTCAATCTCATTTCAACCAATTATGTTATTCACTTCTTATCTTAGTTGATCTTGTTATGACTGAAAACACATTTTCAACTCATAACTTCACCCTAGCCGAGGAATTTACATCAACTTAAGTGAGTGAAATACAGGTTATAATCTCCTACTACCCAGGAGTGACGAATCCTCATATTGGACATACACAACCTTCATATGACTCTCACTATACTCGTAGGCGTCATCCTGAAGACTCCTTCTCAAGAGCTAACATCAACGCTCGCCAAAGCATAGTAATCCTCATATAAGATTCTATGACGTCCTCAAGTCAAAGGACCAAATCCACAACCGCGCATTAGAGATTCACCACTGACGCTTGGATAGTTATCCATGTGGAACCTCTAGGCGGGTCATCCAATGCTTTGTTCATCTAAAAATGCATCCACATGTTCATTCGAATGTCCCTCTATATTCTAGCTTGTGAGATAAGCTACTTTCTTCATAAGAAAGAAATGCAACACGTGCTAGTCTAACTGCAACAACAATATCCGTATTTTGCTGTTACTTCGACTAGGGACAATTTTAGAACAAGATATTAATAACTTGTGTCTCACAGTCATAACACCTTGTGACTTACAAGTTACTTAAACTTATTCTACGGACTCTATTATCTAAATAGTGAGTTAAACTCAATTTAATAATAGATCTGCCTTTATTGCAACAATGATAATATGTGTTATGCTATTTCAACGATTGGATTTAGAGCATGACACTGATATACTCCCACTAGATCCAATAACTCATGTATCTTATACATAACGAGTTTATGTGACAATCACATTCCCGTTGGGATAGTGGATTTACAGGTGGATCTTAGATATGTGACTCTTCACACATTCAACCTTTGCAAGGTTAGTGGGCATGAATTCTATTTTTCTACAATCTTCGAATAAGACAGTAGCCCCTAAATACATACTCCGATCATCGATGAGACCCAGTTCTCTCGCTTGCGCGATGGCTCCATTGTCGTCTCAATACTCATTACTTGAGCTACAATGCAAAGAACAATTATAGTTCAGTAATGAACTTAACGATCGATATTGCTTCACAAGCACTTATGTATTTGGTCTTGGTTGTATAGTTAGGGGTCTTTCTTGTTTGAGCCATTTCAAACTGACCACGTCACTGCTATGAGTTAATTAACAATTAGACTGAATATTTCCTTCATCCCTTCCTGGACTAAAGGATGGTATCTCTATACCTAAAGACTGTAAGAGTACATTTCTCCTCATGTTTATTGTATTCTTAGTATTTCTCAAGTACTCAATAATACAAAAGGTATCGTACATAATGTCATCATTCTTTCTCAATATGTGTTCTAAACACCATTTTGAAAAGATTAACCCCAAAACTTTTGGGATAGAATCCTATATTGGATTCACTCGTGCTAACCCCATTAGCATTACATCTATGTACGTGGATTGAGAATCAAAACAACCTTCCAAATCTATCTCTATAGATTCTGGTTCCCAAAGCAAAGATTTTATTTCTCAAATCCATCATGGAGAAATTCAAAAAATAATTGTACTTTCATTTTATAGGTTAGAGACTCAACTTCTGATCAATAATATGTCATCTACATATAGTATCAGAAATATTGAATACTCCCACTAACCTTTTATATACACACATTCTTTATCTTCAACTTTTGATAAAATCAAACATTTTTATTATCTCATCAAAATTAAGATTCTAGCTCCCTGAGGCTTGCTTTAATCCATAATATATATCTGTAGCTAGTATACTATGTTTAAGTATATATAAGGATTCAAAAATTCCATAGTTACAGGATGTTGCTACTGCAAGCAGAATTCGAATTGATTCAGAGTAAACACATTTACAGCCTATGGGTCTTACCCTTTTCAGGCGAATCAAATAAGTTCCAAAACTTGTTCTTGTCTCGAATTCCATGGCTTCCTGACATCTCATTTAGTCAACACTTGACTTAGCTTCTATGTAAATATTGGCTCATTATCCTTGATGACTAATACAATATTAGCAATCAAGGATGTGTAACTCAATGGAGTATACATGATCCTAATATCTTTACATTGAGCTAGTGTGTTCTCAATCGTCACCACGTCCTGAGCAGCGCATGTTCCAAGCATTGATCTATGCTTCATCCAATGGAAGCGCAAATTCTAGCTTATTTAATCGGTTAAGTATATGTGCAATCATGAACTCTTACATGTTCTACTTTTACTCCCACTGTCTTCTCTTAGATAAACTGTTTCTCTAAGACAATGACAGAATTCGAGATAGACTTTCTTTCTCGATAGGAATATAGAAATATTATCCAACCATCTTTTGGATATCCTACAAATATACATATTTGACTAAGGCTATTGCTTATCCAAATTTGGTATACTTCTAATAAGTATCGAGGTCTTAAATCTTAACGCGAGGAAGATTAGACCTTTGAAATCCATATCTTATATGGACCTTCATCAACCGATTATCATGGAACATGACTAAGTGTGTAATATAAAGTTTTTAGTGCAAGGCTCCAAAAACTGTTTTGGAGATTTTTGCGCGGCTTCATCAATGATTGCATCAATTACAATTTTTGTCCTTTCGTATTCGTCATTGTGCAGAGACGTATATGAAAAAGTTATCTATGCAAAAATTATGTTCTCATAACATAATATAGAAGTCAATCACTTTAAAATATTCTTCACTTTGGTCAAATCTATGTGCTTAGAATATTTAACTCATTTTGGTACTCTAATTTATATCTGTATTATTTGAAATTTTCAAACTTACAGATTTAAACTTTATTATAGATAACAATGACAATCATGGTTATCTAATGATTAAAGACCAATCTAACATATGTCTGCTTACATCTGAATGTAACAGGCTCAGTGGATCAACCATCCCACCTTTTCCCTTTTCAAAGAAAATTGACTTATCAATTTACCTCCAAGGTGAGATATACATATATCTCTATTAATTGAATAAGTCAAGTGTCAGATTTAAGTGTGACTTCTTCTTTGCCAATATTCAGAATGTAGACTGTTTGTTATTTACCTCACTTCCATAATATCTCATTTAAGTTATTGAATAACTATTATTCTTAATTAAAGAGGATAATCACTTCATGTCCAAACATGAAGTGGAAGTGTTATTCTTCATAAGAACTGTAATTAACAATTGTCTAATTTTAAACTGGATGAGAAGGCAAAGAAAGGTGATAGCTTCTTAAGCTGTTGAAGAAACATTTGCTTTATTACCTACAAATAGTTATATCACCATTTTTCGCAATTATTCTACTTTTAACCATTGTATATTATCAGTATCTAATACTCGATTGACTAAGTAGATTTTTTAACCTCTATCAAATAGAAAATTGAAGTAGAAGATTCACCAAACTTCTCACTTCTTCAGTTCGGTTAAAGAAGCCTTACAATTATAAATGTAGTGTCCTATTATTGGAATGTTCGAGAAGAGTATTCTCGATCATATCGTGTTTTTGAGATCATTTCTCAAAGAACGATGCCAATTTAAGGATTTCAGTCTAATGAACTTACTCAGTGTCAATTGCACTTTATAAGTTCACGTAATAACTCAAGTTTTAAAACTCATACAACAACAATAAAAAATAAATCACGTATTATCATGTATAAATCAATTTAATAAGGCCTTTTATTAAATCGATTGCTCCTACTTTTTTACTTGAATTAATAACCCTCAACATTAATCTCGTAGAATCCTGTTAGATTCACAGCATGTTAGGATCCCGTTTATTCCATTAGAACCTTGAGTGACTCAACAAGCTCTAATGAGACATCCAGGTAGATACTCCCATCAATCACATCTCCATGTGACTCCTAGATCATCAAGTAGACAACTCTTTGTCGCACACATCTTATGTATTTACTTGATTGTGCCTCCAAAATCTCATCTTCTTGAGTGACTCAACAAAAGATAGATTTCGGTTAAATTCTACCCATTGTTCAGAAACATCTTATGTTTCATAGTGATAAACACACCTTTCCACTTGCAGTCTTGAGTGACTCAACAAACCGCATCGAGGGCGGATTCTGGTTTTTCACTATAACAATGGAAGACACTTTGTATTAACCAATTAATACGAATTTAATAAATTGCTTCCAAAATTATATCACTTTTGATTGACTCAAAATGATGTTGTTTTGGTTAAGTCTGACCCATTATTCAGAAGTATCTGATACTTCATAATGAGAAACATATCTACCATTGAGTAGCCTTGAGTGACTCAACAAGCTGACATCGATAGTAAACTCTGGTTTTTCATTACAACAATGGAAAGCGTATGACTTAATATAATATTAAGTGAGGGGTTTGTCTCATCCTTATTATGTATATTAACTAACATCCACCATGCAATTAATCATACATACAATATTAATGTGGATGATTATGGACAATATCTATCTAGTCTTCTCGAGCCATGAAGAAAACTAGTTGGTCAATTCCTAGGGGACATTGCATTCGATCATCGAATGCTAAATGCAATCATCTCCATCTGCTGCTGCAACCTGTATTCTATACTAGTTGTCTTCTTGTGGCCAGCTCCAACTTGTATCCTATACTAGTTGGCACGCAGGCCTGTATCAAAGGACGCGTAGGCCCATATCTACAAACTAGGGCTCGCAGGCCCAAATAAATTAAATAATAGGCTCGCAGGCCCAATCAACAAAAACAGAATAAATTAACCATCCAACCAATCACATGGGTCGAGTCCATAATCATCCACTAAATACACATTCATCATATAAATGTATTATAATATAATATCTAATATTATATAAACAAATTTCAAGTTTCTAGCAATTTAGGCCGTCTAAACTAATTTAGAAAAAATGGATCGGAACAATAATTAATTAATCAAATTAATTAATTAACTTAAGTCAGCGGGTCTTATTTAATTAAAATCATATTTTAATCAAATACCAAATTAGAGTCCAGCTCTAATTCCAAAAGAGGCAAATTGAATTAAAATCTTAATTTAGGATAAAACTCCTAAAATAAAATAAAATTCAATTTAGTAATTAACTAATCAAATTAATCAATTACATTAATTGACAGGTTTATTTAAATAAAATCAAATTTTAATTAAATACTAAATTAGAGTCCAACTCCAATTTCAAGATTTTAGGACTAATTGAATTTAAGATCAAATCCTAAATAATGTTCAATTAATCAAATTAACTAATTATTAAATTTAATTAAAATCAAATTTTAATTAAACATCAAATTAGAGTCCAAACTTTAATTCTAGAATTAGGGCAAATTGAATTAATATTTTAATTTAGGATAAAACTCCTAAATAAAATAAAATTCAATTTAGGGTCAAAATTATATATTCGTTAAAATCCAATTTTAACAATAATTTAAAAGTCGTGAATTTTAAAATATAATTTTGAATTGAGTCAAAATTAAAAATCTGGTCAAAGTTATAAATTGGGTCAAACCCATTTAAAATCAAAATTTAAACCCTTTTAAAAAAATTGCAATTTGACCCATATTTAAAATTACATTGAGACCCTCGAATTTCGCAAATTACATAATAGGTCCTTCAATTTAAAATTGTATTTTGACCTTATTTCATAATTACAGACAGGGGCTCACAATTTCATAAATTGCAATGATACCCCGCTTCAATTCTGAACCCTAAATCGAAAATTGCAACTTGGGTTTGAAATTACGTAAATTGCATGACAAACCCCCGCCCCAAATTCCTCCAACTCGTCTGAATCCTTACTCCTCTTCCGGTATAGGTGGTGCCGGAACTGGCGTCTCGTCTCCCTCCTGCGGCGATGATTGTCGATGTGAAGCGGTATTATTCCACCGCCTGTAGCAGCGCGAAACGCGCTGCAGCAACGGTTTCCCGCAGCAAAGCCCCAAGCAACTGCTGTTGCAGCACGGCGCCTTCAGCCACGCTGCAGCAGCGTGACCTTCGCACTGCTGACATGCCGCAGCAGCGTCGCACGCTGCTGCGAAAAAGCAGCGGTGCTGCTGCCACCGCGCTGCTAACTGAAGCAGCGCCCGCCGATCTGTTTGCAGAGCCTGCTGCGCCGCCATGTCCGGTGACCAATTTCGCCGGAATTTCCAATCAGTTTCTTTGTCCAATTTTCGACCCAAAAATTAGTTTTCTTTTCTAAATCAAATTTAGAACAAGAAAATCAATTTTTTCAAAAGGTAGAAAACTAAAAAATATTTATTCAATCATATTGAATCGTCAAAGAATTAAACAAATTCTAACAAGTAACAAGGCAGGCTCTGATACCACTGTAAGGTTTCGATACATATATGTACAGCGGAAATTAAACAAACACGAAATCATAACCCGGATCAACCTTGCACTTAGATAGAATTTGTGATTAGAATAATACCTTTGATGAACGCGTGAATCTGAAATCTGAAATAGGAAGCACAAACTTGTCACCACCAGTTGTCCAATTGTCCAGCCTCTAACAGAAATCCACACAGCGAGTTGATTCTGGAACTCCATCAACCTCCAACCATTGGAATTAATTTGAGAGAATTGATTTTTCTCTTTGTGCTAGCAAGAGAAAAATCTGCATTAGAATATTATAGGAAAGCGACTATCTTAATTTCTCTACAATAGTGCACATATTAATATGTTCATCTCAAAACCCTAACCCTAATGACAATAGGGCTTTTAATGGGTCTTGATTAATTAATTATATTAATTAATTTAATTGTAAAGTCCGGCCCAACAATTGAAATTGTACATTAATTCTAACACGTTCGCCTTTAAAATGTGTAAAATTAGATTAAATTAGAAAATCAGAAAACACAAATTTTTATTTTTTTAGAAAAGAAATATGTAAAGAAGTAGAATCAAAGAAAGATTGTATTACGTGTTTCTTTCTTGGAAAATAATGATAAAAAGGTTGAGCCTTTTTGGTAAAAAAAATTGTTTATAAAAAAATAGATATATTTAATGTAAAATATGTGATTAAAGTAATATTTAATGTAAAATATGTGCGATAATTGATCTTCAGAATTTCCGAAACAGTCAAAAAGAAGGTAATGATTATAGAAAATTGTCGGTGTCTAGTTTTCTACTTTAATGAGAGAGAGAGAGGATAAAGTTTTTTTTTTTTTTTCGTAGATAAGAAACTTATTGCGTTCGGCAACTTTTGTTTATTTGTAATGAGTACATATTTTAAATTATAGAATTTTTCATACTATTTTTTAATTATATATATTTTATCTTAAAAAAATCAAAAAGTCAAATAAACACCAAAAAAATTCAAATACGTGGCTGCCGAACGATGCGTTAGATTATTATAAGAATGTCATCAACACGTCGCATTTCTTAGAGCATCTACAATGCTCCATTTTTCACATTGAAATTTTTTTGCCACATCATTAAAAAGATATCTTGCCAATATTTTTATATGTAATGCTTTAAATCTTGGAGTCCATCATGATGATATTGAAACAATAAATGAAGAAAGTTTCAATTCAACTTTTTACCACTTGAAAGAGTATTTAACATGATGACTAAGCAATTTTGGTTAAATGCTATTTTTTAGTTTATTTTATTTAAATAAAAGAAATACTATATTGGTAAGATTATGAGATTAAAAATAATGGATTGGAGAGGACATTGACATTCTCTTTCTTTTCATTAAACACTTATCATATGTAGAAAGAAATTTTATACATTAATTGCCATATGAAAAATTTATTCAATGTGAAAAGTTTAAAATTGTAGATGGTCTTATTCCACATTTTCTGTTACCACTAAATGTAAAAACCTAGTTGTAAAAAATGATTTATAACAATTAATGTTTGACTATGACATGATATAAATAGCATTTAATTTGGGATAAAGTAATATAATTTAGTGGAGGAGTAGTTTGGATCTCTTAAATAATTGATTTAATGTATTATAACAAGCCTTCTTTAAACATTTATTCTTGTGTAATATTTTTATATATTCACAAATCAACAACAGAAGTCGTCACATTAAAATAAATAAATTTAGATATGTATGTATCTAGGAAAACTGTACAACGCGGCATTAACAGATATTTACCTAATACACAATATTAATGATGATTGATGACCGCGTTGCCTTAAAATATTATTATTATATTATAACAAAATTTTGTTATCTTTATTTTCCTCGTGGAAGATTCAGTAGCATAGAAAATAACAAAAGCATTGACTGGACAAAAATAGTAGCACACTTGTTTTTTTTTTATTTACAAATGAGGAAATTGAATTCACGGTCTTACTTCTATAATAATTGGATGAACATGGGCTTATTAAATTTTCCATATAAGTTATATCCAACACTTTACCAGTACTCGAAAGTTGAAACTTTATACTACTTATATGTAAATATCCGTTAAAACATCTCACATCATTAACGATGAACATCCTGTTCGAAATTATACACAAATTTCCTCTCTAATTAACTCTACAGAAGTTTTTGATGTTCAGAAAATAATTGAGCCAACAAGAAAATAAAATACGAATACAGAAATTTACGTGGTTCGACAACTTGCCTACGTCCACGGACCCTCGCCAAAGTTTTTCACTATATAATAAATTGTTACAATTATATAGAATTTGCACTCACCAAACCCCCCAAGTATTGTAGAAAAAATAACAAAGTTTTACCACATTTACCAATTTCTACTTCATTGTACAACCCACAAAGAATCCAAGAAAAACTAAGATGTTAGACTACATTTTACCTCACAATACTCTCTAATCAATGTGCAATTAATTAGCTCCTCAATACAAATATTTATAGGTAAAAATACTCAAAAACGTGTATTTCTTGTGCCCAAGTTGTTTCCTTGTTGAAGTAGAATAATCAGAATAAGGAAAGATATTTATGCAAAAAAGATTTTCTTCCTTTTCTTTTCACCCTTAACTTGGTCTCCAAGTTAACCACTTTAACAAGGAAATAAATTATCTAAGATATTATCATTCTTAATTTGGGTCAAATATCCGAACAATCTCCACTTTGACACAACTTCATCCAAGCCAAAAAATCCAAATTCAATCATTGGGTAAACAGATAAGCATTTAACACTTTGACGATCTCATACTCCACTATATGAGTATAACCAACACTCAGAATTATCAACGAACTCCAACTTTTCATCGGCTCAAGTTGAAATAAACCTTGCTGAAAAATTATGGTACAATCCTCATGTTTGGCTTTCCTTGGGAGCTCATCAGCCATCGACATTAATTTCACCACACACCTTGCATTAACGTCAAACCAATGTCTGTGTGCAAACACATGTACCCGCCAGCAAGAACACATCCTCTATCATGGTAACTGACTTCATGCCATAAGGAATTCTCATCTTACTAAAGTACATCATCACCACTCTCCACCAGGAGAGTCGCATTGTCCACCTCCGAGCAATTAGCCGACTCTGCTCCACCTTTTGGACAATTTCTTCTCACATGACTAGATTAACCATAGTTCCAACACATTACCTTTTTCTTCATGAAGTTACCTATTTTCCACTTTTTAGTAACAAGCAAAGCGTTTTCAGATGAACTGTCACTTCAACCTAATCAACTTAACTTCTGAAAATTCCACTGTTTCCTTCCCGTACATCAAAATCAGCATGATATGCTCAAACGCGGATGTAAGAGACCAGATGAACATTATCCTCATTATCAATCTTAACTCTAATAGATTTCAGTTCAGAAACAATCCCATTGAGAACACTAAGATGGTCTAAGATTTTCATACATGCATTCATTCTCAAAGAATGAAACCGCTCCTTCAGATACAAGTTATTTGACAAACTCTTCATTTGATACAACTCTTCCAATTTTTCCCAAAGTTCCTTCACAGCAATATCCCATAAATATTTGCAAGAACATTTTTTTTTTTTGCCAAACAAAGTTGTAACATGCTAGCAGCCTTCAAATCCAAATCTTCTCAATCTTCATCACTCGTGCTGGATTCAGTTTCTTTGTCAGAACTCGGGGTTGGTTTTTCCTTCAAAGCTTTCTGCAATCATGTCTGAATCAATACATCCATGACTTGTACTTACCACAGGCCAAAATTTATCTTCCAGTCAAATTTCTCCACGTTGTACTTTTTAAACATATTTTCTTTTGCTCCAAAAAATCTTCGAACCACCTGATACTTTGTTAATTAGACGTCGATTTCCCCGTCGACGGTGCCACTGTTGGGAATTACACACAAATTCTATCTCTAATTAACCCCACGAGAATTTTCGATGTTCAGAAAATAATTGAACCAACAAGAAAATAAAATACGAACACAGAAATTTACGTGGTTCGGCAACCTACCTACATCCACGGACGCTCGCCAAAGCTTTTCATTATATAATAAATTGTTATATTTATATAGAATTTGCACTCACCAAACCCCTCAAGTATTGTAGGAAAAATAACCAAACTTTACCACATCTATCAATTTCTACTTCTTTGTACAACCCACAAAGAACTCAAGAAAAACTAAGATGTTAGACTACATTTTTCCTCACAATACTCTCTAATCAATGTGCAATTAATTGACTCTTCAATACACATATTTATAGGTAAACATACCTAAAAACGTGTATTACTTGTACCTCAAGTTGTTTCCTTGTTGAAATAGAATAATCAGAATAAGAAAATATATTCATGCCAAAAAGATTATCTTTCTTTTCTTTTCATCCTTAACTTGATCTCAAGTTAACCACTTTAACAAGAAAATCAATTATCCAAGATATTTTCATTCTTAATTTGGATCAAATATCCCAACACACCCATCTTTAACCTTTGTTAGCCAGTGAATATTTGTAATAATTTTGTCTAAACTTCATTAAAATTGCTAATATCACTTAAAAAATCATAGATTTTGATTGAAAAAGACAATCACACTCTTACTTTTTACTGATCCTATACGAAATTACGTGCAAGTAACGCTTCAACAAATAGTGTTATGTGTTCGATAACTTGTATTTTTTAGATTATAAATTGGTTATAAATTACACAATTTTTCAAATCACTTTTTAATTGTACACATTTTCTCTCTTTAATTTTCAACCATTATTTTTTATCTCAAATTAATAAATAAATCAGTTTATAATTCAAACGGAGGTTACTCACAAAGATTTTGTACATGCTATAAAACAAAAATGTATTAGAATAGAAAATAAAAAATTAATCAAAAGTATTTTGTGGGGATAGGAAGAACACTTACGTAAGGTTGAAAAGTGTTTAATATTTTATGTAGAAAAGTCGTTAGTAACACTTAGCAGCCTTTGGAAAATTCTAGGACGTCCTTTCAAGTTTTAACAAACCAAATTTCGATGTGCTGTCTTACCAAACCAATGCCCGGTGTGTTAATTGTCATTTGTTTCAAAAGTCACCACCTCAATAATAAATTATAAAAATTATTATTTCAATCATATGTAAGCCGTCGGTACAGTGGGTTTGGAATAATTTCGCTTTCGAGTTTCGGCAGGATGTAGTAGAGACGTGTTACCAAGTGCTGGTCGGAGACATAAAATAAGTGACGACTTCAATTTTCATTCTTATCGTCCACGAGTAAAAAGTAAGAAGATGGTAAAATCTAACCCGTTACACGTTTTTATTTGTGAGTGATAACTATCAAGCTGGGCTACCGGAAATTTGAGTCGAATAATTCAACATAAAGATGAGTGCATAAACAAAAAGATATTGAAAGTAAGTTCTTTTAATGTACCAATACGGAGAGAATGATCTTCTGCCTACGGTGGACAGGCTTATCCTGTCCACCGCTCCATTTGACAGAAGATTATTAATTGAGATCCACTATCGTAGACTATGTAGTGAGGCCTTGAAGTCCGATCTCCTACACGTGTGCAATGTAAAGGAGATCTAACCTAACCAATACAGTGTTGTTGGTAATAGGGCTATAAGCAGATATTGCCAAACTAGAAAATCGAACCGAAACCGTCGGATTGGTGTCATGCAAACCCGTCAATTAAATGGTTTTGAACCGGACCAAAGCGGTCAAGAATTGTTTGTTTAGGTTTTGAAATTTTTAATTGCAGTTTGAAACCAAACCGGATTGACAAGAAAATATATAGAAATAAAAAATAAAAAAATCGAAAATTTGGCTAATATGTCAAATTCAATAGCTATATGAGTATTTTGTTAATCTCTATTACATTTATTACTCAATCAGACAATTACCATACTTTAAAATTCAAATAAATCCAATAATCTTCATCAAAATATCCGATGAATGGTTTGAGTTTGTGACAACCGGCAAGAATAAGCTTATATAATTGTTATATTGATTATATACTCTCTATTTAATCAATACATCTTTTTTTATAATGGCCGGTTATACCTTATATCTAATTAATATATCTTTTTTTTTTTTTTCCAGATAGGATGATCACGGAGGTTTTATTGTTGAGCATCATGTTATTTTTTTGACCTTATAGACTTGTATTGTAACGTTGTCGTGACTTTTATTTGTAATATCTTAGCTTTAAAATGCGGACAAAATAACTGTATTATAATTTTACAGTGATCTCATTTTGATTTAGTTAGTATTTTAATTTATAGTAGATCTATTTAGTTTGTTTAAATTTATTGTCAATAAAGTATAAGTATATAGCGAAATTAATGAACTAGTGGTATAAAAGTAGATAGACAAAAAAATATATGGTGAAATTGATGGTTTAAAATTGGACCAAACCGTTAGGTTTAGGTTTGAGTTTTTCTCAAACCGTTCTCAAATTGTTTTAAATGGTTTGGTTTAAGTTTGAGTTTTCTCAAACCGATTTAAACGGTTTGGTTTCAAACTCTGTTAAAAATTGAAAAAACGGATCGCTTACACCCCTAGTTGGTAAACATTAAATGAATTATTATTATGTTTAACGTTTGCAAACCGTTTGTAAACCTTTGTTTATAAATATTATTTATATATAATAATGTTAATATTTCATTGAACATTTTTTTAAAAAGAAAAAGGTGGTGGATGAAATATTTTATGATTCAAAATTATTGACTTTTAAAAAATGGACCAGGGAATTATTGTCACGTGACCATTTATATACATAATTTTTAAACAAACTTTCAACAAACAGGGATATTTACGTATATTAACGAATTATTTATTTAACATAAATAAAAGACAAGCTAACTATTTCTACATAATAAAAAACTTAAATTAGAAAACTTAAATATGATAAATATTAATTAATAGTACGTTTAGAGGAAAAATATTTATCTTATCAGGGGCGGATCCATGGCATGGTGAGCCCCCGCGCTTGCCCGTGCTGGATCCGCCCGAAAAAAATAATAGCAAGGATTTTTGGCATTTTTTTGGTTGCGACTTAAAAAATTACTGAAGTCCACCCCGTACTGAAATTTTTTTATTGATATCCGTCCGTACTGAAAAAATCTTCTGGATCCGCCACTGTATCTGATCATTCACCTTTATAACCATTTTATAAATTTTTCAAAGGTGCTCTTATCAAACAACTGAAACATATATTTAGGTCATATATAATCCCATTATTTTTTATCCATGTTTGGTGAGAATTAAATTAAATTTTTTATCAACTTAAGATTAATATTAATTTTTATCATGTATTTTGGAATCCACATTTTTTCAAGTTTCAATCACAAGTTGCATTAAATTTCATTGGAAACTTTAGCCTCTAATTGATATGAGTTTTTGTTTATAAACAAAGAATGCGATTTTTTTTTTTTAAGTAAAATATGTAATTGAAAAATGATTTGTACTTAGTGAAAATTGTGTGATTAAAAATAGTTTATGAAAATATATTGTTATAAACAAGTTAACCAAATTGAGGCTTGAAGTAAAAGTTTTTTGTTTATAAATAAAAAATGTAATGTTTTAAAAATAAAATATATGATTAAAAAGTGATTTGAATGCGTCGTGTTTGTGTAAATATTTATGCTATTGATAAGTACAACTAGTCTTAAGTTTTGTTTGTTAAAAGTTTTGTATTTAAAAAGATATATTTTTTTTAATTTTCGAGATAAAATATGTCGTTGAAAAATGGAGAGAAAAATTATATGTGGTTAAAAAATAATTTGAGGAATTGTATTGTTTAAAAACACGTTTTTCTTCTTTCTTGTTTGCCAATTTTTCATCTTCGTTGGAATTGAATTCTCCTCTCCACGAAATATGTGAAAGAATCATGTATGCAATGAGGGGGGTTTACACCGTACCTTAATTCAAAAAGATATTTAATCCAATTCCACCTTATACAACTTTATATACAAAAAAACAGTACTACCAGAACTCAACAGAACATAATCAGTCACTTAATTAATTTAAATATATATAAATTTAAATGTTCTAAATATTTAAATTAGGAAAAATTTGTTTATAAATTTTGTTTTATAAACGATCACGTGATAGTGTTTTATTAGACAATTTTTTTGAAAAGTCGAAATTGTTGTCAATACAATCTTTTCATCCATTTCGATGGCCATGATTGAAGTTAAAAAATTTTATTGGAAAATATGAAAGGCCCATTACAGTTGTAGGATTAAATGATACTGGTGATGCATGTTCCATATTGAACCCTGCCATTCTCCTTGAACAGATGTGGCGAAATCATCGACAAGTTTTTCAGGCGGCAAATGCAGACAGTTTTTTAACATAAATAATCAGCAAACTTGTAACGATCCAGTTTTTCCCTGAACTTATTATTTCCCATAAATTACTAGGGTTCTCTTTGCCTGGTAAAGATATCATCCTTGCATGTGATATTATTAAACAATCTTATCTTAATACATATAAAAACAAGATAGTTGGACCAAGTTTTCCCGTCAAAACTGCTGACATCATTTTTTTCGGTCAAAATATGACATTTATTTATTTGATTTAAGATCATTAAATATCAATTATATCAGCACCATTGCATTGACACTCATTCCCCACTACACGAGAATCAGTGCATTGGTACTAACAAATTATTTAATCAATTCTATAAAACATTGATTCATTAGCTAGGTCATTTTTATATGGATTTCAAGAACAAATTATGTAACATTCAAGAATGTAAAAAAAACAAAAAAAACAATTTCCTTTTGTGAAATAGATTTTTTTTTTAATCATTATTGTATTTTGACATTACTAAAAATATCTACAAAAATATTATTTGTAACGTTAAGCAACATTAACGCAAGAAATAAAAAATATTGTTATTTTCCATAAATAAATTTAATACACATGCAATTCCTTTTCATGTATTGATTGATGTTCTGCACGATCTAATTGAAAAGTTTTAATATCCTAAATTTAAAGGTTTGATATAATAAAGTCCAATAAAGAAATTATGTCTATTCATTCTTTGGGAAAATATTTTTTTCCTGATCATTATTTGAATTATGTTTGGCATTCATTAATTCACATCTCATTTTTTAAAATTCGTTTTTAACTATATTTTATTAATGAGGTATTCTATACATGATATAAAAAAATATCTACTTTTTAACCATATATTCTCCTATAATATACATTTCTATACCACATTTCTTTTTAATTGTATTGTATGCAATGACCATGAATCGTAATTGTTTAAAAATTATGAACCACAATTATTATTTTTAAAGAAGTTTTTTTAATTTACATTGAATTTTGTTATTGAATACTTTTTTATTTCTTCATATTCTTTCCCATAATATATGAATTTAATTGTTTTTGTTATATATCTCTCACATTTTCATTAATTATTGAATATATTTAGTTAGTTAGTTATTCATTAATTAATAATTATAATTTTTTTTGTTTCGTGCAACGCACAGGTGCGAATACTAATTATGGGAAAAGAAAGCTATTCCTCGTCCAAATGGTCATAGGTTTAAGTCCTATTTCCAACCATACATCCAAATGACACCCTATTTTTCCATAATCATTCCAAACATCACTGAAACACTTATCCGAGATTGTTGTGCAAAATCTCATTCTGATTTCCTCACTAAATGTACAGATCCCCTCTGGAAAAATTCAAACTTCTTCATTTCTCTCCCTTTCAAGAAAAATGAAGATATAAATCTTACAAAAGCTAGTCATCTTGGAATGAACCCAGAATATCTTCAACTTGCTACCAAATAACTTGCTCAACTGCAAGATGAAGGACTTATTGAACCAACAAATTCACAGTGGGCGTGTCAAGCATTTTATGTCAATAAAAGAAGTGAACAAGTTCGAGGAAAATTGAGACTAGTCATTGACTACAAGCTACTAAATGTTTTCCTTACAGATGATAAATTCCCTCTTCCAGATAGAAAAACAATGTTTGCAAATCTATCTCGTGCAATGATTTTTTCAAAGTTCGATCTTAAAGCAGGATTTTGGCAATTGGGAATTAAACCAGAAGAAAGGCACAAAACAACATTATGTATTCCTAACCATCACTACCAATGGACAGTGATGCCTTTTGGATTAAAGACTGCCCCTTCACTCTTTGAGAAAGCAATAACAAAAAATTTTGATCCATTATTGGAAACAACGTTGGTTTACATTGATGACATCTTATTATTTTCTGAAGATGAAGAATCCCATGCCCACTTGCTCTCTAAGTTCACAGATCTTGTTAAATAATATGGTATTGTCCTTTCCGAAAAGAAAATGGTGATCGGTGTTAATGAAGCAGATTTCTTAGGGATGCATATTAAAGATGGTCAATATTCACTGCAGCCTCATGTTGGTCAGGAACTCCTTAAATTTTCAGATGAAAATTTGTCAAAAAAGGAAGTTCAGCAATTCCTTGGAGTTGTTAATTATATGGTGGAATTCATTGATCATCTTTCATCCATAATTAAACCACTACAACTCATGCTCAAAAAATATCCTCCTCCTTGGTCATCAACTCAAACTGAGGCAGTCAAATCTATCAAACAAAATGTAAAAGATCTCCCGGCCCTCCTATGGATGGCAAACTTGTCCTTCAAACAGATGCAAGTGATTGCTTTTGGGCAATTGTCTTACTTGAAGATAAAGGAGGAAAAAGACGAATCTGTGGATACAAAAATGGATCATTCACTGAACCGAAAAACATTACCATTCCACTTTCAAAGAAATTTTGGCAGTAAAAAGAGGAATTGAGAAATTCCAGTTTCATCTCATTGGGCATAAATTCTTAGTGGAAGTGGACATGTCAACTTTTCCAAAAATGCTCGCCTTTAAAAGGAAGCAAATCCCATACTCTCAACTACTCAGATGGGCAGAATGGTTCTCAAACTTTGAATTTGAAGTCAAACACATCAAAGGAAAACACAATCTCTTACCAGATCTTCTCTCCCGACCAAAAGTTTCCCTCATACTTCCTCCGTCCAATCTAACCATTCCAGTTATCTACATGATGGATTCAAACCAATTCCCATTCAATAACTCTTCCCCTTTTCCTCCTGAACTCTATGATCTCATAAGGTCCAAAACTCCCAAGTCCAGATTCAAGGAACTCATGTTAAAATACCAATCTATTGGTATACGAAAAACCGGAATTGAAACACTTGGTGGTCTCGGATTTCATCCAGAGTACGCTTTCTTCACCCTTTTCCGTTTTGATCCCAGGCATTTAATAGTCAGATTCTCAAAAGAAACTCTTTGCTTTCTATGGCACCTTTTGGAAAATTGGCAAATTGGAATGTCATTCAATGTCCAAACTCCAAAGTGCATTAGAGTCATTCTCCCGGATACAACTTGATTTTCAGTTCGATCATTATGCAAAAAAAATTTTTGAATGGTTTCATCCAATTTCATATTGGATAAAAATGTTCAAAGCCTTTTTCTTTTAAATTTAAAGATCTTAAAACTCCCTCACGAAATGTTTACATGATCTTAATTTTTCAAAAACAAGGTTATTTCACTGATTCACAGGTCTACACTCATTTCAGCAGTGTCAAGGACTATGCAGTACAGCCTTTCAACATGCATAAAGATTGGGAGCATTATCCAAAGGAGTTTCGTAATTTTCAAAGACGCGTAGCAGAACTCAATCAGACAATTCCACCGCTGTAACACTCCAAGTTCAACCCAACAATCCACATCCGACCACAAAATTTATCTATTGCAAAATTTTGCAGAAATTTCAACAGAGTCTCCTCTGTAAATTGGACATAGCCAACCTGTAGAGGGACATCAAAACCATTTTACAAATACAATTCTCAACTCATTCAACCCAACAATCCACATCCGACCACAATTCCAAAATTCAACTTCAACATTAATTCCCCAAACTCCTCAACAAAATAACTTGAAATATAAATTTATAAACTCATGAAAACATGATAAAAACTAATCACAGGGAAATACCATAACTTATTTAAACTAATTTCAACCGAAACAATTATCAAAATAAATGAATTAAGAAATAATTACTTAGAACTTAAATAAATTCTAATTTAACTAAAAATAACTTGAATAAATTTAAATTTATTAATTAATGCGACGATGGGTACTGTCGGAGTCAGCCGCCAAGTGTTCTCCTCGGATCATCTAACTTTCATCACCTGAAATATGGGGAGGGATTGGGGTGAGCTAAAGCTCAGTAAGTAAACTGTATGCATGAATGCATGCTTATGACATGAATGCTTTAAAAATTCCATATATGTATCCCCATTTACTTTACTTTCCAAAACATTCAAACTTTTCAAACTTTCACTTAACATTTCAAAACTTTCACTTGACATTTCAAAACTTTCACTTCATTTCCATCGTGAGCTCACTTGATGTAACTTCTAGTCAATCAGAATACAGTGGGCAATTTCTTATTTGGAACCAGATTACATTCACATTTCCACCGCAAAGCGGTTTAACATTCACTTTCCCACCGCAAAGCGGTTTAACATTCATTTTCCCACCGCAAAGCGGTTTAACAGTCCACCGTAAACGGTTGAACATTCCGTCGCAAAGCGACTTAATTCGGGTACGCCGGTCCCCCGCGCCCCATTTCCCACTCGCAACTTTCATGAACTAGAAGTACACCCATTCATTCTTAAAAAAAAAACTTTGGATACATAACTTTTGAACAAACTTGCACTTTGACACATTTCTTTCATTTAAAAATATTTCACTTCCCAATTTCGATGTCAATGCATGCTTGATGATGCAATGACATGATAATGTGCATGCTTGAACATTCTTCATAATAACAGATACTTTCACAAAGTAAATGAAATTCATCAAAGCAATTAAGTTGCAAGACAGTCATTTACACATAACTTTCACATTTACATTCAACTTTGATGAAAATAGGGGGAAGTTTACTTACTTGACGTCCTTAGCATTTACCGTTATCTGAATTTGCAAGTGGAGGAGCTTCGACTGCCCGTGACGTCAATGTACCAAAAGTCCTAATTATTCACATTGATCAATAAATATGACTTTTGACTCGAAACACATTTGAAATTCTTTTTAATACTAACCAAATCCCAGCATACCATATTCGAAACGAATAATAAAATTTCACTGAACATTACAAAGTCATCTTATCCTTTTTAATAATGGCAGAACATCCAATCGAGATCAAGATTTCAAATTAACCTAAGTGTAACCTTGAATTACGAACAACACATATAATATCATATTCCAAAAAAGGAATTAACTACACACACTTTAGAAAGCTTTCTTAACTTTTAAATTTCAAACTAAAATAAATATATCAAACTTAAACCAAGGTTCACAAAGTTCTTACTAACAAATCTGACCATTCATGAAATTTTCCCCAAATCAGAAAGTTACAAATTTCAACTCATAATTAGATATTAACAGTCTTAAATTCATAAGTCATCCAATCTATTTTATATATATATATATATATATATATATATATATATATATATATATATATATATATATATATACACTTTTATTAGCATTAACCCCCGAAATAGAAATTGACCAATTAGAATTTGAAATCATAACTGAGTGAAAATTAATAAAAACATTCATACAGCCCCTTAATATTTCAAAAATTACCATTATGCTTCAAATTAAACTAACAGTACAATTTAGAAGACATAACTTACGGATTTAGAAACTTGAAACTTCACACACGCACATTATCCAAATTTTGAAATCCACAACTAAGGTTAAAAATTCTATGTGTCTCACAATTTGATTCAAACATGTCTAAATACACTTACTCAAATCACAAACCAAATTCTAACTTTGGAATTTACTTATTTATAAATCAACATATAAACTAAACAATTAACTAACACAATTGAATTTATATTTATACCCTTTCTGCCTCAAAAATGAAACTAAACATTTTTTCAGAAATTCATTTACGTTTATTCCACTTTCCCAAATCCTAAAATTCTCAAATAAACAAATTTAAAATTCAACAATCTAATTAAGTCCAAATCTGAAATTCCTTCGTATAAATGTGCCAGACTCGTACTCGTATATTTGAAATCTGAAAATCTGTTGTGGAAATTACATATCTATAAATACATATATACATACACTAATTTATGTATCGCCCAAAATATGAGCTCAACAGATTAAAATTCGGAAATTCTACCAAAACCCAATCTGGAAAAAGTCTGAAAGCTTCATCTCAATACATACATTTAACATATATACACATATATATACAAACCCATGTGTGTGCGTGTAAAAGGTTGGGTAAAACCGTGAGTGATCGTGCGAGTGTGTGCATGAGCGCGGTGTGAGGGAGGAGCTGTTACCACAATAGTGGCTGAGGCGATGGTCACGGCAGTGGGTGGTGACCTCCGGTGGGGTGTCGGTGGCGGCGTGCCGAGAGACAGAGAGAGCGCAAAGACAGAGAGAGAGAGAGAGAGAGCGACGTCCAGAGAGGGAGGGAACGAGAGGCCGAGTGGAGAGGAGCGTGAGTGAGGGTGATTAGGTTAAGTTAGGTTTTTTAATCTTTTGGAATTTGCAAATCAGTCCCTCAACTCTCCTCTTTTGTTTAAGTAAGTCTATAAGTTCTATTTACCCTCGACTGACACCAAACTTTTCCCCCAAATTTCAAATTGACATAATAAAATAGAAAATAACATGCTTAGGTAATAAAACAATTAATCACATAGAATTGCACGTAAATAATTAAAATAACCAATTATAAACTTTCGAATTGGTACATTGATCGAGACGACATCCAAGTCCTTCCACTGCAAAATAATTCATATTATCGAAATTAAAATATCATTAAATTTAAAATTTATAGTAACATTAAAATAATTATTACGTGAAATTTAAGGATGCACGTAAAAATGAAAAGTGGTATTACAACCGCAAATATGGCCAGACTACTCAGATGATGCCTCATGGGAAGCTTTGACAATTGAGTATGATAACGCTTCGCAAGTGCACGGGTCCCGCAAGTAATAAAGTGGACGTGAGTCCAAGTATTGATCCCACAGAGATTGTGTTAAATTGTATTTTAGATTACTACCTTAATCGGAACTAGAGATTTGTTTTGAGTTGAGAATTTTGATTTTGAAAACTAAAATAAAGATTAAACTAAAAAATTGACAAATTTGATTTTAAACGAATGAAAATAAATGCGTTAGAATTATGAATCCATTTTGACTCTATCATCCATATCTTAACCAAATTATTTAAATACAATTCACGGGTTTTGAAAATTCATATTCCTAATGTTGTTAAAATTCCCTTTCGGACAAGCAATAACGCCTATTCCTACACACGACCCAACTATATTTTTATGTTGAATACGAATGTGCAAGAAATCATTAAAAAAACTATGAATATTATAGCAGATAACACAAAGTATAGGGGTATATTTCTATCCTTTATCGGATTTTGTGGCAATCAAAACAAGTCTAATGAAATCCTAATATTTCGAACTTAAGAAATCACAACCTAAAATCATACAACTAGTGATCAAGTAATTGCATGATAGAAAAAGCATAATTCAATTGCTCAAAATCATGAATTGCATAAATTAAATAATAGATTAAAATATGGAGTCAAGAAATCAAAACTTCATCACAATTCCAACACAATTAACCTAGCCTAGAAACATAATAGAAAATAAATAACAAGAGATATAAAAAGATGTAACCCAATTCATCTCCTTGCAATTATATCTTCAATCTTGATCTTGGCGTGGTTTGGATCCCTCGGCACTTCGACAACGTTTTTGCATGAATTTAGCAAGTTGGGAACCCCTAATTTCGTGCCTTAGGTCTGGTATTTATAGATTTCCCCGAAAATTAGGTTAATTGAGGAGAAAACTACTGAATTCCGTGCAAAAAGCCCAGCTGTGGCCCAGTCGGATAACCGTGCGACCGCACGGTTCAAATATGCGCGATCGCACGACTCTGTAGGTCGACTTCAGTCGCTGAATTTTTTGGCCGTGCGACCGCACGGTATTACGGTTTAAGGCAATTTCTGACTTTTAAATGTTACAAGTTGGTCCCTGTCTTTTAATTGCACAGCAAGTCCTCCAACTTCTGATTGTTGCAATTTAGCCCCTGAACTTCTGATTTCTTCCAAATTCGATTTTTTCTTCAAATTAGCTATTTGATTGACTGCATCAATTCTTGATTTGCTCACTTTGACCATTTTTACATCCAATTGCTCAATTTTAGTTTCAATTCCTTTGTTTTCTCGACTTTGGGATTATTTCTGAAATGTAAACAAATAACACAAAATAAATAGCAAATATTCTAAAACAAACATATAAAATCCTACTTTTGGGATAGAAATAAGTGTTTAAAATACACTTATCAGAGTACACCCGAAGAATCCAGCAAGACATTCAGACATATCAAGATACTCATCTGCAAAGATATCCTAATTCATATACTCCAAATTATGATTATGCATTTGATATGCAGTATGGACAAATATATCAAAGAAGACCTACACAAAGTCTTGGTGAAACATCAACATTCTCAGAGAAAAATCTAGAAGGACGCTAGCTAAGGAAAAAACAAATGGAGATCACTGAAAAACTGCTCAACAGCTTGCACTACAGTATGCAGAAGGAAAATGAATTTTATAAAGGAAAAATTGGTCCCAGTGATATAAAACTTTCATATAAACAACTTTTGCAAAAGGAAAAAACAAAAGCAAAAGTAGGAGAAACAAGCAAATCTAACAAAGAAACCAACCAAATAAACTATCAAAACAGCCTTTTCTAGGACTCACAAGACCCATGGTCTCAAATGACCCCAGAATTGGTTATTAATTCTGACACACTAAAAATATTGGAAAAAAAAAAAGAATGGGACCAAAACAAAAAAAAAAAAAATCAACATAATATTGGATGGTTAAATCAACAGGGATTACCCATAATGCTAGAGGACTCAAACGAAGAAGACACCATGAATCTGGACGAACCATGACAAAAGCAATGTCTGCATCTACTTTATTAAAGTTTTACTTAATTAAAGTAGGAATCTTTCTTTTTATCTTGTCAAATCAGTTTATAATATTATTAAAGTTGTTTTGTCTATATTGTATTATTATCGGTCAGAAATCTTGCTTTTCTTAAAGTAAGATTTTTTGCTTTAGGTCGTTTGTCTGTATTATTGAGTCTATCCAAATCTTACTTTTCCTAAAGTAAGGTTTGTGATAAGGTCTGTATTTGAATAATGACGCGTGTCCATCTTGTCAACCACGCATGAGTCTTGTGTGTTTTCTTTTTGGCTCTCCTCCCTCTATATAAGGGGAGCTCTTCTCCATTGTAAAGCATAGAAAGTTCAGCTAAATAAAATTCAATGTGTTTTTATATCCATGTTTTTCTAAACTAGTTCTTCCTTAGTTTCCAAGGTTCTGAATAACATAAGTTTGAATGATATGAAGTAGGATCAGAGCAGAAATAAGTATACTCTGCAGTTGCACCTTTATGGTGACCCTCTGCATCAGAAAATTCTCTACTGACCATTGATCCGTCCGAAGTTATGGTGATTTACAGCAAGTCCAAAAGTCAGGCCCTTTGTTGAGCCTATTGAGGCATTGTGTGGGCTACAATACCGTAATTTGTTGCTAGATTACCATCACTTCCTTCATTTGGTATCAGAGCCATGTTGTTTTCTTACTCATATCAAGATAATTTATGTTATTTAGTAACTAGAAGAGATTAAGGAAGAACACCCTTCATCCATGTCTTCAAATCCTTTTTCACTGTCAAAAGCTCCTTCTACTTCTACTTCTACTTCTTCTTCTTCCTCAACCTCATTTAGAAAATCTGATGCCTCAAAAATGGATTATCTCTATGAGATATCCTATCTTTCAGAATCTGATAAAGTACCACTTACAAATCTACCTCTCATAAATCCATATCTCACATACACTAAACCTCGTCAGTCCATATCACCTACCAAAAGTCCGGTTATCTGAAGGATACACTCACCTTCATTTTGGAGCTGTCCGATTTGCCTTAACTCTTCATGGAAGAAAAGGTCTTCCTACAGTTTCTAGAATTGCTTTGTTAGATACTAGATTCTCTGATTATCAACATGCCTGCATAGGAACTGTTGAGACGACTCTTAACGATGCGACTGTTCTGGTCACTATGTTTCCAAATTTCAATATGCCCATATCTGACCCTCAATTGCTTCAGCCTTAAAAGTCCAAATTCAGATTGTTGGAGCTGTGCCAACATCTGTCACATATGCAACCACTCTCCATTATCAGATGGTGTACAGAATCCAAAACCATTCCCTTGATTTCGCTCAGTCTCAAGGAACAGATGATGCTCTACTTCTTCATGTTGAGTCAGATCATGTCCCCAGTTGTACATATGTTCCTAGACAACTGCCACGATCAGAATTAATAAAGCTCATCTCTGAAACATGGGTCACAATTCATGAACAAGCTCACAAGGGAAACAAAAATTCTGCTTCTATACAATCCAAAGAACCCTTTTTCAATAAAAAGTTCAATGAAGATGTTGAGATTGCATTCAAAAGAGAAGATGCGGTAAACAAACCTCCCTGCTTTCAAACACAATTTACATTTACTAAGGAGGATATCCCAGTCTATGCCTTCGATGCAAATGGAAGGCCAATCTAAAATAAAGCAGATAATACTTGACATATTTTATAGGATGTTCGCAATTGTTCTAGTTGTCTTAAAATAGATCTTGATGAAGATATTCCTCGACAAAGAAGGAGATCTAAGCGAAGCAGTCAGAGAAAGTTACATAAACCTTTCTACAACAATGATCCAGGAGTTGGATTACTTAGTGAGTCATCAGGAAAGTTTGACTATTATGTCAAATACACCCCACCTCCCACAAATGATGATCATATTATTCCTATTTGATGGGATGATGATGATGATGATTGCGGCAGATATCATAAAAAATGGGATTGGGATAATAATCCTAAGCCATCTCCAATGCCAATAGCCATGTTTCATCCACTGACTAAGGAAGAACTTCCTCCCCTGGAGACATTTGAAAAGGATCACTCTACTCGCTCATAGAAGATCAAAAATCCAAATACTAGAAAGTCAGATGGATCAGTGCAACCACACTAAGCGACAGAAGCTACCTTAAATTGGCAGTCAGAAAATGCAACACAACAAAATGCCTTGTTAAAAAGGATTGGTCAAAGTCAGCAAAGGATTGAACAGACTCTTCAACACCAGATTCAAATTCTTCTTACACCTCTTTAAGCCTGAAAACAAAGAATTAAAATTCTCCATGCAGACAGGGGTGGACCTAAGGTGGGTCATCTGATTTTTTTCCTTTTTTTTTTTTTTTTTTTTTTTTTTAAAGAAACTAGAATTTGAGATTTTAGTTTGTTAAAAATTTGTGTTTAAAATTTTTTTTATGTTTTTAATGTAAAATATGTGGTTGAAAATTAAACAGAGAAAATTAGTGATGTTAAAAAGTGGTTTGAAAAATTGTATTGTTTAAAAACATTTTTTTTTTTATAGTTTGTCAAACAAAGGTTAAATTATATACTTTTGTTTGGAGTTTATACTTTCAAATTAATATTTTGTGCTATTGATCTCTTTTGAAATTTACATTTGGGGATTGAATATATTTATACAATTGTTTATTTCTTTGTTTGTATCAGTAATTGATAAATAAAATTGTAAAAACATTTCAAGTGTCTCTTCATTTTTCGCAACATTTATACAACTTTGATCGTGGTGATTGGTATTTGTTAAATATTTGTTTACAATTATTTATTTGATTGTTTGTATTATTTATGGATAGATATCTGAAACATAAATCTGCATTTTCTAAAGGCTCTTTCTAAAAAAAAAAAAAAAAAATCGGCCCGTAAACTCCGTCGCAAATAAAAAAAATTCATTTTTGTGCCCCCACTAAGATGAAACGTCTACGTCCGCCACTGCATGCAAACATAATGGCTCGCTTGCAAAATCAGCTACCATTTGATACCCATGAAAGAGAAATCAGATGCCTAAAAACTCAACTTGCATCTCTCGAGTCAATCTCATTGATTCCTCCCTCAACACCATACTACCTTTCTTCTTCTTCCACAATTCAAATTTCCCAAATAGGACCCTTGATTTCCTCTACCTATGAAGGATCTACATTAACCCTTTTTACACAAAAAGAATGGGAATAAAAGAAAAAAACTTCTATGCCTCCTAAAAAGACCAAATCTATCCAACGAACAAAACATTTGTCCATACAAGAACCTCCATCACAAAAACCTGAGAAACAGCCTCAAATGATGATAAAAAATCATATTTCCACATTTCTTCAACAAGCCCATACTCTTCCTATTCATATTGCCATCAAAAATTCTGAAACTGAGTCTGAATCTTCTGAACCCTTCGAAGAAACATCTAGTGACTCTGCGGATGAAAATCCACTTCTTTATATGGCTGACCAAGAACAAACAAGTCAATCCCAAACAGACCAAACTCAAAGAACGAATGACCCTATTATTGAAGAAACTGAAGTTGTTGATAAGGAGATGATGGAGTCTTATACGACTAATAATTATTATTCTTCAAATGGGGCTACTCCTCCAAAATTCACATTTGATGATATTTCTCCTCCACAGTGGAAATACAGGTTGCAAGAAATGAAAGCTTTGTGTACTGCCGAACTTCAAAAGCCAAACATGACTCACACAAAGGTCATTAAAGCCTTCCTGACAAGGATCACGGGATTTCTCAGAGATTGGTATGATTCAATGGGAGAATATAGTTAACGTCAGCTCACTCACGAGACAAACACCACAGATGCATTTAAGAATGCATTTTATTGGGAATTCTATGAAAAGTCTGATCACGACGAGGAAATTTCCAAAGAAGAATTCTTTTAAATTAAAGTGTTGTTCTATAATCCAAAAGATCTTGAAAAACATTTCAAGAATGCTGCTCAAAGATACTATCTCATTGGAGGTCCATATGTTTCGAATATCAAGCAAGCATATCTAGAGTCAATTCCACAACCTCTCGGACAAGAGACGTTAAGAACCATGGAATCAAGAGGACAACATTTAAATGATACTTCTTTTGGAGAACTTCACAATTGGATAATGAAAACGTTGAAGAAGTTGTGCAACCAGAATGCTTTCCTCAAAGATATCAATGTAACTGAAAAAAATTGGAGAAGGCTTGTGAAAAGCCTTATTTGCAAATCAAATGTGGCAGAAGCATGAAAGATTACGAGTGCAAAGGAAAGAATAAATTCCATAAGAGAAGAATAAAGCTTTCCCGAAGAGAAGCTTTTAATCCTTTTCGAAAGAAGAAAATATTTTTCAGGAGGAAGTTTATAAAAAATAAAGGAAATAGGAGCTTCATCTGTCAAAAGAAATGTCACTTTGCAAAAGCCTGTCCGAGTAGAAAGAAGGACAAAATCCTTCATCAAATTTTTACAGCCACAAAGATCGACTATGATGATGAAGATCTTGAATCATTGTTCTCTGAGGAAGATGAACAAACTCAACAAACTATCTTCGCTCTTGAGTATGATTCTGATGAATCTGTTTACATAGAAGACACAGGAGAATGCAACGGCATGCAACTTGTCAATATAATAGATCAATAAAATATTGTCACGCCGCTATTTATAAACAATTATTTATAAACAATTTACCGGACAGATGATTGGAATTTTCAAGTCGTGTACTCGTGTTACATGTACATGATATAAAATAAGTGTTTAATTTGTTTTTTCTTTCTTTCTTTATGCTATTTTTCTAGCATAAATAATGACATTCTTGGGTGAAAATTAAAATTAGATTTTTTTTTTTATTATTTTGATAAAAAAAATATTGAAATGTGATTAAAAATTTGTGGATATGTAATTGTGATAGACTTTAACTTTGACTTGAATTAAAATAGATTATAATTCCTATCAAATAGGGCTAATAAACTCCTGTTTGATTATCATTAATTTTAAAAGTCTGAGTTTTTTAATAGAGATTTTTTGGAGAATGTGTGGTTAAAAAGTAAAAAAAAATTGAATTTAGATAAAGAATATTTTATCAAGTAAATGTGTGATTAAAAATAAGTAAACTAGAAAAATGAGTTTTAAACAATGGTCGTCAAACAGGGCTTCACATATCCTTGTATGTTGTGGTCCATTCCTATATTGACAGAACTGATCATACCCATTTTGTTTGACGTAGTAGTTTCTCTAACAATGATGGGATCATAATTTTTAGGGATGACAAAGAGACATATCGAATCAGATCAAACAGTAAAAAATTTAGATCAAGTCGGAACAAATATTAAGAAATTTTCGTTATCTATTTTCGTTAACGACAAACAAGTCAATCTATAATTCATGAAATAACTAATGTAATATCCAATTCATTTAACAAAACAATACATATGTATAGAATTAGATATTGTGTATCAAATTCAATAAAAGATTATATATTTTAGATTTAATAATTAATTTTTTTACAAAATTTTTTAAGATTTTAAAAAATAAAACGGATTGCGGATCGGATCGGATCACCCCCAATCCAAATCCGATTCGTCGATTCACGAATCGGGTCTTCGGATCAACGGATCGAATCGAATCAAATTTTTTTTCTATCTCTAATAATATTTCTTCAAATCTAATATGGATAAATGTAATTGAGCTTTATTATAACATTAATTTAATATATTTTCATCAAATTCCATTAATCAAATTTTCATAACAATTCAATAACATGTTATTATGAATCTTAATTACCGAAAATATATGAATAATCTTAGCCCCTGTTTGCTCCATTTTTTTAAAAACAATTAGTAATTTAGTACAAACACTCAAGGTTAACACTTCATTCTTAGTTGAGCCCACAACCTTTGTTTTTATAAATCATACATTTTTCCAAAGACCCAAAAAACCTCTACATCAAACAACAGGGGCTTAATTGCATCCGCATCAACATGGAGGCATATCTGGGGGTCGTGGAAGCAGACGTTCCTGAGGAAGCCTTCCATTTCTCACTATAAATACTGTGTCCATGCCCCATGTCAGGTGACGTTCAAGATGGCAATGCATAAACCACACTCCTGTAGTCAAGAAAGAAAGAACTGTTGAATACACAATTTAAACAAATAAATTTTCTCTCTTCATTAAACTTTAGACGTAGTGGGCAACCGAAATTTGTGACTTTTCAAAAAAAATTGTCGACTTATAAACAAAATTTACCGAACATAAGCTAAATTAACAAAGGCATTTCACTTACAAGGTCATTTGATGATGATGATGATAATAATAATAATAATAAGGTGGGGATATATGGTGTATTACCAGGATTGCTTGCCTTGAACCTGATGGCAGTCCAGCCATTTCTGGGGACAGGAACCGTGTTACGAAGAGGCGGATCGAAAAGATTATAGTTTAACGGGTCCTTATTTTCATCAAAGTTTCCAAATCCCCACCCAACAACATAAAAACTGTATCCATGTAAATGCATGGGATGATCAATCCCAGCAACCAAATTTGTCCCTTGTAAAACCAACTCCACCGAGGAATTATACTTCAAAACTTTCGCTTTTGTCCCTCTTCTGGGAATCTCTAGTACCAAAGGCAAGAAATCTGCAGTATAATTGAACTCCAATGGTGGAAAACTCGGGAAGCCTCGTCCGAACACGCCTGGTTTTCGAAAGTAGTAGGCCTCGAGAATGTCGGAGGAAGGATTATTAAAGCTGATGTTGTTCATACTTGCAGCCAATCTCGTACCATTTGGTCCTTGACATGTTGATGAATTACTCGTACTCGGACAAGGAAATGCGTTAATAGAAATAGTTGACACCAATCTGGTCCCAACTTTTAATGGAACTGAGATAGGATGGGATTCTGAATTCAAACTTCTGACGCTAAAAGTGAAATCTACTGCTGAAGAAGTGTCATTATAGTAAGGAAGGTAAGGCAAAGGAGGAGGTGAAGATGGAGGGTAATTATAATTTGGTTCTTTGTAATATTGTAAAATTGCTGTAGTCGTTGTGTTATCAAAATTAATTCCAACTCCATTGACGTAAGCCCTAGCAGCCATGTAATAATCTTTATTAGGTTCCTGATTTGCATGCAAAAGGCAGTCCATTGTTTGGCCAGGGCTTATGACTATGTAGTTTCTTGTTAATGGCTTGGTGTAACTTGCATCAGTGCCAACCAGTGTTAGATCGTGGTTTGAAACCCCAAAGAAGAGAATTTCGTTCATGTCAGCATTGACTATTCGCAGGAGATAGGTATTGCCATATTTCACTTCCATCTTAAATGTTCCTGCCAAAAAAAGAATAATAATAATAAAACATACAATTTCTATTACGAAAAAATGACCAAAAGTATCATACACACATGGTTACAATTTGTTTTTTACTCGTCACACCAACTTCAAAATCAACAACCAACAATTCTTCACATCATTTTCGATCACCAAGGATTGGCAAAGTGACATTTTTTATAATAGAATCCATGTACATAATAAATGGTCGACTAGTGTCTAGAAATCCAAGTGGTTGATCGATCTTAGCTTCACGTGCTAGCCGTTGTTTCATTTCGTATAGTAATCACACTCTCTCTTATAGGGGTCCATTTTCTATTGTCGAAGAAATAATATGATCTGTATTTTGTTGGTGCTTCAAAAATACCTATAGTATCGTATTTTAAGTGGGATACATATGGAATATAATTCAATCTTGAAGAGAAGTCTAGCTTTTGATTTATTTCTTCTATTCATTAAATAAATAGCGAAATCAGGTTGCATGTATTTTTTTCTATTGATTTTCAAGGGTTATATATAAAAAGAAATTTACACAAATTTGTAGAAATAAAATCATTTTTAACGAAAATAAAATAATACCTACCACGCTTGGAGCAGGGATAAAAATCACCAGGCTGACCATTTATGGTATAAGCGTCAGAATCCCTCGGTTGACCTCCACTTCTAAGAAATTGCTGATAAACTTGATAGACATCTGGGATCCACCACTCCCCTTTTAAATCAAGAAACCCCAAAAATTAAGCTTCATATATATGTGTGTGTGTATATATATATATATATATATATATATAATGAAATTATTAAAAAGAAACACGATTTCGACATATACCTAGTATGATTGGAACCTCTGCAATAGGTTTTGGGAATGGATAGGAAGTACCACGTTTTGGGTAGATGATAATAGCCCCATGAACAGTGGCACGTGTCCATTCATTATGAGCGTGCCACCATAGTGTCCCTTCCTCCTCCGAAAAAATTACCTTTTGGCTAAACTTACTACCGGGTTGGATTGGACACTGGGTTATGAATACTGGACCGTCCGACCAAGGATTCCTTGGCTGTCTAACTCCATGCCTGCAAATTTCGAACCTAATTATCCACTCTTTTATATCATGAAATTGTCAAATATGTGGTTGAAAAGTGTGAAAAGCGATGAATCTCAAAAAAACGTGTGATTGAAAATAAATTTGAATTTATTAATTTATTTTCTTTTTTTTTTTTTTTTTTTTTGGTGAAATGACAAGCTATTGATACTTTCGAGTCGAGTATTGTATTCTTTGATGCAACCTAGTGAACATACCACTGCACAGTATTGCATTTACTAATTAGCCTCTGTTTGGCAACTCGTTTATAAATGGTTGTTTATAAATATAGACGTGTTAACATTTCATTAATCCTTTTTTTTAAAAGTAAAAAATTGGTAGGCGAAAATAATCAAAGTTGTTGATTTTCCAAAAAAATTATAATGAGACTTTGAAATTTATATGAGCATATTTGGCAAAATGATTTTTTCAATCTTAACTTTTCAAACTCAATCTCAACAATTCAATATTCATAATCAATCCTACAATTTTTTACTTTCCAAACATTTTTAAACCACAAATACATAATATATATAAAAAAAAAAAAAGACCACAATAACTTTAAAAAATCACATTACGAAACTGACTCTTATAAACAAAATTATCACATATATATGCAAACATACATAATAAAAAATAAAAAATAAAATAAAAAAACACCACAATAACTTTAAAAAATCACATTACGAAACTGACTCTTATAAACAAAATTATCACATATCCATACCAGTGAATGGTGACATTGTGTTTTGCTCTGTTATAAACATCAACAATAACAGTGTCTCCTTTGTGAACCTCTAAAGTTGGACCAGGAAACATTCCATTAACTGTCATAATTTTCTTTTTCTTACACAATCTTTCATACAAAGTATCTTTCACCTGCAAATTCAGAAGGTTCAAATTTTTACAGCAACCAGAAAACAAAGAAAAAAATTAGACAGGCATTAAAATATATTATGCATAAAATAACAAAAAATGATAATCCAATTGAAAAAATATGAGGAAGAAGAAGAAGAACTTACAACAAAACTATATCGTGCAACAGAAGCTTCAGAAGAATCAAAGCACAGGGAGTTATAAAAAAATCCAATCACTAAAATGTATAATGTGAAAATGTTTCTGAGAGACCACATTTTGAATATAGAACTTGGTTTTTTTCTTCACTAAAAGCTGATCTACCCTTAAGGTCTCTTCCAAGAATTTATAGAGTTGAAAAGATTAGTTAATTGGTTACCAAATGAAAAGATCGAATTAACCTATTTTCTTGACTCCTGAGATAGTGAGATGGTATGTGAAATAGTTTAGCCAGTTTTGCATGCATGACTGAAAACAGAAGCAGGTATTGACCTAAATATGAGTATTTCATTAACATGAAAATAGTAATTTCCAAAAAGATAATAAAATGATTAAATTGAAAAAAAAATAATAATAACAAATTCGTATCAATGTGCCACTGTATGGGGTCTTCTCTTTCTATTAGAGACGTGAAGAGTTCTTGGTTTGTTTAGTTAATTGCTAGCTAAGAGTTTTAATTCCTTAATCTTCTCATTTTATTTTTTATTTTTTATTTTTTATTTTTTTACTGAATAGAATTGTTTATTACTCAATCAACTAGACACGAATCACGTTAGAGATTAAAAAAAATTAATAAAAATTAAATAAGAGTTTTCCTTAATCTTCTCATTTTTTATTTTTTTTTTTACTGAATAGGATTGTTTATTACTCAATCAACTCTGGACACGAATCACGTCCAAGATAAAAAATAAAAAAGGAATACAACTGGTCCAAAAAACACTACCAAAACAATCAGAGTTGCTATTTAATTTACTAAGGTATACATGGGCAACCTTATACTTCGAATGAGGCACAAAGTTGCACGTCCTATAATAAACATCGACCTCAATATTCTCATTTGGTATATAATATATTTGAAATTATTATTTCTTTAACTAATAATATTTACATTTGCAATTTTTTATTCGTTTGATTATTAACATCAAAAGTTTTTTAATTTATCTGTAATTTTTCATTTCACTTTATTATTGGATAAGATAATTATTTTTACAGTTAATTAATTAGAACACATTCGTCTCAAATCTCAGTGTCTAATTTTTAGACTAGAACTGAAAATTCTATATTTTGATTTAATATTTAGTTTTACTACTGGTTGAGGTTTTTTGGGTGTCACGTTATGAACGTTAATGAATGATTTTATTTTATTTTTTGAAAGGAAGTTAATGAATGATATTTTGAGAAAGAAAAGGCATATTTTAAAAGAAGGCGTTGTTTCAAATCTGGGAAAGGAAAAGATATCATGTGATAAGGATAGTTGATAGGAAGAAATAGAAATGGTGTAAAAAACTAAAAAAGTGGTAGTCCGGGGAATTAATTTACAATTAAGGCGTGTCTATTTTAAACCATCATTACAAATTATAATTCAATTTATTATGTACACAATTTCTCAACCATTTTTTAATCATACACATTTTCTTTCTCTACTTTTCAATCAAATATTTTACTTAAAAAATATAAATAAATCACGTTATAATTTCTAGAGGAACCATCGAACACAGCCTAAAGCAAAGATAATTTTCGTGGTCCGAGTTACCCTATATCGTATAAACAATTATCGAATGAAAGACGTAAAAGATATACTGATGCACATGGACAAGCCATGAGGGGTCCTGGCGGGAGGCCTGGACCCCCAATTTCCTTTGCATAAATTTCTTTATTACTTTAAAAAATATATATATATATATATATATTTAGTTTTTAGGCTCAATTTAAAATGTTTTGAAATGGGTTAAAATAATCTATTAACAAAGTAAGAAAGTTTGTAATAATAATAAAATATTAAAAAAGTTTTATTATTGTTTTTTTGTTTTAACATTTTTTTGCATTTTAATACCGGGGTCATCCTTGTTGATGCAACTACTTTATAGACTCATTTCAATCTTTGGTAAAAGTTAATTTTCGTAATCATTTATCCGTGTCTCTAATGAATTAATCTAGTTGCACAATTATTTTGACAATTTGATAATGTGAAGTATTGTTATTGTTGATTTAAAAGATGATATGATGTATGAAAAAAAAAAATTGTGCCACGTAGGTTAATTGTCATTTTCATTATAACGCTCATTGTGAACGTAGCAAGGTTGATCTATAATTGCTGATAATTGATACACGTTTTTTCCCTCGAGAAAGTGAGAATAGAAAATTATGGTAACAGTAATTGAAATTCACGTGCCAAATACATTTGGGGTTAGGAGGGGTAAAGATATAGAGTTTCCAACGTAGATGGGGGTAGTTGAGGTAGGCAAGGAAGGAGAAAGAGGTTAGGTATCATTATTTATTTATTTATTTATTTTTATCGTACGTTAGGTAACATTAATTTGTTAGTTGGTAGGACATTTTTAACGGAACACATCGACACTCTCGTCTCGAGTGTAGATGGAGGCGGTGAAGAAGTAGATATGTTGTTTCGACCATCCAACCACTAAAAAATCAAACATTACCAAAGTTTAGTATCAATCACTTTCATCTTGTTTTATATTCTTTAAAATCTATTTACATCTTGGAACAAGAAAGAAAAGTTGAAAAATAAAACTAAAATAAACTCATTCCTTTAACACTATTCAACCCTATTTCATTAGACCAACATAATAATAGGATAATTATATTTTTCTTTACATTTTATGGTAATCACCGCTCATTTTTTAACATTGTACCCAATTTTTTGGATACGTATTCATATTTTCAATTTCCATGAATTTGCACATTATAGATATACTCTGATTTTTCTACTATTGGAAAAGTTGATGAATGAGAAATTGGAGCTCAATAGGAATTTTGCATTGTCCATGTTTTTGTCAATTTTGAACTAGTAACTCCTAAAATTATTGTTGTTAATCAAGGAGTAAATGTCCACATTGAAACTCATATAACTCCCGAAATATTATAATTAATTAGGATTAATTTGCCTTGTTAATTGTGGAGTAATTGTGTAACTCCATTGCAAAATATTTACCTCACCTCCCCAACTATCTTGAAACCACGGAAAATCACTTCTTTGTGTTTTGTGTCAAGAAACATTTTTCGTCAATGTTTTTATTTTGTCCATTTGGTGATCATTCATGCATACGTTTTGTTCACCAGAGTGGTAACTTTGTACTATATTACCTACTCAACTTCTGTTGTATCCTAGATGACAAACGTTCAGACAAACCTCAAGTACAGATTGATAAGAAAGTTAATTTGTTTTAAGATAACTGTGTTCGTACAGATCTCGATTCCACATTCTACTCGAATTTACATTTCTATTTTCAATAATATTTAAATTACTGCTTGTTTAGTTTATTGTTTGTTCTTTAGTCGATCAAATTCTATAAATATTTTCCTACATCAACCGCATCTTGCTGCCTCGCAGTAATCAATCTTCCCAAACAAGAAACAACCATACCTTCCAATTTCTTTTGATTTTCAAATCTCATCTTTTCGTAAATCTACGAATTCTGATGGAGGAATCGCATAAAATACAAGTTTGCATGGCATGTGAGTAAAAGAATTACTAATGAAACGTCGAAGGATTTCATTTTGTGCTACAGGACGGAAATGAATTGATAGTTTTAGAAGAATGAACTAATTATTATATGATAATGGTGGAATTGTGATTTTCATTTTTAATATATATATATATATATTAATAATCAAAATCAAATATTAAATTCAACGATAATTAATATACATTTTTAACCATTCACTTCTTAATATCCTAAAAATTTACTAATATTTTACCTGAACAATCTTTATGGAATTTTATATATACTAATTTGACGTACGTGCAATGCACGTGTCGTATTTTAATTAAGTATGTAATAGCGTGTTACAATGTCATGTTGAAAGGTTGATTAATTGTTTGAGAATAAAAGTACATAGTTCGATAACATGTTAAATGATTGGATTGGAATGGCTAAAAAGTAAAAAGTATCAAAATAGAATTATATTATAGAAATGTGTAATTTTAGAAATATATATAACAAACATGTACCTGATCTTTACTCAAAAAGCATGTAATATGTATTTTTTGTTGCACTTACTTCAACTCGAAGTGAGCATTACTTCCTTGTCTATCAACTGTCTCCACTAAAAAAAATAAAAATAAAAAAATAAATAATAATAATAATAATTCGTATAAAAAATTTGGAAACATGTAAACTTTCATTTACAATTTATAATACACGTCACTATATGTAAATACCATGAAAAAATATGAAGGCACATTTGTTCTAGAATATAGTTAGTTCATTTACACATATCATCTTCAAGATTAGATAAGTTTCTTGATTTTATGCTAGTGAATGCATACATCGGACTAAAATTTATTTTCCTCATAAAAGCTAAAGAGCAATAATTTATCCCAGAAAACCTATAATCATATAAAACAATTTTATTTATATTCAATCCTACTACCATGGAAGATAACCCATTAAAGCTTTTTGAAACCGAAAGAAAATAATGGAGACAACTACAAATTTTTACTTGTAGATCATTTTTACCTCATAAACAACTATAGAGATCCCAACGTAGCAACACGAGAAGGCTATACTTACAAATGTAATAGCAGCCCTCAATCATGTCTTCTCCACCAATCTCAACGCTCCAGCCTTTGCTAGTTGTCTCTTCTTCAGAAAACAGGAAATCCCACTACACTTTTTGAGAGAGAAATTTAAAATCTCGTGTCTCAAATAATAGGATGTGGCATGCTATTATAGTACAAAGTACAAACATGTACAGAAATTTAAGCATACTATTACAGTACAAACATATACAAAAATTTAAAAAGTTAGTTAAGCTGTAGTACCACACAGGTCCTCAACTCACTAAATATTACTGTTTATAATCTAATTTTAACAAAAAAATCTAATTGGCTGCTTATCTGAATTTCTGATGTCACCTTCACTTACATAAGCTCTATGATCGATTTGAAATGGTAAAAGACAATACATGAATCAGAGACTTCTATTTAAGAATATTATCCCTGCAATTATGATAAGAATAAAGCTCTCCAAAAAAAAGCATATTAGAGAGAGAAACTACTTCAACCTTCATATGAAATATTCCATAAATATATGGTACTTAAGTATGAACTAACACAGCAAAGATCTCAAGAAAAAATACCTATTTATGGCTTCTGTTTCCCTTGCCCATAGCATTAAATTATATGATATTAATTATTAGTTTCAATATAACTTTTTCTAACTTCAAAGAAACGAAACTATGAAATACAATACTAATGTAGAAAGGAAACATTAAGACGTGTAATTGACCTCGCTTCGATCTAACTTGTCATAGAAGTGCCTCTCATAATCAATTTATTAAACTTACTATACAAAAGGACAACTGGTCACCATTTTTTCTACCCTTAGCCAGGCCCGACACAATAATGCACTACCTTTACAGTTAAACATTAACATATCAAAATTTTCTTAAGAAATAAGAGATAGTGCATAACCACTGAAAATAGTTTTTAATCGTGATTTTTCCATGAAATTGTTCCTTACCAGTAATCATTCACAATCTTCATTTTCTCAATTAAAATTTCTAATACCAATTAATAAATGTAGACACCCCCTTTCAGGTTCTTGAAGATGCTTATTTCCAACATTCAAAAAATCATAAATGGTACAAAGTATCCTATAGCACACATCCCATACATTTTGATTGAAATAACAAAAAATATAATGTTTCAGAAGACAATCTTTTATCTTGAATTCAAAGATCTTGATTGTTAAAAAAATCATATGAAGTTTCAAACGCTATCTTATATAAGGTGCCTAACTTGGGATCATCTTTAGTAGTGCACAAAAATTATTCAAGGCAGGTCTCAAATGCTATAATTAACCGTAGTAATATACCTAGATATGTGCAATTATACTGCAACATCATTTATTGGACTCCATTGATTCTGGAGGATGACCAGGCATATACTTCTGTGAGTGTTGTCCACATAAACTGGTCAAATCAAACAAGTGATTTGACGTGTAAGGTCATATTAAAGTCATGTTTACAAAAAAATAAGGTTTTAATCAGACAATGGATAAATCTTCATCTTACTATTTGGATGGAACATCCAAAAAAATAAGGTTTTAATGGTGGCTTGTTGGGTAACCTTTACTGAATTTAGGATACCGATGATAAATTCACATGTATAAGATAGTCTTGTCTATGCTTCAGCAGGTTTTGATTTGCATCTTCTTTTGCCCTTCTATCTTGATTCATAGACCGAACTTTTCTCTTTCCACTCACTGTCTTTCACCCAAACTGGCCAGCATCCACAACATTGAACTGTAATCCAGTCAAGGTCTGATCTTAAAAAATTTAAAGCTTTAACAATTTTCAACCAATCAGATTCAATTATGATTATCTCTAATTTTTTCCCAAGACTCCACACTTTTCGACCTACCGAATTCAATCTAACAATTATATTCCAGGAAAGGTAAAATAAGCGACATACATTTAACAATAAATCAATTCATAGGAAAGTAAAATAAGCAACATACATTTAACAATAAATCAATTCATATAACCAACTAAGCAGTTTTAACTACTTATCAAATCTCCTCATTGACCCAACAATTCCAGAAAACATGCTTTGCTAAATATCGATTGCAGGAAACGATTATAAACAAGAATGTTTGATCGTGTAATCTAAAAGAAAAAATTAGGCAAATCTGATAGGGTTAGAAGTAATTAATACCATTTATGCTCGATTTTTCATGTAAGTCCAATTTGAAGAAAAATATTTTTTTTTAGGACTTTGCAGCGACTAAAAAGGAAAATTATCTCAAAGATCTAATCCATTTATCTTTTTCCCCTAAGTTCCGAACCCAAATGTTAAAGCAACCGTAACCAACCATCGAGAAAGATCCCATCATCAGTGATCCATGTCAGCACATCGCCGTATGTGACCCGGCCTACATCTACACTATGAAGGTTCAAGATCGAAAGATGTAATCATTATTGAATCTATAGAAATTAATAAACTCATAATTTGTAAAGCCCAATACAAGACATGCATATGGATTCTATAAACAGTAATTTCAATTAACCAAAAAATTTAACTACCACCAATTATTTTCTTCATAGACACAACCTACCATATCATTAAATAGTGACAATTGAAATATTATAAATGGATGTTCAATGCTTTGAAAAACAATTTGAAATTAATGACAATATGATAGTAAACAATACAGTGAAAATTCTAGATATGTTCATATTCCACGGAGGTGCTTTTTAATCGTTACTTAAATGGTTCATAGAACTCTGAGTGCTTCCACAATCAACAAACCTAATGAATGTTGAAACCAACAACAGCAAGTACACATTTAAAGAATTAGCTATTTCAAATTGTCAAAAAAAAAAAAAAAGGCACGAAGAAAGATCTTTACCTATCTTCTTGATCTTTGTTCACGTTGACAGTTTTAGCACTTTCAACTTCTATAGAAGCTGAAATTACATTAAACCACAATGAAGAATTCTCACATAAACATACACATACATGCAAATAAGTGTGTGTAGATGTATCAAAGTAAAAAGATAATTACCTTAAAAGTCCCAAAAAGAAATTAGAACTTGTAACGTGAAAATGAAATTCAACATATAAGTACCCGTACAAGGAAATAAGTGCACACGCAGATGTATCAAATTAGGTATATAACGTTTAACAATAGACACAAATCATAAAAGGAATTAATAGATTTAATACATAATATCATAATAACAACACAAGTTTCTAACAGATGTTGAATGCAAGGAGTTAGAAATACCTGGTCGAGTTCAAAGAACTAAGAAATTACGAAGAAATACTTCTGATCGAGGAACACAGCAGCTATGGTTTGAAAGCCCTGAATTTATTATTCATTAGACTGCCAAATAAGTAGATAAAAAATAAGAAATTAGAAGAAAATCCTTAAACAAAAAGAAAATATAATCCAACTTTGAGGGATTCTGGCCCAAGACTTTTTCGAAATTAACCGAGTCGAAAAAAAGATAACATCTTGATGTATTGAAACGAAACCTTGATACGAAATAAAAGAAACACACAAATTGAGGAAACCAATCACATTCTTTGTCAAACTTTAGTTCTCAGATGATGTAGATGATAAACCCCTCTTATGCGAACCATATTGGGATCAGCTAAACTATATACAAAAAGCGGACATATTGGAATAGATTGTGGTTTTCCAAGTGCGCTTGTTCCAATTATTTACCGGAAGAACCAAATCATTGCCTGAGACAGTGGATGACGGTGTTCGAGGGTTGCACACGAGACCAAAATAGAGAAACCCCTAAAACGATGTGTCGTATATGTGGAAAAGGGGCGTCGACGTTTGGAATCAATTGGATTTTAATGGTGGAGGAGAGGACATTGGAAGAAGTACAGAAGGAGGTTGTGTGGGAGAAATGAGGGACGACTGAGGAGTATGGTGGTTGCGTGGAAAATCAGCTTCCTAACGAATGGGCCAAAATGGGTCGAATGAAACTAAAATGGGTTGAAAAGGCTAAAATGGCCAGCTAACACATATGGGCTTAACAAGATATAGCCGGCTTCAGACACATTGTTGGCTCCAAACATATTAAATGGCTTATGAATAGTGCAAAAATAGAATCCACTTTTATAGCATATATACTAGTGGCTGGTCGTGCAACATTGTTTTATGTTGCCTATAATACCGTAAAAAATGAGTTTATGTAAAGATTAGTACATGGAAGAAATGGGAAATAAGAACATTTCATTTAGCACAAAAGGACAAAGCCGCATTAAATCTTGTTTCCTGTCTGGTATACAACCATTTAGCTATTATATTATCTTCACAAAATCGTTTTAAGCCTGCAAAATACTTCTTATGAGCATTTTTAGCTATAATATTTCACATTCTCAATCAAATTTATGAAGATTCACCCACTACTTGTTATTCTGTACAATACAAAGGAATCCTGTCTAATTCACTAATTTGTGTCTGAGCCCGAGTTTTTCTTCGTGATGTTCCGTATCACTTTCTTCTACCCATTTTTTTCCAATTTATGTAACCTACTCCTTTAACTTTTCCTTGTTATATACAATGTTCCTTAAAAACCCTAAACTGTGTAATTAATTTATGTACATGCGCAGACTTTATTCTTCCCTTTATAGGTAAGATCCCTAAAATTAGAAGTATATTAAGAGGCTAACATAAAGAAAAAATGGGCTCCCACTTTCAATAGAAATTATATCATATATGTAAACATAAAATATTAGTACATTACTACCAATGGTCCAAATGTATATTTCGCATTATGTCAATCAAATACTCAAATTCAGTTGACGAACCAATTCTTTTAGCTATTATATTATTAACTTACATTAAGATCATAAAATGAAGAACAATAACCAGAAGTCTACAAGTCAATGGCATAGAATACCTATTAAAAATCTAGAAATGCACAGCATTCTTTAGTGTTATTAAAAAGACAAATTGTAATATGATTTGATAAAGATCGTATCTAGAATACTTAGAAGAAGAGCACTAATTGCATTAAATTTAGCAAGTTGCGTCAACTCATATTTATCACTTTAAGCAAGAATGTAGAGTTCCATTTTCCATGAATGTTCATTAAGTACCTCAACAACCTCTGCTATTAAAGAAAGGTAGTTGCAGTATCTCGCCAATCTTAAAAGCTCCAGCTTGATTACCTCCATCGGTAGCTGGACCAATGACAACCTGAAAAACATGTTTACCATTGTAATCAAATCAATATATGATAACACTTGCTGACAGACCACCGAAGGAAAGGAAATAAAAGAAATTATAGAAATACTTGCATATTCTGAATGGTTAACTTTATGTACAATGAACTTAAATTTTCCAAAAAACTGGATGACCAAGTTGCAAGTTCCTCAAATAAGTATATTTACAAAAGAAACTGCAGAAAAAACCAATAAATAGAAGAGTGCTATTAAAGCACGAATGGATACAACACTAAGCGCAGGTATGTACCTACTGAGGGCTCTTATCATTCCAAGGGGCCTTATCCGAATGCGTACAACCACCTTTATCTGCACAGGTGCATGTACCTACTAAGAACTCGGATAGCTCACTAATATAAGTTAAAAAAAGCAGAATGCCGTTAAATCACAAGTGTAAAAAAAAAAAAGAATATCCAAAAGTTAACGATCCATCAACTAAGTTACCTAGCATCAATGATTTCAAGCAGCTTCCTCTGGTATTTGCTGCCCAAAACCCAGTAAAAAAGAAACATCACAATGAATTGAATGTAAATAAACCTTTTTTTTCTTATGCTAAATATGCAAAAATAAGGAAAGCGAAGAATAAGACACGGAGAAAATATGGACGCATAAGCACGAACATTTCATGGAAACTCACATGACAAGTTTAGGTATCATTTGGTTCAATAAATATAGACATGCTCTCTCTGTCTTAAAAAATAAAGACTACCAAATAAGATATGGACGCAGAAGCACGAAGAAAACATCAGTGTCATCACCTTTAACCAAATATAATTACTCAATTTGTTTTATATATTATATTATGCGAGATCAACCTAAGAGCAGCTCCAAAACCGAATGTGAGTCAGTTTTCTTGACAACCAAGGTGAAACAACTTAGATTATGATATTCAGTTCAGCTATACCGAAAAGAAAGCTATAAAATTATAAATAATGGAAAATGCATAAATAAACTATATGTAAACCACAAGTGAGAATTCAGGAGGCATATAATTACCCCCATGAAGGTAAAACTATTATAGAGAAAGGTCCTAGTTACTTAAAATTTTATATACCTGATACACGAATTTAGCTTGCATCAGCATCAGGATCAGCATTTGCAAAGCAAATAAACCATGTTAAACAATTTGTTGTTCGAAAAATTATATTGATAAAACTGAAGATGAAATTGGACTTAATGGAGTACACAGATTTTCTAAAACAACTCATCCAGTCGTAAATATATGTCATCATAAGATTTAACATAGAAATCAGAATCATAAAGGGCATAGACAGCTTTGAAGAAAGCTATATTGTAAAAGAGCCAAGGTCAGAGTAATTCATGGACAATAAGTGGATCCTTTTATGAGAAGTCAGCACTAACATTTTATATGGGAGCTTACTATACTCCTCTTCAACATCCAATGTTAGGAAATCATCATATTCTGCCACTTTCTTCTTAAACTCCAACATATTTTAGTTATTGTTGGTTCTACAAATTACAAATCTAAAAACCAAGCCCGTGGATTCTTCCAACCTACCATGTCATTCCAAAAAAGTAATTAATTAATGAAATGGTACTTCATATATGAATAAGAAACAATTGAAGACTCATAATTGATGGGCAGAAATTTGATTGGACTAAAAAATCACAATAAGTGCAAATGTGAACACTGGTAAAAGATTTGATATACCATCTTAAAGCCAAGAAATCACAGCTTAATTACAACCAGTTGCTACAAGGAATGGGGGAAAAATATAATTACAACCAATTGCTGCAAGGAATGGGGGGAAAATATGTGTCCTAAGAGTGTCAAATAAACATTTTGTGGTTTATACATGCTATCTCAATTAGTCATAACAATGAACAATTTAATGAACAGATTAATAACATAGCATTAGGATGAATTTTACATAGAACGTGTGCTGGGCTTAGATGCAATAAATCTTAGTTACAAAAGATGAAGTTAGACACAGCAATATAAAAATGTTAGGATATGATAATTAAAAATAATTAAATTAAATTCACCTCCTTCACTGAAAAGTTAGAAGAAAATAAGTCACCACTAATTTCCAGAAGCTTTGATGGATTGAACCTGCGAGAAGGCATAGAACTCAAGAGACGCTGATAATCGTGGTATACCGTATAAATGGCCACGTGAAAATGGCCCTTAAAAAAATAACCAAAAATTTTATCATTTCATCAAAATAGCCTTAATAACTATAAACTACCTCAAATACCAACCAAGCCTCTTAGATTTTAGAAAAGTTACAATTTAGTCCTTAAAACTTTACATATTTTTAATTAATTTGTTTATATGATTTTATTTGATTTTTGTTCGCTCATAGTAGCACCCATCACTTTAGTATCAGAGTCATATGACAGATCTAAAAAATAAATATTATATAACACAAATTAAAAATAAATATATAATATATACATCAAAATTTATGATTATGCATACATCAATATTACCCGATAATTATAAAATAGAAATCTTGAGAATTTTAAGAGACTTAAACAAAGATATAAGAAAATACATTTATGATCTAATAAATTTCTACATAATAAAAGAAGATTTTATCATAAACGAAATATTAGATTTAATCCACAAAGATATACTAGAAGATGATGAGATCCCAGTCGGGGAATCTCGTCGAAAACGCGGAATAACGAAATCTAAAATCTAGGAAAGATCTAAATCAGATCTGACACGAAAATAACAAGAACACGAATAAATAAACGGAAACTAAAAGATAGGTTTGACGGTAAAACCTTGACCCGACAATCACGACGCAATTAATGACGATGCGGATTGAAGAACCAAGATTGGTGAACGCCACAAGGGATGTCAATTCCTTGATAAGTTCGTTGGGTGAATGATGCGTGTCGCAATGCACCAAAATAATAAATAATTCCTTACTTGCCAAATATTAATTAATAATGTAGTAGCGAGAGTAAGGGTCGATCCCACGAGGAACGGAAACTAATTTTAGTTGTTCGATCAATTAGAATGGAATGGGGGGTTTTGTTGTTTGAATTACTTGAATGAAAACTATGCATAAAAATAAACAATTAAATATGACTAGAGAAATAATATGAGAGGAAATCTTGTTCTTGGGTTCGGTTGTGCCCTCAATTAATGTTATACCTTTCCTTGTAACGTGTTTTTATTCCTAATTCAATTATCAATCATAAATAATCAACAAGCTCTGATTATCTAAATTCTTCCTTATGTATATTGATTCAAAATAAGCTCTTTGAACCAATTCTAGCCATGGACAATCCTAAACAAGCTCTTAGGATTTAATGTACGACTAGTATGAAAATTTAGAAGAATAGATTGAATTGGATCATTAATTACACAAGCTCGAATTAAACAATCCAAGTCGAATTATTACTAAACCTGCACGAGATTTATTTGCTACTAAAGTAAAGATTCAATGACAATTACGGATCAAGAATCTAAACATAGCATATTCATGAATTAAAGATCAATAATCCATTTGGCCAAATTAAACTATTAATCAAATAAACTCAATTGAACATTCAAAACATAATAATCCAACAATTAAAATAAAGGAATAAATTTACGCTACTAATTTGTAGGAAAAGAAAATAACATAATTGAGTTAACACAACTTCCCCTTTGAACAAGATATGGAATTTAGCCTAGCATTGTTGTGGTAGATTCTTCAAGTTGCTTCATGAATTCCATTGTTGTTGATATTCTTGCACTTGAAAATCTCCCAAGAATGCTCTATATTTTTCTCTCAATTTTCCTCAATGTGTAACCTCTTTCAAAAATAATAAAAGTCTCATTTTCTTGTCATGAAGTTCCCTTTTTATAGCCTCAATTTCGTGCCCTAACTTTGGGACCAAGAAATCCCAAATTATGGAAATAATTGAAATAAGGAAATTTTTGACTTGAATAGTTACGGCCGTGAATTTCCTTTTACGGCCGTAACACGGTTTCTGCATATTTTCCTTAATTTGAAGTTACGGCCGTGACATGTCCATTTACGGCCGTAATTATGTTTCTGCTTATTTTCTTCTTGATTCATCATACTTTTACGGCCGTGACTTTATTTCCTTACGGCCGTAACCTTATTTGCACATAAGTTCCCAAACTTCAGTTTTTAGTGCAATTTGGTCCTTTTTTCTTCTTTTATGATCCTATACAATATAAAACATAAAATGCATTAATAATACTTAGATAGAATCACATTATGACATATTCAAGGATATAAGTATATAAAATAAACGTTAATATAACACTTATCAAATCCCCCCACACTTGGACCATTGTTCGTCCTCGAACAAAGATTTGCAAAGAAAAGAATAGGATTCAAACAATAGATTACAATTCAGAGACTTGAGGTTGCAACCCACTTTTCTTTAACAAAAATGTTTCATTGCATGATCGGATTGTGTTCGTGTGTGCTAGAGATACAATGCCCTTTATTTCCCATCCCAATCATGGCTCGATATGGTTTATTTCCTTGCACCTCTCGTGTTTGCTCGCATCCCAACCATTTATGAGTGACTATGAGGAGAATAATTTCGCCCAACTCCAGTGGGAATCGGTTGCGTAAACCGAGTTGTTCATGACGTGAATTCAGTCAACACAGTACCTCCTGCTTTTCTGACCGTGATGATCATGTTTAAACTCTGTGCGATCCTTTAGACTTTTAGGCTACTCATTTTTGCCAATGAATTTCTTTCCCGCCTTAAGTTCATTGCTTGATTTATGTCCCTGCAAAACATATTTAATAGAACTGGGGAGGGATGTGTTAGCAAATGCAAATAAACTCATTTTTGTGGTGGACTCTCTTTTATTTTTCTTTTCACTCTCAAGCTCACATTTTTCTGAGGTCGTGGCCTCAACTCTCTTGTTTTCAATTTTCACACCCTCTCCTTTTTCTGAGGTCGTGGGCTCAACGCTCTTATTTTTCCTTTCAAACTCGCTCTTTATTTTCAATTGGTCCTCTTGGAACTCTTTAGGAGATAGCGGAGCAAGAGTGACCCTTTTTCCACCCTTCACGAAAGAATATCGATTTTTAAACCCATCGTGCACTACCCTCCTATCATGTTGCCAGGGTCTCCCCAACAAAATATGACCAACATGCATAGGTATCACGTCACAAACTACCTAATCCTTATAACCCCCGATGGAAAATTGACCCTAGCCTGTTTATTTACCTTAATTTCTCCCGACTCGGTCAGCCATTGCAATTTATAAGGGTTCGAATGTTTTATCAAGCTCAAACCCAATTTCTCAACCAACATGGTACTAACCACATTAGTACAACTCCCCCCGTCAATCACCATACCACAAACCTTTTTACCCACTAAGCACCTAGTATGGAAGAGATTATCCATTTGCTCACCAATTTCATCAACCCTGACCCTAGTACTAAGGACACGCCGATTAACAAGTGAATCTTTAACAGCATAGGTCAGCCATTCCTCATCACTACTACTACTAGCCCCAACATCAACTAACTTAGGCATTCCCTTAAATTCATCCTCGGAACTAATTTCACCATTATCACGTAAGATCATTAGCTTCCTATTTGGACACTGGGATGCTATATGACCCGTACCCAAGCACTTAAAACACTTAATATTTCTATCCCGAGTAGTTTGAGAATCAGAAATATTTTTACCTTTCGTTGTAGGCTCCTCCTTCCCTTTCGGGTTATGCTCAACGTTGGGTTCCTGCTTCGGTTGTGATGTAGGATAAGATGGTGAGTGTCTTGCTGCCCCCTTTCGCCTTAGCTGCCTTTCCACCTTCATGGCCATATGCACCATATCCTCTAGCTCCACATAATGTTACAGCTCAATGACATTGGCAATATCTCTATTCATCCCACTCAGAAACCTAGCCATCGTAGCTTCCCGATCCTCCACCACATTAGCCCGAATCATCGCCACCTCCATATCCTTATGATAATCTTCTACACTCCTCGACCCCTAAGTCATACCGTGCAGCCTCTGATAAATATCCCTATAATAATGAGTCAGCACAAACCGCTTCCTCATTATGGTTTTTAATTCACCCCAAGTTTCCACCCGCTCCTCAAGGTTCCTCCTCCTACCCGTCACTAGTTGATCCCACCAAATATTGGCATAATTTGTGAATTCAATCACAGCTAATTTTACCTTCTTCTTTTCCGAATAATTGTGACAATCAAATAGTCGTTCAACCTTGGTCTCCCAATCCAAGTACGCCTCCGGATCACTCCTACCCTGGAATGATGGTAATTTCACTTTAATTTTTCCAAGGTCGTCATCAACAACATCTCTACCTCCACGATGCCTCCTAGCATCACGACGCTCCCTATCCTGCCTCCTCTCATACCTATCTCCTCTATCCCTCCTTCGCACACTTCCCAAAGATATACTTTCACTTTCACTTCCCATATCCTCATCACCCATACCATCCTCACGCCTATTACCTCTCCTAACCCGAGAACCATCATGAGATTGATCCCAAAGTCTTTGTTCACGCTCTGCACCTCTATTCTCCATCTGTGTCATAAACCTCTCAAATTGTGCCCTCGTTGCTGCTATATCATTATTACCTTGTTCATTCCTTCTGTTCACACCCCCGAGCTGTTTTCTATCTCCAATAGAAGATGAAGATGTAGAAACCTCTTTATCAGACATTTTTGAGACACAAACAAGGAAATTCGGAATATTTGGGAATTTTCAGAATTTTTTTTTTTAATAATCTGCCAGAGAATTGGACTACGAGTATGGCAGAAAAAAAGGGAACTGGATTTGGACGAAAAACGAACAAGAAAAACACTTTTGAATTTTTGGAACTGACTCTTATGGATCAAACTGAAAAAAAATTATGACTGACACGAAGAACGCGAAGAACACAAAAAAAAATAATTAAGAAACGCAAGAATCTGAAATAGATCCAAGATCTGATACCAGATGATGAGATCCCAGTCGGGGAATCTCGTCGAAAATGCGGAATAACGAAATCTAAAACCTAGGAAAGATCTAAATCAGATCTGACATGAAAATAACAAGAATACGAATAAATAAACGGAAATTAAAAGATAGGTTTGACGGTAAAACCTTGACCCGACAATCACGACGCAATTAATGACGATGCGGATTGAAGAACCAAGATTGGTGAACGCCACAAGAGATGTCAATTCCTTGATAAGTTCGTTAGGTGAACGCCACAAAGAACAGATCTTTGATAAGTTCGAAATAAAGGGAATAACTCGACCTTTCAATTTTGGAGAATTCTCTCTCAAATATTATTAATCTCAAAATCAAACTTGTGTTCTTTACAATGAATGGAAAGGAATATAAATAAACAAAATAACCTAGCATCTAATTTACTCAAAATAGAATTCTAATTAGACTAAAATTCTAAAATAGGAAAATAACCTCAAAAAAAAAAAAATAATTATAAAATCCGGAAATCTGGCCCGCTCCTTATTTACGGCCGTTAGGAACTCTCTTACGGCCGTAATGGCCTCTTTGAACAAAATATGTTTTATTAGTTACGGCCGTGACGAATTTCTTATGGCCGTGAAGTTTCCCTTTTTTGAATGTTACGACCGTAACTTCCAAGCTTACGGCCGTAAGCGTCGTTCTGCAGAAATTCTTCATTTTTCTTCGACAATTGATTACGGCCGTGAATATATAGGTTACGGCCGTGAAGGTCATCCATTACGGCCGCAATGGATTTTCTGCATAAACAATTCCGTGTACTCGGCTCGGCTTGATTCTTTCGTCTTCTCGGCTCGATTCCAACATGAAACTTACTCCGTTTTGCACGTAGATCACTGTCGTATTGCCGATGTCTCGACTTTGCCCTTCGATGCCTGGTCTGGATCGTATCAGAAGAATTATACAAAGATTATAGAAATTGATTATCATAGAGGAGAACCCTTATTAATCAAATATCTAGATATGAAAACAAATGAAAAATTATATTCAATAATAGAACAAAGAGGAAATATATTAGACCAAATGATAGAAGAAAGAAATATAAAAAGAAAATGATTTCTAAGACTAAAATCATTAGAAAGTAAAAGAAAATACTTTAATATAATTCTAAAACAATTACCTAATATACTTATGATCATAAATAACAAAGAAAAAATCAATATGGAAAAATATGATATAACTGGAGAAATAAAATATTACATAAAAAGTTATAGAGTACAACAAAGAAAAACGATGTTAAGATCAATTGAAGAATTTTGTGAATATAATATAATGATATGTAAAGAAGTAAAATATGATACGAAATTAAGATTAGAAGTTGAGCATATCAAAGGAAAAATTTAATGACAAAATTTCCAGAAATAAAATTTGAAAAACAAATAATAGAAAATATTAATCTACCAGTAGGATCTTACCAAATAAAATGAGCCAATACAACTATGTTTCAGCCATTAAGCTCATGGGGAGAATCCGATGGATTTCTTAATATGCAATTAAATTTGATAAGTGCATTTTTATGGCAAACATATAAAAACATAAATTTACAAGATAAATTAGCCATTGAAGAATTACAACAATTAAATATACAGGATATGAATATCAAAGAAAAATTACAAAATATTCAAAATAAACTAACAATACAATTCAAGGAATTAAAAGAAATGATAGGAGAACTTAAAAATATAGATGAAGAAATCTTAAAAGAATTTCAAAGAAAGTCAGGAGAATTAATTAATCAAGATAAAATTGGAATAATTATAGAAAAAATAGATAAATTAAATGAGAATATAAGAAATAATGAAAACGAAAAAATCATATTAATAGAAGAAAAAATCAAAAATATAGAAATAAAAATAGATGATATGTATGAAAAACTATTTAAGGTACAAAAAACTCAAAAACCAAGAGTATAAAATGTCAATAAACGAATATATTGAAGATCTAAATATTAATAAAATCATTGATAGGTGATGTTCAAGAAGTAAAAAATGAATTAAAAGAAGTAAGAAATGATATAAATATACTAAAACTAGAAATTAGAGAATTCAAAGAAAATAATAAAACCAAAGATAAGAAAATAGATAAAAAATTCATAGAAAAAGAAATACTTAGAATAGGAAAAAAGCATTTCGAACAAGAAAAAATTGTAATAGAAGCAGGAAGTATGGATGATGAATTCAGGAGAAACATATTACCAAAAATATTAGAGGAAGAATTAGAATTACAAAAATCTATAGAAAAAACTTTAGGAAAATTAAAAGCTGAAGAAAAAATTGAAGAAGAACGAGACAAAAATGAATGAAGAATTAGATTTGCTTATAGAAAATTTTGACCAGTTAAGTATAGAAAATTTTAATGAATATCAAGTTTTAATGAATACTGGAGGAGCACCTAACCCTGCTCCTATAGGAACTTCTAAACAAGAATTACCAGATCCAGATGAAAGTTATGCACCCTTATATAGTAAACAACACCGGCAATATTATGATAGAATTAGAGATAGACAACCACCTAGGGGGAATAAATATAAAGATAGATTTGAACCAAATAATAATTATGATAAACCTATTAATCATGGAGGAACAAAATTAGATTTGGATTGTAAAATAGATACTAAAAAAGCCTTATCCACTTGGGCAGATTCAATGATATTATTCTTTTTATACAATAAAGATGATACATGGAAAATACTGATAGAATGATAAATTTTTTAGTAGCATCTTTTGAATGACATGTTAGAAATTGGTGGGAAGGAATAAGTAGTGATACGAAAGCATTAATAAGAAGAAATGTACAGATAGAACTAATAAAATCAGATAGAAAGGAAATAGAAAAAGTTAGTAGATTATATTGCGGATGAATTTTTAGGAGAAAATTGGATAAGTAATTCTGAAGCAGAATCAATAAGAGAAAAAAATAATGCAAGAGTAAGATTAATAAATTTAACAATATGTGATATGTGTAAAATCAAAGAATATACTTGTGAGTTTAAAGAATACTATTATGTCCAATTCTATAGTAATGAAAATCAAGAAGTATATAGAGATATGTATTACAATAAATTACCAGGTTCATGGAGAATATACATTAAAATAGAATTTGAAAAATTTATTAGAGATAATCCTGGAACACCTAGAACATTAGGATCAAGAATAAAATTCCTATTTGAAAGATTAGCATATATATGTCAACAAAGACAATTATTAAAGAAATCGGGAAAATTAACCAGAATATGTTGTAAAGATATGGAAAAACCTACTCAATGGGGATGTAACCCTGAAAGAAGAAGAAATAATAATAAAAGAAAATATAAAAATAGAAAGTTTAAAAAATTCAGAAACTTCAGGAAAAAATATATAAAACATAAGAGAAGATATTACAAAAGAAGATATAATCCAAATAAAAGACAGAAAAATAAAACTTATAAGAAAGATAAAAGCCAATGTAAATGTTGGAATTGTGGAGAAATTGGACATATAAGCCCTGATTGTAATAAAAAGAAGGTTAAAATATTACAAAAAGAATATCTAGAAATAGAAAGTGAACTAAGTGGAATATCAGATATTGAATAAAACTATGATAAAAAAGTCTATATAAGTGAAACAGATTCAAAAAGTAATGAATCAGAATCAGAATAAAGAAATAGAAGAAATAGAAACAAATAAGAACATAGAAAAACAAGAATATGAAGGAATAGAAGGTTATGGATTAAAGGTAACTTTTGATAATAATAAGTTCAGGAAAATACAAAAATTATCTTTAGATTTGAAAATAGGAAAATGAGAAATATTAGATAGAATATGGAAAAGAGAAAAAGTAGCAATAAATGAATACCATAAAATTGAAAGGGCAATAGATGTTAGAACTACCCAAGGAACACACAAATTAAATCTTTTAACAAAAAATACGGTTACAGAATTATTAACAAAGATCAATAGAAAACAAAGTGAAAAGATCCAATATGTTTATTTAGCAGGTATCCAAATAATGTTCAAATCCTTATTTAGAGAATGATTAGATTCACCTTTGACTGTAAGTTTACATGATGGAAGAATAATAAATTTAGAAAACGTACTGACGAGGAAGATGATTCCCCTTTTTTACCAAAAGAAAACGAATATAAAACTACCGTTGAAGTTATATATGAACTCCAGGAATGTGATTGTTATTACATTTCATCTGGAGACCGTGTATACCCAAGATTGATCGTCACCCAGGGAGGAGATCCCGTCATGACAAAAATGGCAGCTGATTATGGATTTTTGGATCTTATCTATCCATGAAAAGATCTGAAAGAAATCGAAAAATTTGATGATTTACTAAAAGGAGAAATTTCAAAGCTTGCCCAAGGAAGACCCATATATTTAAAATTTTATTCAATCAGTCCTGAAATTGATGGAAGGATATATTATCCTGCTGAGCATATTATCACGATTGGGTATGTTGCTCGAAATTTTCAAATTGAAGTTGGAAAAAATACCAAGCCAGTACCAAACATTACAAGATCATGGTTTAGATCCCGAAGGGTATTGGGAATTAAAGTTCTCTACGGCATTGCCAAAAACCCGTATGAGAAAAAATTCAAATGCATATGTCAGTACAATGGATGGAGCTTACTCACTAATGGAGGAAAAGAAAAATCAACAATCTTGCAAGAATACATCAATAAAATTGACACTCATCAAATCCATGGAAGCTTTGCCACTTTGCAAGAGGCGTGCATAGCCAGAAACTGCCCCACATGCCAAAGGAATTGATGGACAGGTGGAAGCCACTTGATGGATCTGCTTCACATGCCAACAAAACTGATGGACAAGTGGAAGCTATTTAATAGATCTACTTTAATTCAACAATGCAGGACAATGTAGGGGCCATATCAAGACCAAGAAAGAGAAGGATAAGTGTCCCTATAATGTAAGGGTCATGTGATGTAATAAATAATAGAGGGACATGTGTGTCCTTAGATGAAAAAAGCTGTAAAATTGTTAGGACGATGATGTAGGCAATGATGTAATTGTGTCAATTTAATTAAATTTATAAATGAATGCAAAAAAGAAGGAATTGTTCTTTCAAAAAATAAAGCTATAATAGAAAAATAAGAAATTGATTTTCTTGGATTATCAATAGATAAAAGGGGGATAAAATTACAAACCCACATATTTAAAAAGATAGAAAGTTTTCCAGACAAATTAGAATCAAAAGAACAAATACAAGAATTTTTAGGATGTTTAAATTATGCAGAAGGATTTATTGAAAATCTATCAAAAAAGAGACATAAAATTCAAATTTTACTCAGAAAAATAAATACCAAATGATGGAGTGATGAACATACAGAAATTGTCATACCACTAAAAGAAAAATGTAAAAATTTGCCAAAATTAAGATTACCAAATGAAAGAGATAATCTAATAGTTAATACTGATGCCTCGGATAAGTATTGGGCAGCAATATTAAAAACAGATCTTAATGAAATTTGTAGATACTCAAATGGAACGTTTAATCAAGCAGAAATAAATTATACTACTCATGAGAAAGAACTGTTAGCAATCATCAGAGGAATAAAAAAGTTTTCATTATTTTTATTATCTAAGAAATTCATTGTTGAAATTGATAATTCTCAAGTTGCAGGTTTAGTAAAAAATAAATTACCACCAGAACCTCAATATAGAAGGCTCCATAGATGACAAGCCTATTTGGCATTTTATAATTTTGATATAGTTCATATTAAAGGCGTTAATAATTATCTTGCGGACTTTTTAAGCAGGAATATTGAATTTGCAGATGGATAATATCAAACAATCTCTGATAGACGCCAAAAAGCGAATGAACTTCCTCATGGAGGAAGCTGAAGATATAAAGCTTGGAATTGAACAACTTGCAGAAACTTTCCAAGGAAGTTTCAAACAATTGATGGAAAATCTCAACATTTCATCACAATTATACTAAAGAATTGAGCGATAACATAATTGAGATTGAATCTCAGCTTGAATCGTTGATTACCAAACAGGCTGATACCAAACATGTTATATCAAAAATACAAACAGGTACTTCTTCTGGAAGCAGTGGTGGACCAACGATCAAAAGAGATGAACCAAGTCCCAAAAAAGTTGTTATAAATGAAGCCAGTCCTCGAAAAATCACAATCAATGCCAAAGATGAACACACAAGGGTAGTCAGAATTCGTGCTGACGAGGAAGATGATTCCCCTTTTTTACCAAAAGAAAACGAATATAAAACTACCGTTGAAGTTATATATGAACTCCAGGAATGTGATTGTTATTACATTTCATCTGGAGACCGTGTATACCCAAGATTGATCGTCACCCAGGGAGGAGATCCCGTCATGACAAAAATGGCAGCTGATTATGGATTTTTGGATCTTATCTATCCAGGAAAAGATCTGAAAGAAATCGAAAAATTTGATGATTTACTAAAATGAGAAATTTCAAAGCTTGCCCAATGAAGACCCATATATTTAAAATTTTATTCAATCAGTCCTGAAATTGATGGAAGGATATATTATCCTGCTGAGCATATTATCACGATTGGGTATGTTGCTCGAAATTTTCAAATTGAAGTTGGAAAAAATACCAAGCCAGTACCAAACATTACAAGATCATGGTTTAGATCCCGAAGGGTATTGGGAATTAAAGTTCTCTACGGCATTGCCAAAAACCCATATGAGAAAAAATTCAAATGCATATGTCAGTACAATGGATGGAGCTTACTCACTAATGAAGGAAAAGAAAAATCAACAATCTTGCAAGAATACATCAATAAATTTGACACTCATCAAATCCATGGAAGCTTTGCCACTTTGCAAGAGGCGTGCATAGCCAGAAACTGCCCCACATGCCAAAGGAAATGATGGACAGGTGGAAGCCACTTGATGGATCTGCTTCACATGCCAACAAAACTGATGGACAAGTGGAAGCTATTTAATAGATCTACTTTAATTCAACAATGCAAGACAATGTAGGGGCCATATCAAGACCAAGAAAGAGAAGGATAAGTGTCCCTATAATGTAAGGGTCATGTGATGTAATAAATAATAGAGGGACATGTGTGTCCTTAGATGAAAAAAGCTGTAAAATTGTTAGGACGATGATGTAAGCAATGATGTAATTGTGTCCAATGTAGTATTATAAATAGAGGCCTCCGGGCTAGTTGAAAGACAGAACACTCTTGAGTACTCAGTTTCTGAGAAAGCCAAAAATCTTCTGTCTTTGAAAAATTCTCATACCAATCCTTTGTCAATCTTCATATTATCAATAAAATTCCAATTTACTTATCATATTATGATGAGTTTCTTAATTCTTGTCTTCTAAATCCTATTTCCAAAAAGAAGATATATTATTAAGAAAACTCTCTACACTCTGTCCTAAAATATTTTCCATCTGAAGAGTTATACAGTGAAGGCATCCAGGTTTAGCTAATAACCCGTGAAGGCAGGAAGCCATTGTAGGGTGTGGAGCAGAAACCTATAAGTCTGAAGGTCACTAACAATAGAAGGAAAATTCAAATGTACTGAGAATAGGAAAAGATGTTAGTATTCTTAATATATCTATCTTTTCGGAATTAGGAGGAAGAAGAGCTTTTAACATCACAGAATCCAGAATTGTTAAATTCAATTATCAAAACAGTCCTTATAATGATGAATATCATAGCATAATTGAACATTTGTTCATGCATAAACAGTTCACTAGACCAAATAATGAAATAAAAAAGTTATATCATGTCTATATGCCATGTTTGTTAGCCATCTTTCCAACATTAAAAAGAATATTAGGATTAGAAATTACAAAATCGATTATTTATTTTTGGCTTTATAGCGATAAAACTGAAATAAATAATGAATTATATTTAGGATATGTATTTAGTAGTGATAATGATTATGATCCTGTAATAGATTATGACAATGATGGAAGAAATGAATCTTTCTTTACCAGTTTTTGAAAATCTTAATATAATGAATGAAAATAATTATATCATGAAAAAACCCAGAACTAAAAGAGGTCCATATAAAGTTCAAAAGCATATCAAAAGTAAAAAAGGTATTAAATATGAAAATGAAATTGATAAAATAGGATACCAAGAGCAACACTACGCATCACAAGAGATATTAAAAAGTTTTAAAGAAAATCTGATAGAAAATTTTGCTAGAGGTACTGTAAGATCTATAATGATACAAGATATTCAAGATATAATTGATAAATTAGAAAAGAGAAAGAAAAGTATTTCAAAATATAATATACCATTTGAACCAAGCATAGATATCATGGCTGACATAGATATTATCAATTCTCAAACATTCATAGAATTTGAAAAATTACTTGAAACTTTATAAATTATTTATCTGTGTTTATAATGCCTGGATATACTATTGAAGGATTAGATAATTTGTTAGAAAAAATAATGAAAAAAATAGATAACATTATATTTCATTTAATAGATATGGATGAATCATCTGAACAATATTATATACTTTCAGAAAATCATGATCAATACATTATAGATTATTCTGACATATTAGAAATTAAAATAGATTTAGAAAATAAAATAATGACAAATGCAGTCCAAACTTAATGCCATGATATACAATAGAAGGACTAGATAACCTTTTAGAAAAATTGAAAGATAAAATGGAAGATATTAAACATCAAATGGAAAATGAAAATATATCTTCTGAAGAATATAATAAACTCTAAGAAAAATACGAACAATATATTGCAGATTATTGTATTTTACTAGATCAAAGAATGGACTTATACCAGAAAATTTTGTATAATAATTTACCAACCCGATAATTTATGGATACTTCACAAGCATCAACTTCTAATAATTATGATCATAAACTATATTTAGATAATAAAGAAATTTCATTTTTATTAACTATTGTTGAAAAATCTAAAAATATACATTCTGTTGGACAATCCAAACTAAAAGAAATATACGAAGATATTGATTATGTTATCCTAAATAAAATAGAATTTAATTATGGTGAAACGGCAAAGAATATAAATACAGTTCATAAAATTATAGAAAAATACGAGGATATAGAAGAAGAAGTTTCAGAAGGAATAACATTAGGATATATAACTAAAAAAGATCATCCTAAATCTTTTGAGAAATTATCACAATATAGAATATTTTTAAAAGAACTTAAGAGATTAAAAAATATGGATATAACAAGAAGTATTGAATTAAATGAACCAAATTAAATTCAAGGGCATATCTTGCAAAGTAAATAACTAACTTCATTAAGGGTAATATGGACAAATTACAAAAATGACCATTCTTAAAAATTGTATTTTTCACATGGCTAAACCAATAAATCCCCCCACATATATATACATACAATAACAACATAAATATACGTGTGTGTGTGTGTGTGTGTGAGAGAGAGAGAGAGAGAGAGAGAGAGAGAGAGAGAGAGTGCGTGTGAAGCAGTGTGTTCGCGATGTGTGTGTGTGATGTGCGACTGTATGTGTGTGTGCCGCAGGAGGGAGATGGGAAGAGAGGAGGGCTGGGGTTACCGGTGTGATGGCCGGCGGCAGCGGCGGCGAGTGGCTAGAGGGAAGAGGAAAACCAAGAGGGAGCGTGAGGGAGGAAGTCGAGATCTTGAGAGAGACTGAGAGAAAGAGTGACGGGTTGTGGGTTAAATGGTAATATAACGTCATGTTGATTGATTCCTTTGCTGATGCCTTAGGAACGGTTAAAAAAAAAGGCTTTGAATGTATTTGGAAAACATGTTTTTCTTGCACAATTTCCCAAATTACTTTTTAATCATACACATTTTTTCTCTTCGTTTTTTAACCACACATTTTACCTAGAAATCATAAAAAATATGTTTTTAAACAAAAAAATTTTAACAAACAGAGGCTTACACACTATTCTTTTACGCAATGATTATAATTTATAAAAAAAATTATAAAAAAAATAATTTTTCAAACTACTTTTTAACCATACATATTTTTTGTCTCCAATTTTTAACCACACATCTGCTTAGAAAATACCAAAATAAACAACAAAAAAACGGCTGGTGGGCAATCGAACAGTACGTTAGCCTCTTTTATATATGGTAGGATAGAAATGATAGGATAGGATATATGGTAATTAATCTACTTGCACAATTATTTTGACAATATAGGTGACAATTTTGTGATGTGGAAGTGTTGTTGTTGATTTAAAAGATGATGTGATGTGTGAAAAAACAGGATTGTGCCACGTATGCTAATTGTCATCCTCATTGTGATACTCATTGTGAGTGTAGCAAAGTTAATTTTAAAATTGGATCATTATACGCGTAAATGAACATATGGTATTTATTTCGAGTGATAAAATTTACCCCACACACACACACACACACACACATAGATATATATAAAACAAACAAAAATGATCACCTGCCCACCGTGGTAGGTGTTAATATGCCCATGGTAGGTATAATGGTAACACGTGTCCAATGTTATAAACATTTCGGATACGTGTCAATATCACATCCATTGTGAATATATTAATACATGTCCACGATGGGCAGGTGATCATTCACGTGTTAACAAAATATCCACATCTACAATCTACGATAAATTAAAAGTGTGGATGGATGGGAATCTTTTCCCATTTTATCCTCGCATTCTTTTTTTTTTCAATATATAGTACCCTTAGTTCATTTATTGAAACTTATTTTACATTTATTTAAATTCTTATATAAAAAACATTAATTTATACACGTTGACTAAATTGAAATTAGATATTCAATTAATATTAATATAGCGTCGTTACTTTTTAATTTACTTTTAGAATATTATATTATCAAATTTCGTTTTCCGTGATAACTCCATCGAAAAATAATGCGTTTAATAATTTTCTCTATTTTTTAATTCAAATAATTATCTTTTAGCCATCAATTGGGCATTACTATTTTGTTTGTAAACACACTTTTTGAACAATTCAAATAACATATTTATGTTTTTAATGAATTTTTTCTATTTTTATTCCAAACAATTATGTTTTTAGTTACTGATAAAAATAGAATTTTCTTTTTATTTCCAAATTAGGTTGGGTGTGAAACTTTTTATTTTTAAACCAACTTAAATTCTTTTCAAAACTATCAATTAATTTATATAAAAAGAAAAATAATTTTTTAAATTATTTCGAATTTATAAAAATATAATTTCAAAATTCATTGAAAAAGAAAAAATCAAAACTAAAATTTTAGTTTAAATTTATATAGTCATTGTTGGTGATGATTAAAATCAGATTTTTAATATATTTTGATAGAAATTAATAAAATGTGGTTGAAAAGTTGTGGATCCGATGAAATATGTGGTTAATTAAAATTAATTTTTAACTTTGACTTGAATTAAAATTTAATTTTAATTTCTCTCAAACAGGAGCATATTATTAAACTTTTTCATTACAAAAATATACTCACAAATTAATTTAGTTTATCTATGCGCAGTTTTTTCACATTTTTCACGACTTATCATAAATATTTTATAAAGCATATATTGATGTTTGTTTACTTTATTTTGCAACGCAAAATATAGCAGCAAGTGTACGGATTGTGAAAAGTAATAAAGTAGACAAAGAGTTCGGAGCATTGTTCCCACGAACAGTACTGCTATTGAGTATCGAAATTGATTAGTTCTAAACATTTCTGAATAGACGAATGATTTTTGGTATTCTAAACTAAGAAATTAAACTAAATAAATGCAATAAATAAAATAACATGAATGACAAGATGTTCTAAAGTGATTGTAAAGTGTTCGGATTCACGATTTCACCATAGCCAATAATATTAATTCTATACCTCAAGGTTTATAATTATTTTATGTGTTTGATCGAATTTACAAATGTATATTGCGATTCCTTATCGAGTTTAAATCAATTCTATTTAACTAAGTCAATTATATATAGATATCTATAGTGTAATACTGCCTTTCATTTTCGTACCCTTTAAAATTTCACGTCATATTTATGTTAATGTTATTTGAAATTTGAAATTTAATTAATTTTACGTCAATGATTTGAAAATTGTTTTGCAGTGGAAGGACTTGGACACCGTCTCGCTCAATGTGCCAATTAGAAAATTATAAATTTGTTTACTTTCAATTTATGTGAATAATTGTTTTATCTCCTAAGCTTGGCAATTCTTATTTTTTGTCAAATTATTATAAGTGGTAAATTTTAGGGTATTTTGTAGATTTATGATAGATGTGTACTTAATTTTGAAACTTAGGGAGAATGAGGGACTAAATTGCAAATTTCCTAAAGATTACACTTAAAATCTAACCTAACCCTCATTACACCTCTCTCTCTCTCTCTCTCTCTCTCTCTCTCTCTCTCCCACATCTCTGTCTCTCTCGCCTGCCTCTCACTCTCTCGCCGGTGACACGAACCAGCGCCGGCGACCGCGACCCCACCACCTCCCTCTTGTAGTTTGCATCGGTGGGTAACTCCTCCCCTCGACCAACACACCCGCACACACACTTGTCGAAACCACACACAATACACACATCAAATTGTTGTATGTAAATATGTAAATTTCGGATTTTTATGTGGGCATATATACAAAGTCAGATTTTGGGAGTTAATTTCAGATTTTTTATGCTAATTTCAATGGATAATGTGTGTGTGTGTGTACACACGTAAATTTCAGATTTCTATGTGTATAAATATATAATTTCATATTCAAATTTTAGTCTAAATTTCATATGTTAAATGCCAAATTTAAAAATATGGAATTGAATGATGTCAGTGTGTATCTAATACATGGGGATTCACAGATTTTAGGAATAATGTCAAAGGGGGTGTGTGTGTTCAGATTTCAATTTAGTTAGCTTACTTGAATCTAAAATTTAATGTTGAGTTGTAATTTCGAATTTCAGAATGGAGTAATTTAAATATATGTATGTATATATTGATATTATACATATACATAAACTTTAGACTTTCCAATTTATGAAATTTGTGAACTGTAAATGTGCATAACAATTTTAGACTTCGAAATGTAGGAATTTAGTATTATAACTTATATGTATAGTTTATTTTCAGAATTCAGATTTGATGGGATTATGAAATTAGTTAATTGTTTGGTAATGTTTGAGTTATAATGTGAAAATTGGATTTAGGAATTTATTTACAAATTATTTACAAATTTCAGATTTTAGCAATATTAATTTTAACGTTGATCTGTGATGGTAAATCATCAATTTTAGGTTTAAATAGCAACAATGTTTGAGAATTTTATGATTATGGATAATTAGAATTTTATTGAGAAATTTTGTAAAGCTAGGTCAAGCTATGCAATGTTGTAATTTAATTTGAATTAAAAGGTAAGAAAAAACTTTCTAAAGTACATTGAAATTTGACATCTTATTTCGAATATGGTGTTGTGTGTTGGACCTAGCGTAAGGTCATGTTTGGGATTAAATTGTGAATGAAATAGAAGTTTTAACCTTGCTTAGAGTTTAAAATGTGATTTTGAACTAAAAGTATATTTTATTAAATGAATGGGCACAACTAGGATTTTGGTACATTGACGTCACGGGCAGCCGATGTTCCTCCACTTGCAAATCCAGATAACGGTAAATGCTAAGGACGTCAAGTAAGTAAACTTCCCCTATTTTCATTGAAGTTAAATGTTTAATGTGTAACTAATGTGCTTATATTATATCCTTGAAATTTATTTGCTTGTGATGCTTTTCATGAACTTTATACATGTATGTGTTACTAAGGGAAGGTTTAAGCATACATGTTATCATGTTGTTACCTCGTCAAGCATGCATTTTCATTGAGTTGGGGAAGTCAAATGATTTTAAATGAAGAATGTGGTAAGTTTAAGTTTTCTCAAAATGCATGCATCCCAAGTTTTAAGAAAGAATGGGTGTACTTCTATGCCATGAAAGGTGTGAGTGAGAAATGGGGCGTGGGAGACCGGCGTACCCGAATTAAACCGCTGTTGCGGTGGTGAATATTAAACCGCTTTGCGGTGACGATTGCTAAACCACTTGGCGGTGGCAAATATTAAACCGCTTTGCGGTGACGATTGCTAAACCGCTTTGCGGTGACAATTGCTAAATCGGTTGACGGTGGAAAATATTAAACCGCTTTGCGGTGACGATTGCTAAACCGCTTGGCGGTGGCAAATATTAAACCGCTTTGCGGTGACGATTTCTAAACGGGTGGACGGTGGAAAATATTAAACCGCTAAGCGGTGGAAAAATGATAATATGGTCCTAAGTAAGGAATATTTTCCAGTGCATTGTGATTGGCTATAAGATACACTAATTGAGCTCACGATAGAAATGAGGTTAAAGTTTTGGAAATGTTTAAGTGAAAGTTGAAAAGTCTGAAGTCTTGAAAAGTAAAGTAAATGGGGATAATTACTTTGAATGGTCTAAGGCATTTCATGTAATGAGCATGCATCACGTGCATAAAGTTTACTTACTGAGCTTTAGCTCACCCCAATCTTTTTCCAATATATTTCAGGTGATGAAAGCTAGATGAGATGAGGAGAGCATTGGGTGGCAGACTCAGGATATACTCACTTCAACCTTTTTAAATAAAGTCAAATTAGAATTTATTTCAATGTCTCATTAATTATTCTTTAATTTATTTATAATTGATAATTGCTTGGTTGTAGTTAGTTTCGAATAAGTATGAGTATCGTATTTGAGGTTAAATTGCCTCTTGTTGTATTTGTTAAAGTTTATTATTTGGAATTATATTGTTGTGAAGTTTGGGATTCTTTTTGTAAAGGGGTTCGATGATGTTTGGGATTGAATGAGTTGAGATGTGTGTTTGAAAATGATTATGATGTCTCTCTACAGGTTGGCTAAGTCCAATTTATAGAGGAGACTCTGTCGAAATTTCTGTAAGATTTATAATAGAAATGAAAATGTTAAGGTCTTAAATGATTTCTTTTCCGCATTTAAGTAAAGAAAAGTTAACACGCCTAAGTTTAAGATTTCGAACTTGGGGTGTTACATATAGAGGGAGAGAAGTATTCCTTAGCTAAATGCATAAAACATAAGAATTCAATATTGATCACATGTAACCATAAATTCATATTTCTATCTTTTTGTTCAAATTGTAGAATTTATTACCCTGGTCTAAGTTTTTAACTCATCTCTCGAATTATGAAAACAATTCACAAAATCAATGAATTAGTGACCAATTAATTCTCGCATTAAACACAATAATAAAATCAAAAAATGCAAAATAAACGCAAAACTTGAAGTATGAAATTAATTAATAAAATAAAATTAGGCTACATCATTCATCTCAACTATTAAATTAGTTACGCATCACAAAATAGTAATTAACGCAATAAAAGTAAGAAAACATGATCGGGTTCATTGAATCAATGAAGAAGAAAACTATCTTGCACCAAGAAATTATCATCCTATGTATTCTTCAAATCTCTCGCCTTGAATTCTCTTTTTAATCTATTTCTCGCCTCCTCAATGGATGAATGCTTTGTGTTTGTATTTGAGAGGGAAAGGGTGCCCCAGATTCGTATGTTTCTCTCTCTCGTTCGCCCCCCTTTTATTTTGACCAAGATTAGGTTTAAAAAGTGGAAGAAATCATGTCAAATAAGGAGTCGTTTTTGTCCCACGGAAAGGTGCGCGATCGCGATCGTGGCCGTGATCGCGTAGACAACCTGTTTTGATTCTGCCTATTTAAAAACAACACCATGTGATCGTGCAATATATTTTGCCGCGATCACGTGGTAATTACTTTGACCTTTGATTTTCAAATTTTCGGTGCATGTAAGTTGGTCCCCTTTTTAATTGTGCTGCAAGTCCTCAATTTCTGATTTGATCTTCTTGACCCCCAAACTTCTGAATTTCCTCAATTGAGTCAGTTCACCTCTTGATTTCTTCAATTTAGTCCTCGGTCTTTCATCTCCTTCCATGTTAACACCAATTTGATCGACAATTGACCTCACCAACTTCCAAATTGTTCAATTTAACTCCAAATGTCATCCAATTGCGCATTATTTCCATCAATTACTTCATTCACGTGACTTTAGGATATATTCTGAAATATAAAAGAATAACTAACAATTAGATAGCTTTTATTCTAAAACAAAAATATATTATTCTAACTTAGATATATAAATAAGTGTCTAAAATACACTTATCAATTTTCCTATATTTTATGATATTAGATTACTTCTTCATATATCACATGAAATTTATTTATTAAGCTGATATTTTAAATAATTATCTAATATATATTTTGAAGAACTAGAAGTGAATTTTCAACAAAATATTAATATATTAAAAATTAAAGTCAATTTACCATTTACAATTTTTCTTTAAGAGCATCTCCAATACACAATGTGAATTGGGGTTGACGTGGCAATGAAATTGACGAACTTCTAGAGGACGTGGATAAATTGACGGAGAAGTCTTAAATTTCATTTCCAATGGCTCATCTATATTTAAATATTGTTGATTACTTAACTTTTTTTAAATTTACAAATAATAACTTATTCACAAAATGATTAATATAATATTAAACTTTTCGTTATTATAAATTATAAATATTATTTTTTTGGACTATATTTTATTTTTATATTTTATTTTGGTAGTTAAATTTATTATTATAAGATTTTTTTAATTATTATAGATAAAATTATTTATTAATCTTAAATTATTATTTTTTTCAATTATTATAGATAATTTTTTGTTGATAAATTAAATTTATTAAAATGTATATTTCTTTTTTAAATTATTAATCTTTAATTTAATATAATCATGAAAACTTTGAATGATAGTAATCAGAAAGTACTTCATCAAAAATAATTTTCAAAGAAAATCTTCTCGCCATGACGCTCATGCCCCTTTTAATATAGTTAAAATAATTATAAAATAAATTAATGCTGACTCATTCATTCAATTAGACGGAGCGTCAATATGTAGACGGAGCATCAATATGTAGACGGAGCACTCGACATTGTCAATTTTTTTCAGTCACGTTAGCTTAATATTTTAATTGACATTATGCATTGAATAGACATTTTTAACCCATTTCGTCAATTTGCTGACGTGTCAAGTCTTTTTTCACAAAGATGAAGTGCATTGGAGATGCTCTAACAACATCAATTATGTCAACTACTTTTGAAAATAGTATTAGTACTTAAAAAAATTAATTTAACATTCATCATATACATAAAACGTGTAAAACATGTGCTTACTACTAGTATGAATAAAACATCACCATGAATAAGATGTACTAATTAATTGAAGGTATGTAACAAAAAAAGATGATGGCATAAGTGCAAATATTAGAAACTTTTATTGTAATTAAAATGTGGTATAAGTAATAAAAAAAATGTGGTGTGAATATGATTATCCATAATTATAACATGGCACATCAACAAATTTAAGAAGTTAAATATAAGAATAATACTAATTATCTCAACCTTGAGATTGATCTCTATCCAGTTGGCACATTCCCATTGAAAAATGAGGATGTGCCTTGTGCATGTGCACATGGACACCTCCTCATTCTTCAATGAATGTGTGACAATTCAAGTAGAGATCAATCTCTACTTGAGATAAATAGCATTAATATAATGATTGAAAATCCCCATTTTCTAATTTATTAGCAAGATTTGAGGCTTTTGATCTATTTCTATTATATATGCTACATCAAAGGCATTTGAGACAAGAATAGAAAAGGCGGTTTGTAAATAATGGCTAGCTATAATTTTTTCAGTTGGAGGACAATACTTAAGGGACAACGATTTTGAGCCAGGTGTCATTGTTTTAGTTGGTTGAGTTGTTAAGTGAATATCAATTTAGAAAAAGGTTGAACTCCAGCTTTAGGATGCCATACAGTCCTCGTACTGAAAATTTGTAAATGATATAAATCGCGGAATATGCTTCAGTGTAGTAATGTTGAGAACTTACAGTTTAACTGCGCTTACAAGAAGCTTCATTCATACAAAAAGTAGGATTTGAACTGCCACCTTGCAGCTACCAGCTCAGCTGAGATTTCTCGCTCTCACCTTTCAACTAATTGAACCTATGTCCAAAGGTAATGAATAGAAATTTAGGGACGGTAAATTAGGGATCGATAAGCTGGGTGAATAATGATAGCCAGATCTCCAACTAGGTGATCCACTACTAAAAGAATGATATTTAACCAAATGTAAGCATCACCTCTTCGTGTGTCAAATTTCTTCCATTAAAAGAAAATCCCCCCAGCTCTCTTCTTCGGAGAGAACTAGGGTACGTTCCCACAACAGGTGGCTTAAGTTGCTGGGATTTTCCCGGCCTTCATTTTCTTGGGTTTTTGCTAATTATCTCTAGTATTCTAGCTCGGTATGGACTCGGATGAGATCAGAGAGTTATATGAGCAACTTAAGCTGGAGGACTCTAACAGCTCGAGAGTTTTAATCGGAGAAGATATATGTAACGAAGGCTTAACCAACTTGAAATCGTGCCTGGTAGGTAAAATTCTTAGCTATAAAATGGCTAATAGAGATGCGATAGAGAGTGTTTAGCCTGGTTTGGCAATTCGCGAGGGGGTTTAAAGTTGAAGTCAAAGGGGATCACAATACGTTCTTGTTCCATTTCGATTCTCTTACTAACCGGAATAGGGTGTTAAGGGGAGGGCCTTGAATGTTTAAGAATCAGCTCTTGGAGCTCAAACCTCCGTATGAGACCGACGACATATCAGAGCTGGATTTCAACTACACTGCCTTCTGGGTCCACCTCCTTAATATGCCTCTGGTATGCCATACTAAACGCTCTCTTTGGGAGATTGGGAAGTTAATTGGAGAGGTGTTGGAGGTAGATTATGCAAATATTGTCCCACGGGTGAGGGTCACACTGGATATCACCAAACCTCTGAAAAGAGGGGTATTGGTCATACTAGACTCATTGGGTAAGGAGTTTGTGGCTCCACTTCAATATGAAAAGTTGCCAGAATTGTGTTTCCGTTGTGGGATAATTGGGCGTCGATTGAATGAATGCATGGAGGAAGGGGTGTTTGAAGGTGGGAGGGAAATCCTTAAATATACCCAAAAAATTAAGGCTTTAGTGAGGGGAGGGAGTCCCAGACAATGATCTCCCAGAGAATATGCTAGGACAAGGAGCAGTTCTAGTTTAATTAGCAAAGAAGGAGGTGCAGCAAATGAGCCCTCTTACAGTGGGAAGAAGGGGCCTGTGATGAGAAACATACATCATCTAAGAGAGGATGACATTAAGTCGGAATCGATGGGCAGTAGCATGGGTAGAATTTCACCTGCCACCGAAGGGATAGCTGCTAAGGCGCCCCCCTTGGCTAAGGGGATTGAGGAAACAGCTGAGGAGGAGTTTAATAGTCGTGTGGGGGTAGTGAAGGATAGGGTGGGTATGGAAGGACAGGGATTTCTTCAGGAACTACCTTTTGTAGACAATTGTCGTGAGGAGGTCAATAATCAAGATAAACCATCTGGGGGAAAGAGTTGGAGAAGATTGGCTAGGGGATCGATGGGATTAGCTATTTGTGCCTCAGGGGAGAGTTTATTGTTGGATGGGCAAGGGGTCACGAATTGTACGGGGAAGGATGGACCCAGGAGTAAGAGGAAATTAACATGGATGGGGAGGAGTTGGGAGAAGGTAAAAAAGGAAGGGTAATGGAAGATGTCAAGGAGATGGAGGTCGCGATGACCAACTATAAACTGACGAGTCCTGTGAATCAGGACTGCCGGACACCATGAATATTATAGCAGATAACACAAAGATGAATGTGCAAGAAAGCATTAAAATAACTATGAATATTATAGCAGATAACACAAAGCATAGGGGTATATTTATATCCCCTATCGGACTTTGTGGCAATCAAAACAAGTCTAATGAAATACTAATCTTTCGAACTTAAGAAATCACAACCTAAAATCATACAACTAGTGATCAAGTAATTGCATGATAGAAAAATCATAATTCAATTGCTCAAAATCATGAATTGCATAAATTAAATAATAGATTAAAATATGGAGTCAAGAAATCAAAACTTCATCACAATTCCAACACAATTAACCTAGCCTAGAAACATACTAGAAAATAAATAACAAGAGATATGAAAAGATGTAACCCAATTCATCTCCTTGCAATTGTATCTTCAATCTTGATCTTGGCGTGGTTTGGATCCCTCGGCACTTCGACAGCGTTTTGATATGAATTTAGCAAGTTGGGAACCCCTAATCTCGTGCCTTAGTTCTGGTATTTATAGATTTCCTCGAAAAGCCAACCTTCAGTCGCTGATTTTTTTGGCCGTGCGACCACACGCTTTTTCAACCGTGCGGCCGCACGGTTATACCGGCAGCAACAGTTTTCTTCTTTAAATTTCAGCAATTTGGTCCTCATCCTTTTATTGCACAGCATTTAGTATTTTGATCATATCTTTCTATTCCCTTATCCAATTGAGGTGATTAAAAGTCCGTTAGAAAGATAAATTAAAGGACTACAATTCTTCCTGAAATATGATTTTCCCAATTCAAACGTTTACTGCCCCGAAATTAGCTTTCATATTTGACTAAAAATCCGCCAGAAATCTTGTTTGATTGGAATGAATTTATGGTAATATTCTTACCATATTTCATTCCTTTTTGACTTCTAATTGCATCCAATTGACTCCTAAAAGTCCTCAAGTATCTTATCTTGATTCGAATCAACTATTCAATATTTGCAATTTGGTCCTTGAACTTCTGAAATCTACCAATTTGGTTCTTTCTTTGACTTTTCTTTCAATTTAGCCCTTGATCTACTTCATCCATTCTTGATTTGCATACTTTGGTTCTTTTATCATCCAATTTGCTTGTTTTTGCTCCAATTCCATTGTTTTCTCGACTTTGGAATTATTTCTGAAATATAAACAAATAACACAAAATAAATAGCAAATATTCTAAAACAAACATATAAATTCATGCTTTTAGGATAGAAATAAGTGTATAAAATACACTTATCAACACCCCCAAACTAGAACTATGATTCGTCCTCGAACAAAATAAAACTAAACTATAAATGTAAAAAGGCAAATTAAATAAAAACTATGTTTTTTATTTTGTCAACTTATTTACCATGCGCTTCAACAATCCAAATTGACGATTCACTTTAGACAAAGAAATATGAACAACATAAAATATTCTCATTCATCCGATGCTCAACTTCATTGTGTGTGTGTGAATAGCCAAAATCAACTGCAAACTTATGCAAAAATAAAGTTGACAATGTGTGACTTTTTATGCAAGAGTAAGCCCGAATCCCGTGTGGTCAACAATGATTTTCTTTTGATTTTACTTACCCTCTCATGGATGATCACAACCTTATTGCTTTTCTCTCATATCCCGAGGTCTTCCCTAATGATGTGGTTTCTAAACATGTATACATTGTATTTTTCCTCACAAGGCAGTTAGGAGTAGACAAGTATGCATGACAGACCAAGAATAATGAACAAAGTGTTAGGAATTTCAATCAACAAAGCTTATACCATTTTATTCCCTTTTTTTTCTTCATATGGACGACTTTTTCTTTTAATGTCCTTGTCTTTTACCATCTTTGTGCAATACTTTTCATACTTGCTTTCTATATGACCCATGTAGCAAGCTTTAGGTCGGCAGCTCCCAACTCAGTTGAGCTTAGGGTACCAGGTTCAGAGAACCCCTCAGACTTAATTACCCGAGTCATAAAGGCTTAAACAGAAAAGTTAAAGATGTTTTAACGTCTTATGTGTAAGTCCACTCTCCGTACTTGCTTTCTAGTTGACCCCTGTAGCGAGCTTTAGGTCGGCAGCTCCCAACTCAGTTGAGCTTAGGGTACCAGATTCAGAGAATCCCTCAGACTTACTTGCTCGAGTCAAAAAGGCATTTGAAGAGTAGAATAAGACCTTCAGCAATTTTCTATTTTTATACTGGTTATTATGGTTTATACCCGTTGATCGAAATCCCTTACACTAAAGATGTACAATTAAAAACTCCAAATCTTAAATCCATCAATGCATACTCATACTAACCTTCCCACCCCCAAACTGTTCTACATTTCAGGTCGGGATCTAATTACTTAAGGTTTAGGATTTTTCAATCAATTCTATGTTCAAAGTGCACAAGTTTACCCCACAAGTATCAAGCATCTCCCTACACAAGTTTTTATTTGAAATGACTATGTGCTCAAGTTTGATTAAAGTCTCACATGGATGAATGTTAAGAAAAATTTAGTTCGCATGTTGCCCAATTTTCTAACTAAAGCACAAAATTCAATTCATATCATATCATAAGCAATAAATAAATCAACCAAATTTTTCAAATTTTTCACTTTTTATGATTTTTTTTTTCAATTTTTCAATTTTTTATGATTTTTCTACCCAAAATCGAATAATGTGTAGATGAAAGCACATGAATGAGATTCCCACCCCCAAACTAGAATCATACATTGTCCTCAATGTATTCAAAATAAATAAACAAAATAAACAAAAAAAATAACAAAGAGGGTTAATGTACTTCCCGGGTTTGGAGAGTTGGTGTTCCCATTTTTGAAACTTTGACTTGAATGTTTTGTTGGATGAAATGATCCATTACTTCCTTTTCCATGTTTGGCGTGAATTGCCCCATGATGATATGTTCCTTGCAAATAAACATTAATGGTCATTAGAAGTATAATCATCACATAGGAACTAAAGAGAATCAACACAACACACCCAAATTAGGACTTAGAAAAAAAATTGAAATTTTTGAAAAGTGGTCGACCACTGATTTTCAACCCTTGACATCGCCTCGAAAAAGTGAAAATTTCCCAAGACATGTCCCAGGCATATGAAAGAACATAACTTGGTCTATAACATATCAAAAATTCAGCAAATTTGGAGTTCATTTGGGTCATGAAAGGATGTGACAAAGTAGGTGACATGAAGCTGGAATTGGTGCAGTGGTGCTGTGATGCCTTGCAATGAGGTGCATTGAAGTGCAAAGATGTTCATGTTGAGTTTCATGCCTTAAAAGAGTATAAATAGTGATTTAATGATACACAAATGATGTATAACGTGTTATGAAGGTGATCATCCAAAAAGAATTGCGAAAACTCAACAAAACATTCATTGTAGCATTTTATCGAGCACCTAGCATGCATATGAAGAAATCAATGAAAATCATAGAGTTGGAGACTTGAATCAAACCAAAATAATTTCACCTAATAAACACAATTCAATACTCCAAGTTCTAGCCTAAACCCATCACCATCAATTCACAATATTCAATTTTCACAAAGAATTTGAAGAACACAAAAATTATACATAATCTTGAAAATTGGTGAAAAATTATTACCTTTGGATGATTTTGATGCAATGCAACACATGAATTGAAGTTAAAATGATGTGCAAACTTAGGGGAACAGTTGGGGATTCAATGTTGGACGATTTGAGGGGGGGGGGAACGGGTTTGAAGTGGTTAAAATGATAGTTTTGGCATAATATATACAAACTGCCGGTTCTGTCCATTTAATAACCATGCGACCGCACAGTTATCACACCTTACGACCGCACGGTGTTAAAGGCAGCGACTTGAAATTTTTCAAAATTTGAGTTTTGAACCCCGTTTTCAACCCCTGAATGCTTTCAAATGCATTCAACCAACTTCTAAACAATATGTTCATGTCCTAAGCTAGGTGATCAAGTGGAAGATTGTGATGATAAACAAAATGCAATTAAAGCTAAAAATGTTAAAACATGCAAAATGGAATACTAGAATTACTTAAAACACATAACAACTCAATGCATGCATTCTAAACATACTAGTGATCCTAAAATGCAAGGTCAAGCATCTAAATAACTAGAAAGTAATAAAAGCAATCAAAACCAATAAACAAAACAAATAAAGAAAAGAGTTTGAGAAATTGGGTTGCCTCCCAATAAGGGCTTCATTTATAGTCTAGAGCTAGACTTTATGGAAATTAATTCAAGGGCACCTAACGAAAGCTTTGGATGCCTTTTCCATCTTCTTTTTTTTTTTTGGATTTGTTCCACTCCTCATTTGATCTCCAAGACTCGAAATTGCCCCTCTCCATATTATAGAACATGTCCTCATCCAATTCAAATTCAACTATGAAGACTTCCACCTCCTCATTGGGTTTAATTACAAACTCAATTACTTGGCAATCAACAAGGTCAAAATCATGTAAGTTGATTTCTTCCTCATTGACGTCCAAATCTCTATTTAGCTCCACTGTGATTGATTTTTCATCATCTTCAAGTGTTTCTTCAATAGTTGACTCATCTTTGGATTCAATGGCGGGTTTTTCGTCAAACTCCACGGGCATTGATGAGTCCTTCCTATGAATTTCTTCGAGTGGATTATACCCCCACCTTTTAAATTCACTCCAATACATGGAGTCTCCCAACAGCATATCACCTTCATCTAACTTGGCTAACTTCTGAAAGTATTTTGAAATTACCTTTTCACTCCATAATGGAGGACCATCTCCCACTAGAGCGATGTCCTCGTCTCAATCGTTCGGTACACACTCATCAAAGAGCATGTGACTTGCATCCGACGTGTCAATTGCTTGTTGTCGACATTTCAAGTATTCTTTAAACACTAGGAGTTTTGGTGTGACCCAAATATTGCTCGCATCTAAGCACTGTCCATTACAATATATTTTGGAGCAAAATTCACAACCTGGATATTCTCTAAACATGTCTTCATAGTCCGTGTTGAAATCATTTATTGCAAGCCAATGGTAGATTCAAATATACCTCGCAAGAAAAATCAAACATAGGAAGGCTTAAAATTGTGGTGGATAATCCAAAGTAACAAAATGAAAATAAACTAAAAAAAAAAAAAATATTAAAATACTAAAAAAAGAAAAAATTTAAAAAGTCTGAATTAGTGAAAGTAATCTAAAAATAAATTTAAACTACAATCCCCGGCAACTGCGCCAAAAACTTGACGACGATCCGCAAGTGCACGGGTTGCGCAAGTAATAAAGTGGACGTGAGTCCAAGTATCGATCCCACAGAGATTGTGTTAAATTGTATTTTAGATTACTACCTTAACCGGAACTAGAGATTATCTTTGATTTGATAATTTTGATTTTGAAAACTAAAACAAAGATTAAACTAAAAAATTGACAAATTTGATTTTAAACGAATGAAAATAAATGCGTTAGAATTATGAATCCATTTTGACTCTATTATCCATATCTTAACCAATTATTTAAATACAATTCACGGGTTTTCAAAATCCATATTCCTAATGTTGTTAAAACTTCCTTTCGGACAAGCAATAACGTCTATTCCTAAACACGACTCAACTATATTTCTATGTTGAATACGAATGTGCAAGAAAGCATTAAAATAACTATGAATATTATAGCAGATAACACAAAGTATAGGGGTATATTTATATCCCCTATCGGACTTTGTGGCAATCAAAACAAGTCTAATGAAATCCTAATCTTTCGAACTTAAGAAATCACAACCTAAAATCATACAACTAGTGATCAAGTAATTGCATGATAGAAAAAGCATAATTCAATTGCTCAAAATCATGAATTGCATAAATTAAATAATAGATTAAAATATGGAGTCAAGAAATCAAAACTTCATCACAATTCTAACACAATTAACCTAGCCTAGAAACATACTAGAAAATAAATAACAAGAGATATGAAAAGATGTAACCTAATTCATCTCCTTGCAATTGTATCTTCAATCTTGATCTTGGCGTGGTTTGGATCCCTCGGCACTTCGACAGCGTTTTGGCATGAATTTAGCAAGTTGGGAACCCCTAATCTCGTGCCTTAGTTCTGTTATTTATAGATTTCCCCGAAAATTAGGTTAATTGAGGAGAAAACTGCTGAATTTCGCGTAAAAAGCCTAGCTGAGGCCCAGTCGGGACTACCGTGCGACCGCACGGTTCAAAAGTGTGCGATCGCAGCCTCGAAAAGCCAACCTTCAGTAGCTGATTTTTTTGGCCGTGCGACCGCACGCTTTTTCAACCGTGCGGCCGCACGGTTATACCGGAAGCAACAGTTTTCTTCTTTAAATTTCAGCAATTTGGTCCTCATCCTTTTATTGCACAGCATTTAGTATTTTGATCATATCTTTCTATTCCCTTATCCAATTGAGGTGATTAAAAGTCCGTTAGAAAGATAAATTAAAGGAATAAAATTCTTCCTGAAATATGATTTTCCCAATTCAAACGTTTACTGCCCCGAAATTAGCTTTCATATCTGACTAAAAATCTGCCAGAAATCTTGTTTGATTGGAATGAATTTATGGTAATATTCTTACCATATTTCATTCCTTTTTGACTTCTAATTGCATCCAATTGACTCCTAAAAGTCCTCAAGTATCTTATCTTGATTCGAATCAACTATTCAATATTTGCAATTTGGTCCTTGAACTTCTGAAATCTACCAATTTGGTTCTTTCTTTGACTTTTCTTTCAATTTAGCCCTTGATCTACTTCATCCATTCTTGATTTGCATACTTTGGTTCTTTTATCATCCAATTTTCTTGTTTTTGCTCCAATTCCATTGTTTTCTCGACTTTGGAATTATTTCTGAACTATAAACAAATAACACAAAATAAATAGCAAATATTCTAAAACAAACATATAAATTCATGATTTTAGGATAGAAATAAGTGTATAAAATACACATATCACGAAGCAACCTCAAGGACGGGCATTCAGGTAGGGCAGAAACGTCACCAGCATAGGAACTATAAGCAAACTTCAATTTGATGGGACAGCGCCTTTATCGTTGATGTGATAGCCGTCATAACACTATAGTAGACTGTAATGATTATGCCCACTAAATGGTTAACTTGACCAACGGATGGGGAGAAGCCACGTGTAAAGGCCAAACACGTGTCATGATAATAATAAATGAATGTAACTATAAATAGAACAGGTGAGTCTCCCAAAGGGGAGTGACCAATTTTCTCTCTATTAATAATATACTTCTCTCACTCCCTTTTCTCTCTTTTACACACTTATATTTCCCGCACCCAATATACACATTTTCCGAAAATGAGTGCTGACCTAGGCATCGGAGTGCAAACGGGAGCCACCTCGGCCCCCTTTGCAAGCTGATTGTTTGTCCTAGTGCGCTGGAGATCCACGTGTTCAAGAGGGAGGAGCTGAGACGTGTTGGTCCAAGGTCCAGTCGGATTTTGTGGTCAACATTTTGGCGCCGTCTGTGGGAAATATACTGCTAACCAAGAAAACACATGGTAAAAAGCCACACATAGAAAGGTAGTCCGGAGAAAGGACGGATAACCGCTTACAAAAGAGCGGATAACTGCAAAGAGCTTTGAAAGATAAGCTGGTTGTCCTTGAAAAAGGTAAGAGTTTTGAAAGATAAGCTGGTTGGCCTTGAAAAAGGTAAGAGCTTTGAAAGATAAGTTGGTTGGCCTTGAAAAAGGTAAGAGCTTTGAAAGATAAGCTGGTTGTCCTTGAAAAAGGTAAGAGCTTTGAAAGATAAGCTGGCTGGCCTTGAAAAAGGTAAGAGCTTTGAAAGATAAGCTGGTTGGCCTTGAAAAAGGTAAGAGCTTTGAAAGACAAGTCCGTTAACCTTAAAAAAACTTTGAAATATAAGTTTACCACCCTTGAAAAAGGCATAAAGAGCTTTGAAACATAGGTTCAGTGACCTTGAAAAAAGGTAAAAGCTTTGAAACATAAGTTTATTCACCTTGAAAAGACGTATAACTTTGAGTTATAAGTTTAGTAATCTTGAAAAAGGCGGGGATTTTTGAAACGAAAGTCCACTCATCTGTGAAAGACAAGATAAGATTAAGGAATTACCCTAAAACATGAACGAAAGTGGTGGTGATATTAACCCCCACAGGGGAAGAAGTGACCAACACAGAGAGGGCGAGGTTCCTCAAGGACTTCATGAAAACGCCAATGAGGAAATGGCACAACCTAACCCACCTCGCCGGCACCGTAATCGCCGCATGATGCGAGATATGACACGCATGGCGGCCCAAATGTTAGAAATACAGAAGCAGCAGATAGAACAGACTACTACAATGAATGCCTTTATGGCCAGAGGGTATGTTATGAATGAACCCGTGATACCTCAGCAATACCCACTGCCACATTATTCACCATCCGAGGCGGCCGCTGCCTCGTATTATTACCAAGGTCCACAGGCATATTTCTAGGTGGAATCTGAGCCCATCTACGAGGAAGACCCGGAGCATGAAGCACACGATGAACAAAGCCCACTCCCAGCTTGACGCAGGGAGGCTTCTCCCGCAAAATCCGACAGTGTCTTCAGCCGAATAGGAGGGCTATTTAGGGGCCAGCGACGGGGGAAAATGGACCCAGGTCGGCACAATGCCGCAGAGCCTAGAAATAGGCGGGAGCGACCTGCTGAAGAAGCCGTGTCGCAGGGTCAAATGTATAGAAACCAACATGATGGGGGAGCAGAAAGATTGGCATCAGCACATGAGCCTAGGAATAGACAGGAAAAAAGAGCAGAGGCAGTTCGAACAAAATCTCGCAAAGAGCTGCCCACTTACGAAAGGCCAAACTACGGCCATGTTTTGCCACCGCAAAGGTAAGAGTATGCTCCGCCGCTCTACGACCAATACCATGATCCAATGTATTTCGGTCACGATGAAAACAGTGAACTGCCCTCTTACGAGTTGGATGACGAAGAGGAAGTAAGTCCCTTCACAGAGGGCCTCCGTAGGTGCCTCGTACCTCATGACTTCGAAATGCCAAAAATAGCAAAATATTCTGGCCGAGGTGACCCAGACGATCACCTGTTAAATTATCGCGCCAGCATGGAGATAGCCGGGGCTACCCCGGTACTGAAGTGTAAAGCTTTTTCCTTAACCCTTGAGGGAAGCGCCATACGATGGTATAAAAAGATGCCGCCTGGCAGCATCCACAGTTGGAGGGATATGAAAACTGCTTTTAAGAATGATTTTGTTTCCTCCAGGCCTGGCCAGCTCCCACTCCAACGCCTTCAGGATCTGAGGCAAGGAAGGGACGAATCTCTGAAAAGTTACCTAGCTAGGTTTACTGAAGAGATGCATATCTGCGAAAATATCACAGAAGCGTCGATGAGTTGTGTGACGATTTGGGAATTAAGAAGCTGTTCTCATCTCCACATCACCCACAGGCCAACGAACAGGTCAAAGCGGTGAACAAGACCATAAAAAATACCCTGAAAAGGAAGTTGGAATTCAAAAAGGGCGCATGGGTAGATGAACTCCCACATGTGTTATGGGCGCTTCGAACCACCTCGCACACCGCTACTAGTGAAACACCTTTCTCGCTGGCTTACGGAGCCGAGGCGGTATGCCCCGTTGAAATCGGAATCCCTTCGCTTCGTCAAATTCATCATGACGAAGTTAGGAACGAGGAAGCGCAAAGGGCCAGTTTAGATTTCCTCATGGAAAAGCGGAATGATTCCCAAGTGGTAATGACCAAATACCAGAAAAAGATGGCTCGATACTACAACAAAAGAGGGAAGAGCCGACGCTTTAATATTGGGGACTTGGTCCTCAAAAAGGTTCTTCCTTCAACACAGGAGCCAGGAGTAGGGACTCTACGTCCAAACTGGGAAGGCCCTTACAAGGTCGTTGCCGAGGTGGTACCCGGAACATACATAATTGAGGACTTGTCTGGAGTACCTCTATGTAATCCTGGAAACACGGACCACCTTCGCCATTATTTTCAATAAAACTAAATTCCTCTATGATTGCAACATTATCATATGATTTCAATTACGCCAATCTCTATATTTTGGTCATGACGCCATACGTCCACGCTATGCATAAAAATTGTCAAGAACAAGGGACTCTCATAAGGCTAAACTACGATCACCATGTAAGGATAAGGAGATTTAGTACGATCAAAGGGAGTTCATACAAAAAATGTGTATACAAATCTTATAAAGTATAACTTAGGCGCGTTCAAATGTTTGTCACAATCAGATCTCACTGGTAAACATAAATGCTTCGAACCACTTAGATCTAAGGTACTGTACTCATTCACTGCAAAATTGTTGATACTTTTACACATACATTCGGACAAAGCGTTTGCAAGACATATGTATACTAAGTGTTGTGTGAATAAGCGTAAAAGACGAACGTAAAAAATTCTTATATTATTTTGGTCACAAAAACCACACGCCTCCGCCAGGCACGAACTTTGTTAAAACCAAGGGACTCCGATGAATTTACACTGCAACATTAACAGAAGTTCATACAAAGTTGTAAATAGAGGTGTTACAGAGTTTTAAGGTAAAATCGCCCAAAGGTTGGTCAAGATCAGATCTAATTGGCAAACATAGGTACATTAACTGTGTCGGATCTATGGGGTATAGCAAATGATTAAACTTGAATAGAATTATTGCTGCGAAGTGATGACAAATTCGATCCGCTCATGAATGACCACATCGAATTTGAGGGACTAGCACGCCTAAAATATGGCACATTTAACCGCTTGTGAAGGCCCAATGAGATATCCATTGGACTTCCATCCATGACCAAAGTTTTAGATACTGCCTTGGACTAATGGCCGAGGAGGAAAGGCACAGGAGCCCCTCCGGCCGAACTAGGTTGTGCCTGTCCGAGGTGCTTTGAATCAAGTGCATTTTACAAATCAAGACATTTAGAGCACACGTATTATCCTACAGATCAAGTGCATTTTACATCATACAAGACATTTACAATTGCAAAGGCATCCGCGCTTGGAAGCATTTATGTGTAAACAGTTCGACCTGGTTAACGCCTAGCCGATGTGCTTTATACTCAGCCGGTGCGCTTTATGACGTTGTCTCTCATAAAAGCTATCCTTGAATGACTTAACAATATTTAAACCTTGTTTATTGAAACCGTGCTGATTATCGAAGGTCATAATTTATTAAAACGAATTGGTCCCACGATCTCATTTGGCACTAGTCATTTGTTAAACGGTGTGGGCAGGGTAACCCACATGTCTGAGGGACTATCAAACATGCTATGTGAAAATCCAAAAACCCATGCATACGAAGAAAAGAGAAACATTGAATTTGAAGTATTTACGATAAAACAATAGAAGTAACAAAGAATCACATTGCTACAAAAGACAAAATTATGTATAATGACTAGAGGGGAGGGGCATCGTCTACAGCGTTGCCACTGGACGCATTCTGAGGGGGCTCGGCGGGATCGCCTTCTTCAACATCTTCTGGTTCAGGGTAGAAAGCCTCAATGGTGGAAAGATCCAAGTAGGGGAACTTCTCCTTCACGTCCCTTAGAGCCATACGGGCGCCGATATTTCCAAATATTCCCTGCATAAGCCCATATTCTTCGGTATTCTCAAAGGTGTCTTTAAAGTTTTGAATGCCTTCAGGGATCTTGGCCTCCGTACTTTGCTCCAGAAGCCTGAGTTTACCTTCCAAAGAAACCAAAGACTCGGCATCCTTTTTCCGGAGCTCCTTTTCCTCCTCAAGCGCCCTCTTCAGATGACTCGATGTTAAATCTACCCTCCAAGTATAAAGGGGTCAAGTTGTAGCCTAACAATAATCCAGGGTCATTCTTCCTAGGAATTTTATTGGTATCGTAATATTTGCTAAATTCGAAACCTAAACTATGATTTCAATTGTGCTAAAATGAAATTGGAGAGAATATAATTAAATTGCAATGAAAGGGAAATTTGAGTGGAGTTATTCTTTCGCTATCAATTGGGCTTTGCAAATAAATTTAGCATGAATTTCTTGAGATCGATAAAATTTGGAAATATTAGTACGAAAATTAATCAATTTATTCTACAACATTTTGTCGAGCATGTTGTGTGCATATTCAATACATACCACATCAGCGACATTAATCCAAATAAAATAATCTGAAAATTTAAAACACTTTGTAAACCCTTATCAATAACAAGAATTCATCTATAGAAAATTAACGTTCACCCCTTGAAGCTAAGAATAACTCCCCTCAAATATAACTTAGCCGAACATAATTAAATTAAACGAAATTAAGTTCAAACAAACAATAACCATTCTAGAAAACGAAATTCAAGTCTGAAAATGAAAATTCAATAACTAACAATATCTAAAAATCAACTAATATCAATAATCTAAAATTATTTAAACTAATGATTAAAACAGCTAGAAAAATAAATAAAACGGGAAATAAACTAAAACAATCATCCAAAATATAAATAAAAACAAACTAACATCAATAATCCAGATTCATGAAAACTAGAAATTGAAACAATTCAACATGTAAGCAAAAATATGAAAATTGGAACCAATCACCGAAAACCACCAACTCCACTTCCAATCGATCGTCCGCTGTGAATGAAGAAGCTGGGAACGGTTGTGTGCTGGTGAAAGTGGAGGAGGAGGTTGGAGGGCTGTCTTCGCTGAGGCTACGGTTGAGAGGAGCAGACTGCCGGACTGTGAGAGGCGGAGGTTGGCGGGTTGCTGCTGGCGAGAGGGGGCTGCTGCAGCTGAACGAGATTGAGGTGATGGGGTGTGAGGCTGTTGAGTGGATGGAGCCAGGTGTGGCGGCAGTGTGTGAGGTGAGAGAGGGGATGAGTGGCTTGCTGGTTGTGTTAGAGAAGAAGGAAGATAGAGCTGCGTGACAGGTGAGGGGCGAAGCTGCTGCTGGGAGTTCTGACCGGGGAAGCTGTTGAAGACTGCAGGCTGGAAGCTGAGAAGAAGATGAAGGAAAGTGGCTGCGGCTTGTGCTGGTGGATGGTCTGTGGCGAGAGAAGAGCTATGGCTGGTAGTGGTGCAGCTGAGGGAGAAGCTCTGTTGAGGCGTGAGGTTGAGGGTGTTGCGGCTGCTGTGTGTGTGAGGGAGAGGATAGCGAGAGAGAGAGAGGACCGAGAATTCAGAGAAGAGGCAGATGGTGAGAGAGAGGCATAGAGTGCTGTAGGTTATAGAAAAAAAGGAAATTGTTTTGGGCTGGGTTTATGGGTTTTTTGTCCATTTTGGGCTTTTTCAGATCAATTAAATTAGGGATTTTTTTTTGAGTTGAAATTATTGAAAATGTACCTGCAATTAAATAAATGAAATTATTAGCAAATAAAATCAATTTAGAGTTAAAGAAATAAAATTGAATCTTTTATAAGTTTCACTCTAAATGACAAAATTTATATCCCAAAATTATATATTTTCATTTATTTATTTCTTTAAAATACGTAAAATTGGACAATAATCAGGCAACCTTGTCAAAAATTTTACCCTTTAGAGCGTTAGACTCTGCCAACGCCTCGGCTATCACCGTCTGAGCCTGGCAGGCATTATCGTATTTCTTGCATAGGTTAGCCACATCTGCTTCGGAAGAATGAAGGTCCTTTTTCAGCTGCTCGTTATCTTCCTTAAGGGCTCTGGATGTGCTCTTCGCCTCATGGAGGGACCTTCGGGTGGAAGAGAGAGTTTCCTTCAGCTCCTTGATCTCCTGCACCATGCCATCCGCATTACGCAGGGCCACCTTAGTGCTTTCTTCCCTCTGCTCAAGCTCCTTGACCGGCCCCTCCAGATCGTCCGCGAGAGCTAAAGTCCTTGCGCTCAAAGCCTTGATGGCGAGCAGCATTTGACTGGGAGAGCTTTTGGAGGAAAAAGATTCCCACCCTTCTGTCCAAAAATCATCCACCGCAATGGCTGCCTTAGCAGCATACCCCGGGAGAGATGCCAGGCCGTCGGAATCCAAAATAGACGGCTTAGGGACAAACCCCTCTTTAATCCGAGCCACCTCCGACGCTATAGATTGGTCAGCTTCCTCCACTTGACCTGGAGAGGATTTAGGAAAAGCTTCGGTGCCTTCATCGGGTCCAGGCAGGTCTGCAGGAGGGATATCTGAAGGAACCCCTGCTCTGCTGGATTGGCCCTTACCACCCCTCTTTAGTCTCTTTAAGGGTGGTTGCTCCTCAGCAGCTATTTCCAGCACCTCGTCCTCCTCAATACTCACCACCTCAGAAGGGGCCTGGGGGATTTTTGACTGCTCCCTTCTCTTCGTCTTCTTCTCCTTCTCCTGCCCCTCGGCCATTTTACGGCCATGCTCCTTCTTTACGGCAAGGAGTTTCGGAACAGTTGGTACTGAGTCAGAAGGGTCTGGAAGAGGTGGCGGACCCAGTTGCCTGGAAGCAGAGGCGCCTTCGAAGGCTTCCTTTGAAGCTTCAGCTGTCGTTTTAGTGGCCTCCAGGTGGAAGCCCGCGAAAACGGACCTTTGCTTCCTTTCCTCGTCACTCCCGGCAGCAAGAATAGGAGGAGTCTTCTTGGCCTTCAAGCCCTTCAGGGATATCTTCGGGAACTCTCTTGACCCTGTAAGGAATGCGCTAAGTCACAAAATGTAGAATGAACCGATCCATAAATATCAGAGAAAGAAGTGAATATACCCATATCCCGCATTAAGCCGTGCTTGACGAAAAGCCTTTTTGAGGAGATAACCTTTTGAAAGTCACCGCGATACCTAAAAAGCTTCCTCACAACTTCCAGATCCTTCGGCGGGAGCTGATGGGCGTATGTTTGTCTTGCAAGATCAAAAGGACCATTTATATAAGCACAACAGGTAATAAGAAGCCGAGTGTAAATATGGTGGTACACCCGCATAAGAGATTATAAGAACTCATGGGGCAGAGAAAGGGTTCGGGGAACTGTTATCTCAGGGACAGGATCCGAAGGAGTACATAGCCAATCCCCCCGACCCAAAACCATTGAGTTCTCCAATTCTTGAGGGACGTTGGATGCCCGGTGATGATGGGTGGATATTGTCCCCTGGGGGTTAGGTAGTACCAGTCCCTCACATCTGACCTTGTATCTTTTTCTCTCCTAGCAGTTTTCTTCAACACATAAAGTGTGTAGATGATGTAAAGAGAAATTGGATACTCCGGAATGACCTCCTGCCAAATTAACCAGGTCCCCACCACTTGGGTCCAGAAATTTGGGACTATCTGGTACGGGCATACATTATAACTACAAAGAAGAGCCCTGAAGAATGGATGAAGAGGCAAGCGCATCCCACACGAAAAATCATCAAGAAGTACCGCTACTTGGCCATCCGGTGGGCAGCAGGGTCGGCACGACGAACTCGGATGAATTACCCTTATTTCCCGAGGCATCCTATACACCAAAGACATTTCGAAAATTCCATTCCCCCTATCCTCTATCTTAACTTCATTAGATTCCCACTGCTTCGGCTGAGGCTGGGGATCAACATGATAGCCAGAAACTCTATTAACCTGATCAACCCAATCCTCCACTTGGGCGATCTCCTCTGCGGTCAGGCCTAACTCCTCCCTATGGGCCCTAAAGGGGGCCCTTACCCCCAGATGGGATTCTGAAGCCCCGGATGAGGTGCCTGCCGCCTCCTCCCCCTTAAAGTATTTTTCATTCTTATGACGGATCTCCTGTAGTGCCGCTTCTTCTTGGGTCGAAAGCTTGGCCATGTACGGTTGAGATGATTCACCTTCACTGTCAGAATCACTTAAAGACATTACGCTACAGAACTGCCACTCTCTTTTCTTCCTGCGCTCCCTAAAAAGAAGGGAACTAAATACTAAGCAAGACACAGGACAAAAACCCCTTATGGGGTCCGCCACCACCATTACCTCCTTCAGATCCTCTTCCCTAGATCCTTCCATGTTCCCCAAAACCCAACTTACCCCCCAAAGATTACACGCAAATGGGGGTACGCTCCATGTACCCCAAGAAAATAAAATATGTATATGTGTATATATATGTATAAGAATGGGCAATGTAAGCAAAATAAAACGAAGGCAGGAAGAAATATTAATAAATCAAGGAGTTACCTGCTTAATGAGAGACAAAGGAGGTTTGATGAAGAGCAGCGCGACAAAACTGGAGGCAGCAGATAGTGGTTTCCTACGGAATACCAAGAGCCTTGCGAATGGGTGAGCAGGAGAGATGGTGGAGTAAATTGTTGAGTATTGACAGAGATAACGAAAGAAGAAAAAGAGAGAGCCAAAAAAGAGGGAAAAGGATGAAAAGGAAGATAAAAGGTTTACAAAAGCGCACCCCGCAAATGCATACCGTTAATTGGCCAAGTCCAGGTTTAATCCCAGCCATCCACGTGCCAAAGCTTTACTGGGGGGTTAAATGAAGCGCCAAGCGGCATCATTTTGAAAGAAAAATAGCCATTCGTGGTAAAGGTTACATCTCATGAGCCGTAATTGCGAGGAACCCAAAGGAGTAATCTCTCCAAAGTTATTAATGCACGAAAAATATGGATCGCACATGAATAAACCAACCATATTTAAGGGACTAGTGTTGCGACAACATCCTAATTACGCATGACGTGTCACACATGGAACCTAATAACCACCTAAGTAGGTCCCCACCTAAGGGGTTATTATTTGGCCTAGGCACATCCCCCCTATGGCCGAACCGTCTCCATAAGCGGCATCGTCCGAAGCAACCTCAAGGACGGGCATTTAGGCAGGGCAGAAACGTCACCAGCACAGGAACTATAAGCAAACTGCAATTTGATGGGACAGAGCCTTTATCGTTGATGTGATAGCCGCCATAACACTATAGTAGACTGTAATGATTATGCCCAACTAAATGGTTAACTTGACCAACAGATGGGGAGAAGCCACGTGTAAAGGCCAAACACGTGTCATGATAATAATAAATGAATGTAACTATAAATAGAATAGGTAAGTCTCCCAAAGGGGGGTGAGAAGCAATTTTCTCTCTATTAATAATATACTTCTCTCACTCCCTTTTCTCTCTTTTACACACTTATATTTCCCGCACCCAATAAACACATTTGCTGAAAATGAGTGCTGACTTAGGCATCAGAGTGCAAACGGGAGCCACCTCGGCCCCCTTTGCAAGCTGATTATTTGTCCTAGTGCGCAGGAGATCCAAGTGTTCAAGAGGGAGGAGCTGAGACGTGTTGGTCCAAGGTCCAGCCGGATTTTGTGGTCAACAGAACTCATTAAGCCCCTGGACCTGATGGCTTCCATGCTTTGTTCTTCCAGAACCATTAGGAGATTCTTAAGCACTACGTTTCCGCAGCTTGTCTTAAGGTTTTCAATAAGGGACAATCTATTTGATCAATCAACAAAACGACAGTTGTGCTTATCCCAAAGAAATCTTCTCCGGAGTACATTTATGAATTCCGGCCTATATCCTTATGCAATGTTTTGTATAAAATTATTTCTAAATGTTTAGCTAAGAGAATGAAAACTGTACTCCCATCTCTAATTTCTGATACCCAAAGTGCTTTTATTTCTGATCGATTTATCACGGATAATGCAATTATTGCTTTTGAGCTTTTACATTCTATGAGCAGGCGAAACAATGGCAGTAAAGGATTCATGGCCCTTAAGCTTGACATGAGTAAAGCTTATGATCGGATTGAATGGAGATTCATTGAAGTCTTCATGCTTAAAATGGGCTTTCCTGAACTTTGGATTGCACGTGTATTGGATTGTATCTCAACCTTTGAGAACTCCTTCGCCCTCAATGGCCAGATTAGAGGAAAAATAATCCCCTCGCGGGGACTGAGACAAGGTTGCCCAATTTCTCCATATCTTTTCATCATGTGTGCAGAGGCATTCTCTACTCTTCTCCATTCAGCTGTTTCCCAGGGAATAAGATGTTAGCGTGGGGGTCCACAAATCAGTCATCTATTTTTTGCAGACGACTCGATTCTTTTCTCCAGTGTTGAGGAGGAGGATGCTAACGAAATCATGGAAATTATTCATCAGTATGGGGCGGCATCTGGACAACAAGTGAACATGCAGAAAATGAGTATCTCATTTAGCCCCAATATGTCCACTGTGAGACACAAATCTATTGGTGCAATTTTCGGGCTTCAAATCCTCAAACAACATGATACATACCTTGGACTACCCTCAATGGTGGGTAGAAACAAAAAGAAGACCTTTGGAGCACTGAAAGATAAAATCTGGAAGAAGGTTCAAAGTTGGAATCATAATTTGTTCTCCAGTGCAGGTAGAGAAGTCATCCTCAAGGATGTTTTGCTAGCCATCCCTACCTATGTTATGCAGGTTTTCAAGCTCCCCATTCATCTGTGTAATGATATCCATGGCATCATTTCTAGATTTTGGTGGGGAGCTACGGGGGATAAGAAAAAACTTCACTGGATCAACTGGAAGATTATGTGTAAAAATAAGAAGGATGGCGGATTGGGGTTTCGGGATTTAACCACATTTAACAAGTGCTTTCTAGCTAGTCAAGTTTGGTGTATCATCCAATTTCCAATGCCACTTGGCAGCAGAGTCTTGAAGAATAAGTACTTCCCCAGTTGTAGTATTATGGAAGCTGAGATCAAACAAGGGTGCTCACATATTTGGTCGAGTCTGATATGGGGACGGGAGGTTATGGGGACGAAAAAGTGGTGCCGATGGAGAATTGGAGATGGTAAAAAGGTGAGAGTCTTTGAAGATGCGTGGTTAGCGAATGGAATGGCAATGAAAGTCTTTTCTCCTCGAATTCAAGGTATTGAATTTGTGGCAAACCTTAAAACTGTGAGGGGGGGGGGGGGATGGAACACTGAACTCATTCAAACATCCTTTTGGCCCATCGACGCTACCTGAATTCTTTCACTACCCCTAGGCAATCCCACAGTTCCTGATAGACTTATTTGGAACTTCTCGAAAGATGGCCAATATTCAATTAAAAGTGGTTATTACCTGCTTATGAACAAATGTCAGATTGAAGAAACTAGCAGTGCTTCGAGCTCAGGTTCCTGGTTGAATATTCTATGGAAATTGGAAATCTTTCCTCGAGCCAAACATCTGGTCTGGCACATACTTAATAGAGCCATCCCGTCCGCGAATAACTTTCAGCATTGACATATTTTCAGCCAACTTCACTGTCCAAGATGCGGTGGTTTTGAGTCTAACACCCATATCTTTATTGATTGTCCTTGGACTAAAGAATTCTGGAAGCTTTTAGGTGTTTGGGACTTATGGAAAGATAAACGCCTAACATGTCAGGAGATTTAATTCCACGAGCAACTCATGATGCTCCTTCTCTTTCATCCATCTTCTATTTTGGAGATCATCTGTGTTGGCCTTTGGTGTATTTGGAAATCAAGGAATGAAGTTTTACACGAGGGGAAAGCTTATCCTGCTGAGTTTTCAAGCTGGTCGGTGGAAGTGAATAATCGTGACGTTAAACAGGAAAATAGACAAGCCAGTGCTCACAGAAGAATGGAAGCCAAAAGCATGGCAGTGTGGGAAGGTCCAATCACGAGTACGTTCGGTCTGTTTTTGGCTATAGATGCAGTCTTCGGAAGGATGATGGCCTCTTTGGATTAGGGGGTTGGTTCAGGGATGAGCTAGGCGTGGTGCATGCAGCCTTTTCTCAACAACTTCGAAGCTTTGGAGACGCGGAGATGGTCGAAGCCTTAGCACTCAAAGAAGGTATTTCACTTGCTATTGAAAGACAGATTCCCATCAAAGCCATTGAGAGTGATGCGTTAAGAATTATTCAAGGCCTGATCTCCCATAATAGTTGTCACCCGAATGCCAGTATCCTTGGTGAAATTCGAGATCTTGTCATTCATAGTAGTTTTGGTTCGTGTTATTTTATTCCTCGAGAGAGGAATATGGTAGCCCACAAGCTAACACAATTTGCTGTTTTTACTACATGTAATCAACTATGGATCGATTGTATTCTCAGGTTCATCTCCCCTAATCTTCCTGTTAGGGACTGGACCTTGCTTTTGTTTGAATACAATTATCTGTTTCCAAAAAAAAAAAAAGAATTCTAATAAATGGATGAATTTCTATCATAAAATATTTCATTTCACCTCAAATGAGTCATTGCATTCCAATCAAATCTACACCAAAGATAATATCTTGAAAATGAAACTTAAAAATTTGGATCTCTTGCACGTCGACAAATGGGGTGGGGGGCCACCTGTGTGGGGCCCACCACTCTTGCACGTCACAAGCAGAAGATCACTCATATCACTCATATAGAACTTAATTAGGAACCATACATTTCTTCTGTTTCTAGACTCTACAACCCTATTGCATTAGACCAAAGTAATTATAACATGACAAATAAAAAATAAAAAATTCGAAAATCTTAATGATTGAATTAGATTCAAGTATTCCCAATTCCACTTTTTCCATTAGCATTTTGGGCAGTTAATTTTTTCGTTTATTAAGTGGCTTTGTAAATCATGACGAAAATCATTTTTTCAGTTAGTGGAACTATTAAGAGAACATCTTGAGGACCTCGAGTAGATGGAGCGTTTAGTAGATATTTTAATCCTAAATTACAATCACGCTACAAGTACTCCATACTTGATCCCAACTATGACCCCTCCACTCACTTGGGGGCGAGGCTCGCTCATCAAGCATGTGTGCAAATAGACTAAGCCTCCATTCGAAAACTAAAATAACAGTTATAATTAGTGTTGTTTATATTTTCTAGATAAAATTTTTGATTAAAAAGTTGTTTGAGAAAACATGTTGACTATAATAGATGTTACTTATAACACCAATTGCCGAACACAGATTTCCTATATTATTGTTCCTTTAACCGTCGCATCACTAAAAAAATGATTACTTACCAGAAATTAACATCACCACTTTTTTCTTGTTACAAAATCGTGAAACTCTATTTGCACACAAAACAAAGGAAACAAAAAATAATAGTTGGAGTCTTTATTTCTGGTTGGATATTAGTTTAATAATTCGAGAAATTAGTTAAGTACAAAAAATTGAATAAAGTGATTTCGTGTCAATTTCGATCAAATATTCAGACTCAACCCAATCCGTTTAGGCAAATTAGTTTGCCATTTTGTCACTTCCGGGAGCAGAAATGGGGACCGACCTGTCTGGTTAGGTCGAGGAGGTCGAGGGGACAGCACCCCCAAAAGAGAATTTAGATTTCTTGTATGTGTTAAAGGGTATATTTAGAATTTCGAAATCAATATCGGATGAATAAAAAATTATGGAAAAATGACGAAAATCGGGTCAAAATTTTTGCCCATGCGATCACAAGTGAAAATATTAATTTTTTTCACGTAAAGACATGCGATCGTGCGGTTGGTAACCCGGTGATCTCACGGTGTTCCAAAAAGTCATGTCTTTTAAAGTGATGCATGGTTTTGCTCCACACCACTTCGATCACAACCCTTCATCATCGATAAATAGGACCCTTGAGATGTCCTATTTCTCACACCAATGATATGCAATCACAATATCATCCTCTCCTCTCCCTTAAACAAAAATCTTGTATTCTTGTTGCATAATTTGATTATTCTTCTTCATTTTCATTTTCATTTTGGAGTACAAAACCACATTTTGGTTTGTTATGCTTGTGTTTTGGAGTGGAACAAATACAAGTGGGAGTCATTATATCTTGGGAGTTGATTTCCATAAACCGTAGGCAACGTTGTGGAGCAAATTCGACTTAAGGACAAAATGTTCAACAGTTGCCTCGACTTTGCCTTTTTTCCTTCTATTTTCTTTTATTTTTTCATTGCCGTTACTCTGTAAATAATAAGGTGGTGACTTTTACATGTTTAAAAATCAGGTGTTAATTACTATTAACATTTAATAATTAAATATTTTGTTATTAAAAATTAATTTATAAAACTCAACTCATCCCATCCCAATTCAAGCCTAAATCATTTACCACTCTCTCTCTCGTCAAAGCCTTGCTACCCATGTGATCCGACGAAGTGGCAGCGAGATTACCATTGTTGTCTTTCTACCCCTCTCTACCCACTCCTACCACCCAGGCAATCCGACGAAGTGATAGCGAGATCGTAGCTAAGGTTGGCAATGGGGAGGGTCGGGCCTTCCATGTGTTGCCTCGTGAAACTTTTAGTCGCGCCACTTCCACCCTTGCGACTCACTACATTTGGGGCAAGGGAGGGTTCGAGTTTTTTTCGAGGCTGGGCGGATCGTGTTGCAAACCTGTTTGTTTTCTTTTCTTTTCCTCGTAGAGTCCACCTGCCTTTGAGAACGTGATGTGACCAACAGTTGTGTCAAATATGACTATGTGTGACCGAGTTGTGACTTTGTGTAAACGAACTATAACCTTGTGTGAACCAAACTATGACTTTATGTGACCGAACTGTAACCTCGTTTGATCGAACTGTAACCTCGTGCGATCGAACCGTGACCTCGTGTGACCGGACTGTGACCTCGTGTGACTAACTATGACTTTGTTGGTGGGGTGGAGTGTTGACGTGGATCCCTTTGGTATGTTGACATCCAAAAAATTTCACAATAATTTGAATCAACTTAAGAAACCTAAAATTGATAAAAATGAATCTTGACCTAAACTTAGTCTAACCAAAATTTCCAGAAATAAACCCTAACCCAATAGATAAAAATAAGTAAATACTATGATTGTGGATTCAATAACAATACAAGAATAATAAGTTCTAATGAAGTTGAAGAAATTCCTAAGAGAACAAGATTAAAGAGATGATGTTTACCTCACAATGTCTTACAACTAAGAGCTTCCAAGGTAAAACCAAAAAAAACTAGGGTTTTAGTCTTGTTTGGAACTTTAGTGACACCTCCAAATATCTAGGGATGGCAAAAAAACCCGAAGGACCCGAAACCCGAAGGACCCGAAATGACCCGCCCCGTCGAGTCCGCGGGGCTGGTTGGGGCGGGTTTTCCCCGCGGCGGGTTCGGGGCGGACCCGCCCCTCCCCGCCCCGTGACCCGGTAAAAATAATTTTTTTTTTTAAATAATGAAATGAGAAACTAAAATAAATTTGATGAAGTTCAGAAGAATTGAATATTGGTGGAATTTAGGGATATGAGAATATACAACCACTATACCATTATATTGTTTATTGATTTTTTTCTTCAAGTATATACATATTATTTTTAAAGTTCAAACTTAAAAACTCTAACTAGTTCAACGCTTAAATTTTTCACGTAAAATTTCATTACCAATTTATTTATTAAAAAATAAAAAAAAAGAAAAAAAAAATTTTCGGGTCCTTAGCGGGGCGGGGCGGGGCGGGGCGGCCCCGAACCCGCCCCATTGCCATCCATACAAATATCACTATTAATTGCGCGTAAATATGAAAGTGTCACTATTTTTTTATGCGTTTAGTGACATATAAAAGTGTCACTCATTTTGTGTGTGTTTGATATTGTTTTAAAAAAGAAATTTGAATTGAATAGTGGTTTTTAAGAGAATAGATGATTGAGATTTGGTTGAAGTGTCAAATATGGTGGGCTTAACTTTTAATGATGGTTGAAATTGAGTACTGTAGAAAAAAAGAGAAGGGTTTAAAGAATACCAACCAAGGGCTGTACATATATGTTTAAAAAAATAAAGAAAAAAAAAACTATTGTTGAATTTGAAATTATACCTATTAAACCATCCACAATATATAACACAAATTATCTATAATACATCATCAATTCACAACAAAAAATCATGATAATCTCACCAATATACACAATTAATATGCTACCACATAAAATCTTGCACTATATGTTTGTTCCATGCTACACAAAAAACGTTATTAACATCTCATTAACAAAAAAAAAGACTTAATTGTTCAAGTATTACAGTATATCGAACCTCGAAATAAGATCTAAAACAATATAAATTATATTCTTCAATATCATTTAAAGAATTCACTAAACAAAACCTCAAGATGATTATATTTTTCCCCTTGCTCTCAATTTAACCTCGAAATGATGAAGCGGACTGCCTATTGAGCTCCTAAGTTTGCAGTGGCCATGGTTGAGAACGTTGTGATGATGTTGACGAAATAGCTGGCACCTAAAGTAGAAGCTAAATTGTAAAACAACGGTGCAGCAATATAAATATTAAGAACAATAAATTGTTGCACATATTCAAGCTCTTATTCGAAACTTATTATCTATCCAGCTACTACATTGGGAATACATCCTATCAACCTATAATAAGTATTTAAGCAATAATTAATCCAGAAAATTGGAAAGATCACCATTAGTATACCTCCTCAGCCACTAAACACACAAACAAAAATACACAAAAATGAGAAGATCCTCAAAAAAGAGCATTAGGATTCCTCAAGTGACTAATAAAGCATAAAATTTCTGAGCCAAGTAGCCAACCACAAGCACCCATATTTAAAAATAAGGACATTGCATAGTTTGTATGGAAAAGTGAAAACAGGTGATAAGAGTCTCATTGGGATGAAACAAGTGAATGACACAAGAAGTTTGTGGTAACATCAAACCTATCACAAGGCATAAGAGTCTCATTGGGATGAAACAATGTGTTATGGTATTTCAATGTAAATGAAATATTTGCTGCCACAGTATGGTACATCTTATTTAGCTAGCAAAAGGTTAACCGATCATTGATCATATTTAAGAAAAAACTTTTATTTGCAGATACAATAGTTGCTCAACAAGATAGCTTCTTACCATAAATTGTGCTTCAATGATCTACTTCTACATTAATCTATTTGAATATAAACTCTCACCAAACATCTTAATCTTCTCGTGTAGGATAACCTATGACCAAACTAAGAGAAATCTATCATAGGAAAAACTAATCCTTAAATTCGATAATATTGCAACATAAGAAATTTCATAGCAAAATGACCGCCCTAGAATCTAAATCTCTTTACCCACTGAAAAATAGATTAATTTATTATATTCGACAAAATACCTAGACATGTAGTTCAATCTAATATAAAATATTGAAAAAAAATAAAAACATTCAGAAAGAATAATATACAAAGGTAAAGGAAAAGAAAAAAGCTTCTATGAGCAATTATACTACCTTAATTCTCGTAAAAAAACCACAATAGAATCCACAAATAGTCAAGTTAAATTCAATTCAGTAGATGAAGTAAATAATAAAAATTGATAAACAAATACTGAGATATGTACCTGTGGGAGTCTATTTCTTGCCAAACAGAAAACTCATGAGATCCAACGATTGTTTCTACAAAACAATCAAACAATAGATCAAATACATAAAAGTTTCATCCAACGATTTCTTTCTCTTTCACATTTCTCTTTTCCCAGATTGAAAGAAAACAAATTTTTTTTTTACCTAAACGTTCCAAAAAGGAGCATGGGAACGGGAATTCTTCATAGCTAAACCCTATCGACAATCGAGACTGCTAGAGATGGCAAACGGGCCGAGTCGCTCGTCGGCTCGTGAAAACATGAGTCGAGGGTGGCTCGGCTCATAAAACTCACGAGCTTGTGGGCGAGTCAATCACCCTTGTTGAACCACGAGCCGAGGGTGACTCGGCTCGTAAAACTCACAAGCTCGTGGGCGAGACAATCACCCTCGGCTCCTAGTTCAACGAAATGGTCAAGTGACTGTTGCATGGCTCTAGTGACCAGAACGGTCACTTTTTGTGACCGTTATGGTCACTTTCTTTCTTTTTTTTTTTTCTTTTTTTTTTTTTTTTTTTTTTTTGATTTTTTTTTACCCTATAAATACTACACTAACACAACTTCATTTATACATTTCTACAACTCTCTAAATTGCTCTAATTCTTATTTAGCTACACTCTTCCTCTACTACATTTATTCTATTTTTTTTTTTTTTTTTTTACAATTCTACATTACAAATATACAATCTACGTGACTACGTCTACAAGTCTTACAACTACAAGTTCTAAGTTTGTTAACCAATACTTAGTTACATATTTAATATTTCAATTTCATTGTCTCAATTTGTCATTACATCTCTCAATTACACATATTTCATTTTATATTTCAATTTTTCCACACCACATTACATACAAAAGAATGGATCTCAGCAGTCGAAGATTTTTTAATGAATTGTTCGATGGTCCACTGGATTTGGGGGGCATGATGACTCAACACCACAATCTCGCACTCATTTCGATGATCAATTTGTCGGTCTCAACGACATACCAATTCCCAACAATATTGAAGAAGATCCATTAAATCAAAAAATCAATTTAGACGATGTTGAGGAGGATCCGGATGTTCAAATCTTACAAAATGATCCCGATATTCCTGACGCGAGAGGAAAAAGAAAAACTAGAAAATGTAAGAAGCCAACTTCAAAGTGTTGGGATCACTTTAAATTGGTCGTAACGGGAAAAGAAATTAAAGGAAAAGATGAATTCAAAGCTGTGTGCAAATATTGTGCACAACAATTGGCATGGGCAAAGGGGATTGGTACTACACACCTCAACCGTCATTATCGCAAGTGTCAGACCAAGCATGGGTTCGTTGAATCGAACCAAAGTCAACTACAATTCGGTTCATCGGCCGCTAGTGGTTCTGGAGCGGGATCTACAACACTTTCAAATTGGATGTATTCCGAAGCAAAGAATCGAACTGAGATGGTTCAATTCGTTGCGGGGGCGGAGTTGCCACTAAGCATAGTGGACAACGAACACTTTGTTACATACATCAAGCGTTATCTTCAACCTAGGTACGTCGGTATTAGTCGAAACACTCTGCGTTCTTATACAATAGAATATTATCTTAAAACTAAGAAACAGTTAATAGTCGATTTAAATAAATATGGTGGTGTTATTTCTTTTACTTCCGATCTTTGGGGAGGTATTAACAAAAAATATTATATTGCTGCAATTGCATACTACATTGATCCATTTTGGGTTATGCATAAAAAAATTATTGCTTTTAAAATTTTAGAATTTCGGCATAACGCAACCAACATATTTAATGTTATACTTCAGATTGTTAGAGAATATGGATTTGAAAGTAAAATTCGATCATTTACTTTCTATAATGCTAGTGTAAATAAGCCTGTAGTAGATAAATTATGTAGAATTCTTAATCCGAATTTTGGTGATTTCTTATTCCATATTAGACATGTATTTCATATTTTAAATTTAATTGTTCAAGATGGATTGAAAAATATTAAAGATGAAATTGATAAAATTAGAGATGCTATAGTGTACATAACCATATCACCAAGTAGAAAATAATATTTTGAAGATATGTGTTCACAATACAATTTATATCATAAGAAATTTATCACCGACGTAGGCCATAGGGGGAACTCTACATACCTGTTACTTAAATCATGCAAATGTTATGAACACATAATAATGGAATATTATAACAGTAGAACACTTAAGAATGACGATGATCATCTATTAATAGAATCGGATTGGGAAGCTGCTTTTAAAGTGAAAAATTTTTTGAAAAATTTTGACGATTCAACCAACATATTATCTGGAATATATTATCCAACCAGTTCAAGAGTTCTTGAACGTCTTTATATTATTGCAAGAACTTTTTATAGATAATGACATGACTCATTTTTTGTTGAAATGATAATTGCTATGGAAAGGAAATTTAGAAAATACTGGGAAGATTTACCTATGTTATTTTCCTTAGCATGCATAATGGACCCGCGTTTCAATTTAAAGGGTACGAAACTTCTTGTTTCAAAAATCAATAGCTCATTGATTTTGGATAAACCTATCACTTATAATAATTTAGAAAGCACGCTAGTAAACATGTATATTATATATGCTGCACGATCAGGAACTAATGTTAGTTATACACAATCTGCACCATCACGTGACACTACACTTGGAGACGATGAAGTAGAATTATACAATTTAATGGAAAAAATGAGTCAAGTACAATGAACTTCTTCTTACAGTATGTCTTCTAGTTACAGCAAATCATGTTAACTTCAAATACCTGAAGAATTGAAAATTTATTTTGGACAAGATCTACTTAGAAATGTGGAGTCTACTAATTCTTTAGGATTTGATTTACTTCATTATTGGCGAACAAACGAACGAAAATATCCGATTGTTTCCGCCATAGCAAAAGATCTACTAACACCTCTAGTTAGCACGATAGCTTCAGAGTCTGGTTTTAGTGCAGGTAAAAGGGTTTTGTTAGGAGTCGACTCAAAGAAGATATTTTGGAAGCGTTGATGTGTGTCAAAGATTGGCAAGACGGTAATTTACGCATACAACATAAGTATGACAAAATTGCATGCAGTCAGGTAAATGACATTTAACTTTAAAATTTTAATTTCTTTATATATATAAAATAAAATATAATTTTGATTTCAAAACAAAAATTGTACACGTAACAAATTTTTCGTGTACAATTTCAACTCTGCCTATTACAATATTCAATTAAGACTATTTAGTAGCCGGTCACAAGCCCGGAAAAAAGGATGAAGGTTTTATTTTATTTTTTAAACTTTTAAACTTTAATTTATTTACTTAATTTTAGTTTTTGTCTTTTCAAATTATAATTGGATATTTGATTATTTTAACAAATTTTTATTTACGTTATAAACTTATAAATTATAATTAATCATTTCGACTTTCAATTTAATTCACTAATAACTAACAAGTATATCATTATTTTTTTATTTATTAAGTTATTAATAATTTGTTTAACACATAACTTATAACTAATTACAAATTTATATCAATTATATTAATATTCAAGACTTCAAGTATTTTAACTACCAATTGTCGAGTTAATCAACGTAAGAGGGGATTTTTAAAAAATAAAAAATTACACAAGCCAGACGAGCCGCAAGCTCGTGGCTCGGCTCGGCCCACTACCACCTCTAGAAACTTCATACTAAAAAAGAAGTACGAAAAATCCATCAATACTTGAATCAAAACAAATGCAAAAAAGGAAAAAACCAGATAAATAGATTTGAAGAAAATACACAGGAAGTTAAATAAACCTTCATCCAAGCAGCAACAAAAAGAGAAACAAAAGAAAAAGAAAGATTCTAGAAGGACGAAAGGTTTGAACAGTACACTATTTGGCTGCTCTTTTATATTGTAATAACAAAAATAAGGAGATAAGTATAAGAATAAGTAAACTAGATTTTTCTCCCGTGCGATGCACATGATTTCTATCAATGGAAAGAATTTCGATGAAAATTTATGAAAATATGTTGATTATACAATTATACCAAATAAAAAAATAGGAAATTAACATTTTATTACAAAATGTTATCGAATTTGAAACTGAAAAAAATTTAATCAAAATAAGAAAAAAAAAAAAGTTTATTTAATTTATGCATTAATAACAAAAAGTTGATATGAACAAATCAATGATTCTTGTAATATGCATATTGAAAAACATGCTCATTTAATTGACATTTTAAGAAGTAAAACTTCAATAATTTTATTTATTTATTTTCAAAATATATTACTCCAGTTCTTTCATTTCTAATATAACACCTTTATATAGAATATAGTTATTTTAACTATTACTGGAATAAATATAATTTATCACAAAAATAAATTTTTTTATTTATCATTATTAAGAACAACAAATAAATAAAACATATCAAAGATAAATTATAATTTTAATGCTCATACTATAAATATTGATAGAATTCAAACACATTTTTAACTACAAATTCCATTACTAAAATAATCTACATATAAACTCAAAAAAATTCTCTTATACTCAACTACATATTCTCCAAAGTTTTACTGTTACAAACCACATTATTTTGGAATAATGAGTCTCATTATGATATATTATGTTTGATGTAATATTATATAGAAAGTGTACTCAAATATTTATGTTCACGCAAATATTTATGTTCACGCAATTATTACAATTTATAAATCAATTTATAAATTTTACTACTTTTCTAAACCCTATTTGGCTCTTATAAAAACAAAATACATTTTTCTCTCATCTTTTTTATCACACATTTATCAAAAAATAATATTACACATAAATTCATAAAAGATTTCATATTTTTAACCACACATTCTCCTAAAAATTACTTTTCAAATAATAAATAATCGTAGATTTTAATAATTCTTGTACATTATTGTTAACTTCATTGAAAATAAAAATTTATACAATTTTCTGCATTTGACTTTTGTATTCAACATTTCTTTTTTTAGTTTTCAATAAAAAATTTAGCACAATAATTATAAATGTGTGTTTGTAAAAATTTTTACAAATGGACCTGTTTCAGAAATTTTATGTTTTATAAAAATGTCTATAAATTTATTCTATTACCACAATTATTAAAATTTTAAAAATAATATAATCAATCCAAATTATTAAAAACTTATTTAGATAGTAAGTGTCAATTTATATATTTAAATAATAAACGATCATAGATTTCAATAATTTTTATTATTGTTAACTTCATTAAAAATGAAAACTTAAACAATTTTCTGCATTCGACTATTGTATTTAACTCTTTTTTTTAGTTTTCAATCAAATATTTAGAACAATAATTATAAATGTGGGTTGTAAAAAATTTTAGCCTCTATTTGGCAAATCAAAAAAAAAAAAAAAAAGTTTTTAAACAACACAATTTTTCAAATCATTTTTTAACTACACATATTTTCTCTCTATTTTTGAATCATACATCTTACCTCGAAAACATAAAAAAATATTTTTTAACACAATTTTTTTAACAAACAGATCTATTTGAGAAATTTTGTGATTTATAAAATGTCTATAAATTATTTTTTCAAATTTACCGAGTACATGCTTATCTATATCAAATATTCAAATGAAGCAGAAAAAAACAAAACATAACGTCAATAAAATAAAATAAAATAAAAAGGCTGGCAGGCCATTTTTATTTTATTATTATTATTATTATTATTATTATTATTATTATTATTATTATTATTATTAATTTTTTACATTAGGCGAGAAATTCTTGGGGAAAAACTTTTAGATGCTCTTCTCCTTTTATATAGTAGTAGATATATAGGGAATAAATGAAAATCGAAAATAAATTAAAAATCTCGCGATATCTGGGTCCGACACAACCGCGTGATCGCATGAGGATCCTTCCGGCTAAACACAACATTTTGAACATTGCTGTTGATTTGGCCTGCACGATCGCACGCTATTCCTCCTGCACGATCACAAGGAGCTCTGTTTGGCCTCCATCTTCAATTGCAATGTATATGATGTTGGTATCTAGATTATCTTCCGTTTGGGCTCGACTCATAATTTGTGAACGAGTTCCACCATCAATTCTTGAAACTCCTTGGCTTTTGATTTCGTCATGGGTCCCATCAACACGCTTGACTTCCTTGTTTCTCGTCATCCATTCTTTCTTGAAAAGGATTCGACCTTGAATCTTTACCTACATAAAAAGGAGACAAATCAGAAATATTAAAAGTAGCAGAAACGTTGTATATTTGGAATGGACCATCAGCACGTGGTTGTAATTTGGACTTCCTTTGATTGGGAAAACGCTCTTTTCACAAGCGGAGCAAAACCCAATCACCCTGTTCAAAAGTGACGAGTTTCCTACCCTTGTTGGCGTTGGAAATATATTGTTCATTCTTCTTCTCAATTTGGAGTTTGGCTTTCTCATGAAGAGATTTAACCAACTCGATATTCTTCTTCCCATCTAAGCTATCTCTTTCATCAATAGCAAATGAATCAAATTCAAAGGAGTTAATGGATTAAAACTATAAACAATTTCAAATGGAGAAAAACTTGTAGTAGAATGAACACTCCTATTATAAGCAAACTCAACAAAAAATAGGCTTTCCTCCCAACTCTTTAGGTTATTCTTAAGGATAGTGCAAAGGAGTTGTGTTAAAATCCTATTAACCACGTCGGGTTTGACCACCGGTTTGGGGGTGAAAAGTAGTTGAAAATAAAAGCTTAGACCTAGGTAGACCCAAAATAAAATCCATGGAAATCTCATTTCAAGGTTCGCTAGTAACAGGTAAGGGTGTATACAAACCATGAGGTGCTACCTTGAATTTAGCCTTCCTATAAGTTATGTATTTAGAACAAATCCTCTCAACACCTCTCCTCATTTTTTGCCAAAAGAAATGTTCTTACAAAATTTTCAAGGTTCTTTTCACACTAAAATGTCCCATTAAACCACCCTCATGGGCCTCCCTAACCAACATCTCCCTCGTGGAATGATTTGGTACGCAAAGTTTATCTCCTCGAAATAAAAAACCTTCATGCCTATAAAATTTTTCACGAGCAACATTTTCACACTTCACAAAAATATACTTGCAAAGTCTAAATCATTTGCACAATTCTTTATTGCATTCAAATCCCAACAACTTTGCATCCAAGGTAGTGATAAGAGCATACCTTCTAGATAATGCATCCGTTACCATGTTTTCTTTACATTGCTTGTATTTGATGACATAGGGAAATGTCTTCACGTACTCTATCCACTTGGCATGTCTTTTGCTTAACTTTCCCTACCCCTTCAAGTGCTTCAATGATTTATGGTTGGTATGGATAACAAACTCCCTTGGCCACAGTAGTGGTGCCATGTCTCCAATGCCCTTACCAAGACATAGAGCTCCTTGTTATACGTTGGGTAGTTCAAGGTGGCCCCATTGAGTTTCTCACTAAAGTAAGCAACGAGACTCTTTTCTTGCATCAATACCGCTCCAATACCTATCCCTAAGGCATCACATTCAATCTCGAAAATTTTGTCAAAATTCGACAATGCTAAAACGGGTGCGGTGCACAATCTTTCTTTTATTTCATTAAAAGCCCTGTCTCGTGCCTCCATTTAAAACCAACACTCTTTTTACCAACCTCGATAAGTGGTGAAGTTAGAGTACTAAAATCTTTAACAAAAAGACGATAAAAACAAGCTAGCCTATGAAAACTTCTTACCTCGGTGACACTTTTGGGAGTTGGTCATTCCTTAATGGCCTTGATCTTCTCTTTATCAAGTGTAAGGAGGGGCTCCTTGTACACCATTAAAAATATTTGTTGATTTTCCCTAATTTCCTTCTCTATACCCCCCTTATTAGCATAAAAATTTGCTTTCTTTTTGCTCCCTTCTCCTCTCCTTTCTTCTTTTCACTCTCTCCCTCACTTCTTTCTCCACTCCCTTTTCCTTTTTCCATTCTTTTTCCTTTTTTCACTCAACTCTCCTTTTTCTTTACTCTTCTCTTTCTCCTCTACATCCCTCTTGAGATTCATTTGATCCTTATAGACCTCCTCTGGACTCAAAGATAGTAGTATCAATTGCTTCCCATTCATTTGAAAACTATACCGGTTCTTCCTTCCATCGTGTACCACTTTCCTATTATATTGTCATGGCCTATCTAAAACTATGTGAGTAGCTTGTATGGGCACCACATCACAAAGTACTTGGTCACTATATGTTCTAATGTTGAAGGTAAGAAGGACTTGCTTACTCACCCTCACCTTTCCATAATCATTCAACCATTGCAATTTGTAAGTATTTAGATATTTCATCAACGGTAATTCCTACTTCTCCACCATACTAGAAGTAGCCACATTTATGCAACTACTTCCATCGATAATAACGCTACAAGCCTTATTGATGTGTTCCGGACCCTCGACAATCGGAGTCATAGTAGGCTTGACAGAAAAAGTTAAATATTCAAGCCAAATAAAAGTGCAATTCAATCAACTATGTCGGAATTAGATGCATAATATGTGTTTTTCGAGTAGAAATGAGCCACTAAGCAAAACTCATGGGCTAAAGCCCTTGAGACGACTGATTTTATGGCCAAATTCCATCATTTGGGGCTTCAAAATAGCAAGTCAATTATGTAGACGGAAATTAGGGTTTTTGAGTATTTTTAGGTTAAATTTTGTTTTTTAATTAATTGTTTGCCTATTTTAGAATTTTAGTCTAATTAGAATTCTATTTTGAGTAAATTAGCGATTAGGGTTTTATTTTGCTTATTTATATGCTTTTTCCATTTATTGTAATTAAGACTAGAGACTTCGATTTGATTAAAAACAGTTTTATTGAGGATTCAATAAAAGTTATAGGTGGATTCCTATGTTTTCGAACTTATCAAGAATATTTCTTGTGGCGTTCAAATACCGAACTTATAAAATATTTCTTGAGAATATTTGTGGCGTTCAAATCAGAGACTTATCAAGGAGATTGGGCAATTCCTTGTGGCGTTTCAAAAGTCGTGGTTCTTTATTCCGCATCGTCGAGCCATCGCGTCGTGAATATCGGGTCATGATTCATCCGTCCAACCACAACCTGGGTTCGGAACTTTCCGACGTTTCTTCCGCGCTCCGAATCTCATCATCTGGTATCAGAGCTGGACTCTGAATTCAGGTTTTTCTATCCAGTTTGATTTTTATGTTTATCATTGAGTCCCATAAAAATCATCCATATCTTATTGAGTGTTTTGTTTTCAGTTTTTTGCGTTTTTCTTGTTCTTGAATTTGTTGAGTCTTTAATCTAGAAAATCGTTCCAAAAAAATTTCAAAAGTGTTTGTTTTGCTTAATTCTTATCCAAATCCTATTCCATTTGTTTTGTTGTGTTCATGTCGAATTTTCGAATTTATTTAAATTTTTTTATTATTATTATTTAATTCCGAAAATTCGTTATTCAAAAAAAAAAAGTCATTCTAAGATTCAAGAACCACTTTCTTGAGTTTCTTTAAAATTCTTGGTATTTATTTCCTTCCAAGTCAATAAAAGTCATTCTTGGTATTTGATGTCTAAATCCTCTTCATTTTTGAATTTTTTTTAACGTCACATAAGGGATGGATTATGATCCCGGCGTTTTATTTCAAACTAGATGTTATGTGAATCATAAGGGATGCAGTTTGGCGATTGATGGAAAGTACTTTACTAATTTCGTTAGTAGCACCGTGGTTGAAAAATTAGGATTGCCCCTAGAACCGCACTATAAACCTTATAGGATGACGTGGATGAGGGAGTTTGGAGATTTCAAAGTAACCAAACAAGTTCTAGTGTCTATTACCCAGGGAAGGTATAGTGAGGATGTATGGTGTGATGTAGTGCCATTGAAGTCTTATCATATTTTATTGGAAAAACCTTGGAGACGTAGGAGGGAGGTTGTTTATGATAAGAGTACGCACATATACAAATTCCTTAAGAAAGTGAAAACATGCGTACTATATGGGTTGACATTAGAGGAAGCACTAGAAGATTCAAGAAGGGTAAAGAAGGAGAGTGAAAAGTTGTGTAATAGGAGGCATCGTGGGGATAAGGACATTGATAAGAAGGAGGGAGAGTTAAAATTAAAAACAAATAAACAAACTCCAAAATTTGATGAGGAAAAAGAGTTGGGTAGCGAGAAAGTGATTGAGAATACAATTGTTGAAGATGAGAATGAAGAATTAGAAGTGGTGGTTAAACAATAAATTGTGAAATTAGAGGAGATGGTGGAATTTGAAAGAAAAAAAATTGAAGAGGTGGATGAGCTAGAAAATCTTGAGTTAGAGGAAGTAACCGAGCTTGAGAGAAAAGAGATAGAGGGGGGTGAGCAAGAAGTTGCAAAAGGAGAATGAGGTGAAGAGAAGGGCCTCGTGGTTCAAAAGGTGGAACTGACGGTGATAATTCATGAATACAAGGATCCATACTTTGTACCTCATGAACCTAACATTTCCCTCTCCGCTTTATTTAATTTTGTCTTGCAGGTTAAATGTACTTGAAAATTTGGACAACACCACCAACGCCCACAGGAGTTTCTACTTCAATCTATTCATGTAACCCAAGTTACAGGATACTATTGGTCATTCCTCTGGCGTGGAAGCAATAATTTTCCGTTTGATCCAGGAGGTGAAGTGAAACAACATGAATAAAGCTATGATTCGGGACGAATCATCCTAAAGAAGGAGGGTATGATGTGTTCCGGACCCTCGACAATCGGAGTCATAGCAGGCTTGACAGAAAAAGTTAAATATTCAAGTCAAATAAAAGTGCAATTCAATCAACTATGTCGGAATTAGATGCATAATATGTGTTTTTCGAGTAGAAATGGGCCACTAAGCAAAACTCATGGGTTAAAGCCCTTGAGCCGACTGATTTTATGGCCAAATTCCATCATTTGGGGCTTCAAAATAGCAAGTCAATTATGTAGACGGAAATTAGGGTTTTTGCGTATTTTTAGGTTAAATTTTATTTTTAATTAATTGTTTGCCTATTTTAGAATTTTAGTCTAATTAGAATTCTATTTTGAGTAAATTAGCGATTAGGGTTTTATTTTGCTTATTTATATGCTTTTTCCATTCATTGTAATTAAGACTAGAGACTTCGATTTGATTAAAAACAGTTTTATTGAGGATTCAATAAAAGTTATAGGTGGATTCCTATGTTTTCGAACTTATCAAGAATATTTCTTGTGGCGTTCAAATACCGAACTTATCAAATATTTCTTGAGAATATTTGTGGCGTTCAAATCAGAGACTTATCAAGGAGATTGGGCAATTCCTTGTGGTGTTTCAAAAGTCGTGGTTCTTTATTCCGCATTGTCAAGCCATCGCGTCGTGAATATTGGGGTCATGATTCATCTGTCCAACCAAAACCTGAGTTCGAAACTTTTCGACGTTTCTTCCGCGCTTCGAATCTTATCACTTATCCTTCACAAGACACCTAGTGTGGAAAATGTTTTCTCTTTGCTTTTCCCCCTCACTAGCCTTGGCTTGGGTATTGAGAGCCCTCATGATAACCAAAGATTTAGGAGGACTAACAACCCCTTCCACCTCTGCATCCTCACTATCACTCTCATTCCCCACTAAATTTTGTTCTTCCTCATCCTCATCTTCGGAATACTACTCCCCATTTCTAATGAGCATCACTCTATTATTCGGGTAATCACGAGAATAATGCCCTCTACCCCTACATTTGAAACACAACATCTTTACTCCTAGTAGAGGAAACAACTTTAGGATTGTCTATGGGCTACAATTTTCTTCCCTTTGGATAGTTCACTCTTGTCCATAGGAGTTACCCTATCAACCTTTTCATTTCCCCACTTGGATTTCCAAGTTGTATTAGAACCCCCTAAATACTTGCCTTGTCCCTTCTTCTTAAATTGGTCTCTCTTTCTCAATTGATCTTCTACCTTGATAGTCATATGCACCAATTCCTCCATTTCCATATAATGGTGCAACTCCACCACATTGGCTATCTTCCTATTCAAACCACTAATAAATTGAGCCATGGTGACCTCTCTATCCTCCTCCACATTTGCTCGCATTATTGTTTTCTCCAATTCCTTGTAATAATCCTCTACACCCCGGGATCATTAGGTAAGAGTTTGTAACCTTTGATAAACCCCTCTATAGTAGTGATTATGAACAAATCTCTTCCTCATGAGACTCTTCAACTCATCTCAAGTGTCCGCACTCTCCTCATAATGAGTAACAAATTATCCCACCAAGCTAACACGTGGTCAGTGAACTCCACTACCACTAACTTAACCTTCTTCTCCTCGAAGTACCTATGGCATTCAAAAATCAACTCCATTTTCTTCTCCCATTCTAAGTAAGCATCCGAGTCACTTTTCCCATAGAATTTAGGAATCTTCATTTTAATTCTACTAATGTTTCCATCCACTCCATCCCTACCTCCTCTATTCCTATCCACGTTCCAATTTTGATCACTACCCCCTTCACTCTCCCAATCATCCTCAAATTCATTCCTAACTCTCATATTACCCATTCTCCCAACATTTCCATTGTTGCCAAAAGAGTTTGCACCATTTCTCGCAATTCTTGTATTTGGGCATTGGACTCTTGCCCACTTGAAGTATGTGCATTGGACATGTTGTGAAAATGTCCTCACAAAGAATATTTTCTCTCGTATTTCACTCAATTTAGGCTTTTACCCGATAATGAGCACAACACTCTTGTCTTTTCCCACTAAAATTTCTCCTTTCTCGAGTTGATCTCAAAGGAAGGTAATCAACTAAACCAATTAAATTAATTCTTGTAAAGTTAAACCACAATCAAACAAAAAGGAGTTTAGAAGTAAGAAGTCACAATAGCAAGTCGAATTTCTTTGCTTGCTAAACTCAAAAGAGACTAGTGATATGTAGGATGAAGGCTTGTAATTACAAGGTAATAATGGACTTGAACAATAACAAAGAGTTTACATGACTTGAATGATGAATAACAACAAGGCACCAATAGTCTAGTTTCTTTTGAGATAAATTATCAAATACTTTGTGAATAATACTGAATAGCCTTGAATGAATATAATGTGGGTTATGAAATTCCAACAAATACAAGATGATAATAAATGCAAGTGACTCAAGTTGAAGAAATAAATGCACAATAAATGATTTTCCTTGGATTTTTTTTTCTTGTAAATTTCATTTTTTTTTTGAACAACAACAAGAGTAAGAATTTAAAGTATTTTAGAGCCAAGTTCTGATATTAAATGATGTAAACCCCTTTGGTACGTTGACCAAAAATTTTCACAACAATTTAAATCAATCCAAGAAACTTAAAATTGATAAAAATGAATCTTGACCCAAACTTAATCTAACCAAAATTCCAAGAATGAACCCTAACACAATGGATAGAAATAAGTAAATACCAAGATTGTGAATTCAACAACAACACAAGAATAATAAACTCTAATGAAGTTGAAGAAATTCCTAAGAGAACAAGATTAAATAGATGATGTTTACCTCATAATGTCTTACAACCAAGAGCTTCCAAGTTAAAAAAACTAGGGTTTTATTCTTGTGTTGGTATTTATAGTACAAATAATTAGGGAATAAATAAAAATCGAAATAAATTAAAATTCTCGCGAAATCTTGGTCTGACACAACTGCGCGATCGAGTGGGGGAAATATCGCGCGATCGCACGGGAATCATTCCGGTTGAACACAACATTCTGACCATTGCTGTTGATTTTGGCCTACGCGATCGCGAGGAGCTCTATTTGGCCTCCATCTTCAATTCCAATGTATGTGATGTTGATATCGAGGTTATCTTCCGTTTATGCTCAACTCCATAATTTGTGAACGAATCCTACAATCAATTCTTGAAACTCCTTGGTCTTGGATCTCGTCATAGGTCCCACCCGTATGCATATCGACGTTTAACTTCCTTGATTCTCATCAGGTAGGGTGAAATTTGTGACTAAATTTGTAATTGTGACTGAAATGTGACTAATCGTGACTTTGCTTGCAGGTTGGCAGGTTGGGTGGGGTATGGTGAAATTTGTGATTAAATTTGTAATTGTAATCGAATTGTAACTTTGTGTGACCAACTGAACTTTATTGGGTGGGGTGGGGGTTGTTTGTGGGGTAGGTAGGGTGAATGAATTTTGGAGTAAATTTGTAATTGCGACCGAATTGTAATTTTGTGTGATTAAATGTGACTCAAGTGGGGTGGGGTAGGGTGAATGTTGTGAGTCAATTTGTAATTGCGACCGAACTGTAACTTTTTGTGACCAACTATTTCTCGAGCAGGGTGGGTGGTAGAACGGATAGACCGACAACTGTTATGTATTATTTGGGGTTTCATTTTTGTTATTATATTAATTTTCATTTAATATATAAGTTATAATTATTTTTATATTATAAATAATATAATATATATTTATTACTATTAACCACCTGAATTTTAAAAAAATAAATACAAATTTGTTAGTTTTAAAAAATGAAAGTAGAAGTGTTCTAATTATGTACTTTTTCTCATAAGAAAAACCCCTATACGGGGTGTAGCAGGATTTGTAAGAATTATATTCGACCATTCAAATCAATTGACACGCTTCTTGGTTAGATTTCCACGACTTCTCTTCAATGACCAAATCTATACCCGAATCCTTGTCAGGTTCTTAACCGACCCGTGAATCTCCAATTCTATTTCCTTCTGCGCGATCCAGTGTTCGAATTCCTCCGCTAAAAAAAAAAAATCACAATTCACTGATCCTTTCAGCAATTGAAAATTTGTTAGAATCTCGTTTCATCAGCGTTTGTTCAAAATATTTATTCAGTTTATGCATAGAAATTTACGAATTTGAGGCTCAGCACAAAGATGATGGTGGAGGATCTCGGGGTGGAGGCAAAGGAGGCGTCGGTGAGAGAGGTGGCGAAGCTGCTTCCGCTGCCGGAGCTCTTACAGTCCATTGCTTCCATCAAAGCCGATTACATAGCTCGCCAACAGGTTCATTTTACTATTTATCATTTAGCTGTACACTTTATTTATAACAATTATTTTCTGTTACGAAAAAATTCTCTTAATTGTGTTCGAATTTATGGAATTGAACCTCGGATGCCATGGTCACAATCAGTTTCATTGCTGAGTTTTAAAGTAAACACGACCTCAAACGGTTTCATTTATCGATTCAAGGATATAGGAAAACTTATTGCAATTGTGGAGTAATGATGAACTCTAGGAAATGTATCTTCTTCGGCCATCTTGGTTACAGCTTTAATAACTCACTACCCCTATATTAGACTAAATAAGAATGATTGGGATGTATAAGAAAAGGAAGAGAAATCATAATGCCTCATTTCTATTATTGATAAATAAGACAAAAGACCTACAAGGCTACAATACTAATAGTGACTAGAGTCCTTAAGATCTGTAGAATTTGTCAATTTTCCTTGAAATGTGTTTCCATTAGTGGAGATTGATGCCTGAAGCTGCAATTGAGCGGGGTCATGGGAAATGTGCCCCTTAACATAGTTTTCCAGGTAGCTTGTTCCGTATTAACTTCTTTTCATCCATTGTTTTATTGGATTTGAAGTTTCAATCTTTTGAATTTTGGATTTTACTCCTGTGATTTTTTCCATGTAATGATCATAAACTTGTAATGATGTAAATATGATACCATGTAAGAAGATTATTCAAGTTTGGTAATAAACTCCTAGTTTTGGTTTTTTATCAGGCTAATGATGCACAACTTAGTACGATGGTTGCCGAACAGGTAAGCTATACTCTTAAGCCTGTGAACCTTGTTATATATCCTTGTATATCAATTAGGGCTAACTATCCTTTTTGATGCATTCTAACTTCCTGTAAGCTTATGGTTGTGGAGATAAGAAAGTTGTATATTCTGAGCTTGTCTTCTATTTTTAATGATTTGTTCCTTCCTCCCTTTTAATTTTGTGATTTCAGGTTGAACAGGCTCAAGCAGGTCTAGAATCGCTTTCTTTATCTCAGAAGACAATAAACCATCTCCGAGAAAATTTCGTGGAAATCGAAAAGTATAAATATGGTGCAACATGCTCATATACTGTTTCCCCCATCTCCACCCCACCCTACCCTACCCTACCCTACCCTGCCCTTCCCTTCCCTTCCCATCCCTTCTCTTTTCTAACGCGTGATGACCTATTGACGTTTTGGGTTATCTAATAACTTCGTGTTAAATCAGGTTGTGCCAAGAATGTCAGACATTGATCGAAAATCACGATCAAATAAAGCTCCTTAGTAATGCAAGGAATAATCTAAACACAACTCTGAAGGTGGGTATACTTCCTTACCTTTTTCTCTTTTTTAACAAATAATCAATAAACATAATCCAGTCATCTTATATCTCTTATGGTCCTTCTTTTTATCAAATATATCTTATAATCATGTCAATTTTTGTACATTCCATCTAATTGGTCTATTGCAAACTTTTCTGCCCATAAGTGCTTTTTTGCCACTTAATAGGAAATTTAATACTTCTTAAGTATGAACTTTCTGTTGCTTTCCCTTCTTGTTTAGGATGTGGAGGGTATGATGTCGATATCTGTAGAGGCTTCTGAAGCACGGGATTCTTTGAGTGATGACAAGGAACTTACTAACACCTATGAGGTATAGCTTGTTGTGGACATGGATTATCATTCTTTTGTTGACCAACTAAAATTACTTCGTCACATGTTATGCTGCTAAAAATATGGTTTCTCATTTTTTATCTTCAATTGGTTGTAGAGGTTAACTGCACTGGATGGAAAACGAAGGTTTGCATTAGCAGCTGCTGCATCTCACAAAGAAGAGGTTGGCAGACTAAGGTTAGGATCTTTTCCTTGAGTTCATTTATCTCAATGTTTTATAAAGAAGAAAGAAGAAAAACGAGAGAGAATCATCTTTTGGCTGTGAGTTCATCATTGTCAATCTAAAATTTCTCTCTGATTGCCTGCCATTTGACTTGTAAAATTGAACTCACCAATTTATAGAGAAAAGAATCCTTTCCTCCATTTTGTAATAAACAATCTATTCTGTAACGCAATCATTACAATTTATAAATCAAATTATAAACAACACAATTCCTTAAATCACTTTTTAACCATCCAAATTTTCTCTCTCCACTTTTCAACCACACATCTTACCTTGGAAACAAACAATTTAAAAATTGCTACAGTGTTACCAAACACTCCAAAAAAAAAAAACTAAGGTTGCATTGGCGTTGGTTTCTCCTTTACTGTGTTGGTCTATACCCATGAATTGGATATGCAATTTTTTTTTGAAAATGAAAGGTGAAATTTTCCATTTCATTTGAATGTAATGTAACATAATGAGATTTACATTTTTAATTTATAATTTAGCCTCCGTTTGGTAGGAGTTTTTTTGTTTATAAAAAAAGAATGTGATGTTTTCTATGTAAAATATATGGTTGGAAAGTGATTTGGGGAAATGTGTGTGGTTGAAAAATGATTTGGAAAAATGTGTTGTTTATAAACTTGTATATAAACAAGTTACCAGACGGTGGATTAATATCGGTTCTGTTTGATACATATTTTTGATGCTATGGTGTTTTCTAAAATTGTTCGAAAATATGAAGTTTTATGTTTTTATTATGATGAATTAAGTGCACATCATTTCTCAGGGAGTACTTTGAGGACATAGATCACACATGGGAGACATTCGAGAAGACGCTATGGGGTCATATTTCCAACTTCTTTAAACTTGCTAAAGAGAGGTATGCTTATTTTCCTTTTGAGTTGGCATCTATTTGTTCTCACTTTGCACAATATTTTAATAGCTTGATCTTGTTCAAGCTTCTCCACTTGTATTTTTGTATTTTTTACTAAATAATTTGAATTGCCTAGGAGCTAAGACTGAACCATTGTGGTAAACAAACAATCTGCAGCAATGCTGGTTTGGCACGTGTACATCGTTCCTCTCTCTTGATATACAGAAACCAAAATTGAGAAATATTTGCAACCCTTTATTGTTCAGAAATAAAAATTGAGTTATGAGGACAGAAACTAGTGATCTATTAAATATAATTGAAAATTGAAATATGGTTATTTGGATGTAATGACGAAGGGAGATACATGATTGGATCACATCAACATATTGTAGAATGAATTTAGAGAGAGTGGTTTTATCTTGCAAATATTTCAGTGTTTCTCTTAAGATGTTGACTATCACCTTCTAGTGAAATATAATGTTTATTATGTGGTTATTTCATGCTGTTACAGACTTACAGTTTTAATACATAAAAGTATCTATAACAATGTGTATTATTTAACGCATGAAAGTGGACAACTTTCGTTATAGTTGCTCAATTACTCTTTTGTGTCACCTAGTACATAAAATTTTCTTGGAATAATACTTAGTGTTTTGTATATTGTTAATTATTCATGTTCATTATCTCTTTGCAGCCCACAGACCCTTGTTCGTGCATTGAGGTATGCCTGTCTGAATGGAATACATTACAAAATGAGTCCATGGTTCAGTTCATTTAGGTGCTAATTTCTCTATCTTTATTTACCCCCCTCGGAAAAAAAAAATGAAAAATATAGGGTTATTGAGATGCAAGAAATCCTGGATCAACAACTTGCTGAAGAAGCAGCTGAGGCTGAAGGAGGTGGTGCAATGGCATCAATTGCAAATCCTCGTAGAAATGCCAAGTATTTACCTGAATATGCTGAACTTTGTCTTTTGACCTGATGGCTTCTTGACTAGAGTCACTAGCCATCAATCTTCTGCAATTCGTAGTTTTACATCAATAAATCTTATTGGTTGCTTTTCCATTCAGAAAATCTACGACTACAGGTGCCTCTTCTAGAAACCTTGCCCAACAGAAGTTGAAGGTTCAAGGAAAAGGCTACAAGGATAAATGTTATGAGCAAATTAGGAAGTCTGTTGAAGCGCGTTTTGACAGATTGCTCAGTGAGGTTCGTCATTTAACGTGCTTATGTTAATGGCGTTAGATTAGAATTGCGTGGAATTCTCTTTCAGCTGTTCTGATAAGGACATATATTTCAGCTTGTATTTGAAGACCTTAAAGGAGCTTTGGAGGAAGCTCGAATGGTATGCATACGTTGATCTTGCTAAAACCTTGCTAGTTAACTAAAACTTTTATTTTCTATTCCTTCTGAACTTTTTATAAGTAACTGAGAGGAGAAAAAGTTGGAATGTTGATATTTGTTTTTTGATGTTATAAACAAAAATTTACGTGTCAAAGGATTCGATAGTTTGTCTAAAACCCATTTCTTATGAAGTACTTCTCATTTACTTCTTCACGAGCCTGTTCAATTTATTCTGCATGTGCTATTTGTTTTGACAACTAAGTTGAGTCACTTCTAGTTCCTCATTTTGACTAATTTAAACAGGATTTTTTTAACACATGGAGACCTCTGATTAATTTATTTCTGACAATTTGTGAGGCACTCTTTTTTGAGTAAAGAATTAAAATTAGTGAAGGTTAAATAATGGATCCAATTTCAGAACACCATTCATGGAATTAATGGACATTCTCGATGGTGGTTTCTACACCAAAACTAGGTGAAATGAACCTACTTCAGAGGCGGTGACGGGGTAGGTGATGGAGGAGGAGGAAAAACAGAAGGAGAAGAGGAAGAAGTAGAAGCAGAAGAAGTAAGGACTAAGGAGAAACTACTGAGAGATGATGAGAAGAAAAAGAAACAGAACAAAAAGAACATACTGTGAGTAAGAGAGAAGAAAATAGGTTTTTTTTTGAGGTTGGGGTGGCGGGGTGGCGTGGGTGGGTTCGGCCAAGGGTTGCCAGAGAGAAGAAATAATTTGAAATTTTTAATGTTGTACCACATGCTCTCCAACTTGTAGGTTTTGCAGATTCAGGACTAAATTAGGGGGTGAAATTGGGATAACTGGGTTGTGTTAGAGAGTAGTTTTGTCAATTTTTGAATTTAGTTGTGACCTGGTGGGTATATTATGAACATTGGCATGAAAAGTAATTTGGATGGTTATTGTTGAAAATACAATATTGCCTCTGAAACTGTAAGTATACTTAATAAACATGAAAATCTTAATTGAGAATTTTGAACTATAGCTAAATTGTCTTCAATGGACAATAGCCTATGTACTGGAATGGAACCAATTCCTTGTAGTATCCATTTTGTTTACTTTTGATTTCTTTGGGTCATTATAACCTGCATATTTTGGTACTTCACTTAAATCATCCAAGTGGGAAACCTGTGGTAGAAGTTATAAAACAAGCTTGAAGAGATCATAATTCATAATCATTTATCAAATTGTATAACTAATTTATTTTATTTTGGTAAAGCAACTAACTTTTAATAGTTTCAGAACCAACTTCTATTGAGCCTTTATCAAGAATAGATAAATTCATGAATCAAAGTTATGACGTGTTGCACGGTTTGCAATTATGCCCTTTCCCTGTGTTGCGTCATCGGGTTCTGTTTGGAACAAATGTTTGCATATCCTTCTTTATACATGGATTTTCAATTCTACCATTCCCATGACTTCAGCAGTCGCCTAGTCGTTTGTGAGCTTCTGATAGAACAAACTCAATTTAGTTGTAATTTTAGTGACATGTTTCTTTATGTCAGATTGGTGAAGAGCTCGGAGACATATACGACTATGTTGCACCTTGCTTTCCTCCAAGGTTTGCCTTGTAAAATTTATTTCTGGTCGGATTGTTGGTTACTTTTCAGGTTATAGCTAAATGATCGGTTTTATTTGAGCTTAACAGTTGGTTTGAAGTTACCTTTCCTGCTCTTTATCATTTTGACTAAGAGCATAAATATTTACTCCAACAATTGGTGCCACTCTCGGCATTTTATCTTTTTTCATGAATATCATGTAACCATTCCTTAACTAACTCCGAGGCTGGGAAACATATCTCCGAGCTAGTCCACTTAATGCTTGATTAAGAACAATTATGATTGGAATACCTCAGTCAGCAAACAGAAAATTGTCTTTGGAGTCTAAACTTTTTAAAGAATGTGAATGTGGCATAGGCGTGCATTATCCTTGGGGCCTCACTGGTCCCAGTATAATATATTGTGGCCGAGGATATTTTGTGCTTAACCAAGCTTTACCAATAAGGAACTTCCATAATTAAAATAAATTGATCATTATAATGATTAATAAACATTTATGATAGTATTCATTTCATCTTGACATGCCAGTTCATGAGTTCATCTTTTAGTGTCCAGATATTTTACTTTGTTTCCAGACAGCGAGGGAAGACCATCCAACCATGTCCTGTTTCCGTCAATACCCCGATAGATTATAGCTCCCAACATATGCTGTTTGATACATTGTTCCTGCATGCCAAATCATTCATATAGATTGTTGAAGTGATTAATATTTATGATATTGGGGTTTTCCCATCTATCTCTGGACGGTTATGTTTTTTTATCAGGATTGGTCGCATCAATCACTATCTTCTTTTCCTTTTTCTTACTTCTCCTAAGTAGTCATGACTCATGGGAAATAAACTGCAATTGATTATATAGTCTCATGAGTTATATTTCTTTCTTCTGTGCCATTGGTAAAGCTATTTCCCAGTTTGATTATAAATAGTGACCAGTTCTTTCCGTGAGGACTCCAATATGGTCATATGGGTGCTACTATCTTGTATTCTATGTTACATTGTAACATTTGCTCTTTCAATTTTTTCCCGTGTCATATTTCTCCAGTAACTAAATCTGTGTCTTTTACTCTTCTCGCAGCAAGTTCTTAAACATAATATAGGTTTACTTTGATTGACTAGTGATTAGTTTATTTTCCTCTGTTGCTAACATCCCTTCTTTTATTACCATGCCTGTAGGTACGAAATATTCCAGCTCATGGTGAATCTTTACACAGAGAGATTTATTCAGTGGCTGAGACTACTTAGTGATAAAGCTAATGAGCTTACAAATATAGAAATTTTGAAGGTATTTAGTTAATAATTTTAAGATAATTGTCATTAGTTGTTTAATTAATTTTGAAACTACTCTCATCAGTTGTCTTACTTCCAAGGATGAACTTGCTATGAAGATCTGATGAATTGCATATTCCTCAGTCTTGAATTGCATATAACGTATATGATACTTCTTGAGCTTGTAGGTGTTCATAAAATGTTTTTAAATTAAATTTTCATGCTTTATATGATTCTCTATTTTATCGTTTTTGCAATTTTTTTTTACGACAAGTTGCCTATATCTCCTCTTTTTCAATCTTTTAGAGGATGTTGTGCCCTAAAGAGTGATTGTTTATATTTTTAAATCCTAGTATAAGGTCATGACTTGAAGGTGCAACACATCCATATAGGATTAGAGTGAGTTAGGCAAAATAGAGATCTATGGGATCAAAAGATGTCTACCAAGTTAAAATGGAAATATACATAACATTTATTATACTTTACTATCATGAATTATAAATCATTAAAACGGCAAAATATCGATGAAATGAAGATGTGAAAAATGAGGACGGCTGTATGATTATGTGGTCATACTATAATGTCTAAAATAAGAAATGAGAATATACAGTAAACAAGTGGAGGTGGACAAAAAAAAAGAAGAAGATGAATTGAGGGAATACGTGTTCTAGACTTAAAAGAGCTCTCATTACCAATATTGAGACAATTTCATTAACGGAAACTAAATACTGAAACAGTTTTATTTAAATTATTGTGACAATTGTTCATAATCCAATAACAACCTTTAAAGATGATTTATGCTGAGTTTTTCCTTTGGTTACTGCTTTTCCACTTTGTAATTTTCCTATATTAATAGAATGGCTTTCCTGGATGGCTGTGCTTTTCTGTAAGAAATTTACATGGTCTAAATATACCTCATTGGCCCTACTCGGCTCTTTTTATTGCTTCTTATCTTGCTGCTTCTGCTGCTTCCATTATATTGTTCTTTTCTTTTCAGCCGAATGTAATTTTTACATAGCTGTTTTCATGTTGAATACTAAATAATTGATATTAGGTAACTGGGTGGGTAGTTGAGTACCAAGATAATCTTATTGGGCTTGGCGTTGACGAGTCACTGGCTCAAGTTTGTTCTGAGAGCGGTGCAATGGATCCCCTAATGAATGCTTATGTTGAACGAATGCAAGCCACAACAAGGGTAAAAACGCAAGAGAGCAGTCGTCTTTTTATGTAATATATCAAATCACTATAACTGTTTAACTAATTAATTTGAATCCTTATTCGGTTCTGTAGAAATGGTACTTGAATATACTTGATGCTGATAAGGTACAGCCTCCCAAAAAAACAGATGATGGAAAACTATACACCCCAGCTGCTGTTGACTTATTTCGGATCCTTGGAGAGCAAGTACAAATTGTACGAGATAATAGCACTGATGTCATGTTATATAGAATTGCTTTGGCCATCATTCAGGCAAGTGCAGCTTGACTAGTTTTCAAATAATTATCTTATTAAGAGCAGCCCACCTTTCTTGCTAAGTTACCTAGCTATCTTATTATATATCAATACTGTCCATGGTATATGTAAGTCTTGCCTGAGATTGCAAGTTGCAACTACTTTGTGCATATTCATGACAGGTATTCTTCCTATGACCTTATCTTTATTGATCGTCTGACGACTTCTCATTTTTCTCTTTGGAGAATGGAATTCAAGCTTAACTGAGTTCAATTATACCATTGATTACTCTAGGCCTGATAATAAGATCTTCAAAAGTTCTGCTGTGAACCTAATTATATGTTCTCTTCTATTGCTTATTCTCGCACACACGCACACACGCACACACAAAAGCAAACTTTCATATTCAATTGGTTAATATTGTTGCTAGTGTCAGATTGAAAATCATAGTAAATAAATTTGGTCGTCGAAACATGTGTTTAAATCCTAATCAAATGGTAAGATGAGAAAGCACTGTGATAATGTATAGTGAAGTAGACCACAAATTACTTCTACACTTAAAACCATGGATTGATTCCTAAGGCTACTACCGAATTTATTTTCATTCTTCTGAATTGTTATGCCTACTTTGATGATAGAAAGTTGAAAATTCTTTGAATAAAAACCCAAGAATGGTGTTGGTTCCACATTATGATCGGCAGTCATTCATGTTTGTAATTGGGCTAGAAGCACATGCACACGCACAATGACACAAACACGGACATGACAGTCATGGCGACACATGATTCTTGTCAACTAAGCTTCCAAATAATATATGGTAGCAATTATGGTATTATCTGTTTACAGGATGGATAGTGTGCTTAGGTAGCATTTTCATTCTTCCTTTTCTTTTCCAGGTAATGATTGATTTTCAGGCTGCTGAAAGGCAGAGACTGGAGGAACCTGCTTCAGAAATTGGTCTAGAAGCTCTATGTGCAATGGTATGTGAATCTGCATTTGTATATTTTCTGATTGTGTATTATTATCAGAGCAGTGTCTATCTTGCTGATAAGATCACTTGATTTCAGATTAACAACAATCTTAGATGCTATGATCTCGCCATGGAGCTAAGTTCGGGCACACTTGAATCTCTTCCACAGAATTATGCCGAGCAGGTTAACATTTTATTGCACAATATCTTTCCCTTGCAGAGGATCCAAATTTGCATAGGAAAGTTCTGTAGAATTCAAAATTTTCTTTTCTTGTATTGTTGCACTAATTTTAATATTCTTCTTAGTTCTTGGGTGGTGCACCTTAGTAAAAAAAAAAGTGTTGAATCAGTATAGATGGATTATGCTAACGCCATCAGCCGTTTTAGGCTCCAATTTTCACATGCATTGAAATTATTCAGGCCACCAAGTGAATTGTATCTCAGATTCTACAACTCTATCACCATACCATGTCTTTTGCTTTAGAAAACGTGAAAGTGGAATCAAGGAACGATATAAAGGGATTTCCATGTTAGGAGATGAGCACCTGCATCACTCTTATGACACCTTACCTCTTCTTTTCTCTAAAATCTCTGTGACGGAGATGTGACTAAGATTCCACCACTGATATTTATCGCTTTTGGAGGAGGATAAAACATTGATATGGTCATCTGGCTTCTGGGACCTGTGTATTCTAATAGGCAGTGTTTTAAAAGGCGGCATTAAGCCATGCCTAGGCTCGCCAATGTGCATGTAAATGCGCTTAAATCGGTCTAAAACCAGAAAAATGCACTTAAACCGGTAAAAACCTGCCACAGCCACTTAAACCGATCATATAATAATAATAATAATAATAATAATAATAATAATAATAATAATAATTTTTATTAACCTGTTATAAACCGGTCACTAACCGGCCACCACTTAGAACCGGTCATAATTATTAATTAATTAAATTGACCGTGGTGTAATTGACGGCCAACCCGCATCCCACGTTTGCCTTTTTAAAAGCTAATATCCTCTCCCATCCCACATCAACTTTCGATGTGGGATGGAAATTGTGTATATTTTTTTTATTATAAACAATTATGTCTTTTAAATGTTTGTTTCCTCTCCCATCCCACATTGACGAACGAAATTTGTTTACCACTTCAACTCGATACCCCTAGGACTCAAACTAGATGGCACTCAAAGGCGATGGGCTCCCATCCCACATCAACTTTCAACGTGGGGTGGGTATTTTTTTTTTTTTATATCATCTTCCTCCCAACTCCAGTGTTGTGAATGTAAATTTTATTTATTTGTTTAATTCCCCAACTATTTGTAATTATTGTAATATAATAGTTTTAGATTCTTTTTTATGGGAACTATTTTTAGATATTTGAGTTTTGAAATAAATTATAGGATAATAGGTAAATTAACAACCATTAATATATATTTTCTTTGAATTAGTAATTCTAAAATTAAAAAAAAATTATTATAATATTTTATATGTTTTGTTTATTTAAAAATTTGTGTGAAAAATCTATATAATGTCAAAAATTATTAAAATAATATTAAAAATATGAAATGCATTATGACACATATTCTTCTCATTGACATGCTTAAACTTGTGATTCTTGATTCTCAACCTTGGCACATCGCAACGCATCACACATTTTAGTACCTTGCTAATAGGACTTGCAAAACTTTTGATTTTTCTTTGAACTGTGATGCATTCCTGTTGCCTGTGCTTTATGTACAATGTAGTTAAACAAACAATATTTCTGTGTTAAACTATCTTAATCACTTTCACAGGTGAATTTTGAGGACACCTGCAAAGGCTTTCTGGAGGTTGCCAAGGTATGTCGATGGGCTTCCATAATATTCTGCTAGCTATCATTCGAATTTGCATAATGCCTTCAATAAATAGTAACCATATAATATGTCTCTCTTTTCTCTTGTTTGCCTATATCTTCATTTTGTTCATTTGGTTGATCGATGTTCACTGCTATTTCAAATGTCAATGCTTTCAAGTTTCAAGAATTTTGTACTTGATACAGGTAGGAAAGTTCTTCTCTTCTGTGTCTGAATATATGTATTTTAGCAGTTTCATGGTAGCATTGTTGATTCATCCACGAGGAATCTTGGACTTAATTACCCAGACATCCTTTTCTTTCTGAAATTCGGGCTACTTTATAGGAAAATGTTTTATGAACATTTGTTTTGCTGCAGTCGCATGACCAAGAAATTTCTTTTTCTTTTTTCCCACTTTTTTTGGTTGGAGGACATTGGTTTGCTGAATTGATCCATAAACAGGTTTTGACATGCATTCATTCCTTTTCTCTGCATTTCTTCGAGTGTTCTATGTCCGGCATCATATTTCCCTTCTTGCCAGTATTAACATGGTTGAGCTACTTTTGATGTGCATGTTGATAATATTTTACGTTCAGTTTTACTGGATTAGCTACTTTATTCAGGAAGCCTCGTACATGTAGAATCCCTGACTGCTCTTGAATGGGTGAAAACGAACCGTTGAATTGACTACATTAAATTTTATGCTGGCCACTTGTCTTATAATTCATTCCCGAGTTTCGTTAGGATCTAAATAATTAGACTTGCTTTCTATACATTCTTACTTTGATCTGTAATGTGGCTTGATGAGGAGGTTTTTTTATCATGATAGAAAGAATCATTTTTTGTTAACATTTTATGTACAGTCAGCAAACATCTACAGTACTAAACAAGAATTTTCGAAATATTGAGGAAAAAGTTGTTGGACTATTTTTAGATCCAATTCTCGATGGTTTCTGAAATGCCAATGGCTGAAATATATGCTTGTCTTACACAATGCCTTGTGTATCATCGTAATGTGAAATGCCAATGGCTGAAATACATGCTTGTCTTACACAATGCCTTGTGTATCATTGTAATGACTCCTTGTCTATTTTCATGTTTCTTGCCTGTTACATAAGTGCGACGTAAGTCGTGTGTTTTGTTGTAGAACTGTTATTTATTCTCATCTATTTCTATCCTGGGACAATTCCAAATAAAAGATGTTTTGTCGAAGGTGTTCAGGGGACGATGGTTTGATAGTTGTTATTTTTTTGTGTTGCTTCTGATTGCCTCCATATTTTTTTCATTTGGGCTTTGTTGATGAATTATGATATCCTGATCATCGGAACATGAAAGTTTCTCACTAATTTTAGGAAGCTGTTCATCAAACTGTTAGTGTCATTTTCGAAGATCCAGGAGTTCAAGAATTACTTGTAAAGCTATATCATAAAGGTAAAGATTTTAATGCTGCCCACCTTTCTCCTGAGTTCCTTTCTACAGTATGTGTTGGATACTATTGAAAATATATTTTTCTTGATCATTACTAGCACAATGAATGCACGTCATTGATAGTTACCTATTCAGTATATCAAGTTATTGTACAAGGAGTTCTAAATAATTGGATTCTCATTGTGATTTGTCAGAAATTGCTATGCTGTAGGTCGTTTTTTGTTTTAATAACAAGTGTCTTGCAGATATCTTGGCTCACACTCCCCATATATTTGCTTGTCTATGCACATAACTGGGATTCAAAAACACTAGCTTTAGTTATCATATTCCAGTTGATTGAAATTGGGTGAGATTTTATGGGTGGAGGAAAGGGATCAAGGTAATCACATTATCAAATTAAAGATAGAGTTTATCTTGTAAATGTCAGATAATTGAATCTGTAGACAGATTTTCATATGTTTAGGTATACAAGATTATTTTGCAGAGATGTTTGTATGGATCTGATGTTCTTTATATCTCAGATTGGTTAGAAGGGCAAGTCACCGAGTACCTTGTTGCAACATTTGGTGACTATTTTTCAGATGTCAAGATGTAAGTTATCCCAGTCTGTTTGGGTAAATACTGATTAATATTTTTTCGAATAAATCAAAAAGCCCTGTCCATTTACCATTTCCACGTGAATGTGACATCTTGTTTTGAGTTGATTCATTAAAGTTATTGTGCCTCAACATTAAGGTACATTGAAGAAAGATCATTCAGGCGATTTGTTGAGGCCTGCTTGGAAGAAACTGTTGTTGTCTATGTGGATCATCTACTTGTCCAGGTTCCTAACATGAGAACATCTTATATAGACACATACTCTGTCAGTATTTGCACGCAGCTCTTATTTATTTGACGTCAATTTTCTTTTGTAATATATGCCTTGTAGAAAAATTATATCAAGGAAGAGACGATTGAAAGGATGAAGCTAGATGAAGAGGTTCTCATGGATTTCTTCCGGGAATATATAAGTGTTCCTGTAAGCTTCACCACATATCCCCCACCCCACCCCACCCCACCCCCCCACAAAAAAAAATCCCCGGAAACAAAAAATTAAAAAAATAATTAACCTTTGTTGAATCCTGCTGAACCTCAAGATTCTAATACCATGGCATTTTTGAAATATGACATTCTTCCTGTGGTGGTGATATTTGAGATATTAGGGCATATGAACTTTCCTCTGTGCAGGAACAGCTCTTGGATAAGTTGTGCTTGCCTCAATAGTTGCTACACTAACATAATACACAGAGAGAATATAATACATGGAGAATATAAAAACAGAAATAAAGAGGGGCTCTGAGTTATGTTGGTGACATAAAGATTGATTAGAAACTAATCTTTAGACTGGTCCATGTATTATATCCTACCTAAATTTCTACTCTTAACCAAAAATAATATTTAACTTTTACCTCTAATGTGGTCATATCTGTCTATAATATTCTGTATTCTGTATTTTTCTGTAGTGATTACTGGTTTTATGATTAAAAGATTTTATTTTTTTTGGTGTGCGCGCAGAAAGTTGAAAATAGAGTTAGGGTACTCTGTGACTTGCGAGAACTTGCTTCATCGGAGAGTCCAGATTCTTTCACACTTGTGTACACAAATATTCTCGAGCATCAACCGGATTGTCCTGTAAGTGTTAATTGAATTATAATACGATTTTGGATTTTATCTTCAGCACTAGTGAGTCAGTAAAAGCTGATTACTTCAGTACCCAAAGTGAAGAAAGCATCAGTAATTTGTTTTCATCACTTTTTCCTGTTCAACAACTGATTTAGAAAGAGAATCTACTTCTCACTATTTTTGGTTAACCTTTCTCTTTTGTGGATCAGCCAGAAGTGGTTGAAAAACTTGTCAGCTTACGAGAGGGCATACCAAGGAAAGATGCTAAAGAGGTAAATATTACAGGAAATGAGTTTCTATTTAAAACAAGTGAAAGCCTCTGTTTGCTATAAGTTTTTTGTTTATAAACAATGTGATATTTTCGAGGTAAAATATGTGGTTGGAAAGTGGTTTTGGAAAATGTGCGTGATTAAAAAGTAGTTTGGAAAAATGTATTATCTATAAACTTGTTTATAAATAATAAGTTATCAAATAGAGGCTTAAATTAGGTTGTCTATGGAAAACTTTGATCTATTGGATGATTTGTTGGTTGATTTGATATGATATCATGTGTACTATTAGTTCATTTTACTTTGAGAAGCTTGAGATTTACCATTTGCATCCTTGATGTGCATTTTCTATGTCAAACAGGTTGTTCAGGAGTGCAAAGAAATATATGAAAACTCTCTTGTCGATGGGAATCCTCCAAAGGCGGGTTTTGTTTTTCCAAAGGTGAAAAGCTTATCGGCTTCCAAAACCCCCTTGTGGCGAAAGCTAACCTAGTTCCCGAGCTGTGCCAGATGCATTCACACTATTTGTCCAAGAATCTATTTTCTTAACCTTATGCTTTCATCCGACTTCGATAGCTATATGGCAACTATATCTTCGAGGTTTTATTTGATTCATTCTAACACCAATAATTATATATTTCGGAAATCTTTGTATTAAATTCATGAACTTCAAATTAATGAATATTTTAGGTAGAGGTTTAAAAGTTGATTAGCCTTGAGAGAGTAAATGGGAATGTCTTGAGCAATTAAGCCCCTGTTTGATAGGGATTAAAATTATATTTTTAGCAAATTTTGATAAAAATTGATAAGATATGTGGTTAAAAAGTTATTGGATCCATGAAATATATGATTATGATTAATAATTGACTTTGATTTTGATAAAATTCTAATTTTTAATCTATACCAAACAAGCTCTAAACTTTATTTTCCTTGTGAAACTTGTTTCTTTTGCGTGTTTGGTACAGAGTATTCTTGAGTTCCTTTTTCTTTCTGGATAAAGTTTTCTTTTGATTTGGAAGACAGCGTTGCATTCGGTTTGAAATTCGCACAGATAATAATTCAATCGTATCGGTCGTATTCTTGAAATTCTTGAATTTGGAATGAATAGAGGAGTAATACTCAGAAATATCTAATTTCTTGTAGAAAAATGCAATTCCAAACAGTTGAAAACAGAGGAAAACCGCTAAAAATGCATAAAGACAAAGCATCTCTATTCCATGACCAATCAAAATTTCAAAGGTTTTTACATACAGAAAGGAGAAAAAATGGAAATCATGAATGATATAAAAGAATAAAGCAAGAATGAACAACAAAACATAATCAATCTTCAGCACGAACCCTAAATGCGTGTTTTATCTAGAAAACTGCAGAGATGGCAACCTTTCACTAGCTCCTTACGGATAGAGCGCCAAATCTTTGCTTAGAGAATACGTGTGTGTACATAAAATGAAGGCTTCTTGAAAAAACGTCAATAGCAGTCCTCAATCCTCATCGATGCACATTGTATTCATGCTTCATATCTGTGCCATTTCTAAGTCTTGAGTCGAAAAAGTTTAATGCTACTACTCTTTTAGAATCATCAAGCAGAGTAGGAAGAAAGAAAAGAAAACTACAATATCAAACCTTGTGAAATTCGACTTCCATACCAGAATATATCACAGACAGATTAAAGAACAGGTTTTAAATGAATACAAACATGGGCAGAGATTAACAGTAACAACATTTTATTTAGAACATAAATTTACTTGGGAAATCTTTATGAAAAACTAAAGTAAAATGTCTACAACTTTATTATAATAAACTGATGATTTATCTCCAGCTCAAGAAGGAAGCATGCATACAGTGTTTTTTTTTTTTTTTGGGGATCATGTAGGGAAGCAGCTTTGTCGCTTATAAGCCTACGTACAATAAAGAAAATCTGCAAGTAAAACAGAAAAACCGGGAGAGAGAGAGAGAAGGGGGGGGGGGGGGTGGATAGTAAATAAACCTTAGACTTTACAGTACTTTCACATTATAAACCATTGTTTTTCTTGTTTCCATTGATTTGAGTATGATTGTATGTCTGATAGCATCAACTATACCAAGAATATCAATGAACCTGACTCTTGCAACTACTCTTCATCCACTAACAGGTTTTTTCGAAAAACTCTATTGATTTTTTGTGTGGATGTCAGACATTCCTATATTCCTTGATTTTAATATAACTCCTAACAAGCATTGTTTCTATCTATTACTATCTAAAAATTATCAAGTTATTAATGACCGGACGAAACTAAGAAATTCCCCTCATGTGTGCAAGTCAAGATCAAAGGTAAGACCTACAAATTTTCGTAGGTTTAAATCATTCATTTTAAAATATGTCTAGTCAAATTGGTGATATTGCACATGAAATTTATCCAGAACAAAAATATTGAATTGTGATACCTTTCGTTGATGCTTTGCCATGCTTATCTTTCCTTTAAACATCATTCTTCCATTCATCATCGTCATCCAATACGTCCCTTCCATCAGTTTCGATGTCACTATCACTTGCCGTTTCCCATTCAGAGTCATCAGTATCTTGTCCACGCATAGCTCCAGCATCCCCTTCACAGTTTATGTCCCCGTGTTTAGTGGCAGCCTCTTTAAATAGCCAAGCTGAGCGCATCTGTTTCTTAACCAAACGCTCTGCATAATCAGGAACCTTATTTTCCCTCGAGGAAAGATCGGGATCAGTTGACTGGGAACATTCATTTATGAACAATATAGCATCTAGCAAACTCTCCTTAGCTAATCCGAGCATGTCATAGGCTTGTGCTCGTCTCCAAAGGCTTTTTGCATGGCGATTAACTGGGTTATGAATACAGAGTGCACGTGTAGCATCACTTATAGCATCCCAGGGCTTTTGCAGCAAAAGATGACACTGAGCTCGATTACTATAAAGCACGACTCTTTCTTTCTTTGACCTCATTGGGCACAAAGCTAGTGCTTCCGAATACTTTGACGCAGCACCAGAGATATCACCAGATGAGAACAAGGAATTTCCTTCGAGTTTGACCACTAAAGCAGCCGCCTGTTTTATATGAAGATCTTCCTTCGGCATATTCTTTTCCCATTTAAATCTTTGTCGAGAGGTTAGAAGTTCCTCGACCTCCGCTTTAGCACGGCTACTGATAGAGTTGCGGCCAGTTCCCTGTGATTGAATACATTCCTGAAGAACGTTAACAATTGAATCCCCAAGTTTCTTGTGATCCCCTAGTGTAGAAATTTCTGAAAGGTCGACTAGTGCAGGTACGGCCTTATCAATCACCTGTATAAATTATAATTAGTGCACAGAATAGGTAGAATTCGAAAATTTAAAAACTGCTGAAGAAATTCTGGCCATCGCAAAATATTAGAGTTCACTTCTTAAATACAGTATACTTGTGAAATTCAAATTGCATTTACTAGTGTGGCATCAAAGTAACTGGTTATAAATCAAAAGCAATTACCTTATGACAGGTAGTTGGATCTTGGAGCAACCATTGAAGACAGTCGATGGCCATATATTGCCAGTCATCCGATGATCGCGCTATATTACACAATGCCTCTATAATTCCAGGACAGCTAGCAGTGGATCCCCTACCGAGCTTATGTGAACAAATCGTCCGTAACAGCCCAATACCAGCTGGCGAGTTTTCATTCACAAGTCCCCCCCACATATCTGGAACGTTTACTAAAAAGTCTGGTTTGCAAACAGTGGGAAGAAATTCAGGTTTGAAAGCGAAGCAATTTATGAGTTGAAGGGACCAGCACTGCAGCTGACTAGCCCATTCCTCTGCTTTCCGTGACTCCATTTCAATGCCACCCATTCCACGCGTAAGAAGATCACAATGATAACTTAGCCTCCGGTCAACATATTGGTAAAATTGTGTGTAAACAATTTCGAGTGCACTCGTTGCCAGCTGCATCGAGAGCTCTAAAATCTCACCATGACTTGCAACAGCTGGAAAAGTGCTGGCATATGTAGCTAAGTGTCCTAATGCTCGAACAGCCACTCTCTGTTCGACCCAAGTTAACCTTCCTCTTAAAAGTTCGACCAAGGCTGGGATAACCCCGGCATTCACAGCCGTTTCTGCAAATTCTTCCATATTCATAGTATAAGATCCGATTATATGTGCAGCATAGTAAGGGATATATATATTTTGGTCGTAAGATAGCCAGTGTCGATTCTTTAATCCCTTCCATATAAGTGCCACCATGCATTCAAATAATCCTAACTCGATAAACTCGGGATCATTAGGATGTGCCATGGCAGTATTCCAAAGGCCACTAATAGGAAGAACCTGACCATCATCATCCTGTAAAGGCAATTCTCTGAAGAACTTAAGTATACTTGCTCTACGCTTGTTTGGGTTTACTTCCTTCATGACACAAAAGAAGCATCTCGGGTACGGACAGTCGGAGGATGCTTTATCCATGGTTGTATAACTCCAAACCCAGGACTTAACAGTACCTGATAATCAACTTTCCATCAAGCTTCTACCTAAAATAAATACATGAATACTACATCAGCTATTGTTGCATAAGATGGCATCTATGAAAACCATAAATATTAAAAGTATTGATGACTTCAAAAATTTAAATATCTTCTTAATCATTACGATTAGAATGATGCTATAAACGATATATATTTTATTACATAGAATCATCTAACAATGACAATTATCACTACTTAATTCCACATATAACTAATTCACCAGAAGAACATGGCAGAATTAAAACATTCCAAGAAACTCAAGCTACAAAAACGCCGAAAAAGAAGTCATTCTTGAACAAGCTTTGCAGTGAAGCAGTTCTTTCACAAGCTTTCCAGTCGATTTTAAGTACTATTGACATCTCAATTACAACTTACAAGGAACAAGAACCTAAATCTAAATCGAAATATCTGGTGTTATAAACTCGAATATAATCAAATTCTGAAGAACCATTTATCATCTACAGAAGAACAAAAACACGCCCATAAGAAATGGTAAAAATAAGAGCAAAAATAAAATTCAAAAATATTTAGCCCACATAGTAAGAACCGAAACATACACTGAATGAGAAAACATCAACAACAATAAAAAGAAGAACTACTTTGATTTTCAGAACAGAAACAGCATAAAATTCAAAACTTAGAACAAATAATCAAATGGGTTTTAAGTATACATTAAACCTACCTTAAAATTAGCTACACTCAGTTTTGGAAGAAAAAAAAAAAACTTGGCCCATCTTCTTTTAGAGCAATTGGCTTCAAGATTTCAGAACTTTAAGAGCTTATTTCTGGTAAGAAAGAAAAGAAAGTGCGAGACGGACAGTGAAAGATGATCCTTTTTGGGTTTTTATTGGAATCCGACCATAAAATTTATACAATATATTTAAAGAATTAAAATGAGTTAATTGTCCATTTGATCAAACTTTAGCCCGTATTTTCGATCGATCACTAATTTTAAAGTGTCGATTTTTTTATCACTAAACTTATTATTTAATTATTTCAATTTCAATAATAATTGAACTATGTGTCTACATTTTCGATTGGTCACTATTTATAACATAAGAAAGTTTTATAAAGATTATCGATTAGTTATTAAACTTTTAAAACATTTTCGATTGTTCAATAAACATTATGTTAATCGAGTTTTGATCGCTGAACTTGTAAAGCTGATACGAGTGACCTAAAAATTTATAAACACTCTTACAAATTATTAGTTGTATACAACAAATCAATAGTCAAAAAAGTTTTTAAAAATTTAGTGACCAATCGAAGACATTTTTAAAAATTTCTTACTTAGCAATTTGTTGTGTCGTGATTGGTCCGTTGAAGGTGACGGGCATTTCATCTATTACGCCGTCAATTCTGTTACGAAAGTTAAGTCAATGACGAACGTCTACCATTTTGATAAATTTAAAGAAACTCGACATTTACATAAGTTCAGTGATTATTGGGACAATTAATACATAATTTAGTGATCAAAACTCGACATTTTAAAATTCAGTGACTAGTCAAGACATAAATTTAGTGATCAAAACTCGACACTTTAAAGTTCAGTGATCGATAGGGGTATCAAGAACCGAACCAAGAATAATTCCAAAATCGATTTCCTATTTTTTTTTCAAAATTAAATGATTCCGATTTTTTCGGTTTGATTCCGGTTCAGTCATATCGGTTCCGATTTTTTTCCCACCCCTAGTGATCGGTCGAAGACATGGGCATAAATTCAGTGATCATTGGGACAATTAACTCAATTAAAATGCTAGGATGAGTCCTTGATATTTATTTATTTTTTCCCCTTTTTTTGGTCGAAATGGAACTCAGTAGGGTAAATGTGAAATTTCATGGCATGGTAGGGACCGGAAAAAAAAAGTGAGGATGGAAAGTGCGAAAAGATAAGGAAAATAAAAAAAATCGAGTTTAAAACCCGGTCAGGTCGACCGGTTCCCAGGTTAATCGGGAAAAAATCGGGTTCTCCAACCCAGTTTTTAATTCCCGATTATGAGCTCGGACCGGACTGATTTTCCGGCCGATTCCCGATTGAACTAGTCGGTCCGGATCGGTTCGGTCCAATTTTCTAAACCTTGGTTTTTAACTATATACTGGAGAAAGAGTGATTTTTTGGTGCCCCTTGTAAAATTTCTAATTGGAGAAAACCATCTATGATTATTATTAATATTGTAAGGTACCATTTAATTGTCCGACCCTCATGATTAAGGATGGTGCTACAAGGGCAAGACTTTGTCTGGATAGGGCTCTCACCATAAAACACTAGTGAGGGCATGTCCACTTAGCATAATCTCAAGATTAAATCCAGAATTAGAATTATTCCCACTATTTCATGAACGAGAATGATGTTTTGTAAGTGTGGTATAATTGGTTGTTGAAGAAAATCCTAAATGCACAAGTGTAATCTGACATATTGTTCTAGGCATATCTAAAATGTCGATAATGATATTGTAAATGTCGTTCATCCCATGTCAATTAAATCTAGAGAGGATATGGTTTGATTTTGTACTTAACACATTTACTGTGGTTACCATGCTCATTTTAGGTATTCTTTTGAGAGCTTTTCTTATTTGTTTTCATGGCATGCAGACATGGAAGATGTCATGAGATTTGTTGTCTTGGATGGTGGTGACATCGTCCGCCTAGAGGATGATTGGAAGTGACTTGACAATCAGACAATATCTCCCTTTGGACGTGACATTCAATACGAAGAACTTGTAAATAAATTGTATGAGAAGATTAATTTTGATATAATGAAGTATAGGATCCAATTGACACTTAAGGTTCAGAACATGAATATACACCCCCATAGATGTAGCGGACGATGAGGATTTGCAATGATATCTCTCTCTCCATACACAATTCTCTTTGTGTATAGTTAAGGATGAATATGTTGTCGAAGAGAATGACTTCAACAATTATCACCTCTAGAAGATGCATTGTCTGGTAATGAAGTAGTGGGTGTGTGTGAATTACAAGAGCCATTGATGATTCATGATGTGGAAGTAAGGCAAGATGAAGATAATCAGTTACCTGGAAACACACTTTTATTTCAAGAACAAGATGGAAAATATGAGAACCAAATCTTCTCCAGTAATAAACAGATTCATACAAGGCTTTGACTTTAGGCTTTGATCGAGAAGTTTCATTTCAAGGTGAAGAAGTAAAATTGATGATCACTTACTTTTGTTGTGTTGATACCGCTTGTCTTTGGTCAGTCCATGCCTCAAAGGTCAAAAGTTCAAACGTATTTATGGTTCGACACTATATACTTGAGCACACGTGCCCTTTAGATCTTCGGCGCAATGTAAAAAAATCATGCGATAAGTGCCCTAATTGGGGAACACACCATGAGGCGATTGGATGATGCCAACCAACGTTACGTTCCCGCGGGTATTATCGGGGATATGAAACATGAGTTTGGTGTTAGGATTACCTACAATGAAGTATGACGGGGTAAAAAGAGAGGACTTGTTGCGCTCTGTGGTTCACCAAAACAGAGTTTTCTAAAATTACCCTCTTACTGACGTGTTCTTACAGAGAAAAATCCTGGAACAATCGTGCATATTGAGCTAGACAATAGAAATAGATTTTTGTATTTCTTCTTAACATTGGGGCCATGCATACGAGGTTTTTGAGATTATATGCGACAAGTTATTTGTGTCGATGGTAGCTGATAAGATTCGAAGCGCGGAAGAAACGCCGGAAAGTTCCAAACTTAGGTTGTGGATGAACGGATGAATCATGACCCGATATTCACGACACGATGGCTCGACGATGCGGAATAAAGAATCACGACGCCACAAGGATTTGCCCAATCTCCTTGATGAGTTTCTTGTTTTGAACGCCACAAATACTCTCACGAATATTTGATAAGTTCGATTGTCGAACGCCACAAGAATCACTCTTGATAAGTTCTAAACATATAGGAAATCCACCTATAAAATTATTGAATCACTCAATAAACTGTTTATTCAAATTCAAAGTCTAATATTACATTGAATGAAAATAGAATATAAATAAGCAAACGAAAACCTATCAACCCTAACTGGCTCAAAATAGAATTCTAATTAAAGTAAAATACTAAAATAACTAAATAAAAGAAAATGAATTAAAATCTGCAAAATATGGAAAAATCCCAAAAATCTGATCCGCTAGCTATTTACGGCCGTGAAGAATCCAGTTACGGCCGTAAATGATTATCTGATCCAAAAATGATATTGCATGTTACGACCGTGATTGAAATTATTACGGCCGTAAGTGTAAAATTGAAATCTTGCATCTTAACCAGTAACTTGATTACGGCCGTGACCTTCTGAGCGTTACGGCCGTAAGGATCAAACTGGTCCTTTTTGCTCCGATTTTTGCTCCAATTTGCAATTAACTCCATTTTGGCTTGAATTACTTGAATTTTTCCGTCAAGCCTGCTATGACTCCGATTTTCGAGGGTCCGGAACACATCATACCCTCCTTCTTTAGGATGATTCGTCCCGAATCATAGCTTTGTTCCTGTTGTTTCACTTCACCTCCTGGATCTAACGAAAAATTATTGCTTCCATGCCAGAGGGATGACCAATAGTATCCTGTAACTTAGATTACATGAATGGATTGAAGCACGAGCTTGAATTGCCATGATTGGTGTGACTCAAGCTCCCAAGTGTAAGAAACCTGCAAGAAAGAATTAAATAGAACGGGGAGGGGAATGTTAGTTTCATGAGGTACAAGGTATGGATCATTGTATCCATGATTAATCACCATCTCCACTTCTTCTTTAAGAACCACGAGGCCCTCCTCTTCACCTCGTTCTTCCTTTGCATCTTCAACCACCTTTTCAAAATTTTTACTTTCAAATTCAACCACATCTTCCACCTCCAGATTTTTATCACAAATTTCATGCATTCCTTCAACGGTATTCAAATGTGGATCTACCAATTCAAAGCTCAAAATTTGAACTTCTACCTCAACCCCCAATTCATTCCTCTCATCATCAACAATTTCATTCTTAATCATTTCCTCGCTACCCAACTCCACCTTCTCCTAATCAAAATTTGGAGTTTGTTTATTTGTTTTTAATTTCAACTCTCCCACCTTCTTATCAATATCCTTATCCCCACGATGCCTCCTATTACACCACTTTTCACTCTCATTCCTTACCCTCCGTGAATCTTCTAGTGCTTCCTCTAATGTCAACCCATATAGTACGCATGTTTTCCCTTTCTTAAGGAATTTGCATACTCTTATCATAAATAGCCTCCCTCCTATGTCTCAAAGGTTTTCCCTATAAAATATGATAATATTTCAATGACACTACATCACACCATACATCCTCACTATACCTTCCCTAGGTGATAGGCACTAGAACTTGTTTGATTACTTTGAAATTCCCAAACTCCCTCATACAAGTCATCCTATAAGGTTTACAGTGTGGTTCTAGAGACAATCCTAATTTTTCAACCACGGCGCTACTAACAAAATTAGTAAAGCACTTTCCATAAAATCGTCAAACTGCACCCCTTATGATCCACATAACATCTAGTTTGGGATAAACAGCCCGGATCATAATCCATCCCTTATGTGACGTTAAAAAAATTTCAAGAATTAAGAGAATTTAGACATCAAATAGCAAGAACGACTGTTATTGACTTGGAAGGAAATGAATATCAAGAATTTTAAAGAAACTCAAGAAAGTGGTTCTTGAATTTTGGAATGACTTTTTTTTTTTCTTTTTTTGAATAATGAATTTTCGGAATGAAATAATAATAAAAAATAAATTTTTTTAAATAAATCCGAAAATTCGACACGAACACAACAAAACAAACGGAACATGATTTGGATAAGAATCGAACAAAATAAACACTTTTGAATTTTTGTTGAATTTTTATATTGATCAAAACTGGAAAAAATTTACTGCCACGAAGAATACTCAAGAAAAGAAAGACTCAACAACAAGATATGAATAATTCTTATGACAGACTAGATGATAAACATAAGAATTAAACTGGATAGAAAAACACAAGAACCTGAATTCAGAGTCCAGCTTTGATACCAGATGATAAGATTCGAAGTGCGGAAGAAATGCCAGAAAGTTCCAAACTCAGGTTTTGAATGAACAGATGAATCATGACCCGATATTCACGACGCGATGACTCGACGATGCGAAATAAAGAACCACGACTTTCGAAACGCCACAAGGATTTGCCCAATCTCCTCGATGAGTTTCTGGTTTTGAACGCCACAAATACTCTCACTAATATTTGATAAGTTCGATTGTCGAACGCCACAAGAATCACTCTTGATAAGTTTTAAACATATATGAAATCCACTTATAAAATTATTGAATCACTCAATAAACTGTTTATTCAAATTCAAAGTCTAATATTACATTGAATGGAAATAGAATATAAATAAGCAAACGAAAACCTATCAACCCTAACTGGCTCAAAATAGAATTCTAATTAAAGTAAAATACTAAAATAACTAAATAAAAGAAAAGGAATTAAAATCTGCAAAATATGGAAAAATCCCGAAAATCTGATCTGCTCGCTATTTACGGCCGTGAAGAATCCAGTTACGGTTGTAAATGATTCTCTGATCCAAAATTGTTATTGCATGTTACGACCGTGATTGAAATTATTACGGCCGTGAGATTTCCTTCCTGTGAATGTTACGGCTGTGACAGTTTGTTTACGGCCGTAAGTGTAAAAATGAAATCTCACATCTTAACTAGTAACTTGATTACGGCCGTAAGGATCAAACTGGTCATTTTTGCTCCGATTTCTGCTCCAATTTGCAATTAACTCCGTTTTGGTTTGAATTGCTTGAATTTTTCCGTCAAGCCTGCTATGACTCTGATTGTCGAGGGTCCGAAATACATCAGTAGCCATTTAAAGGACCAGTACAAAGGCACATTATTAGTAGCTACATCTCAAGATGCCAACCTACAAATCTTTCCTATTGCTTGGGATATTATCAATGCAGAGACAAATGCATCATGGGAGTGGTTTAAGTCGAAGTTGAAAGATGTTGTAGATGACTCTAATTAGCTTATGTTTGTATCGGATAAGAAAAATATTATCAACCACGCTATTACTAATGTGTTTCCATTATCTCACCACAATACCTACATGTGGCATATTGAGAAAAATCTCATCGCTCAGTTATAGTAATAGTAATGCAACGTTCTTGTTTAAAAGACCAGCGATGGTCTACAATTTATCGAAGTTTGAGAATTTGATGGAGCATATTAGAATCATCCGTCCATCAATGGACATGTCTACTGTAGATCTAATTTTTTGTTCACATCACTACACTACTGAAAGTTGGCAAGCTTCATACAAAGACCACATATTCTTAGTTGGACGAGAGTCAGAATAGGTACTTTCACATGACATCTGTTTCATCCACATATCACCTGCACGTGTAAGAAGACAACCAGGACGACCACTGACCCAACATAAAAGATCAATAACCAAAAGACCCACAAGCATGCGCAAATGCGGCCGCTGCGGGAATACTGGACATAGCAAGCAGACTTGTAGGAATTGGGGCCAATGCCAAATACAAGCAATTGAACCTTGTTTTATTTGTAATTCAATTTTATTAATGATTGGGTGTTAAGTTTTTCATTGATATAATGATGGTGCACAACGATATGTTTTACTAGCATTGTGTTTTCGAGACATTTGTCATGTTGTTATTGAGGTATTGCAAGCATTGTGTCTATGGTTGCACTTATCATTAGTTTTACCTATATAGTACAACCATTGTGTTTAAGTCGCCAAAGTTTGATGTTTTTATCTTTATTCTGGAGTGATTCTTACATACAAAACAATAGTTCATAAAAAATTAGCGATAGTTATAAAATAAAAATGGAAGGCAAAAAAAGAGAAATTCGTTGATCACTTGGGACTTCGGTGCTCGGAGATTTGGAGTTAAATGCTAATAAGAAAGGTCACGAAAAATATTAGCATGCCTTCAATTAAAATTCTTCATTTTAATATAAATCCACGCTATCAGTATTTTTTTTTTTTTGCCAGAAGCAATCCACTGTTGCTTTCACACATGTGCATGTGCTTTTTTTTAATATAAATTTAGTACATGTGCACGGCCAAGTCCAAAACAAATAAAATTCCGACCATTACAGAAAAATATAAATGACGCATTAGACAAATTAATAATAGATGAGAGTCTTTACTCATTTGGAGGAGTTTGCTGCATTGCCACTTTCTTGTTGAGGTTACTAAGGTTGGCAGGTGAAGAACAATTAGGAGGGAATTAGACATACTAGATAGATTATGGCTAAGGAATAATCCTGGTTCAATGTGAAAGAAGTGATTTATCCATCTTTGTGGCAATGTTCTCTCAGTTAAATACAAGACATTATAGGGAGATTTGAATGCTATCTTACTAACTCAACTTTTAATTCATTCAATACAATATGACATTTTATTGATAGCAGGAGATCTTGGATACTTAAGGCATCATTGATTCCTCAATACATTCGTCTTCTTTTCAACACTCAATTCTAGTAGCCAATTCTCCATTGCCTTATGTGCATTGAGCAGGAATTAGATATCTTCCAAATGTACATTCACAGTTATTGGAGGTGATTCGGTATGTGATGCAGAAGGCTTGCTTGACATTGGATTTGCACGTCCTTCTTCTTAATCAGCCTAATCCCTCAAACGAAGCCCCCCACATCAGTGGTTCGTGGTCTCTTCGATCGACTGTGGTTATCTTCATTGCGTATGATTTCATCCTCTGGAGGGAAGTCTTGTATTTCCACAGCAATAGTCTTGATATCATGGTATTGATCATCAACTAGAGGCACTAAACCCACGTAGTAAGGTTGAAGAGATTCTTTTTCACTAGGCCTTAGTTTTGCCAAGATATGTAGCTATATTGAAAAGAAGAGAATTTTTTTTTAGGCATGTTCATACGACATCATAGTTTATGAATGATGTAGTACACTCACATGGGTTTTCTCAAAAAATAAAAATAAAAATAAATATCCATGTACGTGCTCAATTGAGGTTGTCTAGTACCCGTCCAATTCAAAATCCTAGGAATGTCTTCACAAATCTTATTGGAAAATCGAGTTCCCAGATCAGGAATTACTTCATAAACTCAAAACTATGTTCAAACTAATTTATGGTGTGAGCAAAAAGAAGTTAGATATCACTACACAATGTATAATAACAAAACAAAAAAGGTTTAAGATCCTACCTGAATTGCAAGAGGAAACCTAAACATTGTATTTAGCTAAGTATACCTTTTTGCCCCAATAGCAAAGACTTTATTTCATTAACAACTTGAAAGAAATGGTGCCCAAAGGGTATGAGTAGAAGAATCCAAGATCATCAACAATAGAGAGGGTATACGTCATCCTATTGAAATAGTTGATCTTAACTAAGTCTACCTTAACCACAAAGAATTTATTTCATTAACAACTTGAAAGAAATGGTGCCCAAAGGGTATGAGTAGAATAATCCAAGATCATCAACAACAGAGAGGGTGCCTAGACTTCTACATTTCGGTCTCGTGCATTGAAAACTCCCTCAACAAGCATTGCTAATCTTAATTTTGTAACGATCATTTCTATTTTGACATTTCAAGAAACCCCTTCCTAGTTCCGTACACGTGGCAAAGATCGTGGTTCCCAAATATTTTTTTCTAGGATATGTTGCTTCCACAGTATCTTATTTATCTCCGCACCTTTAGGCACTTGGCCACAGTTCAACTCCGTCACTAAGGCGTACTCCGGCATGCCACATCTAAGAAGCAGTTTGTTAAACTTAAACCACACTTCACAATGCTTCGGGGATAGTACTTTTCTGTAAATCATTTGTTGTATTAATTGTGCAGATTTCCTTAACTCTGGGATTTTTGTTAAAGGTCAAAGAAGCTTTCTTCTAATTGTTGCTTCTGTTGTGCGTCGAAGCGATCTAACACGACTTTGATATACCGTGTGTTGCTTAATTGAGATATTTGGGTAGCAACCTGCTCTTCTTTCGACACTTCGTTTTTGTGCAACCTTGTCATCCATGAAAACAACAAATAGAAAACATATAATAATTAAACCACATATTGATTATAAGTAGCTAAATGAAAAAAATGTAAGGTATATGGAAAAAAATCTAAGATAAATGAACAGAGTAATCATAAATATTTTCTTTTCTCTAGAATCAGTTTGCATATAGTAAAAATGATTTTGTAGTCTAACCAAATGTTAATTCCAGAAGAATTGGTAACTATTTACCTTTGAAGGCAATACAAAGATTTTGAAGTGCCAATCAAAAGAATAATAAAAGAGTTTATGACAATCTGGTAGATTGCTATTCAATCTGCATCCAACGACGGTGATGAATTTATTCACTAAGAGTAAATACAATGTGGGAGGAAGGGTGAAATTCATTGATCCCCCTTTAGGGGGGGAGGAAGGAAAACTCCACAACATTATCACGTGGCCAGTCTATATGGAAATACAAATTTTGCCCTCACAATCTGAGGCTTGAATTAGGGGAGAAGTTGAAAGGTCCAAGAAATAAAATCTCATCTCTTTAAGAATCAGTTAGCATATCCCTACGATAATTTATTGAGTTGGATCTCATTTTCTTACCTATGACACTTTAATAAGATTAGAATTTCTCCCATTAAAGGCATCAAATAAGAATTTGAAGAGCAATAGAACATGAAAATACAAAAGCTTGGAAGTAACAGAGTGAGTACTGCTTATAATATAACAAGAGAAGAGTTCATAAATGTACTATATTTCCTCACTCTTAAAAGTCTTAACATGCATGTATTTACTGAAGCTAGCTCCACCTGCATATCATCACAAGTAGAAGTATTACGAGTCCAACTTAACATAATCGACCTCCTCAGAGTCCTCTGATCAGCATGTTGGGAATTTTCGACACGTCGATTCCAACTTTAATTTTCCCACAGGATCTTTTGATGTTCAAAGTAAAATAAGCAAACAAGAAAATAAATACGAACACAAAAATTTACGTGATTCGGCAACTTGCCTACGTCCACGGACCCTCGCCAAAGCTTTTCACTATATATTAAATTGTTACAAATATATAGACTTTCACTCACCAATCCAATCCCACAGACCACAGAGAAAATACAACAAACGAGCTTTACCACATATAATTTCTACCCTTTGATTTACACCACAAAGAGTTACAAGAAACTTCACAATATGCTAGGCTCACAATTTTCTCTCTTTGGTTACAGTATGACCATCAAGAATTTCTCTCTCAAGACATACGGTACTACATCTCTTGCAGCACCCGGCACTGCATCTCTTGCAGCACAATTCAACAAAGCAATATGCACTCCCTTTTATAATACTCCAACCACGTGATTGCAACAATTCAAGAATAGGGTAATCATATCAACTTTCACAATTAGTCAAAAGTAGCCCATTTTCTTTTACCTTTAATCATGAAAGTAACATGTCTCTTTCCTTTCATCAAGAGACAAGGTCTGATTACTCCTCTGTACCACCGAAAGAGCAAAACAAAAATAGTTTCCATAATCATGCATTTGTTGAATTTTGGGTCAAATACCCAACACAGCACAGTTAACAATAATCATATTTTTCTCTCCTTGATACTCATACTCCCATATTATGATTCTCAAACATTTCAAGTTGTTATAAATTCCAGGATACTGAACAAAGCCAGCAATTTTTTGTTACTGAGTGTTATGTTCTTTGGCACACTAGTGCTTATGCAGTGAACCATTTTATACAATCAATATAATCAGAAGAAAAAAAAGGCTTATATTAGTTGATGAGCACTAATTAATGCTCATCTTGAGCATGACCACTTACCTTAACCCCGACCACCCACAAAACACAAAGTGTGATACTCCATCCCCAAGGAATATAGTTGTCCCTGAACATCATCCTCAACCCCGAGGATAAAATCTCATATAGTTAATCTATACCATGTTCGGGCCTATATATCCTCGAGGTTCAACCTACTGACTGGTCGGGATGCCTCGATCTAAACAGGGAATATCCATCTCCTAATCCCAATAGAACTTATATCCCTTTTACAATATCTAACAACCATATCCCTAATAAATAGGAGGACATCGGGCATGCCTTGTGCCTAAATTCAAGCATCCTAATCCTACCAGAATTGTACTGTGCACCTCTATAAATACTCACCTCTCAGTCATAATTAAGTTACACAATTATTATTAGAGTTCATAGCATTTTGCATTGATTTTATCTTCCTCATTACTAACTTAATAAGAATATTGTGTTGGGTCCTGAGGACGAAGATTTCTGAAGATCAAAATCTAAATGTGACAGAGGTTGATCATCGAAGTCGATAATTCATGTTCCAAAAGCATTCTATCTCTCTTTGCCGCCTCACGCAAGCAATATCGGGGATTGGAAATAAATTGGTATCGGGAGCATGAAGGGATGTGACTCCCAGGAATACGTGATCACTAGATTTCTCGTGAAACCATTTTCTCTAGAAATAGATACCCATATCCAGAAGGACTTTCCATTTTTTAATGCAAAAAAAAAAAAAAAGGACAAAACTGAATTGCTTAACTTTTCTAGCTCTTTTTAGTTTTTATTTTTTATTTTTTTATCCCTTTTAAGCTCAATTGATTCATCATTCAGTGATTTTGAGACAGACAGAAAAATGGCTTACGAGGAAAGAACATTAAGAGAATTGGCTGCACCAAATGAAAATCAACAGTCACTTTGCATTCAATACCAAGCTTTAGAGGTAGACTTTGAGCTAAAATCTGGCATAATCCATTTCCTACCCAAATTCTATGGTCTTGAGAATGAAGACCCCCACAAGCATCTAAAGGAATTTCACATAGTATGTTCAAGCATGAAACCACGAGGAGTGACTGAAGAGCAAATCAAGTTACGGGTTTTTCCATTCTCATTAACAGATAGGGCAAATGATTGGTGATAAGCGTGTTTTATACACTTATTTGTATGTCTAAATTAGGATTAATTATTGTCGTGTGGGAATATTTCCTATTTAATTTATGTTTATTTGTTTAATTTTCAGAAAATGTCCCAATTGAAGAAGAATGAAGCAATTAATGGAAAAATGACACGATTGGATGTTAATTGGAGCTAAATTGGACAAGTGAGGAGTTTGTGACAACAACCGGGAAACATGCTTGGTGCCAAAGTGACTAAATCAGAGGTTGGAGGACCTAATTGAATGAATTAAGAGCTTGAATGGTCAAACCGAGAAGAAGATAAAGTTTGGGGACTAAATTGCAACAATTGAAATTTGAGGACTGAAGGTGCAATTAAAAGTCAGGGACTAAATTGTACAGCCGAGAAAAGATGAAGTCGCGATCACTGGTTACACACCAAGCGATCGCGAGATGGTTGTAAATTATAACCCGAGAGTTATAAGGTCTTCCACGCGATCGCCAGAGGTTCTACTGCGCGATCGCGCGCTTGTCCGACTGGGCCGAAGATCAGATTTTTCTCGCGATTTTTAACAGGCTTTGGGCTTTTTGACCTAGGGTTTCTCCAAAACCTATATATACAACATAAGAGGTACGAGATCTAGACCTTTGCCTCTCCATAGAACGAGCCACAATCGAGAAATCAACATTAAATTCTTGGAGATTCAAGCATCGCAGAGGGGCGTTAATTGAAGATACTGGAAGAATTGATAACTGGTGCAATCTTTCCATTCTTCTTTGTTATTTTCAATGACCGTTATATTTTATTGTTTTTGTTATTTAAATATGATGTGTAGCTAAATTTGATGTTGGGATGAACGATGTAGCCTAGTTAATTATTTTAATTCCATATTCCGTATTTTAACGCTTTAATGCATGTGTTGATTTATTATTGCGTTTAATGCGTGAATGAACTGGCCACTTATTCATGATTTCATGTGTTATCTCCATAATCCGAGAGGTGAGTTAATAACATAGATCTAGGTAATAAATCCGGTAATTGAACGAGAGATAGAGATATACTCTTGTAATTATTGCGGTCGTGTGTGAATTCTTGTGTGTAATGCATCTAGTTAAGGAATATTCGGACCCGCTGTAGAGATACAAGGTTGACTTATTTAGGTAGGATTGATTTAAACTCGAGAAAGGAATCTCAATTTAAATTAGTGAATTCGACCGAACACACAAATAGGAAATAAAACTGGAATTAGAATTGATTTAATTAGTTAGGTGAATTCGTGAATCTCAACTACTTTACAATCTTATTTGAAAACAAAACAATTTAAAAATTCTTTTTAATTCATTAGTTACATTTCTTAATTCTAGATTTTTATTCTTAAAACGATTTTCATTTGTTCAAATAAAGTTAAGAACTAAAATATTTCGGTAATTAATAGCAGTCCTCGTGGGAACGATAATCCGGACTCTAAGGTCCACTTTATTACTTGATTACGATATCGTACACTTGCGATTTAAAATGCACAACAAGTTTTTGGCGTCGTTGCCGGGGACTGTTAATTAATATCGATACCAATTAGTTCTTGTTTTAGTTTGAACTTTATTTTAGTTTTTATTTTTATTTTTATTTCTTAGTTTTTGTTTAGGAAATATTTTTAAAAGCTGTGTATTGTTTCCTATTCAGGTATTGAATGAATTTTAAGACAGTTGGAGGCAACACAGCAAGATGGCAGCAAACAATAATCAATGACTCTTTGATCGAACTGCAGTTCAGACGTATCTGATGTGTGATTTCTGTTGGAAAAATCATGTTGTATTCGATTGCCCTATTGCACCCAAGGATGCTATATGGAAGGCTGATTGTTGTGGGAATTATTATATGGTAGAGCAGGAGTGTCCACCAATACATGCAGTTCAAGTTGAAACTGAAGATTTTGACAATGAAGATTTGATAAACCAGGAATTGCAAAAACAACAAGCTAAAATTAAGAAGTTGATGGAGCAGTGGACAGTAAGCATGACAGAGAGTCAGCCATTGCCATTACCAGAAATTCAGGTGCAGAGATCAGAGGAGCCAGACAAATTGGTTGAACCAGTTGAAGAAAAAGAAGAAAAACTTGAAAGAGTGGATCAACCAGAAGAAAACAGCTATCATGAAGATATCCTTGTCCAGTTGTCAACAATGCAGAATCAGGACATCGAGCTTGAGGAGATTTCAATCAAAGAGGAAGAACAATTGAAGAAAGAGGAGTTGATCACAGAAAAGCAGACACTTAAGGGTGTCGAAGTTGCAATGCAATCCTCCAAATTCAATGATTGGGCAAGAATTGATTTCATCATTGGTGATGAAGAAATAATTGAAGTCTGCGTTTTGAAAGTTGAATCGAGTGGAGATGTTAACACTTATGACATGGGCAAGGTACATTTTTTGAGCTTAAATGCACTTTGGAACAAATTTGACCTTCACAAACAAAGAAGGTCATCAAAAGCTCTATTTAAAGTTCCTTGAACAGCCAGGTAAAAAGTCGGGCTTTAGACTTAAAACGGAGCGCTTGTTGGGAGGCAACCCAACCTTTCTTCCCTTTTACTTATTACGCTTTTATTATTTATTTTAGTTTTAAAATTTTAGATATATGCATGGTAGGAAATGTGTTTGAGTGTTCTGCATGTTTCATGTTTAGAACACTTGTGCATAATGGTCTATTATTGCATATTTAGGTATGTTTTTAATTTTGCATGTTTGTATTAGGCTAGGTTTTTATCGTCATTCCAAACTCACACAAACACACACACACTAGTTTGAATCATGACGATAAGGGTTAAAAAATCATTGCATCGATCATGAAGTGATTAGGGGGATAAAAATGATTTTGGAAATAAAAAATAGGACAAATTTTCATTACAGCCGGGAACTAAGCGATCGCGGGCCTATAGGCTTTAGCGATCGCGAATTTGCATTAAAAAATCAACAGATTTTTAAACCTTGAACCACGCGATCGCTGGAACTCCAACCAGGCGATCGCGTGGCTACACTGGGATCAAATTCGGCAGTTTAAGTGTTGTTCCTCATGTTTTCAATTTCACACATTGTAAACTTGTTTTCTCTCCCCTAATCACCTCATTTTTGACCTTACATTTTGTGTGCATGTCATCAACACTTAGTTGCATCAATATCATTGCTATTTCCCGCATCCAAATCAATCAAAGGTATGTAATTCTTCACTTGAAACATACTTTACTCAAATTTATGAAATTTTCTTTTAGATTTTGAATAATTGGAATTGTGAATTGTGAAGAAGGGGCTTAAGTTAGTTGTTGGAGTTTGTGATTTGTGATTCAGTAAACAAAATTTTTGGTTCATTCATGCCTCCAAACCTATGCATATCCGTTGATTTTTGCAATGCACACCATGTATTTGATGAAATGCCACAAAGAGAGTTTTGTGCTAATTTTATAAATCCATCCGAGCATTTATCTTCATGAAATGTGTATCAATGTTTATGTGTGTGTAGTGCATGAGTTAGTTCACATCTTGACATTAAAACCATTAAAACCACGTTGGCATCATGACAGCCCCATTGTAAGGACACTGCAGGGCACTGCACCTGAAAATTCACTCACGTCACCTACTTCTCTACACTGTTTCATGACCCTATTGATCTTCAATTGAGCTGAATTTTTAATATATTGTCGATCATGCTGTGAACTTTAACGTATCAAAAGATGGCTCAGGAAAATTTATGTTTTTCTAGGCGATGTAAAGGCTTGAATGTGTGGGGTCGACCAATTTTGAAAATTCAAAAATTGTGCTTTAACTTAAGATTGGGGGTGTGGTCCTGAACTTCCATTATTTCTTATTGGTGTTTATAACTTCTAATGTTACTTATCTCTTATTTGCAAGGTAAACATCAATCAGGACACCTCAAACCAAATCGGGAAAAGCAAGAAAATGGTCGATTCATCCAAGACAGTGCAACAAGAAGATTCAAAGAAATACATCTTCTAAACTTGGGAAGTTCTCGTTCTCTTTTCTTTGTCTTGTTTTATTTTGTTGAATCTTTTTGACAAACATTGAGGACAATGTTCATTTCAAGTCTGGGGGTGAAAATTCATTGCATTCATCACTCATTTTATATTCATTCGATTCTTTAGGGATAAAATAATAATAAAATTTTTTTTTGAAAACTTTGTTGACATGTTTATTGCATAGGATATAGTATGAATCAATTTGTGTTTATGTTTGAAAATTGGACAACATGAAAGCATGAACTTATTTTGAACTGGTTATGTTTTGCTAGATTCATACTTATTGTGCACATAGCCAGTGTTGGATAATTGCTTGTGTGAGGGATGTTGTTTAATGCATGTGGGGCAAAGTTTTATGCAATTTGAACTTAGGAATGACTCAAAAAGCCCTGAACTTAGATCGTTAGACATCCCACCCCTAAATTAGAACCAATCATGCTAAAAGGCAAGTTTGGGGGTAAAATGGTTGGAATTTGTGTGTATTGACGGGTTGGAGGTCTGTGGTTCTTGGTTTTTCACTTTAGTCATTGCAGTTTGGTCAACTGGTATAAACCATTTCCAGCATAAAAACAGAAAAATGCTGAAGGTCTTATTCCGCTCTTCAAATGCTTTTTTGACTCGAGTAAGTAAGTCCGAGGGGTCTTTCAAACCTGGTGCCCTAAAGCCAACTGGCTTGGGAGTCATCGACCTAAAGCTCGCTACATGGGTCAATTAGAAAGCAAGTACGGAGAGTGGACTTACACATAAGACATTATAACATCTTTAACTTTTCTGTTTAAGCCTTTATGACTCGGGCAAGTACGTCTGAGGGGTTCTTTGAACTTGGTACCCTAAATCCGTCTGGTTTGGGAGTTGCCGATCTGAAAGCCCGCTACAGGGGTCATATAGAAAGCCCGTATGAAAAGTTCTGCACAAAGATGGTAAAAGACAGGGACAATTAAAAGAAAAATTCGTCCATAAAATAATAATAATATTGCATGGTATAAGCTTTGTTGACTGAACTGTGGTGGTTGAGGTTGTAGAATTGGGGACTGCTTTCTTTTGATTAGCTGTGCATGCATATTTCTGATTTTGACTGCCTTGTGTGGAAAAAGTTAAGAATATTTTTAGAACCCACATATATAAAAACCTGGGATGCGAGAGAAAAAACAGAAAGTGGTGATCATCCATGAGCGTTGAAAGGAATTTTATTAGAAATCATAGATTGACCACATGAGATTCGGGCTGGATTATGCATAATGAGCCACACAGTGTTGAGTATATCTTTTGCATAAGTATGCCTTTGACATTGGCTATTCACACACACACTTGAAACTCTGGCAGGATATAACTAGAAAATATTTTGCATTGTTGTTCATGACGCTTGCTGAAGCTTAAATTGGTTTGGACTGTAGAGGCATATGGTAAATATGTTAACACAACAAAAATAATTTCTCTTTTATTTCTTTGATTTTTGTAGTTTATTTTCCATTGTTCGAGGACGAACAATAATTCTAGTTTGGGGGTATTTGATAAGCGTGTTTTATACACTTATTTGTATGTCTAAATTAGGATTAATTATTGTCGTGTGGGAATATTTCCTATTTAATTTATGTTTATTTGTTTACTTTTCAGAAAATGTCCCAATTGAAGAAGAATGAAGCAATTAAATGGAAAAATGACATGATTGGATGTTAATTGGAGCTAAATTGGACAAGTGAGGAGTTTGTGACAACAATCGGAAAACATGCTTGGTGCCAAAGTGACTAAATCAGAGGTTGGAGGACCTAATTGAATGAATTAAGAGCTTGAATGGTCAAACCGAGAAGAAGATAAAGTTTGGGGACTAAATTGCAACAATTGAAATTTGAGGACTGAAGGTGCAATTAAAAGTCAGGGACTAAATTGTACAGCCGAGAAAAGATGAAGTCGCGATCGCTGGTTACACACCAAGCGATCGCGAGATGGTTGTAAATTATAACCCGAGAGTTATAAGGTCTTCCACGCGATCGCCAGAGGTTCTACTGCGCGATCGCGCGCTTGTCCGATTGGGCCGAAGATCAGATTTTTCTCGCGATTTTTAACAGGCTTTGGGCTTTTTGACCTAGGGTTTCTCCAAAACCTATATATACAACATAAGAGGCACGAGATCTAGACCTTTGCCTCTCCATAGAACGAGCCACAATCGAGAAATCAACATTAAATTCTTGGAGATTCAAGCATCGCAGAGGGGCGTTAATTGAAGTTACTGGAAGAATTGATAATTGGTGCAATATTTCCATTCTTCTTTGTTATTTTCAATGAACGTTATATTTTATTGTTTTTGTTATTTAAATATGATGTGTAGCTAAATTTGATGTTGGGATGAACGATGTAGCCTAGTTAATTATTTTAATTCCATATTCCGTGTTTTAACGCTTTAATGCATGTGTTGATTTATTATTGCGTTTAATGCGTGAATGAACTGGCCACTTATTCATGATTTCATGTGTTATTTCCATAATCCGAGAGGTGAGTTAATAACATAGATCTAGGTAATAAATCCAGTAATTGAACGAGAGATAGAGATATACTCTTGTAATTATTGCGGTCGTGTGTGAATTCTTGTGTGTAATGCATCTAGTTAAGGAATATTCGAACCCGCTGTAGAGATACAAGGTTGACTTATTTAGGTAGGATTGATTTAAACTCGAGAGAGGAATCTCAATTTAAATTAGTGAATTCGACCGAACACACAAACAGGAAATAAAACTGGAATTGGAATTGATTTAATTAGGTAGGTGAATTCGTGAATCCCAACTACTTTACAATCTTATTTGAAAACAAAACAATTTAACAATTCTTTTTAATTCATTAGTTACATTTCTTAATTCTAGATTTTTATTCTTAAAATGATTTTCATTTGTTCAAATAAAGTTAAGAACTAAAATATTTCGGTAATTAATAGCAGTCCTCGTGGGAACGATAATCCGTACTCTAAGGTCCACTTTATTACTTGATTACGATATTGTACACTTGCGATTTCAAATGCACAACAATTGGCTATTCTATCTACTACCAGGTTCTATAAATACATGGACGGGTATGGTCAGGTTGTTCCTTGATAAATATTTCCCTGTTTCACAAGTTACTAGCATCAGAAGGGAAGTTTGTGGAATCAAACAGAGTGATACTGAAACACTTCATGAATATTGGGAAAGATTTAAGAAGCTATGTGTAAGTTGTCCTCAGCATGGGATCTCAGAACAATTACTCATTCAATACTTCTATGAGTGATTGTTACCAATGGAGAGGAAGATGATGGATGCAGCTAGCGGAGGAGCTATAGTGAATAAAACCCCAACTGTCGCTAGAGATTTGATCTCCATCATGGCTGCTAACACACAACAGTTTGGATTCAGACATGACACCCCTGTGAAAAGGGTGAATGAGGTAAATGTATCTTTTCTTGAAAATCAAATAGCGAATCTAACATCTCTTGTTCAACAAATGGCTCTAGGAAATATGCAATAGGTTAAAGCTTGTGGAATTTGTGCTGCTACTGCTCATCCAATTGATAAGTGTCCTACTCTTCAAGAAGATTCTTTTGAACAGGCTAATGCAGTTGGAAGATTTCTAGGCCCACCTCAAGCGAATTATGATCCCTATTCAAACACTTACAACTCAGGATGGAGGGATCATCCCAACTTCAGTTATCAGACAAGGCCACAATTCCAACAATTTCAGCCTAGACAACCTACCCCTCAACCACAAAAACCTTCTTCAAGTTCAGGTATGTCTCTAGAAGAAATTGTTAAATCACTTGCAACTAACACACAACAATTTCAACAGGAGACGAGGACATGCATTAAGAATTTGGAGACTCAAGTGAGTCAATTGGAATCAACTGTGAGCAGACTAGAATCTCAAGGTAAATTTCCTTCCCAAACTATTGTCAATCCAAAACAAAATGTTAGTGCAATTATCTTGAGAAGTGGGAAGAAATTGAAAGAACCAAGCAAGATGAAGCAAGGCAACTTAGGGGAAGAAATTGAAAATGAAGTCATTCCTCAACCTATATCTGACCAATCTCAAAGCCTCAGAAGAGAACAACAAAAAGTTTATGTGACAACTTCTCCGTTCCCTACAAGATTGATTAGATCCAAGGAGGAAGATGAGAAGGAAATCCTTGAGAATTTTCGCAAAATTGAGGTAAATATTCCCTTACTTGATGCAATTAAACAAGTACCTCATTATGCTAAGTTTATCAAGGAGTTGTGCACCAACAAGAGGAAGTTGATAAGCAATGAAAAGGTAAGTATGGGAGAAAACGTTTCAGCTGTCCTCCAAAAGAAATTACCTCCAAAATGCAAGGACCCAGGTATGTTCACTATCCCTTGCAAAATAGGTAAAGTAAGAGTTGATAAAGCGATGTTAGATCTAGGAGTTTCAATAAATATCATGCCCCTGTCTGTTTATTCATCTTTGAATATTGGTCCATTAAAAGAAACGGGTGTGATTTTGCAACTTGCTGATAGATCTAATGTATATCCTGAAGGTGTCTTAGAGGATGTTTCAGTACAAGTAAATGAGTTGGTTTTTCCTTCTAATTTTTATGTACTTAATATGGACAAAAATTCTTCTTCTAATTCTACACCAATTCTTCTAGGAATGCCATTTTTGAAAACATCCGGACAAAAATTGATGTTCATGATGGTACACTCATGATGGAAATTGATGGTGAAATTATTAAGTTTAACATTTATGATGCCATAAATTGTCCTAAAGATGTTAATTCTGTCTATTTTATTGATGTTGCTGATTGCTTAGCACAAAATATTTTCCAACTTGGTGGAAATGATGGCTTGAAAGTTGACAATACCAAGTATCGAAAAGTTGATTGCCATAGACATAAACCTTCCTATGAAGGTCACCAGATGGAGAATGTGACAAAATTGAGCATTGGAAATCCAATTGATCCCGGTTGAAGAAAGAAAAAAATGAGTCTAGCCAAAGATGTAAAAGAAAAGCGCTTCCGGGAGGCAACCTGAGTTTTTCTTTAATTTTAGAAATAAGTTTCATGATATCCATAATTTTTTTTTTTGAAGTGAAATTGACCTTATTTTAATTTTTGGGCAGATATGAATCTTCATTCGGACCTGGGCACGCTCTATGAAGAAAATAATGGATTGAAAGAATCTTGAAATAAGGCATGCCCACGCCTTATTCAAAGTGATTCTCAAGTTTAAACACAAGGTCTCTTAAAAAAAATCTGAAAAAGACGGAAAAACGGAACCCCAAACCCTACCTCACGCATCTCTCTCTCCTCCTCTCACCCTCATCCACTTTCTACATCAATCTTTTGGAATTTCAACAGCAACCACCATCGAGAGCATTGTGGGCAGGGAGAAAAGCACCTGTTACACTTCAAGAAAATCTGTAAGGTCAACCTCCGGTGCAAAAACCTGAACAACTCGGATAAGGTCCAGTCACTTCCAGGGGAGTCCTCTATTCCTATTATCTTCTAGTTTTCATAATTTATGATTTTGTTACATTGAGGACAATGTATGGATTAAGTGTGGGGGAGGGTTTTGATGTGCTTTGCTTGGTTTGTGAAATTTGATTCATTTTAGTAAATTTTTTGAAAATTCTCTTCTTAATTTTGGATTTTGGCGTTGCTTATCCCTTTATGATCTGAATTATTGTGCATTATTGAGATGAATTGAGACATAGTGGGGAATGGCATGAGTTGTTGTTTACCGCACTAGATTGATTACTCTTGATGGTGGATTGGATTAAGGGTGTGTGAGATTTGATGCACATTAACCCTATTTTGTGAGCTTTTTGAGCCTCTTGAGTATTTACATTTAACATTACAACATGCTCTATTCCTTTTAATTGTGTGATTGTCATGTGTCGTTGATCTCTTCTAGAACTTGCTCTGTTATGTATGTTGAGATGCCTTTTGGTAATTGAATGCACTAAATGAGTAAGGACACTTAGGTGAAGCCAAATTTAGCTTTATTAAAATGCCAACCTTGAAATATACCCCTTGAAAGCCACTTTTGAGCCATAACTTTTTTGTTGAAAATTAACCACAATATAAGCCATGAGAAATCATATTCTTTGCTAATCTCCCATTCTCTTGAACCTTGCATTGAAGGAATATATAAGCTTATTCACTTGAGCTTCAATTTATTTTGGTTGAGATTGAAAGACATTGAGAATCAAAGACCTATGATGTAAGTCCCCTCTCTCTTTTGAGAAGTGGTAATGTGAAAGAAATGTTAGAGAAGTAGACATGACAAATATTTTGGACTGATAGAGCGCGTAATTGCTATTTAATCTGTGATATTTCCTCTTACTCCATTGATTTTAAATGCTTAAATTGTGGATATTAATCATATTTTATGTTTTGTGGATTATGTGGAGAATTGAGATCAAATTAGACTCAATACCACAAATTGAAAAGAGGAAGTTGAAATATCAAAATGTGCATAATCAGAGAAGGACTTTGCATAAGGCGTGGGCACGCCTTACTGTTTCAGGAAGACTTGACTTATATGGGCGATTTTTGGATAGAGAAAATATTACTATTGGACCCACAATTATTTTCTAAAGGGATATGAATATTTAGAGAGATTATTTATGTAATTAATAGATTTTTATTATTTTAGAGAATAATTAGATTTTGAGAGAAGGAAGGAAACTAGATCCTTCCTTATCTCTAGGAGTCTTTCATACAAGGACTTTCTATCCATTTTTCTTGTTCAGGATCTTAGGTTTTCCATCATTCTCTTTTATCTTAGTTTTATTTTTCCTTCTCTATTTTTATAGATAGCTAAATTATTATTCCAGTTCAAGGATAATTGAAGTTTTGATTCTACAAAAATTGTGAGATCTAATTAAATTTAATTGTTCTTTTATTTATTTTCTATTTATATATCTTTTGCTTGTGAATTGAACTTGTTATTTTGATTGATTAATACAAAGTGCACGTTGTTTTAATTGTCAAAATGATACTTAGTCAATTAGGAATCTAAATCCGTAATTGTTTAGGTTTTTTAATACAAGTGGCAAATAAAATAATTGATTATAGACTGATTTTTGACTCATATTATGAAGATATATAACCTAACTTAAATGAATCACATGTGTGAATTTGTTGGTTAGAATTTGTCGTCTCTCTATAAATTAATATTATTGGTAAATTAAATCCTACGATCGTATATAGGGTTGTTTATTGATTAGAGAAATAATCAACGAGCGTCTCTTGATTATCGATAAAGTAAGGAGAGATAGGTTGTTAGATCGTATCAATGACCATAACCAATTTAGAGAATGAGTAAAAGATTTTATTTTTGCATCCATGATCAATTCCATGAATCAATACTGAGATTATACATTGAGCTGGATATTTATTTAATTTGATATTTTCACCATTTTATTTCCGCAATTGTTTATTTATAATTTGATTTCACATTCAAAAATTCAAAACCCCCTTATTTTTAATTCATTGTTTTGATTTTCGGAAGAATTAAATCTAACCAATCTCCGTGGATTTGACCTTGCTCTCAACTATCACAATTTATTTTTATAAAAGTAAGAAAATATTATTATTTGATGAATTCGACACCCATCATGGACATTTTCGAAGATCACACTATAAAATGCATATTTCTTCCTTTTTTGGGTGGGTGCAGGACTTAACGATGCAGCATAACTGCACGGATCGTACTTTATGTAACAAGCTGCTTTTCTAGATTTTGACTTCACATACACAAATTCCTTTCATATTTTTATGTTTTAAGAAATGAAAAGTCTAATGATGTAACGTTAAATGTTCAAATTAGGATTAATCCATTTATACATATATACCTTCATTTTGATACAAATTTGGAAAAATGCTAAATGAACAATACATTTGAATAAATTAGTCTGGACTCCACCCACATGTAAGTGTGTTGTCCATCTTATTGTTCAAATGTATTGTTTATGTAGCATTGTTGACAAATTTATTCACATTAATTTCACCACACATTCAATAGGATACACTACTATTCACCTTTACAAAGAATTTATAAATTGCCAATATTTAGAATATTGATACCTCTAAGCTAGCATAGTCAAGATTGGACTAGAATGAAAGACAACTAAATCAGCTCTTAAGAATTTATGCTTTTTATATTTCCCTTAAGAGTCAAACTTAAACGATTTTGGAAACATCCATTTAGCTCTAAGTTCGAATAATAGCTCGTTGAAAGCTTGGTTGTTTTTTTGGCAGGTAGAAGGCCGTGGTAGGCTTATCAATTCAAGACAATCATACATGATGAGTTTGGGGTGATTCCGAGGGCTCTATGAAACAAAACAATGGATCAATGCAGATGATACGAAAGCGCTCGCATTGAGAGATGGACATACTTTTGCAAGTAAAGAATTCTTCAAGATTGTGACAACATCCCCTTAGCGTAGAGTCTTAAGTTTTTGTGTGCATAAAATATGGTGATTTTTAGCCGATATTCTTTGTTACTTGTCCATATAAATTGTGGTTCTTGTTGCTCATTTCTCTCTCATGAAGGGAATAAGGTAGCCCAACTTATTACCTATGGTGCTTAGATTAGATGGACTCAGGGTCAGATCTAGAGTTCAGCGAGGGTGTCCGACTGTTCGTGCTAAATCTACCAATTTTTTCATTTTACCTTGTAATTTTAGTGTCAATTTTTTTCCCTTTATCTTTATAGTGACCGCTCGCACTAGATCAAATTTGCTCTACTCAAGCAAGCTAGCCGGAAATGGAACTCGGAGTTTGCAAACACCTGCAGTTATATGGATTCATACAGTCTGCACATGACAACTGTCTCTTCATTCTTAAATCAGATTTTGATGTCACGAAATTTCTTGTATATGTGGACGATGTACTCATCGCTGGTACAAATGGAGATGTAATACAAAACGTTAAAGATTTTCTTGATGTATCTCACTATAAAGGACCTGGGGCTTGCCAAATATTTTCTGGGGATCGAAATAGCATGGAGCACAGAGAGAGCGCAGAGAGTTTATATCTTTAATCAAAGAAAATAAGCTATGGATATTGTCACTGATGCTGGTTTACTTGGTTCAAAACCTGTGGATGTTCCACTACAGAAGGGTCATAAATTTACTGCACAAGATACCTTATATCAATAGCCAGATCAATATAGAAGACTTGTAGACAGATTGCTTTACCTTAATCTTACTAGGCTAGATATACATACACAGTTCAGCAACTCAATCAATTTGTCAATTCTCCGACTATTTCGCATTGAGAATTTGCAATACATCTTCTGAAACACATCAAAGGCACTTTATCAGAGGGTCTTTTCTTTCCTTCTTCTAACAATTTCACACTTGCAGCCTATTGTGATGCGGACTGGGCATCATGTCCTAATTCTAGAAAGTCATTGATCGGATATTGCTTTAAATTGTGAAGTGTCCGAGTATCGCAGCATGGCTGCAACTGTCTATGAAATTCAGTGGATCACTTACCTTCTACACGATTTCTGCATTGTTCCACCTCTTCCAGTTCCTCTCTGGTGTGACAATCAGGCGGCCCTTCACATTAGTGACAATCCGATTTTCCATGAACGAACGGAGCATCTTGAAATTGATTGTCATTTGGTTCGTAATCAATTTAAAGTTGGTTTCATTCTTCAAGAACACATTTCTTCCAATGACCAGGTTGCGGATGTCTTCACAAAATCTCTTCCGGCTCCTCAATTCAGGTTCCTACTCTCAAAGTTGGGATTGATGGACTTTCATCAATATCCAACTTTAGGGGGGGGGGGGGGGTGTACAAGTTATTTCTTCGGGGACTTAATTGATTAGCTTACATAGTTGAGACACTTCTCTTGTAATAAGGTTGTTTTAGTTTATGTTAATTCCCGATTTTGTTATAAATACTTAGACAATGTACGCCTTCTTCTTCAAGCTGAATAAATAAAATTTGCTTTCTCTTATATTTGATCAAGCTCGACAATTGATCTTTTTTTTTAAAAAAAAAAATAAAAATAAAAAACCCTGATATAAAAGAGGCCGTTTGCAAAATTGACACAAATAACACTAAAAAGGGGAAAAAATTGTAAAGTGTCCCATTTTTTAATTATTATTATTAATTAATTAATTTTTATTTTAACTTTAACACCATTATGTTAGTTTAATTGGTCAATTGTTGCTAAGTACACGAAAGATTACTACAAATCTTGTTATGTGGGCCATCACAGTTCTATTTGTTTTCATTTCCTTTGTTCTTGCCCTCTTATGTATTTGATCGGTAACTCTATAATATAGCAATGAATATGTTGTCATAATCAACAAGACAAGATAAGATATTAAAATACACGTCAATAATTCAATGTATGTCACCAAATAAATTAATAATATAATTTATTTTTATATTTTGAAACGTGGATTTTGAACTAAAGAAGTCATACCTCACAATTACAATAGTATTTGATCCTTTTTTTTTTTTTTGAAAAGGTATTTGATCCATATTTATTTCTTTATGTTTCGTGTTAATAATGTAATATCAATTGATATTAGGGGTGAACGTAGTTTAATTTGGTTCTGATTTCAGAAGAATCAAATCAAACCATAAACCGATGGTTTTTTACTAATAAAATTAATTGATTTTTTTAAAGATATGTAACCAAACCGGAACCAAACCGCTTGGTTCTGGGACAATTACTTGAATTTTTAAATAATAAATACAAATTTAAACATGTTTATATTCACTTCTTCATTAGAATCTATCTATATCATTAATAAATAGAAAATGAAAATTTTAATTAACAAAACAAAAATTTAGAAAAAGTAACATGTTATTCTAAGTCAAAGAAGAAGAAGAAACTCGCCTGAAGGAAGCTCGTCGACCCGTTGAAACTTAGAGAATCAAATATAAAGACCGTTTAAACTTATAGTTATAGATTACGACAAAGTTCTGAGTCCAATTCTACCGTGGTGCCGTATAAGTTACGGATGAAATTTGCAATTTGAGTTTGGGTTAACTCTTGAGAATTGACGAGTTGGGTCGAGGATTATATATACATAAATTTTAAAAAATAAACATCAATGCCGTCGATGGTGACTAAGGAGTGCAACGATTGCTGTGTTATAGGAGTGCAAGTAAAGCAGTGTGAATGCGTGTCTATAATTGAGAAGAAGATAAATGAATTAGAATTAGAATTTAGATTTATGATTTAAAATCTTTGTCTAATAGGAAATGAAATAAAATGTATGATACATAACATTTTTGTACATTTCACATTTATAATTTCAAATTTGAATTTTTTGGTGAGATGAATATCCACTAATTTGTAAAAAAAAAAAAAAAAAAAAAAAAAAACACACACATACACACACATATATAAATTAAGTTTGGTTCTTGGTTCTGGAAGAGAATCGAAATCAGAACCGAAATTAAATGATTCTTGTTTTTAAAAACAAAATCATTATTTTTTTTTTATGTAGAACCGAACCAAACCACTTGATTTAATTTGGTTCTGATTTGATTTGATCTAATCCGATTATTTTATCCACTCAAGCATGTTGATACTTCCTAGACAGTGGGCGAACCCGATGCAAGTCTAGTGCAGGCTCTTTAAGCTTTGTACGTAGGCCATTTAATTATACTACAATTTCAAATGGAAATAGTACACAATTACTATATTATAAGAATCACTTTCACAGTTAATCATACAAAGTTACAATTCGATCACAATTAAAAATTTAGAAATAAATTTCACCCGGCCCCGCCCAGCCCCGCCCCACCCCACCCCACCCCACCCCATTCCATTCCACACAACCATAGTTGGTCAGAAAGTAAAATTTTAGTCATAATTACAACCTTAGTCGCAAATTTCACCCACCCACCCACCCCACCCCACAAAATCACAATTGGTAACAATTACAAATTTAATTGCAAATTTTACCTAACCCCACCCCTAGTCACCCACACTCCACCACACCCACAAAGTCATAGTTGGTTACACAAAATCACATTTCAGTTATAATTACAAATTTGATTGCAAATCTCACCGCAACCTCACCACACCACAACACCCTACTCCCACCCACCCCACCACACCACACAAAGTCATAGTTGATCATACAAAATCACGATTCCTCACAATTACAAATGTATCGTAAATTTCATTCCCGCCCCGCCCCGCCCCGCCCCGCCCCCCATAAAGTCACAGTTAATTACACATAGTTACATTTCAGTCACAATTACAAGTTTAATCGCAAAAGCCCACCCCTCCCATCCCTAGTCATCCAACCACACCCTGCCCTGCAAAGTTACAATTGATCATACAAAGTCACAATTCGATTACAATTATAAATTTAGTTACAAATTTCATCCCAGCCCCCCACCACGTAAAGTCACGATTGGTCACATAAAGTCACAACTAGGTCACAATTAAAATTTTAGTCACAACTTTCACCTTGTCCAGTTCCACCCCGCCCATAAAGTCACAGTTGATTACACAAATTCACAATTCAGTCACAATTACAAATTTGATTGCAAATTTCACCTCCAACCCACCCACCCAACCCCACCCACCAAGAAAGTCAAAGTTGATCGCACAAAGTAATAATTCGGTCAAATTGTAAATTTTGTTGAAAATTCATCTCACATCACTCAACATGACCAACAAAGTCACAATTAATCACTCAAGTCACAATTTGGTCACATAGGTCACACTTCGATCACACAAAGTCGCAGTTTGATTGCATAAGGTCACAGTTTGTTCACACAAAGTCACATTTCGACCACACATAATCTTAGTTGACACAATTGTATGTCACATCACGCCCTCATCCAATGGTCACACAATGTCACAATTGACAGAAATTGTAGATCACAATTACAAATTTACTCACAAATCAAATTTTGTGATTGATAATTTAACTAATTTGGTTACATCTCATACTCGTCACAAGTCCCACAAAGTTACAATTAATCAATATTTAATCACAATTACCTAATAATTGGTCACATATTATTATTTATTGATCACAACTTATTCGTTTTCTTGATTGCACAAAGTTACAATTGGTCAATATTTCAATTATCTAATATATTGGTCATAATTACTTATAATTGGTTACATTAATCATATCTCGTATTTGTTACAAGTCCTACAAAGTCACAATCAATAACACTAAGTCACAATTAACGCAATTATAGGCCACAATTACAAATTTAGTCGCATATCAAAATTTACAACTTTAGGGGGCTTAATTATGAGTTTCATAATCTTAGGGATCAACTTTAATTTCTTAATAAACTTTGAGGAAATGAAGAGCAAAAAACCAAAATATGAAAAAAATTGCACCTCAAGTCCCCGAAATCCCTTAATTTTGTAGACTGAGGCCCTGTCCCCAAAACCTAGTACAGTTGCATCGCACCACCACCACCACCTCGCTGTCATCATCGCCGTCCACCACCATCACCACCTTCACCAAAGCAACCACACTACAATCACAATCACAAAAACAACCACCATCTAAAATTTTCCACATAAAACCGCCCACCACCGTTGCCGACACCAACACTACCACAGTCACCTAACCACAATTACCATCTCCAAACACAAAACTGCTCGACGCCTTGCTGATGTAGGATTAGAAACCATACCACCCCTGTCGCCAGAGACACACCACCACCGCCAACCACAACTATAAATCATCAGCATTAAAAGCCAGAAACCGCAACCGCAACACACATATCGCCATGTCATGGTTGAAGCTCTATTGTTGATGATCTTCAACCATGGACCAGCAATTAGAAATAAAAAAAAACAAGGTAATGTAGAAATTGAAATTGCTTGCAATATGAAATAAGAACTAACTGTAAGTGATATTTGGATTACATTGCAGGGGATATAGGTGTTAGCCATTATTTCAATAGTGGCATCAATTAGTCAAAAGTTTGGCAAAGTTTGGCATCAATTAGTCAAAAATGGAGCACTTGAATTTCCACCATAGATGTGGAAATAAAATTGATGGTTGTGATTCATTCTCTTAGCCTATAAATAGGCATGCTTCATTTTGTTTTTTGAACATCAAGTAGAAGAGAACAATTCCTTTGTTTTCTCTTGGGAGAGTTTGTAGTACTTGAGCATTTGGAAAGGTGCACTTGTAAAGTGTTCTTCTTTTGTAGTTTGTGAGAAAGAGTGTTTGTTTGGTGAGGTAGAGATATTTGTATTCCACATTTGTCATATTAGTGGAAATTTGGAATCTCCCTCCGTGGACGTAGGCAATTTGCCGAACCACGTAAATCTTGTGTTGTTCTCTTTCTCTTTCGAATTCGTTATTTCTATTTTTGCATTGGTCGAACCGTCGGTTAATTCGCTTCCGCACAACAATTGGTATCAGAGACTTGACTCTCTTAAAATTCTAAGTATGCTCTGTGGTTGCAGCACTGACTGATCTTCCACATCAGAAAAGATTTTTTGAGAACAGGGATCTTGGTATATATTTTTTTTGAAAAATGTCGACGGAGACTGAGGACCCACCTCCAGCCATTTTAGATGGATCTTCAAGGCCCACTGTGTCTTCAACAAGAACAGTGGTAACTAATGCAAAAATAGACGTGGAAAGATTTGATGGCACAAATAACTTTACTATGTGGCAATGTGAAGTTATGGATGCGCTATTTCAACAAGAGCTAGACATTGCTCTTGAAGAAGATAAGCCAGCTGACATGGATGATCTAGAATGGACAAGAATCAATCGGAGTGCCTGTGTGATCATCCGTTCGTGTCTCACCAGAGAGCAAAAGTTCCCATATATGATGGAGAAATCGGCAAGCAAATTATGGAAGGAGTTGGAGAAGCAGTTTATATCAAAAAGCTGCCAAAACAGACTCTATTTGAAGAAGAAGTTATTTCGCTTCCGATATCAACCTGGCACAACTATGTACAACCATATTACTGAGTTCAAGAAATTGGTAGCTGAGTTGATAAATCTTGAAGAATCTTTCAAGGATGAAGATAAGGCCATGTTGCTCTTGACTTCTCTTCCCGATGAATATGAACACCTTGTCACTACGATACTTCATGGAAAGGATGAAATTACTTTTGATGAAGTATGTGCTGCTTTGTACAACAATGAGATCCGAAAGAAGGATCAAAAGGAACATGGAAGTTCAGCAGGAGAAGCCTATACTATAAGAGGTCGTGCTCAAAGTCGTAATCCCGGGAGAAGGGGCAGATCTCGTTCGAAGGGCAAGCCTGCTAAAGATGAATGTGCCTTCTGTCATGAAAAAGGTCATTGGAAGAAGGATTGTCCAAAGCTGAAGAACAAAGACAAGGTTAAAGGTATTGCTGGAGCTACTTCAGAAGCCAATATAGCCAAGTGTGAAGATGATGAGTCAGAATTTGTTCTAGCTAGTACATCAAGTATATCTCACTCAGACGAATGGATTATGGATTCGGGTTGCACTTATCACATGTGTCCCAACAGGGAGTGGTTCTTCAAACTCGAAGAACTAAATGGTGGTGTTGTTTACCTCGGCAATGATGAGATCTTGCAAACAACAGGGATAGGTTCAATCCGTTTGAGATGTCATGATGGATCAACTAGAATTCTGACAGACGTAAGGTATGTACCAGATTTGAGTAAGAATCTCATCTCCGTGGGAGCCTTAGAATCTAAAGGCATGTTCGTGACTATACGAGATGGAGTTCTGAAAATTGCTAAAGGCGCACTCGTGGTAATGAAAGGCATAAGGAGAAATAATTTGTATTACTTCCAAGGTAATACAGTTGTTGGATTGGCGGCTACAGCATCAGGAGAAGACGAAGATTCAGAAATCACAAAACTTTGGCACATGCGATTGGGACATGCTGGTGAAAAAACTATGCAAACTCTGGTGAAGCAAGGCCTATTGAAAGGAGCAAAAACATGCAAGATGGATTTTTGCAAACATTGTGTTTTGGGAAAACAGACAAAAGTAAAGTTTGGTACTGCAATCCATAATACAGAAGGTATTCTGGACTATGTTCACTCAGACGTGTGGGGACCTACAAGGACATCTTCCTTGGAAGGTATGCACTATTTCGTTACTTTTGTCGATGATTTTTCCAGAAGAGTTTGGGTGTATCTGATGAAGACAAAAGATGAAGTATTAGATCGTTTTCTTATATGGAAGAAGATGATGGAGACGCAGACGGGCAGAAAAATCAAACGACTCAGATCAGACAATGGTGGAGAATACAAGAGTGATCTGTTTCTTAAAATCTGCCAAGATGAAGGTATTATGCGACACTTCACAGTCAGAAATACACCACAGCAGAATGGGGTGGCTGAACGCATGAATCGAACATTGCTGGAGAAGGTTCGATGTATGTTGTCTAATGCTGGATTGGACAAGAAATTTTGGGCTGAGGCAGTAATATATGTGAGTCATCTCATTAATCGTTTACCATCTGCTGCCATTGGAAATAAGACACCTATGGAGGTTTGGTATGGAAAACCTGCTACTGGCTATGATTCTTTACATGTTTTTGGTTCCACTGCATTCTACCATGTAAAAGAATCTAAGTTTGATCCAAGAGCTAAGAAAGCACTGTTTATGGGGATCAGCTCTGGAGTAAAGGGATATCGCTTATGGTGTCCTGATATGAAGAAGATAATTTTTAGCAGGGATGTCACTTTTGATGAATCTGCTATGTTGAAAAAGGTGACCGAGGGTGCTCAGCAGCAGGTGGAGCAAGTTCTGCAACAGGTGGAGTTTGATGCAACTTTGATTGACCCAGCAGGTGAAACTCCAATAACAGAGGAGTATGTTGAAGAACAACAAGAAGAGGAGGTTTCAACCCAAGAACCTCCATCGCAACCGAGATCAATTGCAGTTGATAGGCCACGAAGAGAAATTCGAAAACCTGCTCGATTTGTTGATATGGTGGCCTATGCACTTCCAATTGTAGATGATGATGTTCCTTCTACTTACAAAGAAGCTGTCAGAAGTTCTGAAAATGATCAGTGGAAGGAAGCTATGGCAGATGAAATGCAGTCCCTTCAGAAGAACAAAACGTGGGAGCTAGCTCAACTTCCGAAGGATAAGAAGGCAATTGGGTGCAAATGGGTATTTACAAAGAAAGAAGGATTTCCTGACAAGAACGAGGTTCGCTTCAAGGCACGGTTGGTGGCTAAAGGCTACGCTCAGAAGGAAGGAATTGATTATAATGAAGTATTTTCTCCAGTTGTGAAACATTCTTCCATTCGTATTTTATTGGCCTTGGTAGTGCAGTTTGACTTGGAACTAGTTCAACTTGATGTGAAGACCGCCTTTCTGCACGGTGATTTGGAAGAGGAAATCTATATGACTCAGCCAGAAGGATTCAGGGTTGCTGGAAAAGAAAATTGGGTTTGTAAATTGAGCAAATCGCTATATGGACTTAAGCAGTCACCGAGGCAGTGGTATAAGCGATTTGACAAGTTTATGTTGGAGCAAAAGTACACACGAAGCAAGTTTGACCATTGTGTTTATTTTCACAAGCTAAAAGATGGATCTTTCATATATCTACTCTTGTATGTTGATGATATGCTGATTGCATCAAGGAGCCATGAAGAAATTGACAGATTGAAGGCTCAGCTAAACCAAGAGTTCGAGATGAAAGATCTCGGCGAGGCAAAGAAGATTCTTGGCATGGAGATAAGCAGAGAAAGAAACAGAGGTAAGCTTTGTCTGACTCAAAAGCAGTATTTGAAGAAAGTATTACAACGTTTTGGTCTAGACAATCAGTCAAAACCTGTAAGTACTCCACTTGCCCCTCATTTCAAGCTTAGCTCTACGATGTCTTCCAACACCGACGCGGAACGAGAATACATGTCAAAAGTTCCTTATGCAAATACAGTTGGAAGTTTGATGTATGCAATGGTGTGTACAAGACCTGACATTTCACATGCAGTTGGAGTGGTGAGTAGGTATATGCATAGTCCTGGTAAAGGACATTGGCAAGCTGTGAAATGGATGTTAAGGTATATTTTGAAAACCATTAATATTGGTTTAGTGTTTGAGCGGGATGATTCACTTGGTCATTGCGTAGTTGGATATGTTGATTCTGACTATGCTGGTGATTTGGATAAACGTCGATCAACGACTGGATATGTGTTTACTCTTGCAAAAGCTCCAGTCAGTTGGAAGTCCACTTTACAGTCTACAGTCGCTTTGTCTACGACAGAAGCAGAATATATGGCAGTTACAGAGGCTGTTAAAGAGACAATTTGGCTGCAGGGGTTACTTGGTGAATTGGTAGTCGTTCAGAAACACATCACTGTGTATTGTGATAGCCAGAGTGCTATTCATTTGGCAAAGAACCAAGTCTACCATGCACGGACGAAGCACATCGATGTTAGATATCATTTTGTGCGGGAAATTGTTGAAGAAGGGGAGATCCTACTTCAAAAGATTCTAACAGCTGAAAATCCTGCAGATATGTTGACCAAAGTGGTAACAGCAATCAAGTTCAATCATTGTTTGGACTTGATTAACATCCTGCGAATTTAAAATCCTACGAGGTGTGTGGTGCCAACAGGCACAATTGGAGACACTCTTTCTCATTTTGTTTGGAAGCAGTTCATTTGAATCAAGATTGAAGCCAAGGTGGAGATTGTTAGCCATTATTTCAATAGTGGCATCAATTAGTCAAAAATTTGGCAAAGTTTGGCATCAATTAGTCAAAAATGGAGCACTTGAATTTCCACCATAGATGTGGAAATAAAATTGATGGTTGTGATTCATTCTCTTAGCCTATAAATAGGCATGCTTCATTTTGTTTTTTGAACATCAAGTAGAAGAGAACAATTCCTTTGTTTTCTCTTGAGAGAGTTTGTAGTACTTGAGCATTTGGAAAGGTGCACTTGTAAAGTGTTCTTCTTTTGTAGTTTGTGAGAAAGAGTGTTTGTTTGGTGAGGTAGAGATATTTGTATTCCACATTTGTCATATTAGTGGAAATTTGGAATCTCCCTCCGTGGACGTAGGCAATTTGCCGAACCACGTAAATCTTGTGTTGTTCTCTTTCTCTTTCGAATTCGTTATTTCTATTTTTGCATTGGTCGAACCGTCGGTTAATTCGCTTCCGCACAACAATAGGGGCTGTAGGAATCAACATTAAGAGGAACTTAAATGCAGCTGTGTTTGTAATCAAATGCAGTGAATAAAATAGAGAACATAGTATTAGATTAGAGAGAGAGAGAGAGTATGGATGAGGGAGAACGTGTAGAAAAAGAGGGAGGGAGAGAGGAGCTATTTTGCAACAAATCAGATATATTCTTTTTCACCCCTTTTCCACTTCCCATGTACTGTAATTTATTGAGTGGGGGTAGAATATTCTAGAATTGGTTTATTGTGGATGAGTAGTGGTATATTGATTGTGAGGGCTAAATGGGTTAACTATGACACGCCAATCAACTGCAAACCCGCATTATAGCCTCCTGTACCAACAACAGAGGAGATGAAGAGAAAACGGATGCATTGAAACCACCTGCCACAACCCCTACTCTGATCGACACCACCAACACCGCCATCGCCTACAGGTTGCAAAATCACTAATTTCACCACCACTTTCCAACGCTTCTACCCGATCAACCTAAGACCTATTCCCATCTTCACCCATCCATAAATCAATAACCAACATCTACCTAACAAGAAAACCACAGATCGAACCACATTCACGACTTGGACTCCTCTATCGCAATCTGATCAATTAGTTGCGGTGTTGCGTGCGCGGTGCGCAGAAACTCTTGCTGCCGGCGCACAGCAGGCACCGTGCGTCGATGTCAGTAGGTTCCTGCCGCCGTCGTTGGAGTCAGATCCAGAGTTTGAGAGATAGGGGGGTTGGGGGGGGGGTGGTGGTTTAGAGATTCCAGCTTCAAACGAGAGAGAGAGAGAGAGAGAGAGTGTGTTGGTTGGTTGGTTGTTTTGTTTGGGTTAGGGTTGGGAGTCTTATTATGTATTAATTTAATAATGTTTAATTAGTTAATTAAATGAATTATCATCTGAAATTTAGAAAAAAAATTTGAATTGCATCTTTGAAATACAAGTGTCCATTTAATTTTCTCATTACATATTCACACACAAATCTAACCCCAGAACTGAATCCTATCAAACGTGAAACGTGAAGTTGAAACCGAGTAACGGACGGCTGGAACATTCAACTGTCAAGAAGTCTACTACTGAACGCCTCCTTAGCCCTTGAACCAGAATTGAGACTACAATTGAACCTCAACCTGGTGTAATTTCAAAATTGAAAGTTACAAGGTAGTTAGGTAAATAATTGCTTATATAGTTATACATATTTTCAGTTTTTGTCATTGTCATAATTTAATTTTGTTTCCTTAAACTAAATGTTTAATGTTTATGTGTGTATTTTATCTTTAATGCTTTATGCCTTTATATAATTAAATTAAATTGATGATTTTGAAAAATGGTCCAAAATATATTTCTATATTTCTTGCATGAGTGATAGATGATTAAAAAAGTGTGAATTTAACACTTGTTTATTATTTCATAGTGAAAACAACCATGGAAATATTTTAGAAGCGATAATCTCTCGAGGATGTGGAAAATGTTGATATATATGAAGATGTGAAATAGAGACGAGTTCGATGTTTATTATTTCGTATATTTTTAAAGATTAATAATGAAGTAATTTTATAAAGATATCAAAGTATGAACATTCGTATAGAACAATTATAAGGTACTTCATCACCTTAATATAATATTTATGTTATAATGTTGTTATTTTTTTTTTAACCTTTATTAATATCGCCTACACTGAAAAAATTCCTGTGTCCCTCTCTATTCATAGATCTTATTTCTAGCTCCTAATGACTTAATTAGTCAGAAATATTTCATTTACTTAATATTCTACACATTTATATATTACGGTTGTTTTATAATAAAAATTAAATTAAAAAGAAAGGAACATTGCCCATAAATTCATATTTCCATGGAAAATATTTCATTTACCTAAAACTCTGCACATTTATTAACATTACACAAGAAAAGAGAGTTATAAAGACGACATCTATAGGAACGGCAAAGAAATCGTCTCTATAGATGTAATCTATAGGGACGGCAACGAAATGTCGTCCCTAAAAATTCTTAGAGTAATAAGAAGGATAAAAGTTGTCCTAAAAAAAAATGTCGTTCCTATAGGTCCAACATCTATAGGGACGACTTATTTTTTTCGTCTCCATAAATGACAAATCTACAAAGACGACATATTTTCATTTCCTTAGATGATAGACCTATAGGGACGACATGGAATGTCGATCTCTAAAGAGATAAAGACGAACATTATCGTCACAATACCTAAAAAGTCGTCCCCTGTAGGTACTAGGAAATGGCACCATTTTTCCCGCCTTCTTTTTGGTTATTGGGACGACTAGTACATTAGCGGGAATTCTCGTCAATTTACAACAATTGGGGTGATATTTGCACCCTATAGGGATGACGTAATGTCCTCTCCATAGATCAAATTATAAAATTCCAACAGAAGCAAAATTTAAGTTTGTTTCAAGTTTTAATCAGCAACTTCCACCAGTTTCAACATTCCGTTTTTTAATCTCTCTTTCTCGATTGTAGTCCCAAGATCCAAAGGTATTGATTGTCGTCTTCAAGGGATCCTTGGCTAGTTAAAATTACGTATTTCACTTACACATTTAAGATTTTAGTTTTATAACTTTTTTCTTTTATTTTCACAATATATTGCACTTCATAACCTTAGAATGTCATCTGAAAATTAGTTTGCTAACCAGATCCTCGTTTTGGGCTGTTTGATGTTTACAAATTAATCTTTGAATTGTTCCATTTCGGACAGTTTGAAACTTATTTGTAAGTTAAATATTTGTGCTATTTGTTGCTAATCGCAAGTGTACGGATCGAAAAAGTAATATAGTGGACAATGAGTCCAGATATCATACCCACATGGATTGTGTAAATTGTATTTTAGGTTAGATTCCTTAATCGGAACTAGAGAATATATTTGAGTTTAGAATTTTGATTTAAACTAATAAATGAAAATAAACAATTTTGTAGGATTAAAATAATGAGATAAACATGCTAGAGTCGAGAATCCATTTACTTCCATCATTAATGTGTTGATTTAATCGTTTAACTACAATTCATGGGGTTTTAAAAATCTATGTTCCTAAAGTTATTAATACCTTATTTCGAATGGTGGATTAAACATTTTCTTATATAGGACCCAAATATATTTCTATAATGAGTACGAATATGTAGAAAATCATTATCATTTTATGAACATTATTGAAGAAAACACAAAGTATAGCGATATATTTCTATTCCATATCTAACTTTTTGGAAATTAAAACATGTATAATGTAATCCTAATATTTCGAACTTAGAAAAACACCACAAAAATCATACAAATACAATAATTGGCTAGAGAATTATATGATAATAAAAGTGCGAATTAATTGCTCAAACCCATAAACTCTATAAATTAAACAATAAATCAAAACATAAAATCCGGATTATAAAACATCATCACAGCTATAACATAAAAGTCTAGCCTAGAAACACAATTGAAGATAAATAACAAGAATAATAATTGGGATTCATCAGTCGAATCATAGTCTTGATACTTGTTTCTTCAATCTTGAATCGTTGTCCAATTGGTCTCTCGATATTTTGACAGCGTTTTGGTATGATTTTAAGAAGATTGGAAACCCCCAAAAACGTGCCTTGTATCAAGTATTTTTAAGTATGGACTATGGGTGAAATCTAGGCTAAAGAGATGAAAATTCTGTTGAAATCTGCATATAAAGCCTAGCAGTCGGCCCTGTTTTCATGCGGCCGCACGGTTTCCTATTTTTTATTTTGCTTATTTCTAATACAGTAATGTGACTGCGCAGTTATAAGTGGCGCGGTAGCACAGTTATTGACTCGGTGTGCAATTTTCATCTTTTATTCCACGTAAGTTGGTCCTCAAAACTTTATTGTACCTTAGGTCCTTCATCTTTTGATTGTGGCAATTTAGTCTTTGGACTTTTTATTTCTTCCATTTGACTTCTTTCTTCTCTTGATTTGTTTAATTAAGTCTTCAATCTTCTTCCTTCTTCCACTTTAGCTCCATTTTGCTTGTCAAATGATTTCATCCACTCCTCGTGTACACTTTAGCTCTGTTATCATCCAAATACCTTGTTTTTGCTTTAATTCCTTCATTTTCTCGACTTTAGGATACTTTTGAAATATAAACGAATAATAACGAAATCAATAACAAATATTCAAAAATGATAACAATAAATCCTACTTTTAGCGTGGAAATAAGGGTACAAAATACACTTATCATTATTATATAATTTTTCCAATGATTGCCTCGACTATCTCTTGTGATTTTAGGTATTGTTTTTATTTTATTCTCTGGGTGTGGACTATGTTTAACATAATGTGCGCACTTTGGAGAATAGAAGGGAGATGTTTCCGAAAAATTGTTGTTCGTCGTGTGTCGAGCATTTATGAATAAGACAATTTCATATACTATTATCGAACTTTGTATATTTTTCAAAAAATTGTTTGCGATAAAGGTTAGTGACAAGGTTAATGTTCAACAACAACTATTTATTGTGCGAGCTTAAACGATTCATTTCACGGGCATTTTTTGACATTATGATTCACCTTGTAATACATTTTTCTAAAGAGGCAATTCTTAGTGGGCCGATTTACATGAGACTAAAATATTCTTTCCAGAGATATCTTAAGAAACTAAATGACTACGTGCGAAATCAAGTGAAGCCTAAGGATTCTATAGCCGAGGGATATGTTTTTGAGGAAGCATTAACTTTTTGTTCATAGTAGTTTGATGAAGTCGAGACACAATTCAATCGACCAGAGAGGAATGATGATGCCTGTGTTCCTTGCCCATTTGAGTTACCTGATCCCCTTCAATTTATTTCTTCTTCACATTTATCTCTGAAAATTCAACTCCACCCCTTGTAGTAATGACATGAAGTCTCTTATCTGAGTATCTCTACATTTATTATATTAAATATGTTTCCTCCCTCGTCCACCAGCCCAACACTGTTATCATTTTTTATTAACTCCGTTCCAACGTTATTAGTCCACATTTAATCCAATATTATCTATTTCCAGAATGGACGTCTTAGAGATCTGACATTTTGGAGGCCTCAAGCTCCATCTAACTATGTTATTTTGGGAGACTGTAATATCAAGGTAATGAGATGAATTTGTGCTTTTTCTTCAATTTCATGTTGTTGTTGTTGTTGTTGTTATTGTTATTATTATTACTACTTGTTCACCTTGCTAGGTGTTAAAAAACTAATCAACGTAATTGACTAGCTCAATGAGGTTATTGAACTTGATTTTCTTGCTTTCTTCTTAATTTAATCATTTACCATTTTCTATGCTAGCTAATATAACTTCATATTTGGGTACGTAGAATTTCCATAGTATTAAAGGAAGTTTGCGAGAAACACATTTAGAATATAAGGGAATATGATTCCCAATCACCTTACTAGTAGGCTGTATTTATTAGCAATGCATTGGTTTGTGTTACTATGCCATATACCTTGGCATCCTTGAACTTACATGGTCCGTTTTGGAAAATCCAAAAAGAAAAGCGTTTCCTCCAATCTTGTATTCGTTACGGGGTTTAAAGCATCTGCTATCTTGTGATGTTCCTACAACACATTTGACTATCAAACAAAACCATGATTTCTTGTAATACTTATTTGAATTTTTATTTTTTTTAAATTGTCACCAGAATCAATCTTTTTTAAACTATTCATTTGTGTTGATATACTTTTTTTTAATGTTTCTATTAAATCGTTATTATTATAGAATTATAATTAGTATTGTAAATAGTACTTCCGAGATTCTATGAAATAAAATAAAAAATTAAGATGACAAAAATCGTTCCTATAGATGTTTGTCCTATTATTAGGACGATTGTTATCTTCCTAATAGCGTCATCTACTGGGATGACAAATGCTTCCCGTAGACTTTGGAGACCAAAAACATTATAATATTTAAATCGAAAATTAGACTTATAGGAACGACATAATTCATCCCTGTAGCTGTTTGTTCTATTGGGAGGACAATTATCGTCCTAATAGTTTAATCTACTAGGACAACAAATGTGTCATAGTAGATTTTTTTAGACCAAATACGTGAAAATATTTAAATTGAAAACCAGACTTTTAGGGACGACACTATTCGTCTCTATAGATCAAATATTTATTGTGATGGCAAGAAATCGTCTCAATAAATCAATGGGAATGATTGATCTCACGAAATTGAAAGACGAAAATCAGGGTTGTAGAGACGATTTTGTCGTCTCAATAAATCAGTGAGAATGTTTAAATCTCACGAAATTGGAAGATAAAAATCAGGGTTATAGAGACGATTTTGTCGTCTCTGTAAAACATGAATCAATTGGGACAAATTTTGTCGATTTTGTCTCTCTGTAAAACATGAATCAATTGGGACACATTTTTTCGTCTCTGTTGACTTATTAGTACGGACCTATTGTGACGACCAGTAGAGACGATGAAGTCGTCCCTTTAACCTTGTAGCAACAATTTTTGTTCTTAGGCTCTATTTGTTAAAAGTTTTTTTGTTTAAAAATAATTTTTTTTTTTAAATATTTTTTAGATAAAATATATGATTGAAAAGTGGAGAGAGAAAATATGTATCGTTAAAAATTGATTTGAAGAATTGTGTTGTAAAAAATATGTTTTCTAGACAAAGGCTTAATTGTAAGACTAACATGGTTGATGGTTCATGTGCTGGAACATACATGCACAAGATTTGCACTTGATGGTAAATATTAATTTAAGATTAGTGCAGTAAGGCTTCGGCTATTTTTGGAGCCCGTCAATGTCTTAAAAATTAACTAGTGAAATGTTTAATCGAACTCTAGGTAAAAAAAAAAGCCACGTACAAACATGTTCGATAATACAATTGTTGGGTGGATTTTGTGAATAGTGACGCCAAATAAATATAATGATGGTTTTGTAAATCCTTGCCGAATATTGGACAGAGTAACGGCAAAGAAAAACACAAACAAAAAGAATAAGAGAAGAAGAGACAAAGTCGAGACAAGAGTTAGACTCTTTGTCCTTAAGTCGAATTTGCCCCACAACGGTGCCTACGAATTTCGACAATCGATTCTCAAGATACAACGGCTTCACTTGTGTTTGTAACACTCCAAAACACAAGTACAACGAACCAAATATAGGCTTATGTACTCCAAAGGATGCAATGAAGGAAAATCAAAATAAATGAAATGATTTTGATTTAGGAGAGAAGTGAGGATGAGATATGTTTTTGCATATCAAATGTGAGGAATAGGACACCAAAAGGGTCCTATATATAGATCATGAAAGGGTGTGGACGAAGTGGTTGAGGCCCAAACCATGCACCCTTTCCAAACAATGCATATTTATGAAAATGTACCTTCTGGCCGGACAACCGTGCGGCCGCACGGTTTTACTCAAAAAATCGGATATTAGTTTGACGTGTGATCGCGCGGTCAAACATTTTGACATGATTTTCGTCATTTTCCGTAATTTCTCATCCATCCGATATTGGTTTTCGAAATGCCAAATATACCCTTCAACACATCCGTAATTTCTCATTCATCCGATATTGGTTTTTGATCTCCGTTTGTGCGCCCCGAAGCGGCGAAGTGACAAACAATTTTGCCTAAACGGATTGAGTCGAGCTTTTGAGTATTAGGCCGAAGTCGACACAAAATCACTTTAATCGATTTTTAATTCTCAATTTATTAACCAATATCCAACAACAATTATGACAATTTCAAATAAAAAATTGTATGACAAAATATGCGCTTTAAAATTAAATGAAAAAATTATCGTTGCTTGGATTTCTTGGCCAATATCAATCATTAATGTTCAACAATGCATTTCTTTCATCATGAATACAAAAATATTTAATGTGACCCATGACGAAATATGTCAATGTCACAAAAAATTTAAAATATAAATATTCTTTAGGATTGATTGCGTTGGACTTATAAATTTATTTATGTTTTTCATTGAATTGAAGTAGGTAGTATGTCCCTCTCTAAATAATTTTCTTCAAGTTTTAATAAATATTTCACTTCTGTTGTAGTTTAATTAAAAGGAAACCGAGGAGCTAGGTCCAACAACACGAGATAAACTTGAAGATAATTTTTTCAATTTTTTTTTTTTTTTTTTAACTAAAACTGGAATATGCAAAGTTCAAACGAAATAGGCACGTCTGTAAATAAAAATGAGAAAATCATCTTATATGAAATTATTTTTGCAACATGCTTTGGTCCTATGCGAGAGTGATTTTATGTGATCATGAATATCGAACAAGTTAGATTAATTAAATTTAATGTTGCTTTGCCCCTGTTTGAGACCCATTATTTATAAGGAAAAATTATGATTTGAAATAATATTTTTTGGAGAATATATGGTTAAAAATGTTTGAAAAGTAAAAAAATAGTGGGCTTAATTAAAATAGATGGTTGAAATTGAGTATTGAATAAATTTGATTTACAAAAATTGGGGGCAAACATGGGCTTTATTCATTAAATGGAAATTAGGTCATATGTCTCTCTCTAATATTTTCTTCTATGTTTCTTTTTAGTTTTAATAAATATTTTAACAATGTGGTGGTTTGATTTAGTGTGTTTAGTATTGTTTAAAAATAGTTTTTTTGAAATGAATAATGATTTTTAGAAAAATGGAATGATTGAGATTTTGTTGAAAAGTTAAATATTGTAGGCTTGATTTTTAATTGATGGTTGAGATTGAATACTGTAGAAAAAAGATAAAAATTTAAAGAAATTCAAACAAAGGCTTAATTTAAAAAAAAAAAGGCATGTACTTAGAGTTTAATTATTGTTGCTACGTGAAATTTATATGCAAATCGATCTCAATCTAAATTTTGATTTTGCTCGTCTTATAGATAGGGAGCTATAGTTAGGGTTTTTACATATAATAATTAAAGAGAGGTGTTAAAGAAGATATGATAATTGACGTGTGAATATTCTGCTGTTGACATTTTTTTATCATAGTAAATTACTGTAACACTAGAGAGTGCCTCTATAAATTTTTCGTGTTCTTGTGTGTCTATTATTTTATCTGAGTTTTTATTGCTTTTGTTGATATAAAATTAGGATTTTGCAGCATTCCAACATGCATATTAATTTAATTATAATCATGCCACAGAATTTAAAATTAAAACTCATTAAAATAAAAGTGCGAATCTTAGTTGAGTTGGGAAGATAGTAGTTGGCAATATTGGACAAAGAACGACGACCAACGTGTCATCTGACATACTCATCGGAGCAGATAATCCATCTAAACCACGTCCAAATTGAGGTCATATTTGCCTACTCTTGTAATTTTATTTATAAACTGACAACTAACTTTTTTTTATGAACATAATAATGCCCGATGTTGATTTTAAAGAGTTTATGTGTTAAAAAATAAGTAATCTTTTATGAGTTTATGTGTAATATTATTTTATTTGATAAATGTATGATTGAATATATATATATATATTATTTATAATGCTGGCAAAAGAGGGGCAATATCTATTGCTAGAGACAAATCCTGAATTTTTTTTTTCCTTTTACATAATTTGGTTCATGTTCCTTTCATTATGTTTCATGTTATTAAGAATGTGTGTAAAATATACATCAACTATATATATATATATATATATATATATATATATATATATATATATATATATATATATATATATATATATATATATATATACAAGTCTAATTTATGTTCTAAATATGTCAAGATTATATTGCAATTTTTTCTATACCTTGTGTTAAATTAATTAATAGAATTAATGTCACTTTCTACCCTTTCCGTAATTGGAAAATATTTTATTGACTTAAAATTCTATACATATTTACTAAGGTTAATTACTTGCTATATACTGAATATTAATAATAACGAAAGGAAATTTAACTTTACACAATCATATATTTTGTGTCATTCATCATGTTATAATAGATTGTGCAAAGCTAACATGATTCACGTGTGTTAAGGTCATTTTCTCATTTATTTTTCAATGGAACTTACATGAGCATGAATTTGCACTTGGTAGTGAACATTATATTTAACTTTAGAGAAAAGAGGCATTTGTAAACGTAAAAAAATAAATCGAAGAAAGTGTTTTTTTTTTTTTTTTTTTTGGCCGTGCCATGAAGTGATGTGATGTGATGAATAATGTCATACAAAATTATTTCTGCAACGATGTCTTGGTCACGTATGATATCAAAATGTTTAGCATGGCGTGACATATATATTGGCGTGATCAGTTGCTTTGCTGCCTTACATATATACATCGAAGAGAGGAGATTATGAATGTGATCATGAACTAAAAAAATAATTTACCTAGCAAATAATGACAAGAAGCATGACAAGATCACAAAATATTTACAACATTAATTTTCTTTGCATAAAAATAAAATGAAAAACTAGACAAATTGAATTTAGCCCTTGTTTGGTTAGGATTAAATCATATTTTTAGTAAATTTTAATAAAAATTGATGAGATTTGTAATTGAAAAGTTGTGAGTCTCAATGATATTTGTATTTAAGATTGATTGCTGAATTTGATTTAGATTAAAACCTAAAAACAGCTTATTGTCGATTTCTTCATTGAGTTCAAGTAATTTGTATGTCTTATAATTTCTAAATATTTGTCATATTTCACCTATGCGGTGAGAGGGGGGGGGGGGGGGGGTTTGCATGGCTTCAAGGTTAAAAAAAAAAAAAACATAAGATTATAAACTCGTACGTAATATTTTTTTAACTAAAAACTAATAGTCCGTTCGGCGGTCGCTGTATCATATTTTTTTTGTTGGTATTTTCTAGGTAAGATGTGGTTAAAAATTGGAGAGAGAAAATGTGTGTGATTAAAAATGATTTGAAAAAATATATTATTTATAAATTGATTTGTAAATTATAATCATTGCATAAAATAACGATGTGTAAACTCTCAAGAAGTTCATTAATGTGAAACCACCTACCGAGCATTAAAGAATATATAGTGACATCTGGTGAAGCAGAAAGAAGAAGTAGAAACAAAGAAGCAGGAAAAAAAATGGAGGAAATTAGAGAAAACAGTGATGGAAGACAAAATACAGAAGTTCAAATTAATCCCTGGAATTATATTCAAGTTGCCATAAAAAATCTCCTCAAGTGCTTAGGGTTAGAATCTGAAATTTCGTCAACTTCTGAAGAGAAAGAAAAGAAGGGTGTTGGTGAAACAAGCAGCCAAGAGCCGCCGGAGGAGCGGCCAGCTGATCCATCCGCCGCTGATTCTCCAGCTGATCCTCCGGCCAAGCAGCCAGCTGATCAACCCGCCGATGACCCTCCAGTTGATCCTCTGGCGGCGCCAGCTGATCCACCTACAGATCCTGCCGCTGATATCACTGCTTCGGCAAGGGCAACTGATGGAAGAACACCTGCACGGCCACCGATTGATCGTGGAAGAGGTGGTCAAACGAATTAATGACAATCCCAGTTAGATTATCACTAATACTGTTTGATAATTTACTTCTTGGATGCTTGTTAATGGTGTAGAATTTCCACTCTCTCTCTCTCTCTCTCTCTCAAGAATACTGTTCTTGGGTGAATTTGGAAGCTACTGTTTGTTTTCATTTCCTGATTAAATTACTTTTATAGTTATCGTGCGGACATTAATGTTGAATTGTGCTCTAGAAAGAGTAGTACTGTATATCTCTTCACTGATTTTAAGCTTATAAATGCATGGATCTTGTTAATTTCCCACCAAGCATTTAATACTAAGTCCCTGTTTGGTACATTAATTTAAGTCAAAGTTAAAAATCAATCTCAATCACATATCTGATAGTTCCACAATTTTTCAATCACACATTTCATCAACTTTTATCAAAATTTACTAAAAATCTGATTTTCATTCTCACCAAACAAAGGCTAAAGCTAAAATCTGCATAAGTTCATTAATGTCACTGTGTCACACTACCAACCGAACATTAAAGAATATATAGAGACATCTGCTGAACAGAAAGAAGAAGAAGAAGAAACAAATTAAGAAGCAGAAAAAAATGGAGGAAACTACAGAAAACAGTAATGGAAGACAAAATACGGAAACCTATTTTGTTAAAAATCCCTGCAGTTATATTCAAGTTGCCGTAAAATCTCTCCTCAAGTGTTTAGGGTTTGAATCTGAAAATTCATCAACTTCAGAAGAGAAAGACAAGGAAGGAGAGGGTGTCGGTGAAGCAAGCAGCCAAGAGTCGCCAGCTGATCCACCCGCCACTTACTCTCCAGCTGATCCGCTGGCAGCCGCCTCTGACCCTTCTTGCATCACCGTTTTGGCTATGTCAATTTTTGGAAGAACACCTGCACGGCCACCGATTGATCCCGGAAGAGGTGGTCAAACGAATTAACGACAATCCCAGTTAGATTATCACTTCAACTGTTTGATAATTTACTTCTTGGATGCTTGTTAGTGGTGTCGAATCTCTCTCTCTCTCTCTCTCTCTCTCTCTCTCTCTCTCTCAAGAACACTGTGTTAGGGTGAATTTGGAAGCTACTGTTTGTTCACACTTCCTTGTTAATTAAATTACTTTTGTGGTTATCCTGCGACATTAATGTTGATTTTGCTTTAGAAATAGTATATTATTTTACAGATTTTGTAGGTTAATGCATGGATCTTATTAAATTTAACACAATTAATTATTTAAAATGATATTTTAAAATATTCAAATTTTAGTGCATATTAATATAAAAGATTTAAATTGTAAGTCTCACATCATCATTTATGGATTGATAGCTTTTCTTGGATGAAATTGATCCCATGTAAAACAAGATGTAAAATTACATCATTTTTTTTTTTTTTTTTACCAAAAATGTAATTGGCATCTCATTTGCAACTCTTCATTGGAGGTGATACCAACCAATCTAAATCACAAATTAGATCTATTTTAGATCACCATTAGAACAAGAACCAATTGAAACTTGAACTAAAAGCACGAATTCTAGTTGAAGAAAAGTCGAAGACACATTTCGTCCAAGCGTTTTTGCTGTATTTAAATTAACTAATTTAACCAAGGCTAAGAATTATATGAAACATGTTGGAACATGGTGGACGCACTCGATAATCTTACAAAAGTAAGGGTAGAAGAGAATTTTTAAAAATGAAATCTTCTTTTCGACTTGATAAAAAACGAAGAATTACAATGCTATTTATACTATTATGTGGATGAACCTAGAACCTTACACTTAAATACAAATGCATCTAAAATTAAATACTAGCACATTCGTCATTAGGTTCATCATACACTCATCAATTAATTCATATACCTAGCATATGAATGAATTTATTAGGTTCATGTTTAATCTCCAACACTCCTCCTTAAACTTGAACCTTTTAGAACAATTCGAGCATGAACCTCAGCTTTTGAAAAATATCATACTTGAGGGGTTTCATAAGTATATCAGCAACTTGATCCATGGATTTCACGTATTCGAGCTCAATCTCCTTCTTGGTAATATTTTTCCAAATAAAGTGATATCTTGTGTCAATATGCTTACTCCGATAATATGATTTTTGTAGCATCTTTTTCCTTGTAGTGAAGTTCCTTTAACAATCTTCTTATCCAAATAGTACATGCACAAGAGGTAGCTACAACATACTCTAACTCACAAGTAGAGAGTGTGACAATGGGTTGCTTCTTTGAACTCTATAAAATTGCATTGTCTCCCAAAAAGAACACAAATTTGGTAATACTTTTCTATCATTAGTATTGCCCTCAAAATCACTATCACAATAACCCATAAACTTAAATTTAGCACAAGATGCATAACATGTACATCCCATTATCAATGGTACCTTTAAGGCAACAAAGTATCCTCTTAGCAAACATCATGTGAGATTTAGTAGGATTGTCCATAAAATGACTCACAATTCCACTGCAAATAAAATATCTGATCTTGTGCAAGTCAAGTAACTTAAGCTTTCAACAAGACTTTTAAACATGGTTGGATCAACTTTATCTTCATCTTCCTTCATCTTGGTCAACTTTGCTCCAACTTCCATTGGAGTGTTAACAGACTTGCAATTAAGCATGTTGAACTTCTTGAGAAGCTCATTCGTTATCCTTGAGAGAAAAATATGTCTTTCCATTTGATTTACTTGGATTCCCAATTAATGAGACATAAGTCTCATGTTTGTCATCTTGAATTATCGACCCATAGTCTTCTTAAAATCTTCATATATTCTTTGATTGTTTCCTCTAAAAACAAGATCATCCACATAAATGCAACCAAATAAGATATCTCAATTTTCTTCTTTTACATAAAGAACATATTCGTGCTTGCATCTAGAAAAACCATTTTCTTACAAGTGCTTGTCAAGGTGACTATTCCAAGATCTCGGTGCTTCTTTGAGCTCATACAACGCCTTTTTTCAATTTCAACACTTCTTTTATGACCTTAAACAACATAACTTCTAGGCAGCTCGACATAGACTTCTCCAACAAGATAGCCATTGAGAAAAAGCAAACGTAATATCTAATTGATGGATCTTACAATGATTCTGAGAAGTGAGAGAAATGAGTAATTGAATTGTCTCCAGGCGAGCAACTAGAGCAAACACCTCATCATAATCAATGCCCTCTTGTTGCTTGTATCCTTTAGCAACGAGTCATGCTTTATATCTCGTCACATTTCCTTTGACGTCTTTCTTGGCCTTGTATACCTATTTGACTCCAATTGTTTCATGATCACTTGGAAGAGATACTAACTCCCAAATATCATTCTTTTCAATAGCTTGAATCCATTTTTCTTCCTGACAGGCTTCTTCAAAACTCAAAGGTTCAACATTAGTGAATAAACAAAATAAATTTGTATCTTCTAACCTTTGAGTTGCATTATAAAGATCATCAAGGCTTCGAGATTTTGTGGCTCTTTCACTTGAAGATGTCCTTGGTGAAGATGAAATTGGCAACACTGGTGGAGTAGCTTCATTTTGAACTTCTTAGGCGGTTTTTCCTCTTCCTCAAAGTATGGAAGAAAATCGTAAAAAACTTTCTTTTTTAACACTCCAATCTCATGGCACAGTCTCATCAAACTCCACCTCTGCTAACAACAACTTTTGATGCAATTCGATTGAACAACCATAAGAAACCTTTTTTTTTACCACTTCAATCTCATGGTGCAGTCTCATCAAACTCCACCTCTACTAACAACAACTTTTGATGTACTTCAATTGAACAATTTGTATCCTTTTGAATTCTCATCATAACACATTAGGACAACCTTCTCACTTCGATTATCAAGTTTGGATCTTTCTTGCTTGAGAACATATCTATAAACAATTGATCCAAATACTCTCAAGTGCATGACACTTGGTTTCCATCTACATGTGTCAAACGCCCCATATTTATACTTTAAGAAGTAAAGCCAAGACTTCCTATTACAATCATCAATAAAAAGCACAAAGTAAGAGCCGTTACCGAATGACTGAGGCTTGATAGGTCCACAAACTTCTGCATGAACAAGTTCAAGTGGCTTGGTGGCTATTGAGATTGGTTTTTTTGGAAAACTCTTTCTTGGATGTTTTCCAAGTCAACATGCTTCACAAAGTTGATTGAGATGATTAACTGTTGGAATCTCTTCACCATTCTCTTTTCTCCCAAGTCTTTGAGTCCTCTAAACTTCAAATTATATCCAAATCGCATATGCCAAATCCATGATGAATTAGTAGCACAAGTTTTTAAGCACTTGGTACCACTATTTTTCAAACTCAATAGAAACATACGGTTCTTTGTCATGGTCACCTTAGCAATAAGGTTAGACTTAGAATCTTGATCTCTGAGCCAAGACACACAATTTTCCATATGAATCTTATAGCCCCTTTCCAAAAGTTGACCAATACTTAGAATGTTACTTGTCAACTTTGGAGTAATAAACATCACAAAGAATTTTATGCCTTCCATATTCCATTTCAAGTAGAATTGCACCTTTGCCTTTAATCACCACCTTTGTGTTGTCACCAAAGCTAACAAAGCGTTTTTTGCTTGTGTCAAGCTCCACAAATTTGCTACAATCTCCCGTCATGTGATTGCTAGTTCCATTGTCAAGATGTGCTTCTTTCATCCATAGATTCGTCCTTTAGTGCTAGAAGCAAGTTTTGTTCCCCATCATCTTCCTTGTGCTCCACAAGTTTTGCTTCTTCATCCACATTCTTAATTGAACACTCCCAAGAATAATGAACAAGCTTATTTCAAAAATAGCACTCAATCCAATATATATGAAAATTTTCATTGTTCCTAATTTCCTCTACTTCTTGCTCTTCCACGACCTCTACTCCTGTAGTGAAATTTTGGTTTCTTTTTTAAAATTGTGAAAATTGATAATCTCTTCCTCTTTCTTGACCAGGTCCATGTCATGGGCCAAGACCTCTTCCATGTCCTTGGCCAAACCCATCTCCTTTGGACTTCAAAGTCATTTTTGCTTGCAACACTTGTTCAATTTGTTCTTGCTTTCCGCGATTCATTCTGTCTTCGTAGGCTCGCAACGATCCATTCAACTTATCAACCGTCATTGTTTCAAGGTCTTTAGACTCTTCAATTGCTACAACTAGATGATTGAATTTGGTGTTGAGAGAGTGAAGGGTTTTCTCCACCACAAGAACATGTGGCACTGGTTTTCCCAATCTCTTCATTGGTTCACCACCACCAAGACTCTTGTAAAATAATCCGAAATGGATTTATTCTCTTTCATAATGAGAGATTCGAACTTAGCCCTTTGAGTTTGAAAATGAACTTTCTTCACTTTCTCTAGCCCCATGATAGAATTGCGAAGCGTCTCCCAACTTGCTTGGATGTGGTTTCATTTGCAATCTTCTCAAACATTTCATCATCTAAACCTTGATGAATGGTGGTGAGTGCAGACTCATCTTTTTTCCTTTCTTTCTCCAAAGGATTCCTTTCCATTTGAAGAAAGAGACGCTCTGATGTGAGCCCCCTTGGTATTTTAACCAAAAATTCCCACAACTAATTGAAATCGACCCAAGAAAGCTAAAATCGATATGAAGACACCTTAACCCAAGTTTGAATCCTACCCAAAATTCATAGGTTAAAGAACCAAGCCCAATGGATAAAGATTAAATAAATTTCAAGGTGGTGAAAATCAACAACATCACAAGAATTTAATTACTCAAATGAAGTTGAATAACTTCCAAGAAATTACAAGAGAAGGAGAAGATTTACCTTACCCAAAGTGTTCTTGACACCATTGACAATCAATGTTCTAAGCTAGGATTCTTGAGTCAAGAGGAAATGTTTATATATTACAAAATTTGGGGTTAAATAAAAAATTGGAAAATTGCACAAAAAACCTCACATTTTTAAGTTCAGCGTGTTTCGATCAACCAAAACAGTTTCGGTCGATCACACGATCGATCGAAGTGATACTTTCGGTCGAACGATGATCAGCCGAACCTGACTGAGGCTACCCTTAAAAATCCTGCAGACTTTTGGTCGACCAAGGCAACTTTCGATCGGCCAAAATTTCTTGAGCTTCAAAAGTAATGCAATTGACTTCGGTTTTGCTCTCTTCGAATTGGACTTGATTTTAGAGCTTGTAAATCAGTCCAACCATCAAATCTTAGACCTTTCTGACCTTTGACCTTGTCATGGGCCCCAGGGAACATGAATCGAGCGTTGACTTCCTTGATTCGAGGGTTGACTTTCTTGATTCTCATCATCCCCTCCCTCTTGAAAATGATTCGTCATCGAATCTTCTCCTGCATCAAAAGGGGATAAATTAGAGACTTTAAAATAAGGAGATACATTGTACTCACCATGGAGGTCAAGTTTGTAGGTGTTGTCATTATTTTTCTCAAAGATTTGGAACGAGCCATCGCCAAGCGGTTACAGCTTGGATTTTCTTTGTGTGGGGAACCGCTCTTTCCTCAAATGCAACCATACCCAATCGTCAGGTTCAAATGTCACCATTTTCTTGCCTCTGTTAGCACTGGATGTGTATTGTTCATTCTTCTTTTCGATTTAGAGTTTGACCTTCTCGTGGAGAGATTTGACCAACTCTGTATCGACCGAGAATTTTTAAATAATATAAAATCGTTTTTCTCAAAAAACGTGTCGCTAAGTTTTAACCCCAAATTTAATTTTAAAAATGAAACGTGTTCGTCTAGCCATTGTAAAATAAATTTAAACATATTCCAAATCGAGCTCAATCTCAAATATATTATAGTATCAAATTCCTTATCGTTTTTTAAATCCAAATTTTAATAATTTTGAGTCCTATTTATTTAAGTCCAAATTTTATTATTTTAGGTCCAAAATTTTGTTGTCCAAATCTTGATCATTTTAAGCCTAATAATATTAAGTCCTGCTAAGAATTTTCTTGCAGCCCAAAATGTTTGGCCCACTTAAAACCTAGAAATTTGTGCATTAACATTTACTGTTGAAATCACTCTCAATCCTCAACCCCTCACACCTCACTCAGCCAGCAACCAATTCTCATTTATTGTTGAAATCACTATCAATCTTCAACCCCTCGCACCTCACGCAGCCAGCAACCAATTCTGGGTAAAAAATTCTTCCACCTTCATCACAAAATCTTCACGCAGAAACAACATCATCACCCACATCAAACCTACTGTAAACCACTATCAAACCACCACCTCAATCCCACAATACTCACTCAATCTGCAGAATTTCAACACCCTCACTTCCAAGATCTCAGCTACTGTCGAAACCATTAAGTAGCACCACAGCCGCCGCCACCATTGCCCAAAGGCCCCAAACTGAACCCAATCATAATTCCACAACCCCCCACCTCCAGCACTCCCCTTCTCCTCGGTCGCCGTCGCGCTCTCTCTCCTTGCTCTCTGGTTGCACGAAAATGAGAGAGAGAGAGAGAGAGAGAGAGAGAGAATGAAGTTTGTTTGTTTTTTTTTTTTTAAAAAAATTATTTTAAAATTGGTCACTTTAGTCCCACAACTTTCGAAAGGGTTTAATTCAGTCCCTTTAGCTTTAAAGTCACATATCTCAGCCCCTATTTTTAAATTGAGTTATATCAGTCTTTGGTTTTAAAATATTTTTTTCAGCCCCTATAGATTAAAAATGTTTCTAATCAGCCCCATTATTTTCAAAAAGCATATTTCAGTCCCGAAACTTTAAATTTCAGTTTTAATAAATTTTCAATTGAGTCTCTAAATTTTACTTTATCATTTTAAAACCTTAAAATTTCGAATTGCTAATTCAAGGTTTATTTCCTATTTTGGCTAGACGAAACGTGTGGACAATTGAGAGATTGAAGCTACTTTCCGCTCCACCTTTTTACGTGATTTGAGATAAATTGAGGTAGACTCGCCCCCACTAATTGATTTATATTATAATTGCATGTGTTATGTGGATTTATGTGCTTAATTGCATGAGACAAGAATAGAAAATCTCTTATGAGATAAGAAGAGAATTTATGTTATGCATGTCATAACTTATATACTTTATTTGCATAAGACAAGACAATAATATGTTCATATTGCACTCACTACGTGATGCTTATGACTAAGAAGAGAATGTCACTATATTATTTGATAATTACTTGTTCAATTATCTTGTAAATTAATTATTGGCAACGAGTTCACTGAGTATTTCTTTTGAAATGTACACTCTGTTTTTTAACAACATTTGCAGAGTTCGGAGGCGGTAGCGAATGAGGGGCATCTATGGCAAACATGAATTTTAAGTTATTTTTTTGAAAGTCAAGATTATTGAAACTTGTTAATTCTACTTTGAGATTGGAATTTTATGGATTGTTTTTCAAGGGAATTTATTTAAGTTTGAGTTCAGTTGTTAATTTTCAAATGAATGTGATGTTTTAAAATTTAGTATATTTCCGAAATATTTGTTAAATAGTTAGTTTTAAAGAGACGAAGTAGCGTTCCGGGTTTTACGAAATTCTGGGCATTACGGCCGCCTTTCTTTTCCCATCCAGACTACCTCTTTCATCAATTGGAAAAGGAATCAAATCTAAAAGAGTTAATGGGTTAAAGCCATATACAATTTCAAATGGAGAAAAAGAGGTAGTAGAACGAACACTTTGATTATAAGCAAATTCAACAAAAGGTAAACATTCTTCCCAATTCTTTAGGTTGCTTTTAATGATAGTACGAAGGAGTTGTGCTAAGGTTCTATTAACCACCTCGGTTTGGCCGTCAGTTTGGGGATGACAAGTTGTTGAAAATAAAAGTTTAGTTCCCAATTTTCCCCACAACACCTTCCAAAAGTGGATAAGGAATTTGACATCCCTATCTGACACAATGCTCCTAGAAACCCCATGAAGTCGCACTATTTCTTTAAAGAATAGGTCGGTTATATGCATGGCATCATCAGTTTTGTGGAAAGCGAGAAAATGTGCCATTTTACTAAACCTATTTACTATCAAAAATATGGAATCGCTCCCCTTCTTTGACCTAGGAAATCCCAAAATAAAGTCCATAGAAATTTCAGTCCAAGGTTCACTACTTATCTCCTACATGACAGGAATCTAGTTCGAGTTAGGTCTTTTTGAGGTAGGTGAAACCACATAAGCAGGTAACCCTGACTTCAAGACATATGGTGAAGAGCACCAGTCAAGCTCACACACAGAGCATTATATACGAAAAAAATATTCAATTACGGATAGGTAGGGGTGTATATAGTCCGCGTGGGGCTACCTTGAATTTGGCCTTCTTACACATCACACACCTAGAACAAATTCTCTCAACATCTCTTCGCATCTTCGGCCAAAAGAAATGCTATTGTAAAACTTCCAAAGTCCTCTTTACCCCCAAAATGACCCATTAAACCTTCCACATGAGCCTCCCTAACCAATAACTCTCTCATGGAACAATTTGGCACACAAAGTTTGTTCTCGCAAAACAAAAAACCATCATGCCAATAAAATTTGTCTCAAACAATATTTTCACAAGACTCAAATATACTTGCAAAATCTACATCATTTACATACAATTCCTTAATACTTTCAAATCCCAATAATTTGGCACCCAAGGTAGAGATAAGAGCATATCTTCGAGAGAGGGCGTCGGCTACCACGTTATCCTTACCTTGTTTGTATTTGATGACGTAGGGGAAGGTCTCCGCGTACTCCATCCACTTAGCATGTCTTTTGCTTAATTTCCATTTCCCCTTCAAGTGCTTCAACGACTTATGATCCGTGTGGATAACAAACTCCCTCGGCCACAGGTAATGACTCCACGTCTCCAATGCTCTCACCAACGCGTAGAGCTCCTTGTCATTGGTTGGGTAATTCAAAGTGGCCCCGTTGAGCTTCTCACTAAAGTAGGCAATTGGCCTCTTCTCTTGCATCAACATTGCTCCAATACCTATTCCTAAAGCATCACACTCAATCTCGAAAGTTTTGTCAACGTTAGGTAATGCCAAAACAGGTGCGGTGCATAATCTTTCTTTTATGAAATTAAATGCATTCTCCTGGGCTACCCCCCATTTAAACTCAACATTATTTTTAACAACTTCGGTAAGTGGCGAGGCTAAAGTGCTAAAATCTTTAACAAAACGTTGATAAAAACTAGCCAAGCCATGAAAGTTTCTTACCTCAGTGACACTCTTGAGAGTTGGCCATTCCCTAATGGCTCTAACATTTTCTTCATCAACCTTAATTCCTTTGGTGCTAACAACAAATTCAATAAAAATGACACTTTCCATGAAAAAATGATACTTGTTGAAATTGGCATATAATTTTTCTTCTTTCAAAACCGAAAGCACACATCTCAGGTGTTATACATGCTCTTTAAAATTCTTACTATAAATTAAAATATCATCAAAATAGACAACCACAAATTTTCCAATAAATGCACGCAATATATGATTCATCAATCTCATGAAAGTGCTTGGTGCATTAGTGAGACCAAATGGCATGAACAACCATTCATACAAACCGTGTTTAGTTTTAAATGCGGTCTTCCATTCATCCCCTTCCCTCATCCTAACTTGATGATATCCACTCCTCAAATCAATTTTACTAAATATGCAAGAGCCATGTAATTCATCTAACATGTCATCTAATCTAAGGATGGGATGGCGATACTTTATCCTTCTTGGGCACTAGGAGTACGGGCACGACACAATGACTCATGCTCTCCCGAATATATCCCTTACTCATCAACTCCTCAATTTTTCTTTGGAGCTCCTTAGTTTCCTCTGGATTGCTTCGATAGGCTGACCTATTTGGGATGACTGCACCAGGAATGAGATCAATCTGATGCTCGATGCCTCTAATGAGCGGAAGGCCACTAGGCATCTCCTACAGGAAAACATCTTGAAATTCCTACAACAAGGAAACAGCTAAATCGGGGAGGGAATTGTGAGACTCGTCAAGTGTAAGGAGAGACTCCTTGTACAGTGACAAGAGTACTTGTTGGTTTCTTTTTAAAGCCTTTTCAACATCTCCCTTACTAGCATAGAAACTCACTCTTTTTTTTTTCTCCCTCTCACCTCCTCATTTTTCTTCTCACTCTCTCCCTCACCTTTTTTCTTCACTCTCTTTCCCTTTGCTTGGGCTACTCAACTGTAACGCCCCGGTTTTCGTGGAGCCCGGGACGCCACTTCGTCCTTTAAAATTTACTTTATTGCGGAAATAATTAAAAATTTCAAACATCATATTTATTATTTGAAACATTTGAAACAACATTTTTGCGAAAAATAATTGAATTTTTGTAAACATCACAATCATTATTTAAAAGCTAAAGCGGAAACTAAATTTTATAAAGTTTGACCCAAAATGTCAACAATTCGGATATTGAAATAATTTGAAAATAAACTTGGAACAAACATGAAATAGATAAGTTTCAATTTCAAATAAAACATTTCTAAAATCTCAATAATTGCCACCATCGCACGCCTCGCCGCCGACTCCGTCATCTGCAAATTTTGTTTTGGAAAACGTGAGCATTTCAAAGAAATACTCAGTAGACTCGCGCATAATAATCATTTAACATTATAAATTAAAACACATAATCATGTTATTCAAGTTCTCAGGTGTCTAACGATCACCAGTATTCTCATGAACATACAAGTTCAAGTCTCATGCGTTTAAGCAAGTAAATTCTCATGAACATAAAAGTTCAAGTTCTCATGCATTTAAGCAAGCAATTCTCATGAACACAATCATACATGCTAAACTTATAATCCAAATAATTATTGATGCGCACTTTTGAAAAACGTAAATTTGTAGATTAGAGTCTACCTCAAATCACGAGTTTGAAAGTTGAGCAAGAAAATTCACGTTGTTCTTCTAAATGTCCAAGCGCCTCGTCCAGCATAACTTAAAATGATAAGTCCAATTTAATACTTTAAAATTGATTTAAATGACTTTGAACTTTAGGGACTGAAATGATTATTTTAAAACTTGGGGGCTAAAATGAATATTTTTGAAAGTTGAGTTGAAATTCAGAACGAATATTAAATTATTGGGCTGAAATAATAGATTTTAAAAATGGAGTGGCTGATTAAAATCATTTAAAACTTAAGGACTGAAATTATAAGTTTTAAAACTAAAGGGCTGAATTAAAACATTTTAAATCATTAGGGACTTAATTTAAAAGACTTTGAAAACTTGAGGCCCGATTAAGAAAGCTTTTTAAAAATAAGGGTTGAACTAAACAATTTAAAAGATGAGGGACTAAGAGGCAATAATCAACATTTATATAAACATTTTACTTCTCTCTCTCTGTTAATCGAACCAGAGAAGAGACGAGAGAGAGAGGGGCGCGACGGAGGGAGGTCGTCTCCGTTCAGGGTTGCCGACGCCCCTCGCCGGCGGTCTACCGACGATAATGCCGCCGTGGAGTGGCGGAGATGCGGGTGGTAAGGGGAGGCGGAAAGAGGAAGTATTAGGGCTTGGTTTTTGTGCGAACCGAGGCGGGTAGTTCGAACTTGGGCTGCGGTTTTCCGACCAAATCAAACGGCAAATCGAGGTAAGTTATTGGGTTATGTCTATTCTTGGATTTTGGGTTTGATTTTGGGGAAATTTTGGAGGAGGGCTGAGGCGGTTGAGGGTGGCGTTTGGGTGTTGATTGGACATTTGGGTTCAGGTGGTGATGACTTGGTGGTGCTCCGGCGGTTAGGTCTGGGCAGTAGGTGGTGGCCGGTAGTGGTTGCGGTGTTGATTGCGAGTTGGAGGCTGCGATTCGAAGTTGCAGATTGAGTGTTCTCATAAGTTTCCATGTATGAATGTGCAGTATGGTTTTCGATTGAGGCAGCCTGTTGGTGGTGATGATGACTACTGTGGTGGTAACGGTGGTGTGTGTTGGCCGTGAATGGTGGTACTGCAGGTGCAGGCGGTGGGTGATCAATTTGGGTTGGTTTGGCAGTGATGGAGCTGATTGCAGATTGTGCAGTGGTGTTGACCGTGGTTGCAGTGCGTGGTGTTTTCGATGGTGAAAGGTGGTGGTGATGTGGTTCGTGAGTGTTGAGAAATTTCCTACAGTCTGGAGCCGTGAGTTAGGATGTGTGGCAGCATATATGTGTTGTGAAGTAGGCAGTGTTACGGTGGTATTTTGGCTGTGGGATAATGACAATTGGAAAAAGAAAGGAGATACCTTGCAGTTGTTTCTTTGGGTACGTGAATGAGGCTGGGGAGAGGGGATTATATCACTTTGATTAATGTGTGGCAGCCTTTGGTTTAGGAATGTTGAGGGAAATGTAGAGAAATATTGGCTGAATGGGGGGGATTGAGGGAGAGATTAGGGGTGCAGTAATGGCGTGTGAGTGATGAGGGTGGTGAGAGGAGAGGAGTTAAAGGCAGGTGTCTGGACTAAACTTTGGTAAGTCAGCAAGGGACTGAATCTTGAGGGATGAATTCATACTTAGAGGTGCTTACTGGAGTTTTTGTGTATGTAGTGTTGGTTTTTAGCTTTTTCTGTTGAAGAAGGAATTTGGTGGCTGTCTTCCATTCACCCTCATTAATCCATTGCTTGAATTATTGAGTGAATGAATCGACACAACGTGTGCTAATTCGCCAGTGTGAATATGTGGGATTCATCATATTATTGGTGTCTAGAAATTATAGTTCTAGCATCAACATATAAGTTTCGATGTATGAACACCATGTCTAAACCGAGGTTGACCACTGGAGGAGGAGATTTCATACTGAGAGTATTATTGTGTTGCTGAAATTTGTGTGTGCGCTGGTCGTGAATGGTGAGGGAGATATACACGTGTTGTTGGGGCTCAATTTGGTAGGTTAGGGCAGCATATGATTTGGGGAAAGATTGAAGGGATTTAAAAAATATGCATGGAAGGCATGAGGTGATGTGGGGATGATGACTGAAATTTTGGGATTGAGGTTATTTCATTCTTGGCTATGGTTCTGAATGTGGTTGTAAATGAGGCTTGGTGGATTCATAAATGGAGGTTTGTGGTGGAGGATTAGGTGGAAAATGAAATGGAAAGTGGTGTAAAGTATGGTGATTGATGATGATGAAATGGGTGGGAAAAGAAGAAAACGTGGGATGTAATTAGGTTGAATGGCTAATTGTGAGGGATTGGGTAGAGATAATGGGGAAAATGTGCTTGAATATGAAAGTAGAAGTTGGGGAGGAAATTTTTGGGATTAAAATGAATGTGAATTGGGGATTAAATATTTTGGATTTAAAATAATTTGACTTCATTTAATTAAAAATTGGACTTAAAGATAAATAATGAAAATGAGAGACTTTTGAATAAAATTTGAAAGTCGAAATAAGATAAATTTGAAATAATTAATTTTACTTCATTGACTAGACGATCACGTTTTTAAAATAAATGGATAAAGTCGTAGCGACACATTTAAAAAAAATAATATTTATTTAAATAAGTCGTGAAAAATTCTCGGTCGCTACATCAACTCTCTTTTTTCTCTCTCCTCAATCTCCCTCTTGAGTTTCATTTGATCTTTATAAACCTCCTCCGAACTCAATGGTAATAAGACCACTTGCTTCCCATCCACTTGGAAGTTATACCTATTTTTTCATCCATCATGAATCACTCTTCTATCATATTGCCACGGTCTTCCCAAAAGAATGTGAGTAGCTTGCATGGGTACGACATCACAAAGTACTTGGTCACTATAAGTGCCAATTTGGAAGGTAAGAAGGACTAGCTTAGTCACCCCCACCTCTCCATTGTCGCTCAACCATTATAGCTTGTAGGGACTTGGGTGCCTTTTCATTGGTAACTTCAATCTCTCCACCATGCTAGCACTAGCCACATTTGTGCAACTACCCCCATCAATAATGATACTATATGCTTTATCATTAACAAGACATCGGGTGTGAAAAATATTTTCCCTTTGCTTTTCTACCTCACCAATCTTGGATTGGGCATTGAGAGCCCTCATAATAACCAAGGACTTAGGTGGGCTAACAACCCCTTCCACTTCATCACTATCACTCTCATTTCCTGTCAATTTTTTCCCTTCTTCATTCTCATCTTCGGAATACCACTCCTCATTCCGAATGACCACCACCCTATTATTTGGGCAATCACGAGAATAATGCCCCTACCCTGACAATTGAAACACTCAACTTCCCTACTTCTCGAGGTAGTTGAACCGACATTGGGCTTGTCTTTGTGGACCACAATTTCCTTCCCTTTGGGTGGTCTACTCTTCTCCATAGGAGGTGCCCTATCAATCCTCTCATTACCCCCATCGGGATTTCCAAGTTGAGCTAGAGCCCCCGGTATATTTTTCTTGCTCTTTTTTCTTGAATTGATATTTCTTTCTCAATTGATCCTCCACTTTGATAGCCATGTGCACCAATTCCTCCATCTCCACATAATGGTGCAATTCTACTACATTGGCTATCTCTCTATTTAAGCCACTAAGAAATCGAGTCATAGTGGCCTTCTTATCTTCTTCTATATTTGCCCTCATTAGGGACTTCTCCAACTCCTTATAATATCTTCAACACTCCGAGTCCCTTACTTAAGAGTTTGCAGCCTTTGATATAGTCCTACATAGTAATGGCTAGGCACAAACCTCTTCTTCATGAGGCTCTTCAACTCACCCCAAGTGTTCACACCCCCATCATAGTTCCTCCTCCTCATGACCAACAAGTTATCCCACCAAGCTAGTGCTTAGTCGGTAAATTCTACCACCGCTAACTTGACCTTTTTCTCTTCAGAGTACCTATGACATTCAAAAATTAACTCCATTTTCCTTTCCCACTCCAAATATGCATCGAGGTCACTTTGCACATGAAATGAAGGGATCTTCATCTTGATACTACCAATATTTCCATCTATCCCGTCTCTACCTCTATGCTCCCTCGGATATCCCCGTTCAAAGTCCCCTATCATGGCGCCGTCCTTTATTCCTACCCATGTTCCAATTTGGTCACTGCCTCCTTCACTCTCAATCTCATCCACATCCTCATCTATAATTCCTCTCCTATTCCTCCCTCTTTCAACATTACCCGTTGGAGGTAGATCCTCCCTCCTTGAATCTAACCTATCCAATCTTCCTCCTATTGCCTCCATTTATCTCATCATTATAGCCGTTGCCTCCGCTTGCCTATTCATGCCAACCAATAGGGTTTGTAATGTGTCCCTCATTTCTTGAGTTTGGGCATTAGAGTCTTGCCCACTTGAAGTGTGTGTATTAGCCATAAGGTGCAAGGGTGCAAGTGTCCGTACA